>CM041780.1:19543212-20143212 GCA_023374045.1 Limonium bicolor
CCTGGAAAGTGGCAAAACTAGCAGAGCTCTTCGACAGAGAGATTGTAAGACATCATGGGGTACCGAAAACAATTGTGTCTGACAGGGATACCAGATTCCTCTCAAGGTATTGGAAATCCACACGGGAAGCGCTTGGTACCGAGCTGAAGCTAAGTACAGCGTTCCACCCACAGACAGATGGTCAGAGTGAGCGCACCATCCAGACCCTTGAGGATATGTTACGTGCATGTGCACTTGATTTTCAGACCAGCTGGATTGATAAGTTACATCTGATCGAGTTTAGTTACAACAACAGTTACCATACTTCGATCAAGATGTCTCCTTCCAGGCTTTGTACGGTAGACCATGCCGCACGCCATTATGCTGGGATGAGTCGAGTGAGACGGTCATTATAGGACCAGAGTACCTGGAACAAGTTCAGGTAGAAGTTTGCCAGATCCGGGCAAACATGAAGGCAGCTCAGGATAGACAGAAGTCGTACGCGGATGTGCGCAGACGTGACCTGGAGTTCGCAGTGGGCGATCAGGTATTTCTTAGAGTATCCCCCATGAAGGGAGTATTTCGTTTTGGACAGAAAGGCAAGTTGAGCCCAAAATATGTGGGGCCTTATGTTGTGACGGAGCGGATCGGCCTGGTAGCTTACAGACTTGATTTACCCGCCGAGCTGGGCAAGGTGCATGATGTATTTCATGTGTCCCAGTTGAAGAAATATATGTCTCATCCATCTCATGTGCTTCAGCCTGAAAGGCTAACCTTAGAGCCGACCATGCGATCAGTGGAGACTCCGGTACGGATTCTGGATACTAAGACTCGAGACACTCGCCATAAGTCTGTGAGACTGGTGAAGGTCCTCTGGTCTAACTAGGACGTCGAGGAGGCCACTTGGGAGCTGGAAGATAAGATGAAGGCGAAGTACCCGTCATTGTTTACTTCTTAGTGTTTATGTGTATAGGGTACGGGGCGTACCCCTTTTTAAGGGGGGTAGAGCCGTTTCGGTTATGTGTGTACGACGTGTATTTAAATACATCGTCTATGTTATGTTGTATGGACCTTGTGTCCGATCTTATGTAAGTATGACCATTGTATTTGAATGACGTTGTTGTATGGACCTTGTGTCCAATGTTATGTAAGTGTGTTGTCAATGTTGTTATGGAAATAATGTTTATATGTATTCCTGTGTTCTAATATTTAGGATATGTGGAAGTGTGAACTTTGAGGACAAAGTTCTTTTAAGGGGGGTAGATTGAAATACCCCAAACCTTAGTATGTAGTTTAAACATTTAAATATGGTATATTAAGACTAAAAAGAGTCTTAGAAACATTAGTAAACAATTTAAACCATAGAAAACACAAATAAATGCTTTAAAGCCAATTAGGGCTGAAATGCGCTCTAAGCTTGGGATAGGCTTGGTTAAGACCTAGTGAGCTTACCAAGACCTTATTTATATATTAATGAACATATTAAACCAATTACCAAAGAAAATCAAGCTTGAACACAAGTTTAAACACAAAATGTGCTTTAAGGAGTCTTAAAGCACATTTTTAAAAAATTGTCTTGTAAATGAGTTTTGAATGGCTAAATGTCCATCCATACTCTTTAATTAATATGTGTACTACTTAGTATCACATTTGGAAGTCTATATCAATGGGAAATAAAAAATTTCACATCTATGTGCCTTGTTTTAGTGAATAGTAACTAAAATAAGCTAGTTTGTAACATATGTTTATATAAGTAATTAAATTGGCCAACAAAGACTAAAATACCCTTAGTAGCATAAAGGGGGCCGGTTTTCTTAGTGGTGAGTCACCACTCTTGTTATTTTGTTAAACAAATAAAAGATGACTACTTAAGTACTATTTGCTTTAACATATAAATATCTCTTAAAAGTAGACTTATCTTCATTCTCTCATTTCCCTCTTCATTTCCCACGCCTCCAAGCTCTCTTCTATCTCTTCTCCATTCTCCATTCACGGTTTTGCAATAGTACCACACACAATTCCATCTTTGACCTCTTGTAATTCCTAGCTCACTTTGCCAAATCAAATTCTAAGACCCCCATTCTCTTCCTCTCATCAAGCTCTTCAATTCTATCCTTTCAAAATTCCAAGAGCTCCATTTCGGTGCCAAGAGGAATCTCCATGGGAGGAGCTTGAGCTCATCTTTTCACATATTATTGTTCTCCTTTGCTTCAAGGTAAGGAAACTCAAAGAAAAATGATGGTTCCCTCATGTTTTTGTTTTGACCGAAAATCACCCTTAATGGTGTCCTTATGTTGCATTGTTCTAGCTTCATTTCAACCTTTCATGGACTAGGTGGAGTCCTTTCTTGATATATATTCAAACTCTCTTCAAGTTCTAAGGTAAAACAACTATCTTAATGTTTTTAAAACAATATATAATCTAGGGTTTACAATGAGATGAAGCATAAAGCTTGTATACTCATTTTATCATTTGTATAATGTTTAGAAGTTGACAAGCAACTAAAAGCCTTGCCGATTTAGTCAAGGAAACAAGAAAGAAGTTGTGAGGAAAATAGGTAAATGTGCTAACCTAATGTGGTTTAAAGTCTTAGGAGAAATGAGCTTATGTTGCTTATTAAAATGATCTAAGGAGCCATTGGTGAATGACTTAGTAAAATGTTCTCAAAGGCTTAGTAAAAGGTATATGTATTGTTGGGTGTATTTGCAGGTCATAGGCAAATATAATGTGGAAATTCAGTGTTTATGATTTATGCATCTTAAGGGCCTAAGAGCCATGTTATTTAAGGGCCTAAGTGTCAAGCAATTTAAATTATGCACTATATTGTGATGTAGTGCTAAATGAGTGAAGTTTTGTGTATAAGAATGTTCTTGATGGATTTTAGTGTTCTTGATTGTTTAATGGTGAAAACAATGTGTTTTGGTTTAGTAATGTTCTAGGAGAACCCATGTCGAAATTTAGATAATGTATAAGAAGCTTTAGGTGTTTAAAATGAGTTTTGGTAAGTTAGGAAGTGTTTAGAAAGGTTAAGTGTTTTACTAGTGAAAGAAGCATGCATTAAGGTATTCTAAGATGTAAAAAGGACTTAGGCAATGTTTTAGAGGATTTAGAGTGCAAATGAGTGTTTTGGGATACTTCAAGATCATGGTGAGATTGTGTTTAGGACTTGTGTAATGTAGGTGACTAAGGAAGAAGTGATTTGTTGCATGGAGGAGCTATAAACTTGTAAAGATGTTCAAGGAGTTTGGTTAGGAAGAAAAGATGCTTGGGAGATGATGTTATGGTGAGGAGAAAGCATTTTGGTATAGTGATTATCATAGGTGAGAAACACCATTTAGAAACCTTGTAAGAAATGTTACAAGTGTTGGTGAATTTTAAGAGAAAATTGAGTGACAAGTTAGACAAGGAACTAGGTGTGTTTAAGATGATATCTGACATTAGAATATACCTAGGATCATTTGGGAAGTTTATACATTTAATGAGTAAGGAGAACCATTGCAACAAGACTTAGAAAATGTTCAAAATGTAAATCTGTAGCAGTGGTCCGGGACTTAGGTCTTGGATAATGTCCCGGACCATGTATTAAAAAGGGCCGAGGATTTTTACACAGCCTTGGTCTGGTACTTAGGTTATGTAAGAAGTACCGGACCACCCCTTGATTTACCCCCGAGAGAATTTACCTATATTGGTCCGGGACCTAGGACCCGTAAGAAGTCCCGGACCACCCCATTAAAACAGGCCGAGGGTTTTGCTAAGTGTAGGTCCGGGACCTTAGTTGGGGACCAAGTCCCGGACCACTTTAAAGAGTTAGTTTAAGGTTAGATAATGATGTCTAATGATGGGGATTAGTTAGTAATGATGTTATAAAGTTATATAAGGCATGTTAGGAGTGTAATAATGACAAATATAAAAGGTGAGGAGTTATAACAAAGTGTGAATACAAAATAACTAGTTAAGTGAAGTAAAAGGTAACAATGGATTAGTACATTAATTAACCGACGTTACTAAATGTGTATAGGATTCTTCAAAGGTGGAAACCAGTTGAAGCAAGGACCAAGGTAAATGATGTCTAATGATGGGGATTAGTTAGTAATGATGTTATAAAGTTATATAAGGCATGTTAGGAGTGTAATAATGACAATTTAAAAGGTGAGGAGTTATAACAAAGTGTGAATACAAAATAACTAGTTAAGTGAAGTAAAAGTTAACAATGGATTAGTACATTAATTAACCGACGTTACTAAATGTGTATAGGATTCTTCAAAGGTGGAAACCAGTTGAAGCAAGGACCAAGGTATGGTTTTCTTGCAGTCTGTTGCCTACCGGTTTACACCGGCTTGTGTGTTGTTTGTTTTTCTGTATATTTATGACGTTATAAGACTTAATCATGTAATGAGTTTACAGTTGTTCACTGCACAAGTGCAATACCAAAACACTCAGTCCTACAGAGTGCAGAGGCGTAAACCCTTGGCAGTAAATCTCTTGTGTGATTGTAGGAATGAATGTACTGCAAAGTAAGTAAGTGTACTTTTATTAACCATCCAAGTGTTACATAGAACACAACAATAATCATTCAAGTGTCACCTAGGACACATCAATACCAAGTGTTACATAGAACACAACCAATAACCATTCAAGTGTCACATAGGACACAACAATAACCAACCATTGTCACATAGGACACATCAATAACCATAACCATCCAACCAATTACACACATGCGTAACAACCAAACACAAGCAACCAATTACGAAACCAGTATAGACCGCACATATACAAGTCACATGTGGTGCTCTACCCCCCTTAAAAAGGGTTACGCCCACGTACCCCTACAAGTATACACAAAAACTAAGATAAAAGTGCTGGATACTTGTCTCGCATGGAGTCTTCTAACTCCCATGTCGCCTCCTCAATGTCGTGGTTTGACCATAGAACCTTGACCTTTCTAATGGTCTCGTTCCTGGTCTCCCTAGTCTTGGAGTCTAAGATGCGAACTGGGGTTTCCTCATATCTAAGTGTAGGATCTAGCTCGAGTGTCTCGGGTTCTAAGATATGTGATGGATGAGGCACAAACTGCTTTAGTTGAGAAACGTGAAATACGTTGTGCACTCTCCTAAGCTCAATAGGTAAATCTAACCTGTAAGCTAATGGGCCCACTCGCTCCGTAATAAGCTACGGTCCTACGTACTTCGGGCTAAGCTTGCCCTTCTGCCCAAATCTAAAAATTCCCTTCATAGGTGAAACTCTAAGGAAGACTCGATCGCCTACTTCGAACTCGAGGTCTCTCCTACGGACATCAGTATATGATTTCTGTCTGTTTACGGGGTATAGCCCCCAAGAATTTATGTATTTCCTGACACGTTTCATAGTGCATTTGTATGTTGTTTTTTTGAACCCCGTGATTATGTGTGAAGGTAATCTACCATCTTGTATGTTGCCAATATTATCTCATGGCTTATGTAAACTATCGTGTGTAACACACTTCCATTAATCGCTTCTTGTAGTTATAATCGTTGGCGCTCGGGTTTTGTATTAATATTGGGGCTTACTTAAAATCTCCCTCTTTGATCTTCAGATCATCATCTTGTCATTCAGGTATTTGAGTTTACTGTCATCTTATTCGGTTTTCATTTTTTTAATGCAAAGTATGAGCTATGGTCGAGCCATGCATCTTATGTATATTATAGAAAGATTTCTTGATATTATTGATTCACCAACTGTCGGTTGTAACACCCCTACTAATCACTTAACAATAACTGAATTCGCAGCGGAAAAATAACTAAACAATAACTAAACGATTCGGTGCTACAACGCCGTTAACCACCCACGTGGTTAACAAGGCACAATAAATACATGTGTACCGGTCTGATGATCAGACTCCCGAGCATTAGGTACTAACATCAACCATATATACATAACCAACATACCGAGTATTTAATACAAACTGTCACTGAGAACTGTACATATAACTCCACTGTCATCTGTGACACGAACAGTACCAAAATATAACGCCACAGGAGCACAGGTGCATCCCGGGCCCAACATCCAAAATAATCAAAAGTAAATCTGCAGCCTAGAATCTACAGCCATTCCGCTTCCTCGATCCTCATCCTGCAGTAAAAATATGGAGCCCCCGAGGGGGTCAGGAACCCTTGGCTGGTATGGTTAACGCGCAGCCCATCGGCTACCGGGATACGCGCAACTAATTGTCATGATAACATGGCATTCATTTTAACATATACACATGGCATAGAAACATTATTTCATAGCGCAACATCACATACACAGTGGATTCATTTTCCACAATAACAAACCAAGAAGGTTAAACAACATAAGAAGCCTAGAGAATGGTTCACTCTCATGATAAGCTTATTACACATACTTATTACCGTTCTGTTATTCGAACGAGTAACTTAAGTCACAAATGGTTCGGATATTGTGACCCGAACACACCACACAAACACATGTTCCCACTAAACCGATCATAAGTCAGAATAGGTAAGCTTTGGAGGAAGTTAGCGGGAGATCGAACGCCAAATGATGGAGAACAATCTTAACAACATAAGAGTCGAATCTGATATAGATATCTACTCTTAAACTTACATGCATGACCGGACAACCGGATTCCTCACTTCCCAGTTAACGCTTGTTAGAAGTTCAACAGTGGAACTTGACAAACAATTCACAACAAGTGGTAAGTCATGTTAGACACACACAAGGGAAATGAGTCACGTCATAACATCACAATAATATGAACAACTGTAAACTCATTACATGATTAAGTCTTATAACGTCATAAACATACAGAAAAACAAACAACACACAAGCCGGTGTAAACCGGTAGGCAACAGACTGCAAGAAAACCATACCTTGGTCCTTGCTTCAACTGGTTTCCACCTTTGAAGAATCCTATACACATTTAGTAACGTCGGTTAATTAATGTACTAATCCATTGTTAACTTTTACTTCACTTAACTAGTTATTTTGTATTCACACTTTGTTATAACTCCTCACCTTTTAAATTGTCATTATTACACTCCTAACATGCCTTATATAACTTTATAACATCATTACTAACTAATCCCCATCATTAGACATCATTTACCTTGGTCCTTGCTTCAACTGGTTTCCACCTTTGAAGAATCCTATACACATTTAGTAACGTCGGTTAATTAATGTACTAATCCATTGTTAACTTTTACTTCACTTAACTAGTTATTTTGTATTCACACTTTGTTATAACTCCTCACCTTTTAAATTGTCATTATTACACTCCTAACATGCCTTATATAACTTTATAACATCATTACTAACTAATCCCCATCATTAGACATCATTATCTAACCTTAAACTAACTCTTTAAAGTGGTCCGGGACTTGGTCCCCAACTAAGGTCCCGGACCTACACTTAGCAAAACCCTCGGCCTGTTTTAATGGGGTGGTCCGGGACTTCTTACGGGTCCTAGGTCCCGGACCAATATAGGCAAATTCACTCGGGGGTAAATCAAGGGTGGTCCGGTACTTCTTACATAACCTAAGTACCGGACCAAGGCTGTGTAAAAATCCTCGGCCCTTTTTAATACATGGTCCGGGACATTATCCAAGAGCTAACTCCCGGACCACTGCTACAGATTTACATTTTGAACATTTTCTAAGTCTTGTTGCAATGGTTCTC
Source organism: Limonium bicolor (assembly GCA_023374045.1). NCBI lineage: Eukaryota > Viridiplantae > Streptophyta > Magnoliopsida > Caryophyllales > Plumbaginaceae > Limonium > Limonium bicolor. The sequence goes on from CM041780.1 coordinate 19,550,866, forward strand.
CTTACTCATTAAATGTATAAACTTCCCAAATGATCCTAGGTATATTCTAATGCCAAATATCATCTTAAACACACCTAGTTCCTTGTCTAACTTGTCACTCAATTTTCTCTTAAAATTCACCAACACTTGTAACATTTCTTACAAGGTTTCTAAATGGTGTTTCTCACCTATGATAATCACTATACCAAAATGCTTTCTCTTCACCATAACATCATCTCCCAAGCATCTTTTCTTCCTAACCAAACTCCTTGAACATCTTTACAAGTTTATAGCTCCTCCATGCAACAAATCACTTGTTCGAACCCGAGACCTCTCGTATACCTCCTGAACGCTTTAACCGGATGAGTTGTGCTCGAATTCGGTAACTTATAATAACGAATTAAAGCTAGTATTATGTCAATTAAGGTAATGTGATAATATTAACTAATCTAACAAGTTTTCCCCACCGTAGCTACCTACTTCCGCCTGCCTTGCATGTCATTCGCGTCCATTGTAAGCGCTGGACACCTGTAAAAAAAAAGAGAGCACCGGTTGGTACATTTCAGATTCAAAAGTGACATATAATATGATAAACGATCTACCTAATTCTACCTAACTTGACCGAACCACTGCAGTACTTGCTATACCACCGATTACTACTCACGTAACAAACACCTATTCATGTCTATACATATCATATGTTAACCCCACCAATCTCTTCTTTTTTTTCTTGTCCCCCACCGCACTATCCTGGCCGACAACTTCTACTAACTAAAGTGATGTTTCAGTTTGGGAAAACTTCCCATTGGACTACCAGTCAAGCCTAGGAACTACTACCCCACTATTACTAATTTCCTCATCTTTTCTTTCAAAACTTTTCTTCTTCTTCCAACAAGAGCAGCTCAGTCCATTCCATGCTGTCCTCTATCCGAGTGTATGCCTCGGCTTCTTCATTTCTGTTCCAGAACCGAGGGCAATTCCGAGGTTCATTTTGCTATTCCAGAAAAGAGAACCGAGAGTTGTTCTCAGTTCACTCTACTGTTCCAGAAAATAAAACCGATAGAACATCCCAGCTTCTTCTTGCTGAGCCCAAACCGAGAGCATATTCAACCTTCCGTTTCTTTCCAGTTCTTTTCCCAGCTGCACATGAGCAGCTTCTTCTTCTTATTCTCCACGTACAAATAGAGGAAATGCTGAGCTCTTTCGTTGCTCTCTTCACATGATAACCGGTAGATGCCCCCAGCTCTGTTGAACTTCTTCCTTTGCTATCCTTACGTGGGAAGACCAGGAAGAAAAACGCACCCCAACACCTTGTAAAAAAAAAAGAACAGAACGCATGCATCTTCTTTCTGCTGCTACTTGACAGTGAGTAATACCCCCACTTCCATGTTGTTAACTTCTTCTCTATTACCAGTAAGGTGCTTCTAATATGTCCAGCTCTATACGAACTTCTTCTACTGACTTCTTCACAAACAAACAGAGGAGAGCACCTAGCTGAAGTCGAGCTTTGTCTCTTGTCTTTTTTCACGTGCAAAACAGTGAGGGAAAACCATTCATTATCTATGCAGTAGCAAGATCTGTACCAGGAGCCACATTTCCATCAGTTCGGTAAGGAAATGCCCATTGCTTCTCCTTCTTGAAATACTGGTAATGTGCCCAACTACTCACTGCTTTTCTTCACGTCCAAAAACCAGAAACAGAAGACGTTAATTATTCATGCGGTAACAATGCTCAACAAGGAGCTCCTTCTCCACTCATTTGGTAAGGAAATACCACTGTTTCCTTCCTTGTTTACCAGTAGTATGCATGGTTTGTACTGAGCCCTTCTCTTCTGTTTTCTTCACGCAAATACTAGTAAGAGTTACCCAGCGTGTGAAGGAACAAACCCATGCAATTGCTCTTGTCCGACCAAGCTTCGGTAAGGATTTTTCTTCCCATCTATGCTCTTCTTCTACAGAAAATATGCTTCTAGTTCATAGCTTAAAGCTCTGCTCCTTCACGTACAGAACAGAGAGGGAAGACACCCATGAAACATGCATTACCAACACCTTAGATGGCTTTGTTTCGGTAAGAAAAAAAATCCCATCTTATACTCTTGATTCCACCGGTAATATAAACTGGTATTAGTAGTGGTTTTAACGTGTGTTTTGCTCACACAAACAGGCGTGAATGAGCTTAGAAACCAGCTCCAAAACAAGGTAAAAACCATGCCTTGTTAAGCTTAAACTCATCACTTAATTACCTACATAGTGAGTAACTAATACACACTCTTTTGCTGCATGAAACTCCTGCCGCAAACACATTGAAAAATCTTGGAAAAGAATTCTGCACGACATGAAGAACCAAGTCCAAGAAATAAGTGTTGGCAAAGTGAGTATTCCCACTCTATAAACTTGTGTATATATTAAGCTAATAATTCAACATTCAAAACAAATTAAATCTGGTGACCGAGAGTGCTAGTTGCTGTTTTGGTATAGTTGGAAGCTTTGAAAAAAAAATCAAACTAGGTGAGTAATACTTATCGTATGATATAAGATGGTGTAACACCCCGTCCTAAGCCAATCGTGGTTGTCGCAACTAAATAAATAATACATAAACGTCGCAGCGGGAATAAACTATCACCAGGATCTTGCCACGGTCTAATAAACAAGAAATACCGTTACTTAAATATTTACAACCGTACATCCAAAATACATACACCATCCAAGTTTTAAGTATCCTCAAACCACATAATATATCTCATGTTCAACTACTAACAGACGGGTGCACAGGCGCTACCCGTACTCAAAATAAAGTCCCACCTAGGGCTACCCGCTCCTACTCTCGTGGTGTGACTTCATCGGCCGCTTACCTGCAAGTGTTAAAATAGCCCCCAAAGGGGGTCAACACGAATGCTAGTATGACCCTCTCATGGCCCCCAAGCTAACAGGGCTACGACGACTAATTGTCGATAGCATGGAAGTTGATTAGCATAACAATCATAATATGAAATGCAATAAAACAACAAACCACAATGAACATAAATAGCTCAGATGTAAATGAACGACTCTGGCGTTCCCTTAATAAGTGAGTTAGATCTTAACTCCTTAAATCCACAATCTCCTTAACCTTATATTTGCCAACCATTCCACTTTTAGATTGGTTAGCCCTTAATTGGTTGCTTATTTTTGTAGGGCTTGGTTAACCCTAGCCGGTAGCAGTGCACTATCCGGCAATAAGTTACCTTTCTTAATTTGTTGGGGATGTAGGCTTGATCCCCCCACGCCATCCTTAATGTGCCTCCCACCTCAAACAGTAGTCCAGGTGGTCGGGTCAGTTTGTTGACCCTAGGCGACGAGTCTAATGACAAGTCTTATTTGGAAGTCGGATCTGATTCAGATACCGACCTCCACCAATACACATGTGCCAGTACCATTCCGGATTCCTCACTCCCACCCCAAGTTACGGTTAGTGAAAGTCTTAAATGCCAAGTGTTAGTTAAACCTTAACGGGTATTAACCAACAAATACCAATACTTAATTCTTATCCTTAACTCAGTAAGTACTAACCTTAGTTAGTAACAATCTCAAGTCTCGTGGGTTAGTGTAAAGAAAACACATTCACAACGAGAATAAGTATAACCGGTTGCATGCTTTATCTTGTCTTAGTCATAGCAAATAAACAGATAGCACACAAGCCGAGGGACACCTCGTTAGCAAGCAGGTCACAAGAAAGACTGTACCGTTCACCGTCGACTGTTGGTTGTTTAACCTTCTTCAGGGTCCCAATTCACAAACCTAAAACATTGATTCATCCTTAGGCCATTAGGTATTTGCACCTTACTTAACTCACTTAGTCCCTAAAGATTTCCATTCGATACCCTCTTAAGTCTTTGCCTCTTAACATTATAAACTTCACTTTAAACATTAAGGTTTATACTTAACTTAACTTATTTCCTTAGGTTCTTAGGTTCCTAATCATTATTACCCTACCAATAACATACCCTATTACCAATTAACATCTTTAAAATTTAAAATTTCTCTCTTTTTTTTATATTTTTGGCTCAACCGATCTTACCGACTGACCTTACCCAAGGTCGGTCCATTCCAGGACGCATTACCGTTTGAAAATTCTACCCTGACCGACCTTGCAAGTCCGGTCCCAAGGTCGGTCCATTCCCGAGAGTTTTTCCCCGTGGGAAATTTAAGCCCGACCGAACTTGCCAAGTCCAGTCCCAAGTTCGGTCGATTCCAATGACCAGTTCCAGTACAAAATTCTAGGCATGACCGACCTTGTATGTCCGGTCCCAAGGTCGGTCCATTCCAGAGACTTAATTCGTACACAAAATACAAGTCCGACTGAACTTGTAAGTCCGGTCCCCAAGTTCGGTCGGTTCCAGAAACTCTTTCCGGTAGTTTAAACTGAGCTCGACCGACCTTGCAGGTCCGGTCCCTAAGGTCGGTCGGCTCCAGAACGTTGTTTCTAAATTCCCATTTAACTCCAAACTTCACCTCATATATCCTAGTATGTTCTAACCTCATTTGGGCACCTCAAACACACCTTAAGCCTTCCACTAAACACATTAAATCACTCACCAACATCCACCTTAGTCATTATGCACTTTTCTTGTAATCATGCCAACACTTGTAATGTTTTTCACTAGATTTCTAAGTGGTGGTTCATACCTAATATAACCACTATGCCAAATGCTTCCTCACCACCATAACATCATCTCCCAAGCATCTTTCAACATCTAGGTTCCTTTATGTAACTACATGAAGTCTCTTCACCTTTAAACACATTACTTTACTCTTTTCCTAAAAAGATTGCATATTTCCTAAACACATTCTGAAATTGCCTTTGGTGCATACCTAAACATTATTTTGACTCCAAGATTCTCCACGATAATGCCTAAGTCATTCTGACTCACAAGAACACCTTAAACTCACTATTTTTCCTTCAAGACAACCTCTAAACTTCCTAGTATTATCTTAGTCATGAAATCTCCTTAGAACATCTTAAACACCAAGTTTCTTCATCAAATTTTGACATGGGTTCTCTAGGACACTTGTTACACTTAAACACTTGGTTTATCACCATCAAATAACCAAGATCACTCAAATCCTCATTACATCATCTTAACACACAATTTACACCAAAACTACACCACATCATCATATAGTGTATAAACTTAAAATGCTTGGCACTTAGGCCCTTAAATGACAATAATCTTAACCACTGAATTTCCACATATATTAGCCTTTAACCTGCAAGTACACACAACAAGGCTCCCATTGAAATAAAATGCTTCTTGTAATTCATCTCAACATTGTTTGACTATCTCTTTTCTCATTGGCTCCTTAGTCACAAGTTCTCAAACATAGTCATTTTTCTCCTAGGTTATATATAGCCCTTTTCTAATGTAAACTCTACACTAAACTCATCACAAATCTAAATCCCATTCCCTTAAACAATAAAACACCTTAAGGTAAGTAATTTACCTTGTTCTTTTACAAGCTCACAAACTTTCCTCCTTAGACTTTTTCCTTGATCAATCTCGGTCACCAACCAAGTTTTCCTTGCCAATGTTCTTACCAATATTCAATGACTCCCATGAGTGCTAGGTAATACATTAACCTTAAGGAACAAACCCTAGGTTAAAAATGTTCTTTAAGGTATTAAATTGATTGTTTTACCTTGGTTTCTCAAGATAAGCTTGGATATGAAGCAAGAAGGACCTCCTTTATCCTTTGGAGAGTAGAAACAAGCTAGAACAAGCCATAAAAATGGAACCCCATGAGAGATAATTTTCGGACATGGAGAGAAAGTGATGGAAACCTAGATTTTCTTACATATTCTTTACCTTAAGAGAATGGAGAAGCTAATGGAGTCTCCAAGCTTGAGTTTCCTCCTCTAATGGCGGTTTACTTTTGAAATACCCCTAAATTAATTTAAATTAATTTAGGGGATTTCTTTTATTAAACCTTTAATAATACTATTAAGTATTAAATTATTATATGGAATTATGAATATTAAATTATTATATGGAATTATGAATATTAAATTATTATATGGAGTGGTGAAATTTATTTAGGGGTTTTCTCCTATTTAACCCTAATTATTATACATTATTATATAGTATTATGAATTTAATAATAAGATTTATAAGTCAATAAATCTTGGGAAAATTATTAAACACTCCAATATATTATAAAGATTTTAGGAAGTGTTGGAACATTGTTTTGAAACATAAAAGTCAATATAAAATTCTAGAAACCTTAAAGCTTATTAAGCCTTGCTAGAGTTGACTTTTTGAGAATGGTCAAACCAGGCCATGAAACCTATACTAAAAAATAGGTTATGAAAAACCATGAAGATCGATAAAAAGAACGTCAAAAACGGATCATCCTAGCCAAAGTTATGCTAGATTGAAGTTTTGAATCAAAATTTTAAGAAGTGCCACGTGTCACTCTGTAGTGGGTCGCCCACACTTAGCCGATTTCCTTCCCTGATTTTCGTAACCGATTTCACTTCCTAGCCCTAACTTTAGACGGCTATAACTTTCACATTACTCAATATTTTTCCATGCCGTCTTCACCACTCTCTTCTCCTACAATTCCTCTTTCCAACCATTACTCATACAAACCCTAGATCCTTCTGGGTCAACCGAAATATCGAGCCAAAGTAGCCACCTTGCGAGACTGTTTCCAGAATTCCAGAATTCCCTTCGTTTCCAGGTAACTTGCGTCAATCATAACTTCTTCGTTAATCAACCAAAATTCAATTTCTTTAGCTCGTTGTAAAGATCTCTAATCCCTCTACAACTTTCGTGTTTATGCCCAAGTCCAATTCGTAACCAGTTGGGAGATATAGAGGCCTAAAGTTTCGGTCTTGCCAGCACATAAAATAATACCGAAACAGAGAGGTAAACTCGTGTTTTGTGGCTTCGATTGCTTTCTGTGTGATGCGAGTTAGGATTAGTGCTTGCTATCATTGTGTGGATCTACAATTCTTCTTTCCAATGAGCCCTTACTCATTATCTAACTCGTTTTATACTGGTAGTTATAGATCCGCAAAGTCGGCACCACGAACTGATTAAAGTTCGAGTCTTTTCCAGTTTCCGATTTGGAATTCACCAAATTCGCTCAATCTGGTGAGTTTTTCTTCAAATTGTTCCTATGTTGCTAATCGAAATTGCAATACCGATCTAACCCATGTCTCAATTTAGTCAATTACGTGTTAGATTAAGAGAATTTGTAGGATTTGCAATCGATTTGAATTCTGAAATCGAAACTAACCCTAACCTTCGAATTGATTTCAAAACTGGATGTATACTGCATTATAATTGGGGAAACCGGTACCAATAGAACCGAAATTGGATTACGAATCCATAGAAACAAAAATCACTCAATTTCGTTCTGTAGATTAGGAGTTATAGGCGATTTAGTACTCGACCTGTTAAATGCCTTCGCTGACGAACTCGACGTACAGGGACCGTCCGATCTCGACTTAAGAGATTGGACGGCCGAGATTAAAACGTTCCAGAATTTAGTTATAAGGGTTTTAATAAATTCCAGTAAATAGTCTTAACTTGTTGGGTTAATTTAGATATCTTCCCGAATGTATTTTGACTTGAAATTTTAACCATAGATTCCTTATTTAATATAGTTTATTTTGATGTAAATTATTATGATTTTGGAGTTTTTAAACATAAGTTATGATTTTTACAAGTTACGGTTTTTCTGGAATTATTCGGTTAAATAAAGAAGATATTTTTATGAAATAAAAATTTTATAATATGTCTAAAATGTTATAGTTACTGTATATTAAATTTGGGAATTTTTGGGCAATGGTAAAGGGTTTTAAAAATTGTGTTTATGAGTTTTTCATAAGAATAACCTATAATATAAGGTTTTTAATGTAATCAAAAATTAAAGTATGGTTTTTTAATTAACTTGTAAGCTGGGGAAAATAAGGGAACTAAATTAAATTTTATAACAGTAAGTTTATAATGTTTTTGTATTAGCTTTTAGAGAGAAATTATTTACCTATTGTATTTTTACTTACCTAAGTAGGAACTTATATAAATTAAGGAATTCAATTATCCTACATTTTATTTACTATATTATATGGGAGTAAACATTTAATAAACTAAGGAACAAATATTATTTATATTATTTTTACGCGTTTATAAAAAGGAATTAAGAAGTAACTTATATTAAATCAAGGAATTTAACTAAACTACATTTTATTTATAATATATAATAAGGAAGCTAATATGTTTAACTAAACTAAGGGAAATCTTTTTTTATAAACCATAAATCAGTTTTGGATATGTCTAAAGATATTAGATATAATTAAATACAATAGAATTTCTTAAAGAATGTTCTGGATAAATCTTAGTATATGTGTATAATAGATATATATATATGTAGAATACAATAAAAATAGATAAAGGAAATAACATTCCTTGTGAATATAATAGGAAGGATATATATATATATACGATAAATAAATAAAAGAAATAAAATACCTTATAGAAAATGGGGTATGAAGGAATTAATGAGTTAAAACCTCTCATGATCACTACAAGAATATTATATGAGGTGGTACTAATTTATGGTCATCGGTTGAGTTTTTAGTTATCTTTGAATTTCTAAGATTTATATAAACAGTATTTAAATCACGTATATTTAGTCAATGACCACAATGTAAATCTCTATTTGGTTAAGAAATTAATAAGTTGAAATTTAGGAATATTTGGAATTAGTTTACATAAAGTGTTACACAAATAGATCTTATTATATAATTAATAAAATGAATGAAATACTTTTACATTTAAATGTTCTTATTATATAAACATATAAAATAAATGAGTTACTTTTACATCTAAGTGAAGAGATAAATAAGTCTAGATTTAATTATTTCTCAATTTATAGTATTGAGTAATAACTTAATATTTTAAGATAAAATCATTAAAAGGGATTATGATATAAAACTACATTAAACTATGATTCGGAATTTAATCTAAATAATAATCCTTAAGTTTCTTACAACTAGTTAAGCCTATAAATACATTTAACACCAATATTCAGGATGTGAGTTTATAGTTAAGTAATGTATTTGGTAGTTAGAATTTATAAAAGGTTTTGTAAATAGGAATTAGATACTTAAAATCTTTAAACCTTTAATTAGATGAAACTAGGGTACATAAGAGATTATATTGATTTACCTTTTGACACTGGAAATATTAATGTGTCATTTGAATATAAGGTATGAAGATTGTTCAGAATATATTATCTTATTAAGTAATTGACAATTTCACTTACGAGCCAGAATTTAATTCTTTGATAAATTCTACCTCATGCTAAGATATAATGTCCATCCTAAATACAATAAAGGGAATTAATTTATAAGTATCTTTTGAAACTTTAGGTTTGTAAACAATATAAAATGTATTTAAGACTTGAGTTTAACGAAGTTTAATATAAAAGGATTATACATGGTCTATAGAGAGAATGTGTGTAAAAGTAAAACAGTTAGGGAATTAAATGTAAGTAAGGATACTAAAAGGTTATCTTAAAACACCTTATTATAAAGTTATGGTTAAGTAAATAATATACCTTGTGGATACTAAATGTGAGAGTTCGATAAGTTTGAGTTAACTATAATATGGTTATTTCAAGATGAAAAGTAATTTAACAACTTATGACAAGAATAATAGATGGTTGTAATTAAAGGCCATTCTGAACTAAAGATAAGATAATTGAGTTTAGTAGCTCAAATAAGTTATACTAAAATGCATCTACAACACTACGATGTCCGTATACGGGATGTAGATCTTAATTAAGTTAAGGGGGAAAACTTAGTTATAATGGATTTCTATAGATATGATAAAGATACATAGTCAATAATTGTGAAATAATAGTATAATATTCTAAGATAAACCCATCATTGGTCATAACACGATGTATGTCCTAAAGTAAGAATAAAAGTATTGGGCTTAAGAATTGTTATTGAAATTCTAAGATTGATTGAATAACGTATAATGCTCTTATGTTATAAAGGTCTTTAATGTGAGAATTATGGTTAGGAATGGGTAAAGTGGATAGGGTGGAACAATTAACAAGTGTTAATAAAATACATTCCTTGGTCTTACAACCTCGAGTTATACAACATTCTAAGACAAGTCAAAGGTTATTCATAGCATTTAAGTGAGGGCTTAAAAGACAATTGAGATTTAGAAATAACAGTGAGAAGTTTATTTAAGTTTAACATGGGTTACAAGTGATTGATGATAGACTACCTTTAATATTCTTCAGAGTACTGTTGATTGTTTGCGCAAGTAGATTAGAACTGCTACAACGTTACCCAGGTACGATTTCTCGTACTCAGCTTGTTGTGTTTTGGACCTTATGGAATGTTTTGTACGATTTCTCGTACTCGATACTTTTGCTGATGGACTTTATGGAATGTTTTGGAACACCAACTGATCTTGAATGGATTTCAAAAGGGAAACTGTTTGGGTGACTAACTGAGCTTGCTGTGACTAACTGAGCCTGTATGTGAAACTTCCTTGGTTATTGGTTCCTCCTATCTAGTTGTTTCACTAGATATTAACTGCCTAGGGTTTACGCTTCTGCACTCTGTAGGACTGAGTGTTTTGGTATTGCTCTGGTGCAGTTAATGATCTAGTGGGGTAACTAGGAATATAGGAAAGTATCTGGTATTGGTAAATTCTTCCTTTGGACTATGGGTATTGTTTCATCCATGAGTCGAGTTTGATCAGCCTAATTGGGAATGGATTCTTTCTATTGGGTATTAATTGTTGATGGTTTACGCCTCTGCACTCTGTAGGACTGAGTGTTTTGGTATTGCTCTTGTGCAGTTAATAATCTAATGGGAATATGGGAAATGTTAATCTTGGTACTGAGTATGGATTATTTATACTAAGTGGTGCACACACTTTTCACCGATGACTGAGAACGGGTCGGTGGCAGCGGAGGTCTGCTATACCTCGCCCTTTGTGGCAACTGACAGCGGAGGTCTGTTTACCTCGCCCTTTGTGGCAACTGACAGCGGAGGTCTGTTTACCTCGCCCTTGTGGCAACTGACTGGCGGTGGGGGCCATCTCTCCCAATTGGTTTATTCCACTCTTGAGTATATTTTGTCTATGAGAATCATCTTCTGAAATGGTGGAGACATAAACTGTCTACCACGGGTTATGGATATTAATGTCACTTCTAGTCCTTTGTGACTACTTAAGTCTTTCTTCTTAACCAGAATTGGTTCTAACCTCAATGGGCTTACTAACTATGTGGTGTGACTACTTAAGTGGATGACTTGGTTTGGAAGTTCTTTATCTCTATCTTTGTCTTGTTTTCTTTTCTCTTTAACTTGATTGTCTTGAAGTGCTTTATCTCTGTTTTACTTTTAAGAGTTTGTTTTCATGTTACTGTTTATTTTGTAGAGTTATGTTTTATAAGTTTGTTTTTGGAGAATTGTACCAGTTCCACTCCAGGGAACTGACTCACCCCTCTCGGGGTGGGCTGCTTGGTTTCATCTTGCAGGTACAAATTGATTTACAGGTGGCCACGAAGAGCATGAGTGATTGGGATGGGATTAGGTTTATGGAGAGTGAATGTATTTTATTACTGTTATGTTATGTTAAGTTTTCTCGAAGTTCAGACCGTAACTTAGTTAATTGTAAAGGTTGTAATTGGTGAGGTTGGTACCGGGTGTTTGGAGCCCGATGGTCTGTAGCACCTTTAGTTTATTTTCCGCTGTTGTTTTATTATTATAGGGGTGTTACAGAAAGTGGTATCAGAGCGTAGTTACGCTCCGAACCCGAGAAAACAAGCCGAGTGAAATACTTAGATTATAGGTGCACTTAAAACTGGGGAACTGGGGTAGAATTGGGAAGTGAGGACTCCAGTAAGGCACGACTCCTAACCCTTTTTGGAATTGTGAACGATTCCTTTACATACTTTTCTTTTGTGCATGTCTGTTGAGTGTGATGTGTTGTTATACCGTTCCAACAACAAACTACAGAAATATATATATGTATATATATATAAGTTTGAAACATCCTATATTAAGTACGATAAGATTTTGGTTGAGATATCCAAATATTAAGCTATTTTTTTTCGAAAGCATACTCATGGAGAATACATTGCTAAAAATGCAATCCTTTAAAAACTAGTACACAAATTCCTAGAATTTTAAAGAATACTTTTGGTTGAAAACAGTATACAAATAGAACTTTACATAACTAAATTAGTATTGATATTATGTGAAAGTACTTTAACTCCCTTAAAGTTTGAATCTCATGAACTACTTGGTATCAATTTATTACCTAAAGATAATGTTTAAGATAAATCTTAAGTCTAGAAAATTATTAAGCTAACAAGAACTAGTAGCATATTAGAAAAGATCAACATCTGAACTTGTAAAACACATTAAAACTCTATGTTAACTTTAGAAAGAAAACACATAAACCTAACACCCAACGGGAAGTGCCTGGTGCGACGAACTCCTAGGCTGAAAGTAGTGGGGGTGCACACCCACTTCTGGAAGTTTAGGGGCTAGACAAGCCTTGTCATCTAACTGTAAATAATCTTCTACGTAAGTGATGGATTGTGTTGAACTTGAGGAGGATTGGTGGTAAGACGTTACCATCATGAAATCTTGAGCTAGGCATATTTCATTACTAGCCACAATGAACAATTTAAAATGTATATCTTAAGACATTAAATTCATATACGTAAAGCATTTATTGAGTTAAATCTTTGGTGAAAAATACCTATATATGGAGGAAAGGAATTTAAAATTTGGGTAGTTCAAGGTAGAACATCTACCCCTTGTGAATATAAAAAAATCAATAAAAGAAGTTACTTAAAGATTGAGTGGAGTAATACTAAACTAAGTATCATTGATCCTTAAATACTTGAGTATTGAGCAGCTTAAAAAGAAAAAGAAAAATTGAGAGTTACTTAAAGATTGAAAATCCTCATGTTTACTTGGAAGTTTAACATTATACAGGTATAAAATTTTAAAAGACACACTAAGAGTGATATTTACCAAAAGCCACCATTGTCTAAGAGAGTACTAAGATTTAATAATCAGAAGAATACTTACATAGAACAAACCTTAAGGAAAATAATTATCAAGAGTGAGTGAGTTTTCATTAGACTAATGCATTTGACCTAAAATTTTATACAGGGTCCCTACCTTAAAAATATATATATATAATGTATAAATTTTAAGATAAAGGAATTAGATTTTGGACGAACTTTCTAAAATTCTGCCTTGGGTGAAGTTATATAATAAGTAAATTTTATAAAGTAAACACTGAATGAATCGTCCAAAATACGATAGTTAACTATAGAAACAATTGAAACTTGAAAAGTCACAGAAAATATTTATCTTATAGAGTTTTAACATATGGTTGGCCAATAAACCTTTGAAGATAATTTTGGAAGATTATTGAGGATTATTAAATGATCGGGAATATTATGTTAAACTACTCAAGTATGTTACACCTGAGGTATAGCTTAGTAATATAATTGATATGATAAATGATCATATATGGACATATAATTCGTATCAGTCATTAAATGAATGGATAATAATCATAAGATAAAATTTTATAACCACCAAGGAAATACAAATACATAACAATCAAGAGATACAGATATATATAACGATCATAGATATAATCAACAGTGCAGTAAAATTCAACAAAGCTGGTTAATAAGGTGTTGAATTCTTTGAATGTGCCATTAGTAGCGGTACGAGGGCGTACCTTAGCTCTTTTAAGGGGGATATGCTGGCATACTCCTCCTTCGTTATCTCATCCGGATTATGCCTCGTTGCATTATTAGCAAAGGGAGAACAGTATTAGCAGAATGAGAGGTGTTTTGTATGTGCTTGGTTTTGCATTATGACTCAGTATGTGACTTTTGATTTTCGTCATGCTATATCTTGGTATATCCTCATTCAGTTCGATTTTGAGTAATCTTGAGTGGAATGTTGTTACGGAAATGGATGGAAATAAAGGATTGGTTGGGTATGGAATTTCATTGGAACTTTTATTGTCTCAGCACACCCGAAGCGGTGTGAGTGCTTATTAGTTGATTTTTAAACTTCGAGGCGAAGTTTCTTTTAAGGGGGATATGCTGAAATACCCCTAAATTAATTTAAATTAATTTAGGGGATTTCTTTTATTAAACCTTTAATAATACTATTAAGTATTAAATTATTATATGGAATTATGAATATTAAATTATTATATGGAATTATGAATATTAAATTATTATATGGGTGTGAAATTTATTTAGGGGTTTTCTCTATTTAACCCTAATTATTATACATTATTATATAGTATTATGAATTTAATAATAAGATTTATAAGTCAATAAATCTTGGGAAAATTATTAAACACTCCAAATATATTATAAAGATTTTAGGAAGTGTTGGAACATTGTTTTGAAACATAAAAGTCAATATAAAATTCTAGAAACCTTAAAGCTTATTAAGCCTTGCTAGAGTTGACTTTTTGAGAATGGTCAAACCAGGCCATGAAACCTATACCAAAAAATAGGTTATGAAAAACCATGAAGATCGATAAAAAGAACGTCAAAAACGGATCATCCTAGCCAAAGTTATGCTAGATTGAAGTTTTGAATCAAAATTTTAAGAAGTGCCACGTGTCACTCTGTAGTGGGTCGCCCACACTTAGCCGATTTCCTTCCCTGATTTTCGTAACCGATTTCACTTCCTAGCCCTAACTTTAGACGGCTATAACTTTCACATTACTCAATATTTTTCCATGCCGTCTTCACCACTCTCTTCTCCTACAATTCCTCTTTCCAACCATTACTCATACAAACCCTAGATCCTTCTGGGTCAACCGGAATATCGAGCCAAAGTAGCCACCTTGCGAGACTGTTTCCAGAATTCCAGAATTCCCTTCGTTTTCAGGTAACTTGCGTCAATCATAACTTCTTCGTTAATCAACCAAAATTCAATTTCTTTAGCTCGTTGTAAAGATCTCTAATCCCTCTACAACTTTCGTGTTTATGCCCAAGTCCAATTCGTAACCAGTTGGGAGATATAGAGGCCTAAAGTTTCGGTCTTGCCAGCACATAAAATAATACCGAAACAGAGAGGTAAACTCGTGTTTTGTGGCTTCGATTGCTTTCTGTGTGATGCGAGTTAGGATTAGTGCTTGCTATCATTGTGTGGATCTACAATTCTTCTTTCCAATGAGCCCTTACTCATTATCTAACTCGTTTTATACTGTAGTTATAGATCCGCAAAGTCGGCACCACGAACTGATTAAAGTTCGAGTCTTTTCCAGTTTCCGATTTGGAATTCACCAAATTCGCTCAATCTGGTGAGTTTTTCTTCAAATTGTTCCTATGTTGCTAATCGAAATTGCAATACCGATCTAACCCATGTCTCAATTTAGTCAATTACGTGTTAGATTAAGAGAATTTGTAGGATTTGCAATCGATTTGAATTCTGAAATCGAAACTAACCCTAACCTTCGAATTGATTTCGAAACTGGATGTATAGCATTATAATTGGGGAAACCGGTACCAATAGAACCGAAATTGGATTACGAATCCATAGAAACAAAAATCACTCAATTTCGTTCTGTAGATTAGGAGTTATAGGCGATTTAGTACTAGATCTGTTAAATGCCTTCGCTGACGAACTCGACGTACAGGAGCCGTCCGATCTCGACTTAAGAGATTGGACGGCCGAGATTAAAACGTTCCAGAATTTAGTTATAAGGGTTTTAATAAATTCCAGTAAATAGTCTTAACTTGTTGGGTTAATTTAGATATCTTCCCGAATGTATTTTGACTTGAAATTTTAACCATAGATTCCTTATTTAATATAGTTTATTTTGATGTAAATTATTATGATTTTGGAGTTTTTAAACATAAGTTATGATTTTTACAAGTTACGGTTTTTCTGGAATTATTCGGTTAAATAAAGAAGATATTTTTATGAAATAAAAATTTTATAATATGTCTAAAATGTTATAGTTACTGTATATTAAATTTGGAAATTTTTGGGCAATGGTAAAGGGTTTTAAAAATTGTGTTTATGAGTTTTTCATAAGAATAACCTATAATATAAGGTTTTTAATGTAATCAAAAATTAAAGTATGGTTTGTTAATTAACTTGTAAGCTGGGGAAAATAAAGGGAACTAAATTAACATTTTATAACAGTAAGTTTATAAATGTTTTTGTATTCTTTTAGAAATGAAATTATTTACCTATATGTATTTTTACTTACCTAAGTAGGAACTTATATAAATTAAGGAATTCAATTATCCTACATTTTATTACTATATTATATGGGAGTTAACATTTTAAATAAACTAAGGAACAAATATATATTTATATTATTTTTACGCGTTTATAAAAAGGGAATTAAGAAGTAACTTATATTAAATCAAGGAATTTAACTAAACTACATTTTATTTATTATATATAATAAGGAAGCTAATATGTTTAACTAAAACTAAGGGAAATACTTTATTTTATAAACCATAAATCAGTTTTGGATATGTCTAAAAGATATTAGATATAATTAAATACAATAGAATTTCTTAAAGAATGTTCTGGATAAATCTTAGTATATGTAGGTATATGTGTATATATATATATATATATATGTAGAAATACAATAAAAATAGATAAAGGAAATAACATTCCTTGTGAGAATTATAATAGGAAGGATTATATATATATATAAATAAATAAATAAAAGAAATAAAATACCTTATAGAAAATGGGGTATGAAGGAATTAATGAGTTAAACTAAACCTCTACATGATACTAAAAAGAATATTATATGAGGTGGTACTAATTTATGGTCATAGGTTGAGTTTTTAGTTATCTTTGAATTTCTAAGATTTATATAAACAGTATTTAAATACACGTATATATTTAGTCAATGACCACAATGTAAATCTATAATTTGGTTAAGAAATTAATAAGTTGAAATTTAGGAATATTTGGAATTAGTTTACATAAAGTGTTACACAAATAGATCTTATTATATAATTAATAATAAAATGAATGAAATACTTTTACATTTAAATGTTCTTATTATATAAACAATAATAAAATAAATGAGTTACTTTTACATCTAAATGTGAAGAGGATAAATAAGTCTAGATTTAATTATTTCTCAATATTTATAGTATTGAGTAATAACTTAATATTTTAAGATAAAATCATTAAAAGGGATTATGATATAAAACTACATTAAACTATGATTCGGAATTTAATCTAAATAATAATCCTTAAGTTTCTTACAACTAGTTAAGCCATATAAATACATTTAACACCAATATTCAGGATGTGAGTTTATAGTTAAGTAATGTATTTGGTAGTTAGAATTTATAAGAAGGTTTGTAAATAGGAATTAGATACTTAAAATCTTTAAACCTTTAATTAGATGAAACTAGGGTACATAAGAGATTATATTGATTTACCTTTTGACACTGGAAATATTAATGTGTCATTTGAATATAAGGTATGAAGATTGTTCAGAATATATTATCTTATTAAGTAATTGACAATTTCACTTACGAGCCAGAATTTAATTCTTTGATAAATTCTACCTCATGCTAAGATATAATGTCCATCCTAAATACAATAAAGGGAATTAATTTATTAAGTTATTCTTTTGAAACTTTAGGTTTTGTAAACAATAAAAATGTATTTAAGACTTGAGTTTAACGAAGTTTAATATAAAAGGATTATACATGGTCTATAGAGAGAATGTGTGTAAAAGTAAAACAGTTAGGGAATTAAATGTAAGTAAGGATACCTAAAAGGTTATCTTAAAACACCTTATTATAAAGTTATGGTTAAGTAAATAATATACCTTGTGGATACTAAATGTGAGAGTTCGATAAGTTTGAGTTAACTATAATATGGTTATTTCAAGATGAAAAGTAATTTAACAACTTATGACAAGAATAATAGATGGTTGTAATTAAAGGCCATTCTGAACTAAAGATAAGATAATTGAGTTTAGTAGCTCAAATAAGTTATACTAAAATGCATCTACAACACTACGATGTCCGTATACGGGATGTAGATCTTAATTAAGTTAAGGGGGAAAACTTAGTTATAATGGATTATCTAGTAGATATTGATAAAGATACATAGTCAATAAATTGTGAAATAATAGTATAATATTCTAAGATAAACCCATCATTGGTCATAACACGATGTATGTCCTAAAGTAAGAATAAAAGTATTGGGCTTAAGAATTGTTATTGAAATTCTAAGATTGATTGAATAACGTATAATGCTCTTATGTTATAAAGGTCTTTAATGTGAGAATTATGGTTAGGAATGGGTAAAGTGGATAAGGGTGGAACAATTAACAAGTGTTAATAAAATACATTCCTTGGTCTTACAACCTCGAGTTATACAACATTCTAAGACAAGTCAAAGGTTATTCATAGCATTTAAGTGAGGGCTTAAAAGACAATTGAGATTTAGAAATAACAGTGAGAAGTTTATTTAAGTTTAACATGGGTTACAAGTGATTGATGATAGACTACCTTTAATATTCTTCAGAGTACTGTTGATTGTTTGCGCAAGTAGATTAGAACTGCTACAACGTTACCCAGGTACGATTTCTCGTACTCAGCTTGTTGTGTTTTGGACCTTATGGAATGTTTTGTACGATTTCTCGTACTCGATACTTTTGCTGATGGACTTTATGGAATGTTTTGGAACACCAACTGATCTTGAATGGATTTCAAAAGGGAAACTGTTTGGGTGACTAACTGAGCTTGCTGTGACTACTGAGCCTGTATGTGAAACTTCCTTGGTTATTGGTTCCTCCTATCTAGTTGTTTCACTAGATATTAACTGCCTAGGGTTTACGCTTCTGCACTCTGTAGGACTGAGTGTTTTGGTATTGCTCTGGTGCAGTTAATGATCTAGTGGGTAACTAGGAATATAGGAAAGTATCTGGTATTGGTAAATTCTTCCTTTGGACTATGGGTATTGTTTCATCCATGAGTCGAGTTTGATCAGCCTAATTGGGAATGGATTCTTTCTATTGGGTATTAATTGTTGATGGTTTACGCCTCTGCACTCTGTAGGACTGAGTGTTTTGGTATTGCTCTTGTGCAGTTAATATCTAATGGGAATATGGGAAATGTTAATCTTGGTACTGAGTATGGATTATTTATACTAAGTGGTGCACACACTTTTCACCGATGACTGAGAACGGGTCGGTGGCAGCGGAGGTCTGCTATACCTCACCCTTTGTGGCAACTGACAGCGGAGGTCTGTTTACCTCGCCCTTTGTGGCAACTGACAGCGGAGGTCTGTTTACCTCGCCCTTGTGGCAACTGACTGGCGGTGGGGGCCATCTCTCCCAATTGGTTTATTCCACTCTTGAGTATATTTTGTCTATGAGAATCATCTTCTGAAATGGTGGAGACATAAACTGTCTACCACGGGTTATGGATATTAATGTCACTTCTAGTCCTTTGTGACTACTTAAGTCTTTCTCTTCTTAACCAGAATTGGTTCTAACCTCAGCAATGGGTGCTTACTAACTATGTGGTGTGACTACTTAAGTGGATGACTTGGTTTGGAAGTTCTTTATCTCTATCTTTGTCTTGTTTTCTTTTCTCTTTAACTTGATTGTCTTGAAGTGCTTTATCTCTGTTTTACTTTTAAGAGTTTGTTTTCATGTTACTGTTTATTTTGTAGAGTTATGTTTTATAAGTTTGTTTTTGGAGAATTGTACCAGTTCCACTCCAGGGAACTGACTCACCCCTCTCGGGGTGGGCTGCTTGGTTTCATCTTGCAGGTACAAATTGATTTACATGTGGCCACGAAGAGCATGAGTGATTGGGATGGAATTAGGTTTATGGAGAGTGAATGTATTATATTACTGTTATGTTATGTTAAGTTTTCTCGAAGTTCAGACCGTAACTTAGTTAATTGTAAAGGTTGTAATTGGTGAGGTTGGTACCGGGTGTTTGGAGCCCGATGGTCTGTAGCACCTTTAGTTTATTTTCCGCTGTTGTTTTATTATTATAGGGGTGTTGCAACTTTGGCTCCAAAATCAGGCTCTTGAAGTTTGAAAAGATAGGAATAAGGAGCTTGAGCTAACTAAGAAGAATATGTAATTTGTTTAGGTTTTGGAGCTAAAATGAGCAAGATGTGGGCAAATGAAGATGGAGCTAGCATGGAGGTTGCTTCTTACGTGAGAGAGAAGAAAGAGAGCAAGAGAAATCGATGGAGAAGATGAAGAATGAAGAAAGGAGGAGAGAGATGGCATATAAGATATTTGATTCCTTAAAAGCAAATAGTAACAAGTTACTTTTCTCCTTTTCTTCTAACATTAATTAGCTACTCTTGGTGACTCACACCCTTATAAAACCGTCCCCCTTCATTAATTAGGCTGGTCATGGTCTTGTTTGACCAATTAATTAGACTTAATTGATTAAAGCCTAAACTAGGCACTATTTGTGTTTTAACCTGTTTTCAAGCTTAATTTTCTTTGGTAATTGACTTAAAATGACCATTAGGATATTACTAAGGTCTTAGAATGATATTTGGGTGCTCACCCAAGTCTCTCCAAGCTTAGAGCACGTTTTTGCTTAAACAGCTCTTTTGGTGTTTCCTTATGTTTTCTTTGATTAAAATGGCTTCTTAATGTTTCTAAGGCTTTCTTTAGCCTTCTTATATCTTAGTTTATCACTTAAACACCATATCTAAGTTTGTGGTATTTCAGATGGTTTTCATGGTATCTTGTTGTATAAATATATACAAGCCGTGGGTTTAGATAGGATCATATAATTCAGTTATGTATTAAAATGTTTAATAACATTTTTGGTTGGTTAGTTTGGTGTGTTAATGACCTATAAGGTCAAGGAAATTAATTATGGGTCAAAAACATAATCTATAAAAATATTAGAGTATGGGTGATGAAAACCGAAACCAAACATGGTCTTAAATGACTAAACTATGCATTATAATGTTTCATAACATTTCTAGTTGGTATTAAAAGGTTTGAATGACATATTATGTCAAAAAAAAATTTAATTAAATGATCTTAGGAAGCATAAAAGAAAAACTATACAATGAACCGTAAACAATATAGTTTATATGACATTTATGTGTAATTATATACTATGTTAATTATTGTAATAAGGCCAAGCATTATAGGCCATTTAATTTAATTGTTATATTAAGATAAAAATGGATTTAAAATGAATTTAGAACAAAAATAAATATTACCGTAATAGTTTGGGGTTTAGTTGCAATTTAAATAAATTTTGGGGTTAACTATAAATAATAACCGAAGACTATGCATTAAAACCTTATTTCATGAATTATATAAAATTTAATAAGGTTTTGAGACAAAAATATAATTTATGAAAATTATAGGGGTCAAACGGTAATTATACGAACTCCTGGTCAAACAAAAAAATTATTGGGTCAACATAGACCATATTAGGAGGTTTGACCAAATTTAATGTCATAAATAATTAATTTATGAACTTATGTTAACATTATAAGTGGAATGTTAAATTTATAAAACTTATGGGGTAAAAAATGTAAATACCGAAAAGTAGAGGTGTAGTTTGGTTAATATGATGGTTTATATCTTAAGTATTGAATTTGGGAATTTTTGGAGTTATATAAGTGGGTATATTAATAAAAGTGTATAATATATGGTTTTGTGGCAAGTAGAAAGTATATTATATAAGAAGGGGTCAAAATGAAGATAAGGGAAAAGATTTGTGGGCGGAAATAAGATTTTTAAAAGTTCATGGAGCTGTGCACAAATAATGGTAAGAAACTATAGATTATATTCAGTAATGAATATTAGAAACATATAGTATAACACATGTATAAACATTATGATGATATATGTGGTTATTTTGTAAATAAGGAAAAGATAGTGGCTGGAAAAGAAACCTACCAAACAGCTATGGGCTGTTCGGTAATATGGAAGAAAATAACATATACAAACTATATGTTATAATTATTGTAATGTTGGATGATATAACAAATGTAGGTAAAAAACATTAAGAGGTTTGTGATAAAAGAATAAATATGAAAAGTGGAAGGGTAAAACAGAAACAAACAGAACCTAAGGGATTGTTTGGTATTTTCGGAAATTTCAAATCATATAATATATTTACACTATACGATTTAAATGATATAGCATATGGTAAGTTAAGTATGCTATAAGAATTGTGGTGAAAATGTGATATTTGGAAAATATAGGGTTGAAAGGAATGGAATTAAAAAGATATGCATTTCCGGTAATTATAACAAAGTGTTATCAAACCTTGGGGTATATATTGATTACAAAGTTTTGATGCTATGAAATAAAGAATTTATAACATGGTATAAGTTATGTGGGTATATTGTGATTAATGGAAATTATGGGAATGAAGAAGTGTAAGAGTATTATATGTATACACTATTTTCGGTACAAATATATAATTACCAAAACTATATGTTATAAAGTTTAACGACATATAAGATATCATACCATATGATATCATGATATTAGTATAACACTAAATAATGTTATGTGGTCAAAAGCATAGTTTGTAAAAGACTAACATGCTAGTGCACATATATATATATATATATATACACATTATGTATATCAAAATGAAAATATGAACTATGGTATACAATGACACAAAATACTATGGTTAATATAAGGTTTTGGAATGGTTAAATAAATCCTGCATAAGGAATAATATATATACATGCATAATATAAAGTTCATACTACATTAGAAACTAATGTGTATACATATATAAATGCTGCCGCGAATGATATGCATATATAATATGGTTTACAAACCATATAGTAGTCAATAATAAATGTTAACATGTAAGTATAATTGTATACCATAACGTCATAAAGTTTTAAATGAATACAAGTTGTTACATAAATGAGAAGTTGAGTAATATAAGGTATACCGAGGAATAGCAATCTATCGTACATTATAGACCAACGTTGCATGAGCTGCATGCAACCATAGGTTATAAACTACAACCATGCATGCAACTATAGGTTATAAAAATACCTATGCATGCAATATAACAGTTAGATTAAAAATGTACGAGAACGAACGAAGTTGTATAAGGCGTAACGTTTCAAAATACTGCAGGTGGGAAGCTGTAATTCCTAAGTCGAAAACGTTAACTACGACGTTCGTATAAAAAACCGACGTCTTTGCTAAACTGAATATTAATACTTACTACGAGTAAGGAATTTTTAAGATAACTATTCATTAATTAGTAACAGTTGAAAATCCGGGGGCGGAAATACCGAATCATACTGTCATGAGGATTGACATATAGCGCTCTTCGTATTGTTAGATCGCCTGTCAGACGTGTGCGCGCTCGAGAAAGCTTAGTGGTCTACACTGCGCGACCTTGACACGGTGTACGGTATGTAAAAGGGGTTTGATCCGGGTTGTCCTGAGGAATTCCTCGGGCTCGGATTTATTTGATAAATAACTTGTGTGAATGTATGTATGTGATTTATGTGTGTGATGGGTAGCTATGTTTACTGCATTATTTATTTATGCACGAACGTCCTACGGGACTAATACTACGTCGACTATAGATCGACTTATACAAAACTACATATGCGAAATGTGTGATTGTAACCACCGTTGACTAACCTAATACGCTAAGTATTACGAGTATGTAGTTATAACCTAAGTAAAACACTTAGGAACGGGACACGACATTGTCGGTCTCTAGAGCTTTGACTCGAACGTGAATACTAGCTAGAATAATTCTAGGCATGCGTAAGACCCATAGGGCCGCCAACAAATTAAGTGATGTTCTCCATAACTAAAACTGTAACTGACTATCTAACTAACAAAGTTAACAGTGGAGTGTGAATGAATGTGATGATGTACCTTAATCCAGACAGTCACTGGCTGGTGGTCGCGCGTAGAGATCTCTTGGGTTATCCCGTATCGGGTTTACCCTAGTTAATCCTGAACGAACCTAGATAGATCGTCAAGCGGAGTGTGCTACCGTTGGCACCAGGCCCTTGGCCACATAAATGGACGCCTTTACAAAGGCAAAGTGAAATAGTCCTAGAGTCTTCGGATGATCAGGGCAGTGAGCACCTTGTGTGTACGTGGGACTACTGTCCAAGTGAGTATATTTCGGGTTGCCCTAATTGACGCCCGACAGTGCTAACCAAAACAAATAATATGTGAGGGCCCGGGGGGCCGAATGTTGTAATACATGATGATGATAACATACGACGTATGATTTACTAATGTTGTCGTATTGTATGATGTGTGACTGTGCTGTGTATATTTATAAATGATGGTTTGGATTGGATGACTGGTTATATAATCATGCATGTTGTTACAGTATTTATTTTACCTGTAAAATGATAAAGCATGAAATCAACCTAATATCAAGACGATTAAAAATGACAAGTGGCCAATAGGGTCTAGGCCCGGCATACTCAGCGTCTATCGCTGAAACTACACTTATTGTGCAGGTTGTTGATCTTCGTTGAAGCCGAAGTACGGGAACTGGGTAGCTAGGGTTACTTTAATTATTACGTAAGAAATTTATTGTATAACGACATCAGTCTGTAGATGTATAACAATACGGTTGTATTCATGTGGGATTTGGGTAGATGCTCACTTGTCGACTGTTATGGATGTGGACTTAGTATGATGTATAGGAGATATCTCGTCGTCACTGCGGTTGAGTAGTATTGTTGTTTAGCGTTGAATTTAATTACTGCTTCGTTACTCACGTGGGCGAGTAATGGCAGGTGACACCCAAGTGAGTTTAATGTCGTTGTTTATTTTTCCGTTGTGAGACGTTTTACTTCCTGTTAACGTGAGTGACTATTACGCATTTGTTTATGAGGGGTGTTACAAAAGTGGTATCAGAGCGGAGTACCGCTCTGATGACGAGATACTAGGTTAAGACAGTGAGCTTAGGACTTGGGAAACGTTTGTGAGGTATGAAACGTCTTTTGTCTTAATGGAATTAAGTGTTAGCAGAACCTTTGGCCTGCAAGTGTTAGCCCTTGGGGCACACAAAGGAGTTGATTGTATTATGGTGCGTTGTTGAGAAGACGAACAGTAATACTGACGTCTAGTAGTGGTGAGAGCCAGGAAGCTGGCCAAGGGCATAAAAGCCCGGGAATATTAACCCCGTTAAGGACCTGCTGAGAGCTCAGCCAGGAGGAGACACAGACGTCATGAGTACATTGGCGACGGTCCATTTTCATGTGGAACTCCAGTACGGACCACCGCCGGCAGTACCCCTCCCGCCACAACCCAATGAGTAGGATACAACTAAGAAATATAATCCCCGAATATAGGGAAGAGGGCTACCAAGCCCAACAGACCGTCGAAACGCTCTCACACTGGATGAATAATTCCTACTCTTGTAACATGAATAAGAACCCAATACCATACCACCCTTAACGACCAAGCGTTGTAGCAATGGACACCACCAGAGCCGAGTACGACCACTACTGTAACGTCGAGGAAAGGATCACCCAAAACATCAGGGCACGCGGACCGGGAGCGCCATGAGCTCTGCGAGACCGTCGCCCGTAATGGGGACCTTTAACCACCGTACTGTTGTATCGTATCACCAAACTGTAAAAAGAGATTATATTGAGGACATGGAGAAAAATTGTAAGTATACCGTAAGTGTACACACAACACAGTGACACTAGAACCTTGTCGTGACGACACATGTGAAGAAACAAATTCCGAGCGTTTACGCTACTGTGAGCCTAATGTGGGAAAGAACTTGGTTAATCCAATGCCAATGTGGTTAGGAAATTTTCCAACCCAAATATCGTCTTTTTCATGAACAACCAACAGTACTTAAATAACCAATGCGGCAGTAAGACAACAAGTCGGGAACTGACAACTCTACTTGCATGGCGCGCTTGCCACTACAAGCGTTGATTTAAACAATGTACCAGTAATTTCGTCTACCCCGCGCACTTGCTACTGCAAGTGCTGCAAACAACTACGACTGCAGCTACCGCTGCTATTATCGCTACAAATGAATACTGTAAACTGTGTAGATCAGTGGTACAACACCATGGCAACCAATAATCACCAAACAATTGTACACCTCTAACATAAACTACAGAACTACAATGGTTGTAATAAACCACTAAGATATGAGGCCTACAACCTCTGAAGGACCCGACGAGTCCGACTAACGCAATAAAATGGCACACCAGCCCATAACAAATTATAACTACTAAGCAAGAACGAATCAAATGACACTGGCTTAAGAGCCAAGATAACGTAATTTAATTATCAAACAATTTAATGGCTGAATTGGAAGTGGACGGTGAAACCTGATTCCTGGGGATCAAGGGAAAACCAACCACAAATTGGGGTGGAAGGTTAGTTCAACACTGGTGCTGATCACACCAGGGTCGGATGACTCCTGAGACTCTTCACAAGTTGCCACCATTAATTACAGTCAGGTTAAACAAAACTGCAGTATACTAGTTACGAGCAACTAGCAACAATTAAGCAAAGGATGTTAAATAAGGAAACTCGTAACTAACAGCTTACGTTATATATGTTAAATCACTCAAATAACATTGTGGAGAGAATACGACCGTATAACAATCACTACCGACAAAACACACTACTTGTATACGCCAACCAGTGATGAACATAGAAGAATTAGTAAAATGTATCAGTCCACAGATGGACCAAGAGTGAAAAGAACAATTCTACCGTAATACGGCCATAAATAATTACCACCTCTGAGCACCACCTTTACCAAGGAGTGCCATATACGGTTATGTACAATTACAACTGATCAACATCAAGATTAAGTTTATATGTATTGTCAATATCATACTGATTATCAGACAAGTTCTAAGTAGAAGAAGGGCTACCGCCATGGGCGTCCCGCCATGTAAAGAAAATGATAAGTATCAATATATGTTAAGGACATGTCGTTTACTACTGTGACGGCTGTCAGTGATGAATGAATGTGTAAATTGAATCAATGACAAACACCTAAATCGATATTACAAAACACACAAACTGAACGCTAAATGGCGTAAATAAGCAAGTACCTAATGTACAAGTAAGGGGCATAAGCCCAGGAGACCGGGAACACCGACTCCAACTACCTTTCCAGGTATATTACTAACATAACAATGTCTAAGTTAATATAATGAAGCAATGGAGCTACAGTACATACCGTAAGCAATGTGATTAACAACGATGAATTACTAACAGGCGCCACATCGCACACTTGAAATATAAATAGCAGCAGTTACAAATAACTAGCACTAAACAATAAGTAACAACAAAGACATTGCTTACTAGCCGAATACTAGAAGTATATACCAGCATTCAATGCTAATCACTAATAGTGATAAATGTTTAGTCCTAATGGACAAACCTAATCTTATGAGAAATAGCATACCCTTTGTGGATGCAGTACCATCAATGAGAATAGTTGGAAAGTGAAGAGCCGAGTTGCTCAAGCTGTTATGCAATCTACAATACACCCAATTAAACGGAACAAGGAATAAATATGAATACCCAAGTATATATGAGAACTTACCCTACACCGTATCGGGAAGTATAGGTAAGATGCGATAATGATTATGTATAGTACTCATGGAGATCGAAATAGGAGAACTGACATTACTAGCTCAGAACCAATATTACATAAACCAATTGCAGCCATACTGACGAACCAACATTTAACTGGTTAACAACCAAGTGCAACCCCTAGTGTATTACTAAGGACATGAGTCCAAAAAACAAAAATAATGTTTTCAACCACTTTACCACCATACTACTAGAACACTAGCACCTACGACAAGATAACCGACAATACGGACCAATTAACATCGAGCTACGACAAGGTCATCCATCAAAAGGGAGATTGACTTACTAAACGAGACATGGGACGACCGCACTCCAATAGGAGCATGTGGGCCTGACAGACTTATTTATAAGTTAGTCAGGCAAGTAGTAATGTATCAGTATGGTACCCCATGCATGTAGACAAGTAGTGTTAGAAACACGAGAAGTAGTCAACTCCGTGCTACGGACAGTGATGCAGATTACCTCGAAGATGGACAAGAAGAGCCGCAGTTAACCAACGGACTAGAGGAACCAAGAACCTACAACAAAGAATAGTAGAACTATTCATACACACAAAGCATTACAAGGAGACCCTTCGACGATGACGATGCTGATAACAGAAACAGGAAACCCACAGTATGGACGAATAATACGTAGAACCCTCATAAGGATCATGCAAGTTCTTGCAATCCAGAGGAATCTACCAAATGATGTGAACTTAAACGCGTAACTACACAATAATGGAAAATAAAGCTAGTATACTAGTAGATGTTTTAACAAGAACATAAACGTTATAATGAATAACAAACCATCAAATCGACTGAAATGCGATGCGCACGGAAGCGACAAACACGAACAACTATCAATAATAAAGAATAATGTGAAATGGAAGACGAAGTTGCAGAACTCTAATACAAGCACAACATACAGATTTTCCTGGCAGGAAGCAGGAAGAAACATACCAACATTGTCGCTAACCCGACACACGGGAAGAAGATATGATATATATCAACACCAACAACGTGTTACTCCGGAACAAAACCACCAGGAGACATGGATAACATTCTTTATCTAAGTAGACATGAAGGCTAGTACGTCTCGATATTACCAAGAAAGGTGCAAAGAGCACAAAGTACTAATAATAGCCAATGACATATGACAACTCAAGCTGAAAGTCTATGAGACGAGATACGTGAAAATGCTAGTAATCCTAACGATGGGATATACGACAATACAAGGAATCAAACTGAGCCTATGTTCATGGGTCTACACCTCATTACGGAGCGAGTGGGCCCATCAGAACGAATTCGGAAGAGAGCACAAACGCGTGCCTCACCCTTTATGTGTTCTGGAGCCCGGAGGGGCTAGAGTCATACCCGTCTCTCTAAGATGAGAATAATCCACTCCAAAGGTGGGAGATACCACATGAGAGTTAGAGAGCTCTATGAGAGCCAAGTATCCAGCGCTCCTGGTGGAGCGGCTATTGAATACTTGTGGGGTACGGGGGCTTAACCCTTTTTAAGGGGGGTAGAGCCTCTTGGCTGCGCACATGTTTGCACTGAATTTTGTTGTTTCGTATGCGGGGCACACAGTAGTTTATTGGTATGTTTGTTGGTATGCGGGGCATACGATGATTGTTTGTTTGTTTGTTTCGTATGCGGGACATACAGTGAATTGGTGGTATGCGGGGCATACATTGTTTGTTGATGTTGTTTGTTGTTTTGTTGGTGTTGGTTGGTACGCGGGGCGTACGTTGTTGGCTTCTTTGTGTGTGATGTGCACTTGTATGTATGAATCTTATGAGATACTTGATTGAATGATGTGTCTACATCCACGTGTGTAGCACTTTTCTTTATGATACTTGTGATATACATATTAATAGTACCTTGTAGATTGATTGCATATGGTATCACCTAGATACGAGATGAATGATTAGATACAGAAGGTGGAATAATGATATGATATGGACACCTCGGGGAGGTTGTCAGGGTTGGTAGAACTGATGGGAAATGATGGTGCTGATGGACCGCCTATATCCATATATGTTTGAATTAACGCCACAATTAAGGGCTATGTGCGGTATTAGCACAACACGATATGTGTAAATGATATATCACATAGGTATTCATTATGGGATTATATGGGTAGTTATTAATACACCTATTTAAGTAAAGCGACTTCGGGACGAAGTCTTTTTAAGGGGGGTAGACTGAAATACCCCTACTTAATTAAACATGATTTAAACATATAAGCATATAAAACCTTATGACGTAAGGTTTAAATTAAGGGGAATGTGTACATTATTATGAGCATGTAACAACTTGTGAGCGAACGAACAATTAAATTTAGTACGAGCATATACGTGTCTGAAAACATGACAACGTCGTATATAATAAATTGTAACGTCGCATAGTTATGTATAACTAAATTGCGACAAAATAAACGGGTCGTATATATACAACATAACAGAATTAACTAGTCACGTATCTAACTAATAACGCGATGTATTATGTAGTCCCACATATATATAAATAGCATGTGTATACTGTTTCCAAAAAAAAAGGGGAGCAATCACGCTCCCGCCGAGGTTCGAACCTGAGACCTCTCGTATACCTCCTGAACGCTTTAACCGGATGAGCTGTGCTCGAATTCAGTAACTTATACTAACGAATTAAAGCTAGTATTATGTCAATTAAGGTAATGTGATAATATTAACTAATCTAACAAGTTTTTCCCATCGTAGCTACCTACTTCCGCCTGCCTTGCATGTCATTCGCATCCATTGTAAGCGCTGGACACCTGCAAAAAAAAAAGAGAGCACCGGTTGGTACATTTCAGATTCAAAAGTAACATATAATATGATAAACGATCTACCTAATTTTACCTAACTTGACCGAACCACTGCAGTACTTGCTATACCACCGGTTA
This sequence comes from Limonium bicolor, assembly GCA_023374045.1. NCBI lineage: Eukaryota > Viridiplantae > Streptophyta > Magnoliopsida > Caryophyllales > Plumbaginaceae > Limonium > Limonium bicolor. The sequence goes on from CM041780.1 coordinate 19,581,431, forward strand.
CTACTCACGTAACAAACACCTATTCATGTCTATACATATCATATGTTAACCCCACCAATCTCTTCTTTTTTTTTTCTTGTCCCTCACCGCACTATCCTGGCCGACAACTTTTACTAACTAAAGTGATGTTTCAGTTTGGAAAAACTTCCCACTGGACTACCAGTCAAGCCTAGGAACTACTACCCCACTATTACCGATTTCCTCATCTTTTTTTCAAAACTTTTCTTCTTCTTCCAACAAGAGCAGCTCAGTCCATTCCATGTTGTCCTCTAACCGAGTGTATGCCTCGGCTTCTTCATTTCTGTTCCAGAACCGAGGGCAATTCCGAGGTTCATTTTGCTATTCCAGAAAAGAGAACCGAGAGTTGTTCTCAGTTCACTCTGCTGTTCCAGAAAAGAAAACCGATAGAACATCCCAGCTTCTTCTTGCTGAGCCCAAACCGAGAGCATATTCAACCTTCTGTTTCTTTCCAATTCTTTTCCCAGCTGCACATGAGCAGCTTCTTCTACTTATTCTCCACGTACAAACAGAGGAAATGCTGAGCTCTTTCGTTGCTCTCTTCACATGATAACCGGTAGATGCCCCCAGCTCTGTTGAACTTCTTCCTTTGCTATCCTTACGTGGGAAGACCAGGAAAAAAAACGCACCCCAGCACCTTGTAAAAAGAAAAAGAACAGAACGCATGCATCTCCTTTCTGCTGCTACTTGACAGTGAGTAATACCCCCACTTCCATGTTGTTAACTTCTTCTCTATTACCAGTAAGGTGCTTCTAATATGTCCAGCTCTGTACGAACTTCTTCTACTAACTTCTTCACGAACAAACAGAGGAGAGCACCTAGCTGAAGTTGAGCTCTGTCTCTTGTCTTTTTTCACGTGCAAAACAGTGAGGGAAAACCATTCATTATCTATGCAGTAGCAAGATCTGTACCAGGAGCCATATTTCCATCGGTTCGGTAAGGAAATGCCCATTGCTTCTCCTTCTTGAAATACCGGTAATGTGCCCAACTACTCACTGCTTTTCTTCACGTCCCAAAACCAGAAACAGAAGACGTTCATTATTCATGCGGTAACAATGCTCAAACAAGGAGCTCCTTCTCCACTCATTCGGTAAGGAAATACCACTGGTTCCTTCCTTGTTTACCAGTAGTATGCATGGTTTGTACTGAGCCCTTCTCTTCTGTTTTCTTCACACAAATACTAGTAAGAGTTACTCAGCGTGTGAAGGAACAAACCCATGCAATTGCTCTTGTCCGACCAAGCTTCGGTAAGGATTTTTCTTCCCATGTATGCTCTTCTTCTACCGAAAATATGCTTCTAGTTCATAGCTTAAAGCTCTGCTCCTTCACGTACAGAACATAGAGGGAAGACACCCATGAAACATGCATTAGCAACACCCTTAGATGGCTTTGTTTCGGTAAGAAAAAAAATCCCATCTTATACTCTTGATTCCACCGGTAATATAAACTGGTATTAGTAGTTGTTTTAACGTGTGTTTTGCTCACACAAACAGGCGTGAATGAGCTTAGAAACCAGCTCCAAAACAAGGTAAAAACCATGCCTTGTTAAGCTTACACTCATCACTTAATTACCTACATAATGAGTAACTAATACACACTCTTTTGCTGCATGAAACTCCTGCCGCAAACACATTGAAAAATCTTGGAAAAGAAATCTGCACGACATGAAGAACCAAGTCCAAGAAATAAGTGTTGGCAAAGTGAGTATTCCCACTCTATAAACTTGTGTATATATTAAGCTAATAATTCAACATTCAAAACAAATTAAATCTGGTGTTAACCACTTGACCGAGAGTGCTAGTTGCTGTTTTGGTATAGTTGGAAGCTTTGAAAAAATAAATCAAACTAGGTGAGTAATACTTATTGTATGATATAAGATGGTTTTCATGGTATCCTGTTGTATAAATATATACAAGCCGTGGGTTTAGATAGGATTATATAATTCAGTTATGTATTAAAATGTTTAATAACATTTTTGGTGGTTAGTTTTGTGTGTGTTAATGACCTATAAGGTCAAGGAAATTAATTATGGGACAAAAACATAATCTATAAAAATATTAGAGTATGGGTGATGAAAACCGAAACCAAACATGGTCTTAAATGACTAAACTATGCATTATAATGTTTCATAACATTTCTAGTTGGTAATAAAAGGTTTGAATGACATATTATGTCCAAAAAAAATTTAATTAAATGATCTTAGGAAGCATAAAAGAAAAACTATACAATGAACCGTAAACAATATAGTTTTTATGACATTTATGTGTAATTATATTCTACGTTAATTATTGTAATAAGGCCAAGCATTATAGGCCATTTAATTTAATTGTTATATTAAGATAAAAGTGGATTTAAAATGAATTTAGAACAAAAATAAATATTACCGTAATAGTTTGGGGTTTAGTTGCAATTTAAATAAATTTTGGGGTTAACTATAAATAATAACCGAAGACTATGCATTAAAACCTTATTTCATGAATTATATAAAATTTAATAAGGTTTTGAGACAAAAATATAATTTATGAAAATTATAGGGGTCAAACGGTAATTATACGAACTCCTGGTCAAACAAAAAAATTATTGGGTCAACATAGACCACATTAGGAGGTTTGACCAAATTTAATGTCATAAATAATTAATTTATGAACTTATGTTAACATTATAAGTGGAATGTTAAATTTATAAAACTTAAGGGGTATAAAACTTAAATACCGAAAAGTAGAGGTGTGGTTTGGTTAATATGATGGTTTATATCTGAAGTATTGAATTTGGGAATTTTTGGAGTTATATAAGTGGGTATATTAATAAAAGTGTATAATATATGGTTTTGTGGCAAGTAGAAAGTATATTATATAAGAAGGGTTCAAAATGAAGATAAGGGAAAAGATTTGTGGGCGGAAATAAGATTTTTAAAAGTTCATGGAGCTGTGAGCAAATAATGGTAAGAAACTATAGATTATATTCAGTAATGAATATTAGAAACATATAGTATAACACATGTATAAACATTATGATGATATATGTGGTTATTTTGTAAATAAGGAAACGATAGTGGCTGGAAAAGAAACCTACCAAACAGCTATGGGTTGTTCGGTAATATGGAAGAAAATAACATATACAAACTATATGTTATAATTATTGTAATGTTGGATGATATAACAAATGTAGGTAAAAAACATTAAGAGGTTTGTGATAAAAGAATAAATATGTAAATTGGAAGGGTAAAACAGAAACAAACAGAACCTAAGGGACTGTTTGGTATTTTCGGAAATTTCAAACCATATAATATATTTACACTATACGATTTAAATGATATAGCATATGGTAAGTTAAGTATGCTATAAGAATTGTGGCGGAAATGTGATATTTGGAAAATATAGGGTTGAAAGGAATGGAATTAAAAAGATATGCATTTTCGGTAATTATAACAAAGTGTTATCAAACCTTGGGGTATATATTGATTACAAAGTTTTGATGCTATGAAATAAAGAATTTATAACATGGTATAAGTTATGTGGGTATATATGCTATGAAAATATATATGATATCATGATATAAGTATAACACTAAATAATGTTATGTGGTCAAAAGCATAGTTTGTAAAAGACTAACATGCTAGCGCACATATATATATACACACATTATGTATATCAAAATGAAAATATGAACTATGGTATACAATGACACAAAATACTATGGTTAATATAAGGTTTTGGAATGGTTAAATAAATCCTGCATAAGGAATAATATATATACATGCATAATATAAAGTTCATACTACATTAGAAACTAATGTGTATACATATATAAATGCTGGCGCGAATGATATGCATATATAATATGGTTTACAAACCATATAGTAGTCAATAATAAATGTTAACATGTAAGTATAACTGTATACCATAACGTCATAAAGTTTTAAATGAATACAAGTTGTTACATAAATGAGAAGTTGAGTAATATAAGGTATACCGAGGAATAACAATCTATCTTACATTATAGACCAACGTTGCCTGAGCTGCATGGAACCATAGGTTATAAACTACAACCATGCATGCAACTATAGGTTATAAAAATACCTATGCATGCAATATAACGGTTAGATTAAAAATGTACAAGAACGAACGAAGTTGTATAAGGCGTAACGTTTCAAAATACTGCGGGTGGGAACCTGTAATTCCTAAGTCGAAAACGTTAACTACGACGTTCGTATAAAAAACCGACGTCTTTGCTAAAACGAATGTTAATACTTACTACGAGTAAGGAATTTTTAAGATAACTATTCGTTAATTAGTAACAGTTGATGTAACACCCCTACAACGCTCCTAACAACTACCGAAATCGCAGCGGAAATAACCAACCAAACAATAACTAAACGCTTTGGTGTTACAACGCCGTTAACCACCCACGTGGTTAATTAGGCAGAATAAATACAATGTATCGGTCTGATGATCAGACTCCCGAGCATAGAATCTAACTTCCATATATATAACATAGCCAACCATACCGAGTATTTAATTTACAACACACCTTCCAACCGTAAACATCCACAAGTATTTTAGCAAACGGTACCAAAATGTAATGCCTCGGGAGCACAGGCGCATCCCGGGCTCAACAACCAACATAGCCCAAAAGTACAACAACGACCTAGGACCTAGAGCCACTCTGCTTCTTCGATCCTCATCCTGCAATAAAATATGGAGCCCCCGAGGGGGTCAGCAACCTTTGCTGGTATGGCTAACGCGCAGCCCATCGACTACCGGGATACGCGCAACCAATTGTCATAATAACATGGCATTCATTTTAGAACATCCAACATATATATATATACACCATAGCATAGCAAGGGAAATTGCATAGCATCACAACATCAAAACATAACACCATAAACTCGGTCCTCACAAGGAACCTTCCACCATAGTTAGTATACCATGTGAGCCTAGAGATTTTTACCAATCCCATGTTAAGCTCGTTACCATCCTCGTTACCGTCCGGTTATGTAGAACGGTTAACTTATACCAAAGGTGTGTCGGATATAGTAATCCCAAGCACACCGAAATAACATACGTATGCCCCTATGGCCCGACGTGAGTCAGTAACTAGCTTTGGATAAGCTAAGGGAAGGTAGAAACCAAATTGGAATACCACCTATACATACACCAAGAGAGCCGAACCGGATATGATATCGACCCCCATCCATCACACGCGTGGCCGGAACAACCGGACTCCTCACTCCCCCGATTAGCACTTGTTAGTGACACATATTTTGTTAAGTCACATACAAGCAAACATTTAGGTCTTGTTAGACAACCAAGGGAAAGGAGTCATATCCTTACAACATCATAATGTATAACAACTGTAAACTCTTTTCATGCCTTAATCTTATAAGGTCGTAACACACAGAAAAGCAAACAACACCCAAGCCGGTGTAAACCGGTAGGCAACAGACTGCAAGAAAACCATACCTTGGTCCTTGCCTCGTTTCGTTTCCACCTTGAGAGAACCCTATACACATTAGTAACGTCGGTTAATTATTGTTTAACTTCACACTTACTAAGTATTCACATGATGTATGACATGTTTTAATGTCTATCTTACCCTAGGTTACCTTCATTATACACCCTAGGGTTAACTACATAAGTCACATTCTTTTCTGTTTTTTTTTTACAAGTTTAGGTCCGACCGGACTTGCCGACCGGACTTGTCCATGTCCGGTCGATTCCAGAGAGTTTCTCCCCTTCGGAAATTTAGCCCGACCGGACTTGCCAAGTCCGGTCCTATGTCCGGTCGATTCCAGTAACTCAATCCGTACACAAATTACAAGCCCGACCGACCTTGCAAGTCCGGTCCCAAGGTCGGTCCATTCCAGAAGCCAATTCTCGCAGGGTAAACTGGGCCCGACCGAACTTGCAAGTCCGGTCGCAAGTCCGGTCTGCCCCAAATCGTTGTTTTCCTTTTACATTCAACTCCAAACTTCACGCATAATACCTAGTACCCCCTAACCTCATTTGGGCACTTCAAAACACAACTTAAGCCATCCTGAAACACTTATAAAACGCACTTTCTAATTCCTTAAGCCTTTATTATATCTTCACAAAATTCCTAACACTTACAATGTTTTCTCCTAGTTTTTCAAGTGGTGTTCATACCTAAGATAACTACTATCCCAAAGTTTCTCCTTATGTTAACATCATCTCCCAAGCATCATCTCTCACACTAATTCCTTATATCCTTTGAAACTCTTTTCCTAATGTACACTTCCCTTATTTTACCAAAGTTGCCTAGGTATTTTCCTAAGTCCAAAATGACTTTGTTACATACTAAAACCTCAAGCTCATGCTAAGTCCATATCACCTCTAGAGTACTTCCTAGTTCATCAAAATTCCTTTAAAACATCATGAACTCCTTATTCATTTCCTACATTTTCTAACTCACCAAACCTTATGTAAACACCTAGAACTTCTTACTTCTTACCTAATATTTGACATGGATTCCCCTAGTACATTACTAAGCCTAAACACTTTGCTTTCTCCTTAAACACACAAGAACATCTAGAATCACCAAGAACACTCTCATACACAACTTCACCAAATTTACACTACATACAATATAGTGCATAATTAAATTGCATGGCACTTAGGCCCTTAAAATGCATGGCTCTTAGGCCCTTAAGGTGCTTAAATCATAAACACTGAATTCCACAATATATATGCCTTTAACCTGCAAATACACTCAACACACATATGCCCTTTACTAGTCTCTTGAAAACACTTTACTAAGTCATTCACATTTGCTCTTTAGGTAGTTTTTATAAGCATTTAATAGCTCATTTCTCCTAAGGCATTAAACAACATTAAGTTAGTAGATTTACCTCTTTTTTCCAAAACATTCCTTTTGATTCCTTACAAAACTGTATGGTATTTTGATTCCTTGTCAAGTTCTAGACAATATACAAACACCATAATGAGTATTCAAGCTTTGAGCTTCATCCCATTGTAACCCTAATTTTACATTGTTTCAAAAACATAATGTAGTTTGTTTTACCTTGATCTTTGGAGGGAGTTTGAATATATAACAAGAGAGGACTCCCCTAGTCCATGAAGAGTTGAAATGAAGCTAGAACAAAGTCACACAAAGAGCTATATCAATGTGGTATTTTCGGTCAAGGTTCATGGAGGAAACATGATTTTCTTGAGATTCCTTACCTAGAAGCAAAGGAGATCAAAATATGTCAAAATACAAGCTCAAGCTCCTTCAATGGTGGAACACCTTGGCACCGAAATGGGGCTCTTGGAGTTTTGAGAAGATAGGAATGAAGAGCTTGATGAGAGGAAGAGATGGTGGTCTTAGAATTTGATTTGGACAAGTGAGCTTGATTTAGCAAGAGGTCAAAGGTGGAGTTCTAATGGAGGTAGTAGTATTACCGTGGAAGAACAGCAAGAAGGAAGGAAGGAAGAAGATTGTGACCGTGGGAAATAAGGAAGGAAAGAGGAGAATGAGATAGAATTTGCTTTTAAGAGATATTTATACTTATAAGTAAAAAGTAAGTTACTTAGTTTGCTTTACTTACTTATTACATTAACTAGAGAGTGGTGAGTCACCACACTTATAAAACCGGCCCCCTTTATTAGTATGAGGGTATTTAGTCTTTGTTTGTCATTTAATTACTTAATACAACATATGTTATAAACTAGCTTATAAAAATCACTATTCACCTAAACAAGGCACTTAGAAGTGAAATTTTGATTTCCCATTAATATAGCCACCCAAATGTGATACTATATAGTACAATATATTTAAGAGTAATGATGGACATTTAGCCATTCAAAAACTCATTTACAAGACAATTTTCAAAAATGTGCTTTAAGACTTCTTAAAGCACATTTTGTGTTTTAACTTGTTTTCAAGCTGGTTCTTTGGTAATGGTTTAATATGTTCATTATTACATATATAAAGTCTTGGTAAGCTCATTAGGTCTTACCAAGCCTATTCCAAGCTTAGAGACCTTTTAGCTCTTATTGACTTTAAAGCACATTTTGTGTTTGCTTTGTTTAAGTTTGTTTACTAGTGTTTTAAGGCTCTTTTAGTCTTAATAAATCATGTTTTAATGTTTAACCAACATACCAAGGTTGGGGATTTCAATCTACCCCCCTTAAAAGAACTTTGTCCCCAAAGTTCATACTTCCCACATATCTTAATATTAGAACACGGGAAACATCTTATAACACCACTCTTCCAAAACAATCATTACCAACACAACCATCAACTTACACCACAACGGACTCAAGGTCCAAACCACATTAATACCATTCAGACACAACGGTCTGTAATATAACATACAATGTATACATATACATGTCGTACACAACCATAACCGAAAAGGCTCTACCCCCCTTAAAAGGGGTACGCCCCGTACCCTATACATATAAACACTAAGAAGCAAACAATGACGGGTGCTTCCTTCATCTTTTCTTCCAGCTCCAAGGGCCTCCTCAACGTCCTGGTTAGACCAGAGGACCTTCACCAGTCTCACGGACTTATGGCGAGTGCTCGAGTCTTAGTATCCAGGATCCGTACCGGAGTCTCCACTGATCGCATGGTTGGCTCTAAAGTTAGCCTTCCGGCTGAAGCACATGAGACGGATGAGACATATACTTCTTCAACTGGGACACATGAAATACATCATGTACCTTGCCCAGCTCGGCGGGTAAATCAAGTCTATAAGCTACCGGCCGATCCGCTCCGTCACAACATAAGGACCCACATATTCGGGCTCAACTTGCCCTTCTGGCCAAAACGAAATACTCTCCTTCATGGGGGATACTCTCAAAAATACCTGATCGCCCACGGCGAATCCAGGTCACGTCGGCGCACATCTGCGTACGACTTCTGTCTATCCTGAGCTGTTTCATATTAGCCTGATCTGGCGAACTTCTGCCTGAACTTGCTCAAGATACTCTGGTCCTATAATGACCGTCTCACTCGACTCATCCCAGCATAATGGCGTGCGGCATGGTCTACCGTACATGCCTGGAAGGGAGACGAGACATCTTGATCGAAGCATGGTAACTGTTGTTGTAACTAAACTCGATCAGATGTAACTTATCAATCCAGCTGGTTGAAAGTCAAGTGCACATGCACGTAGCATATCCTCAGTGTCTGTATGGTGCGCTCACTCTGACCATCGGTCTGTGGGTGAAACGCCGTACTCAATTTCAGTCAGTACCAAGTGCTCTCTCGTGTAGACTTCCAATATCTGGATAGAATCTGGTATCTCTGTCAGATACAATCGTTTTCGGAACCCCATGATGTCTTACAATCTCTTGTCGAAGAGCTCTGCAAGCTTAGCCACTTTCCAGGTGTCCTTCATCGGTATGATCGAGCCACCTTGGCAGTCGGTCTACACAACCCAGATCATGTTCAACCTCCCCTCGTAGGTGGAAGCCCTACACGAAGTCCATAGAATGTCATGGAACTCACTCCGGCACTGGCATTGGCTGCACCATACCACCAGGCCGTCGGTGCTCAAACTTGACCTTCTGACAAGTGAGACACCTCAGCACATAGTCATTCACATCCTTTTTCATTCCAGCCCACCAGAAATATCTTTTCATACCTTTATACATCTTTGAAGCTCCGGGGTGAATCGATGTCGTAGAACAATGGGATTCACTCAGTATGCGCTCCTTCAGCTCAGCGCTACTCCTCGGTATACACAACCGGCCATTAAGCCTAATCAGGTCATCATCGTGGAGTCTGAAGTCATACTTCTGACCCTCGAATGTGCCATCAATAAGCTTCTGTCTAATTTCCACCATATACTGATCCGTCATCTGAGCACTCCGCACCTCTTCAACCAAGCCAGTATGAGAGACTAGCGAATGGAGAGAGTGTGCTCGGCGACTCAATGCGTCCGCTACCACGTTTGCCTTACCCTCCTTATACTGCAAATTGATGTCATAATCATTTAGGAATTCAACCCACCTTCTCTGCCTCATGTTCAACTCTTTCTGAGTGAACAGGTATTTCAAACTCTTGTGGTCGGAATAGATTGTCACGCTTACCCCATACAAATGATGTCGCCATATCTTCAGTGCGAAGACAATGGCCCCCAATTCTAAATCGTGGGTAGGGTAGTTCTCCTCATGCTTCTTCAGCTGTCGGGAGGCGTAAGCCACGACCTTCCCGTGTTGCATCAACACACAACCCATACCCCTGCCTGATGCGTCGCAATAGACCTCAAAACCATCTGGACCGTCTGGTAATGTCAGAACCGGTGCGGATGTCAGAGCATCCTTGAGACTTGTGAAAGCCCTCTCACAGTCGACTGTCCACTCGAATGGTGCATCCTTTTTCATCAAGGAAGTCATCGGCTTCGAGACACTGGAGAAGTCCTTCACAAATCTCCTATAGTAACCTGCCAGACCGAGGAAGCTCCTGATGTCGGTAACTGTCTTCGGCCTAGGCCAGGTGCGCACTGCATCTATCTTTGCCGGATCAACAGCGATCCCGGCCTCAGAAATCACATGTCCAAGGAATGATACTTGGTTCAACCAAAATTCACATTTAGAAAATTTAGCATACAGCTGATTCTTTCTCAATGTCTGCAATACATCTCTCAGGTGGCTTTCATGCTCACCTCTCGATTTCGAATACACAAGTATATCATCGATGAAGACTACCACTGATTTGTCCAACTGATCTTGGAACAAACGGTTCATTAAGTCCATGAACTTTGCTGGTGCATTTGACAAGCCAAACGGCATAACTGTGAACTCATAATGCCCATACCTAGTTCTGAAGGCTGTCTTTTCGATATCACTGTCACGGATGGCAATCTGGTGGTATCCGGAACGTAGGTCTATCTTGGAGAATACTGATGCTCCCCTCAGCTGATCAAATAGATCGTCGATGCGTGGTAAGGGGTAACGGTTCTTCACCGTAACAGCATTCAGCTCCCGATAATCGATACATAGGCGGAGGCTACCGTCCTTCTTCTTCACGAAGAGAACCGGCGCTCCCCATGGTGACACACTAGGGCGGATAAAGCCCTTGTCGAGTAGGTCTCTCAGCTGCTCCTTGAGCTCTGTCATCTCTGCTGGAGCCATACGGTAAGGTGCTTTCACAATGGGTCCGGTGCCCGGAACTAGATCAATCTCAAACTCAACATCTCGTGCTGGCGGCATGCCCGGCAGTTCCTTAGGAAATACGTTAGGAAACTCCGACACTACCGGCACATCTGGGCTAAACTCAGGGTCTCTCTCTATGTCCTGGACATAGCAGAGGTATACATCATTTCCCCGTCGCAACTCACGATACATGGCCATGGTGGTGATGATCTGTGTCGAAGGCTCCCTGGGCCTCTGGCGGTATGATATAGTAACCCCAGATGGACTCCGAAGAAGCAGTCGATGCTCGGCACATAGGATTCTACCCTTGTACCGCTCCAACCAGTTCATCCCGACAATCACATCAAAACCTAGTCCGTCGAACTCTATCAAGTCGATCGGAAACTCCTCATCCATGATTCGAACAACAGCATCTCGGTAGTAGCGGGTACACCTGATCCGCTCTTTCGACGGGAGAGTGACCACGAAGTCTGGCATCTCTTCACCGTCTAACCCCAGCCTCTTCGCAAATGATAGTGAAATGAATGTGTGTGAGGCTCTAGAGTCGAACAAGATCGATGCATCCACGCCATTCACTGGAAAGGTACCGGTGAGGATTGTGCCGCTCTTGCCGGCTTCTGCCTTATTGCAGACACTCAGTATACCTCCCGTTCCGAGTGCACAGCCTAATTCATTGGCAAACTAATAAGTATTGGGTAACAACACGGTTTATATGCTTCAAACAACTCCACTTTATTCATTAACACACTCTTTTTACAACATTCTTTGGCTTACACTGTCGCCATGATTCACACTTACAGCCTCCTTAATACATACGAGTTTATCACATCACACAATTATACAAAGCTTAAAACTGTCTGAAGGTCAAATTTAAACGTCCGGGTTTCATGTGTGTGGCATTGATCACTGCCGACGGTGCGGTATTCAGTTTGATCTTCCTGATGCCATGGTATAGCATCCTTGATTGCCCACCCATGATTAATACATCTCCCGATTTCAAGAACATCTTCCTTGCGAGGTCAGCACGCTTCTGCTCGCCATACACAAACACTGCGGTATCACCAATGGCCCAAGACACCACGGGTACTCCCTTACTTAGAGACTCGGGTGACTCGTCCTTGTCTTGGTGCATACCTAACCGTCCACCTTTCTGGTAGAAGTTTACAATGCATAGATCTGCTTTTACACTTGGAATTGATTCCGTTTCAACTTGCTGAGCAATTCCCACGGCGTGGTTAACGACCGCATGAAACTCCTCTGGTATACATGGTACTGTTGTTCCATCTTCAGCTCGCACTCCTTGATATGACTTGGTGTAAGGGTTCCAGTCCTTACCCATGCACATCATCTTCAATTGCATCCTTGCTCCGTTCGGGTATTCGGGTGTGTAAAACCCTCCTGGTTTTGCTCCAAGTTCGTCGCATCGTCTGATGATATGGATTTGTGCTTCCGGTGTCAGGTATCCATTTAAGAGTATCATACCTGGCTGGATAACCTGACATTGCTCCAATGGAAAGTCGGTGATGTTGATGGCGGTTTCTTCAGGGTTTGGTGTGGGCAGGATTGGATAGCAGATATTGAAGGTTCCTAAGTTTCAAATTGCCTAACTTTAGGTGTTTTCCACATTATATTCTAACTCTTTACTCATATGTTTATACCCTTAGACTTGCTAACACTCATGCATGAAATGCGGTAAGCAATCACTCTTTTATTTAACAGTTTAGGCGGTACCTGGTCTCGAAGAGGATCCTGGTGCCTCAGACCGGTCCACCACATTCAGGGCGGCCTTGCCGGACCCCGTAGCCTTCCCCTTCTGGGATTCAGTGTACTTCTTATCAGAAGCCTGCTGAGTAATCGCCTTCGGGCCCTCAGTGGTCGTGGTAGTATTACCCTTCCACTGCCCCTTTGGCTTATAGTTCCTGCTGTTGGGGTTCGTCCAACACTCAAACTCACGGTGCCCCATCTTCTGGCAGTGACGGCACCTCACATCATTCCCCTTGCAGTCTTTGCCGGGGTGGTCTCCATTGCACCACTTACAGTAAAAGTGGCGCTCCGGTCCAGAACCCGCGCTAGCTGCCTTAGGCGGGTAGGAGCGTAGAGGCTTCGCCGCGTACGCATACGTGAGCTTTAGTGGCTCATCAGCTGTGGTGGTCTGGGCTTGGCCCTTGTCACCCTGGTACTAGCCCTTCTGGGGCTGAGGATAGGGTTTCTTTTTCTTCCCTCCCCCATACCCTTGCTGACTCTGGCCCTCGCTGGTGGCCTTGCGCTTGCGCGCATTCTCCTCGTCCCTCAGACGGACGGTAATTTCAACCTTAGCAGCGGCATGATAGCACTCCTGCAAGGTAGTATACTCAGCTGGCCCCATCCCATAGCGGAGACGGTGGCTAAGACCATTGTAGAACCGGTTCACCAACACTCGGTTCGAATACCCAAGGTCTGGTAACAGGTGGGTAAGGCCGGTGAATGCGGTGTAGTAGTCATCAACTGACATCTTATCCCCCTGCCTCAGACTATCCAGCTCGAGGCGCTTGGCCTCCTGCACGTGCACCGGGTAGTACTTGGCTCGCAGTAGAGCCGTGTACTCCCTCCAACCAAATTCAGGATCAGCCATCCTGTCCTCCTTCACCAACTTCCACCAACTCTGTGCCGTACCCTTCAAGTAGTAGGCAGCGAGACGGACCTTAGCTTCAGCAGGTACTGCCAAGGTCTCGTAGGCGGTCTCCAGTTCAGAGATGTACGCCTCCAGTTTTCGAGGATCAGTCTCCCCATTGAACGATGGCGGTCTAAGATCAGCCAACGCCTTGACCCAATTGGTCTCTCGTGGCGGTGGTGGTGGTGGCTGAACTCCGGGCTGTTGCCCTTGCTGTATAGCAGCAACCAGATCGGGTACCAACTGGGCTACGGCGGCTGCAACCGCCTCAGCCATAGTCTGTGCCGTAGTATCATCGCCCTGGTTACCCAAATCTCCAGTACCGCACCCGCGGCCTCTCCCTCGTGGTCTACCTGCCATCTGAATTCATATGAACACTTCATTAGCATTATGCTTGCACACTTATCGGTCCAATGGTTATAGCATCTTCCCGACAACCAGGTAATTCCACACTTAGTTAGTGGTTAACCTTTCCAGATCTGTTCACTTAGGTAACTGTAGCTAGGTTTTCTAACTCGGTATATCCCTAAGCTCGGTATTCTAGTCATCAGAGCGATACTTCGCTCTGATACCACTTTTTGTAACACCCCTACAACGCTCCTAACAACTACCGAAATCGCAGCGGAAATAACCAACCAAACAATAACTAAACGCTTTGGTGTTACAACGCCGTTAACCACCCACGTGGTTAATTAGGCAGAATAAATACAATGTATCGGTCTGATGATCAGATTCCCGAGCATAGAATCTAACTTCCATATATATAACATAGCCAACCATACCGAGTATTTAATTTACAACACACCTTCCAACCGTAAACATCCACAAGTATTTTAGCAAACGGTACCAAAATGTAATGCCTCGGGAGCACAGGCACATCCCGGGCTCAACAACCAACATAGCCAAAGGTACATCAACGACCTAGGACCTAGAGCCACTCTGCTTCTTCGATCCTCATCCTGCAATAAAATATGGAGCCCCCGAGGGGGTCAGCAACCTTTGCTGGTATGGCTAACGTGCAGCCCATCGACTACCGGGATACGCGCAACCAATTGTCATAATAACATGGCATTCATTTTAGAACATCCAACATATATATATATACACCATAGCATAGCAAGGGAAATTGCATAGCATCACAACATCAAAACATAACACCATAAACTCGGTCCTCACAAGGAACCTTCCACCATAGTTAGTATACCATGTGAGCCTAGAGATTTTTACCAATCCCATGTTAAGCTCGTTACCATCCTCGTTACCGTCCGGTTATGTAGAACGGTTAACTTATACCAAAGGTGTGTCGGATATAGTAATCCCAAGCACACCGAAATAACATACGTATGCCGCTATGGCCCGACGTGAGTCAGTAACTAGCTTTGGATAAGCTAAGGGAAGGTAGAAACCAAATTGGAATACCACCTATACATACACCAAGAGAGCCGAACCGGATATGATATCGACCCCCATCCATCACACGCGTGGCCGGAACAACCGGACTCCTCACTCCCCCGATTAGCACTTGTTAGTGATCACATAATATTTTGTTAAGTCACATACAAGCAAACATTTAGGTCTTGTTAGACAACCAAGGGAAAGGAGTCATATCCTTACAACATCATAATGTATAACAACTGTAAACTCTTTTCATGCCTTAATCTTATAAGGTCGTAACACACAGAAAAGCAAACAACACCCAAGCCGGTGTAAACCGGTAGGCAACAGACTGCAAGAAAACCATACCTTGGTCCTTGCCTCGTTTCGTTTCCACCTTGAGAGAACCCTATACACATTAGTAACGTCGGTTAATTATTTGTTTAACTTCACACTTACTAAGTATTCCACATGATGGTATGACATGTTTTAATGTCTATCTTACCCTAGGTTACCTTCATTATACACCCTAGGGTTAACTACATAAGTCACATTCTTTTCTGTTTTTTTTTTTACAAGTTTAGGTCCGACCGGACTTGCCGACCGGACTTGTCCATGTCCGGTCGATTCCAGAGAGTTTCTCCCCTTCGGAAATTTAGCCCGACCGGACTTGCCAAGTCCGGTCCTATGTCCGGTCGATTCCAGTAACTCAATCCGTACACAAATTACAAGCCCGACCGACCTTGCAAGTCCGGTCCCAAGTTCAGTCCATTCTAGAAGCCAATTCTCGCAGGGTAAACTGGGCCCGACCGAACTTGCAAGTCCGGTCGCAAGTCCGGTCTGCCCCAAATCTTTGTTTTCCTTTTTACATTCAACTCCAAACTTCACTCCATAATACCTAGTACCCCCTAACCTCATTTGGGCACTTCAAACACAACTTAAGCCATCCTTAAACACTTATAAAACTCACTTTCTAATTCCTTAAGCCTTTATTTATATCTTCACAAAATTCCTAACACTTACAATGTTTTCTCCTAGTTTTTCAAGTGGTGTTTCATACCTAAGATAACTACTATCCCAAAAGTTTTCTCCTTATTTTAACATCATCTCCCAAGCATCATCTCTCACACTAATTCCTTATATCCTTCTTGAAACTCTTTTCCTAATGTACACTTCTCCTTATTTTACCAAAGTTTGCCTAGGTATTTTCCTAAGTCCAAAATGACTTTGGTACATACTAAAACCTCAAGCTCATGCCTAAGTCCATATCACCCTCTAGAGTACTTCCTAGTTCATCAAAATTCCTTTAAAACATCATGAACTCCTTATTCATTTCCTACATTTTCTAACTCACCAAACCTTATGTAAACACCTAGAACTTCTTACTTCTTACCTAAATTTTGACATGGATTCCCCTAGTACATTACTAAGCCTAAACACTTTGCTTTCTCCTTTAAACACACAAGAACATCTAGAATCACCAAGAACACTCTCATACACAACTTCACCAAATTTACACTACATTACAATATAGTGCATAATTTAAATTGCATGGCACTTAGGCCCTTAAAATGCATGGCTCTTAGGCCCTTATGGTGCTTAAATCATAAACACTGAATTTCCACAATATATATGCCTTTAACCTGCAAATACACTCAACACACATATGCCCTTTACTAGTCTCTTGAGAACACTTTACTAAGTCATTCACCATTTGCTCTTTAGGTAGTTTTAATAAGCATTTAATAGCTCATTTCTCCTAAGGCATTAAACAACATTAAGTTAGTAGATTTACCTCTTTTTTCCAAAACACTTCCTTCTTGATTCCTTACAAAACCGTATGGTATTTTGATTCCTTGTCAAGTTCTAGACAATATACAAACACCATAATGAGTATTCAAGCTTTGAGCTTCATCCCATTGTAAACCCTAATTTTACATTGTTTCAAAAACATTAATGTAGTTGTTTTACCTTGATCTTTGGAGGGAGTTTGAATATATAACAAGAGAGGACTCCACCTAGTCCATGAAGAGTTGAAATGAAGCTAGAACAAAGTCACACAAAGAGCTATATCAATGTGTATTTTCGGTCAAGGTAAGAACATGGAGGAAACATGATTTTTCTTTGAGATTCCTTACCTAGAAGCAAAGGAGATCAACAATATGTCAAAATACAAGCTCAAGCTCCTTCAATGGTGGAACACCTTGGCACCGAAATGGGGCTCTTGGAGTTTTGAGAAGATAGGAATGAAGAGCTTGATGAGAGGAAGAGATTGGTGGTCTTAGAATTTGATTTGGACAAGTGAGCTTGATTTAGCAAGAGGTCAAAGGTGGAGTTCTAATTGAGGTAGTAGTATTACCGTGGAAGAACAGCAAGAAGGAAGGGAGAAGAAGATTGTGACCGTGGGAAATGAAGGAAGGAAAAGAGAGAATGAGATAGAATTTGCTTTTAAGAGATATTTATACTTATAAAGTAAAAGTAAGTTTACTTAGTTTGCTTTACTTACTTATTACATTAACTAGAGAGTGGTGAGTCACCACACTTATAAAAACCGGCCCCCTTTATTAGTATGAGGGTATTTTAGTCTTTGTTTGTCAATTTAATTACTTAATACAACATATGTTATAAACTAGCTTATAAAAATCACTATTCACCTAAACAAGGCACTTAGAAGTGAAATTTTTGATTTCCCATTAATATAGCCACCCAAATGTGATACTATATAGTACACATATATATTTAAGAGTAATGATGGACATTTAGCCATTCAAAACTCATTTACAAGACAATTTTTCAAAAATGTGCTTTAAGACTTCTTAAAGCACATTTTGTGTTTTAACTTGTTTTCAAGCTTGGTTTTCTTTGGTAATTGGTTTAATATGTTCATTAGTACATATATAAAGTCTTGGTAAGCTCATTAGGTCTTACCCAAGCCTATTCCAAGCTTAGAGCACCTTTTAGCTCTTATTGACTTTAAAGCACATTTTGTGTTTGCTTTTGTTTAAGTTTGTTTACTAGTGTTTTTAAGGCTCTTTTTAGTCTTAATAAATCATGTTTTAATGTTTAACCAACATACCAAGGTTTGGGGTATTTCAGTTGAAAATCCGGGGCATAGTACCGGGATTACAGACGTTATTCGGAAATACCAAATCATACTGTCATGAGGATTGACATATAGCGCTCTTCGTATTGTTAGATCGCCTGTCAGTGCCCTCCCTGCCGCTCGAGAAAGCTATTGTGTCTACACTGCGCGACCTTGACACGGTTGTATGGTAGTAAAAGGGGTTTTGATCCGGTTGTCCTCAGGGAATTCCTCGGGCTCGGATTTGTGTTGATAAATACTTGTGTGAATGTATGTATGTGATTTATGTGTGTGATGGGTAGCTATGTTTACTGCATTATTTATTTATGCACGAACGTCCTACGGGACTAATACTACGTCGACTATAGATCGACTTATACAAAACTACATATGCGAAATGTGTGATTGTAACCACCGTTGTCTGACCTAATACGCTAAGCATTACGAGTATGTAGTTATAACCTAAGTAAAACACTTAGGAACGGGACACGACATTGTCGGTCTCTAGAGCTTTGACTCGAACGTGAATACTACCTAGAATAATTCTAGGCATGCGTACGACCCATAGGGCCGCCAACAAATTAAGTGATGTTCTCCATAACTAAAACTGTAACTGACTATCTAACTAACAAAGTTAACAGTGGAGTGTGAATGAATGTGATGATGTACCTTAATCCAGACAGTCACTGGCTGCTGGTCGCGCGTAGAGATCTCTTGGGTTATCCCGTATCGGGTTTACCCTAGTTAATCCTGAACGAACCTAGATAGATCGTCAGACGGAGTGTGCTACCGTTGGCACCAGGCCCTTGGCCACCTAAATGGACGCCATTACAAAGGCAAAGTGAAATAGTCCCAGAGTCTTCGGATGATCAGGGCAGTGAGCACCTTGTGTGTACATGGGACTACTGTCCAAGTGAGTATATTTCGGGTTGCCCTAATTGACGCCCGACAATGCTAACCAAAACAAATAATATGTGAGGGCCCGGGGGGCCGAATGTTGTAATACATGATGATGATAACATACGACGTATGATTTACTAATGTTGTCGTATTGTATGATGTGTGACTGTGCTGTGTATATTTATAAATGATGGTTTGGATTGGATGACTGGTTATATAATCATGCATGTTGTTACAGTATTTATTTTACCTGTAAAATGATAAAGCTTGAAATCAACCTAATATCAAGACGATTAAAAATGACAAGTGACCAATAGGGTCCAGGCTCGGCATACTCTGCGTCTATCGCTAAGACTACACTTATTGTGCAGGTTGTTGATCTTCATTGAAGCCGAAGTGTGGGAACTGGGTATCTAGGGTTACTTTAATTATTGCGTACGAAATTTATTGTATAACAACATCAGTCTGTAAATGTATAACAATACGGTTGTATTCATGTGGGATTTGGGTAGATGCTCACTTGTCGACTGTTATGGATGCTCAATACGTATTGTTGTTTAGCGTTGAATTTAATTACTGCTTCGTTACTCGCGTGGGCGAGTAATGGCAGGTGACACCCGAGTGAGTTTAATGTTGTTGTTTATTTTTCCGCTGTGAGACGTTTTACTTTCTGTTAATGTGAGTGACTATTACGCATTTGTTTATGAGGGGTGTTACATTTGGGGTTAAAATGTAGTTATTGGAAGTATATATGGAAACCGAAAATTTAAAGGATTGTTTGGTAATTTATAAAAGTTGATATATTTAAATTAGTAAAGACCAGAAGTATATGGTCATTGGATGATTTACAAAAGTTAATGTGCTCATTATGTAGCTACCGAATTTATGAGGTTGGTTTTGTAATTTAATAAAGAAAGGAATTAATATAATGTATCATGGTATGTTATGAAGTATAATATAAGGTTTATTAAATAAAGGTGGTTATAATGAAAATAACCAAATTGTATGGTATAAAGAATAAGTGGAAACACTTATAGGATACAATATAAAGTTTATAAAATAAATGTGGGTGTAATAAAAATAACCAAGAGAATATAATATATAGTTTATGAAATAATTGTGGATTATAATAAAGATAACCAAATTATATTGGTATATGGAATAAGAGAAATAATTATGGATATATAATTGATGAGATAAAGATATATCTTAAATTGGAAATTTATGATCACATGTGGAGATCACATAAAATAATGAACTAATGAACTATCTAGATCCACTGTTTAATAACAGGGGGAAATCAAGAACATATAGAGTTATCATACAACGAGTATAAATACTACAATAACAGTACTGTAATAATTAGTGAATAGTGATATTAATGTTGCCCGGTATTGCTTGTAAATATAACAGCATGCGAGAAGGACTGTTAATGAAATACCCCATAAATTAATTTAAATTAATTTAGGGGATTTCTTTTGGTAAACCCTAAATGAAACTATTAAATATTAATTTATTATATGGTATTATGAATTTAATAGTGAGATTTATAAGTCAATAAATCTTGGGAAAATTTCAAGACACTCCAATTATATTATAAAGATTTTAGAAATATTTTGAACATTGATTTAAGGCTTAAAAGTCAAAATAAAATCATAGAAACCTTAAAGCTTCAAAAGCCTTGCTAGGATTGACTTTTTGAGAATGGTCAAATCAGGCCATGAAAACTATACCAATAAAAAGGTTATGGAAAACCAAGAAGATCGATAAAAAGAACGTTAAAAACGGATCATCCTAGCCAAAGTTATGATAAATTGAAGTTTAGAGCCAAACTTTTGAAGGATGCTGACGTGTCCAGGGCTAGGGACACGTGTCGCGCCCAGTCAGCACCGAGTCACTCAATCGGTTGAGTTTTCAGCGGTTTTGGCATGTCATGGGGCGATCTTTAGACACCTATATCTTTTTCCCTACTCCACCATTTGGTATGCCATTTGTTTCATTCGATTCTCCTATCTTTCCTCTTTCCAACCATTACTCACACACCATCTAACTCCTTCTACAATGATCGGAAAGTTGATCCAAAGTTGCCTCCTCGCGAGTTCGTAACCCAGAATTCCGGTTTTTCCTGAGATCGGGTAAATTTCGTCACGCCATAACTTCTTCATATCTCATCCAAATTTCGTGTTCTTTAGCTTGTTTTGAAGATCTCTAATTCCTCTATAACTTTCATGTTGATGGCCAAGGCTGATTCGCATTGGTTTGGGAGATAAATCTGTCTAAAGTTGCCTACTCGATCACGGTGGTAATTCTGCCCAGTTCATCCCGAAACCAACTAGGTAAACACGGATCTTGTGGGTTCTGTAACTTTCTCCCTAGTTCATCAAAATCAATGATTCTTCCACTAACATCTAGAGTTACATGTCTAGTTTGGATTGTGATAGGTTCCATGAATCAAATCTCTCTCAGTTGGTGCGAGTTGATTCGAGAAGAGGCATACCTGAACCGCACATAAAATACCGATTTCCAGAATTCTCGATTTGGTTTCACCCCATTAATGCAATTCTGGTAAGTTTCTGATCAAATTGCTCCGTTGATGCCAATCGAAATTTCATCACCGATCAAACCCACATGCCAATTTAGTCTATTATGCATTACAATGGGAGAATTTGTAGGAATTGCAATCGAATTAAATTCTGTACCGAAATAAACCCTAACTCTCGAATCGATTTCAAAACTTGATGTATACTGCATTATAATTGGGGAAATCGGTACCATTAGAACCGGAATTTGATTACGAATCGATAGGAACAAGAATCACTCGATTTCATTCGGTAGATGGTGAGAAAAACGAGATTTAGTACTCGATCCCCTTATTACCTTCGCTGGTGAACTCGGAGTACAGGGGCCGTCCGATCTCGCTTTAAGAGATTGGACGGCCGAGATTAAAACATTCCAGAATAAGTTTATAAAGGTTTTTATAAATTCCAGTAAATAGTCTTAGCTTGTTGGGTTAATTTAAATATCTTCCCGAATGTATTTTGACTTGAAATTTTAACCATAGATTCCTTATTTAATCTAGTTTATTTTGATGTAAATTAATATGGGTTTTGAGTTTTTAAACATAAGTTATGATTTTAGCAAGTTACGAGTATTATGGAATTATTTAGGTAATTTAAAAAGATATTTTTATGAAATAAAAATTTTATAATATGTATAAAATGTTATAGTTATTATATATTAAATTTGGGAATTTTTGGACAAGGGTAAATAGGTTTAAAAATTATGTTTATGGAATTTTCATAAGAATAACTTATAATATATGGTTTTGAATGTAACAAAAATTAAAGTATGGTTTGTTAATAAGCTTTTTAGGTTGGGGAAGATAATTAAACCTAAATTAACATTTTACATCAGTATGTTATAAATATTTTGGGTATTATCTTTTAGGTGAAGTAAAATTTGTTTACACATAAATATACTTATATGAGAAAAATAAAATAGGAACTTATGTTAAATCGAGATATTAAACTAAACTACATATTATTATTATTGAGGTTAATATGCTTAATTAAACGAGGGAAAACACTTTATTTTATAAACCATATATCAGTTGTGGATATGTCTAAAAAGTATTAAATATAATTAAATACAATAAGAATTTCTTAAAGAATGTTTTGGATAAATCCTAAGGAAAATATAAGTGTATATATAAATACATTAGAAGTAAATAAAAGTAGTAACATACCTTGTGGGAAACGTATTAAGAGGGAAAAATTGGGATAAACCTTATTCATACATGACACTTAAAAAAAATATATATATCAAATGTTAATGTGACATCTAGGTGGACTATTAGGGGGAAATACATACCTTAAACCTTGGATAGGTGATAAAGTAAGTTAGCCAAGCGTAACCAAAGGGTTTAATTAAACTAAACCTATAATCAGGAGTGGGTAAATGGAATAAGTTAAGTATGCATTAAAGTTTTAATTACGAGATCTAGCCAGACCCCTAGGAGGGAGTAACTATAAAACAGAACTATAGACTAATAGGAATGGAGGATGTGTAGCATTATACTACCTTAACTAATCAATGCTTGGAATACTTTAATTATAGGTGATTAGTGGAAGTAGTTCGCATTTTCAAGTTTGGTTACTGCTACTACATATACCAGGTACGATTTCTCGTACTCAGATGCTTTTGGTGACGGATTTTATGGAATGTCTTGGGAAACGCTAAATGAGTTTGAATGAATCTTGAAAGGAAATTGTTTGTGTGACTAACTCAGCCTGTTGTGACTGACTGAGCCTTGAATGTACAACTTTCATGATTATTGGTTCCTCCTTTCTGGTTGTCTCATTGGATATTAACTGCTGAGGGTTTACGCTTCTGCACTTTGTAGGACTGAGTATTTTGGTATTGCACTCGTGCAGTTAATAGTCTAGTGGGAATATGGGAAAATGTCAATCTTGGTATATATTGGGTATGGATTCTTTCTATTAAGTGGTGCACACACTTTTCACCGATGACTGAGAACGGGTCGGTGGCAGCGGAGGTCTGCTATACCTCGTCCAAGTGGACAACTCACAGCGGAGGTCTGTTTACCTCATCCTTGTGACAACTGACTGGCGGTAGGGGCCATCTCTCCCAATTGGTTTTATTCCACTCTTGAGTTATGGGTTCTTGGATATCTTCTTTCATTCCCAGTCCTTGTGACTACCTGGGTCTTTCTAATCCTAACTGGATGTTCACTAACTTCTGGCGTGGTTTCTTTTATGTTGGCTCACTTTATTTACTTGTCATTTATCCTTATCCTTGACTCGATACTTTTGACTTGGTGGTTTGGATGTGCCTTGTTCTTCTGCTTTTGTTCTAAGTGTTTGGCTTCATCTTATTGTTTATTTTTAAGAGTTATGTGTTTAAACTTTGTTTTGGAGAGTTGTACCAGTTCCATTCCAGGGAACTGACTCACCCCTCCCGGGGTGGGCTGCTTGGTTTCATCTTGCAGGTACGAATTGTTATACAGGTGGCCACGAAGAGAGTGAGTGTATGGGATGGGAATTAGGAATTTTGGAGAGCTATTGTATTTTGTTATTATTACTTTTATGTTATGTTTTCTCGAGTTCAGACCGTAGCATTTGTAATATCATAAGTTGTAATTGGTGAGGTTTGGTGCCGGGTGTTTGGAACCCGATGATCTGTAATCGCCTTAGTATTTTATTTCCGCTGCATTTATGATAAATATGGGTGTTACAGTTAAAGCGTGAATTGTCAAGCTAGTTGTTATCACGGTGAACGGTATGTTAATTGTGTGGTATGAATGTCCTAAGGATTATCCTAAGGTCCATAAATTATGTGTTTAATTGTTTAAGAGCGATATCTACGATTTTATGTATTTGATATTGTATACTGCATTGCTCAAACTGTTGCGTTGTATTTTATACGCGAACGCCTTATGATTGGAAGTTTATACACCTAAACTGGAACAAGACTAACTGACCTTTAGGTATTATTGAACCTAACTGATGGTCAACTGTTATAGTCTTAATTCAAGTGTTGGTCATTGTACCACTGACAAAAAGGGCTAACTTAATAAGAGAGGAATCCAGACTGTTTCGACTTTCTGGTTGCGCATAGTGATCACTACGAGAGACTTCAATGGGGAGTCACTCAAGGGAATCCATCAGCCACATTCGGGGATGGCGGAGGGCACTGCCGTAGGTGCACAGGTTCGACCGGATCGGTCATTTGATTATCCAGGGCCATAAGGTCAGCTGGTAACGGTTCCATTGGAACCCAGGGGACAACTATCCATTAATAAGTTATTAAGGGTTGTCTTGACATGACGCCTGAGGTGGAAATTAATTGGAAAAGGTTTAGTGATTGGTTTAAAGGATAAGGGCCAGGTGGCCAACTAACAAGTACAGTTTAATACGCGTATCTTGTTTGGTTATTGTTATGGTTTATTAATGTGTGGTTATTGGTTATTACTATGGATCATTGATGTGTGGTTACTGGTGTTGTGTACGATTGTACATTGATGTTTATAGGTGAATTGTTATGTGAGTGTTTAATGTCTACAATTATTACTGTTGTTATTGTAAACCGGTATTTCATGTAAAGAACCAAATATCAAGATGGCTAAAATGACCTAAGGAATCTTGATGATTTAAGACTACATTTAGCATACCAGCATTTCGATTGCTGAGCCCTTCAATGGGCGAAACATTCCAGGTTATTGAAGAAGACTCAAGCTGGAGTGCGGGACACGGGGGTAGCTGATGTGTTTTTCCACAAACACCTGTGGTTTATTTTGTATTGTATTAAGGAGGTTGTTGTATTCAGTTAGTTACTCATTTAGTTGGATTTGGTTTGTAATAATTAGAAGTGCTCAGTATCTGTTCATCACAGCGTGAGGAGTTGTATTGTTGGATGGATTCCATGTTACTCACAAGGGTGAGTAACGGCGTGTAACACCAAGGTAGTTCGTTTTATTTTCCGCTACGAATTATTATTTATTCTGCTACGACTTGCGACGTCATTACAGGCTTAGGATTAGGGGTGTTACAGTAGACATGTGTCTTGGTTTTCGTTGCTTTACCCTTTTCCGCCTCGTTACAAGGTTGGTGCTTTCCTTCTTATTGCTGCTTGGCCATCCGGGTTCTAGTGACTGCTAAGCATGTTGCCCCATGCTGCCACAAATCCCGGTCTCCTTGGATTAGGATTTCTTGATCTCCTGCCATTATATGCGGTTATTGTTGTTCCAACGGGATCTGCCAGATCGGGTTTCCTGTCTCTCTGGCGTTCTTCCCCGAGCTTTTTAATACGGGGGTTGTGTAGGGCGGGTTTGGTATTGTAGGTATCCAATTCATACTAGAAGTTCCTAACTAGCGTATCTCTCACGCTACCACTCAACCCTTAGCCCTAAGTCTCTAATTCCAAACTCGGTATTTCCTAAGCTCGGTATTTCCAGTCGCTCTGATACCATTTTTGTAACACCCCAACTGCTAAACTCATCATTACCTCTTAAACTGTCACAATTGCCATTAATTACACAGCGGAACTCTATTTACAACGAAGGGTGATACAATGCCGTTAGCCATCTGAAAACGTATAACTTGTCCCTCCAATCTCACAAACAAATGGAACATCGAGAGTTATAGTGGTTCGGCCAATAATCCGGCCTACATCCACTTCTTGACCATATCTTTATTCCTTTCTTTGGTATTACAACTTGTAGAGAGCTTTCTAGTGTTTTCTTTCTCTTCTAATCTTGTCCTTTTACAAGTGAGACTCCTACCTCTATTTATAGACCTTTGATGGTGAGGTCTATCTCTTAATCCTTGTACATGCGGTATTACTTTATTGGAGCCCCTATTCTAGTTTTGGCACTTCTTTCCTTATGAAGTCTTCCGGTCCCAAAGTGTAGGATGCGGGATCCGGTCATGGAGTACGGGGCTGGAATATGGGACCCGGTCATAGAGTGCGGAGCCGGAATGCGGGACCTGGTTATAGAATGCGGGCCGGAATGATTTTTGGTGCTCCAACTGGAGCCGAACAAGGTCCTGATGGGGGCCCGGGGTCTGGATCAGGATCCGTGGCCTGGACCGCTTTGACCCTCTTGTCTTCGTCATATTCTTGTCCTTGTCATCAGTCCCACAAGTTCTACTTTTTGCTACTTAAAAAAGTGGAACTTACAAAAAAGAAAAATCAAAAT
Organism: Limonium bicolor; assembly: GCA_023374045.1. Classification (NCBI taxonomy): domain Eukaryota; kingdom Viridiplantae; phylum Streptophyta; class Magnoliopsida; order Caryophyllales; family Plumbaginaceae; genus Limonium; species Limonium bicolor. The sequence continues at coordinate 19,608,301 of CM041780.1, forward strand.
TTACATTCTTTCTTTTTCTTCCCTTCTCCTATCTTCTAGTCCCACAAGTTCTTTTTCTTTTAGCTCTTACAAAGAAAAATGAACTTACAAAAAGAAAGTTGGTACAGTGTAATTAAAGTCCCACAAGTGTCTTCCTTATGACAAATTGGAAATTCTGGGACATAAATCTTTGAATTGATATATCTTGATGGACGAATCTCCTGGGGTCTCCATAAAGAAGACCAATGGTTTCTTTAATAAGAACCATTCCCTTTTTGAAAGGGCTAAATAATATGATGATAAAGTCTTTGCTTATACTAGCCAAAGGATGATAATTCCCTTAAAGGGAGAATAAAGATAATAAATTTTCCCAACTTTGCTTATGTTAGCCAAAGGATGGTACTTGTGATTCAAGTATGGTGCGGCGTCCCACACCTAACAATGCACCCATTACAGGCGACCAGAGCTCCTGATGGGTCCAGAGATGGGTTTTTTTTTGTTGGCTCGATGGCCGGGTTTCATTTCAACCCAAAGTGTTACTTTTCAAGGCACAAGTGCCTGCGGCTCGTTGGCCGGTGCTTTCTTTCAAGGCATATAGCCTGCGGCTCGTTGGCCGGTGCTTTCTTTTTCTTTCAAGGCATGATAGCCTGCGGCTAGTTGGCCGGTGCTTTCTTTTTCTTTCAAGGCATGATAGCCTGCGGCTCGTTGGCCGGTGCTTCTTTTTCTTTCAAGGCATGATAGCCTGCGGCTCGTTGGCCGGTGCTTTCTTTTTCTTTCAAGGCATGATAGCCTGCGGCTCGTTGGCCGGTGCTTTCTTTTTCTTTCAAGGCATGATAGCCTGCGGCTCGTTGGCCGGTGCTTTCTTTTAATACTCCAGGGGGTGATCAGTCCCCTGGGACCACACCTGCACTTTCTTAACAAACGGATTAATACTTTGAGATGTCTTGTTTGTAGGAAATGAACTGTTAATTCCATCTGACAAAATAGCAGCAACAATCTTAGTATCAAAGTTTTGAGCAAAGAAAATGTAGGTTTAACAGCTACTTTAGATTGCACAAACATTGCAGCAGGTGTTCGAAATAGGTCATGTAATAACCCATAAATAAAGTGATAAACTGTCCAGAGTATGGCAATATTATGCTGCTGAAAATTGGGCATCCTGAAGCAGTAGAAGTCAGAAGCGATACAACAGTATAGATTTTGAACAAAGACACCATGCGTGACTTTTTTGGGTTACTCAGGAGTAGATTTAGGCAAGTAATCGCATGGAAAGTGGATTCCACCTGAAACACCTTAATGCAAGCTGTAGAGTCGTAGAAATAACAAAATGTTTTGTGTAATGAGCACTGTAACAGAATTAAAAATAGTGCAGACCAAGAGACTGACCACAACAAAGTTTATTTGGGGGTAGACTTTATAATTTCCTATCATATGTATATTTTTTGAACAGCAGTGATACGGGCATCAAAATTGGTTGATTTTACCAAAAAATGAAGTTGCCAAGCAACGACTTGGATTATCGCTTCAGTATTAGCATAACAGTGTTGCTCAAAGCGGCAGAGTATTCAACCGTAGCAACCAGATGAAACAAATATTACCCAATTACTAGACTGTTAGAAGCCTGTATTATAGACGTAGCAAAAACAGAAGCAGATAAAGCATATATAGTTCTTATGTGTAGGATTTATCCAACAGCAGCACGGAACAATAAAACAGATTGATGTTGAGTATTTAAGGAACTAAATAATTCCAGGTTGGCTTCTAATCAGGTTATGTATTTTGTCATATGGAATTGGTGCTTGAACAAAGGTAGTCATCTTGAGGAAGGGAATACCCATAAAGGCTAGTGTAGTAAACAGCGGGAAAGCTGCCACTTAGCAGGCTGAAACATGCTTTCATTACTGTTATTAAAGCTGTAAAACAATTCGTAGAATGAAAACCAAAGTTCGCATTCTTTAAAACAGCACACAACTTTTGGACCATAACTACGCTGAATAGTGACACTATCAAGCAGTGAAACAGATAAGCTGTGCAGAAACTAGTTGAAAGTTTAGAAACTGAAACATCACCCAATTTCCTTGGTAGAGCAGGTACTAAGCTTAACAGTTTTTGCAAAAGGTAGATAGATTGTCTTAGATAATCTGTTATCAGATGGAATGCTTAGGAGATTCTATTTTATTGATTAAGCAGCAAGATACATATCAGGAATGAATATCACCCAACCAGCAACATTTTATCAATTCATGGCTGAAACACTTATCCAGGCTTGAACTAAACTGGAGTAACAGCCTCTGACCATGATTTAATCAATCATCAGTTTATATATGCGAACTGTAACTCGGAGACAGCTAAGTACAATGCAAATTCATTTGCTCCGCAGGAGTTATTTGAATGAGCCCTTCTATAAGTCTCAGTAATAGTTGGAACAGAGCATGAAGCAGCGATTGAAGTAAATGAGGAACTAGCAACACTCATGAGATGCCCGTAATTATTCTAGAGTTCAAAGGCATGATCTGAAAGCAGATGCTGTTAACCATAGGGATTACACAAGATAACCGAAGCCGCACTGATTTTGTCATGTAAATTGATTCCTTAGCATTATTATGGGATAGGCATATGGATGTTAGAATTCTGAAACATTCTCAAAGGGTAGAACCTCTATAAATGACTGTGCTTGGTATTAAAGTTTTTTATCACAAATTAAATAACAACACATGTGCAAATTTAAACAAGAGCGGAAGTTGAGGTAAAATGGGGGAGCTGTCAGCAAAAAACTGCTAAAAAACAACATTCAGATCTGAAAAAATGTATCAGGCAGATATTCAGTCATAAATTATGGCCTGAATATCCATTAGCAAGCTATGTGGAGTCTCAAAACAGAAATGCACAGTAGTACACTTCATGCTCAATTCATCCAGAAGCATGAAAAGGTCAAAGCCTTAAACAGAAGAATTTTACTGCTGATCTAATTGGAATAACACATTAGTTGTCTTTTCAACTTTTTCATCAAATTCTTTGAACACTCTCAAATTTCAGGCATTGGAGTTTGCATAACCAGTAGAAAGTGACAGTAGAAAACAAATGAGTATGAGCATTACTCGAGATGTGAAGTAGACAAAGCTTTGCTATGGTATTTAAACAGAAGCAGCACCTTTCAAACACATCAATATCATAAATATCCCCTGAGTTTTAAGATTAATGGACTTATCTTAGCGATTTGCATCCTCAGCTGTCTGTATAGTTTATCATCCCTTCTTTATTTTGTTTTGCCAGCGGTGTCTGTTCACGCGCGGACTGTTTCGTGGCTCCACTATCTCCCAAAACTCACTTTTGAAAGAATTTCAGCCTGCCTCCCGTGTGATTCCGTTTGTCGCGAGCCTTCACCCTTTTAGCCGGAACGTTAAGATGGCAAGCTTACTGCTTAACACCTTTGTGCATTTGTGCCTTATGTTAGTGATGAAGTCACCAAGTGCCTGTAGTTACTCATATCAGAATAGAATATACAGAGAAGTGTAATAATAGATTTAAACCGTGCTGAAACAGATTACACAATACGTTTTCATGATTGATGCAGTAGCACAGATTTTTTGTTTAGAAAGAGCAACTTTTGCGTAGCCTGGCTGCTGAGATTTTAAAATACTCCAGATAATGCATATCATGCAGGGAATAAAGTTGTTCTTGATACAGATACCCAAAGTTTGATCCAAGAATCCATAGAAGAAGCACGATCAGAAGTGGCAAGTTTAAATGAGTAACTTAAGTGGTACCGCTTGAGCCTGCTTATTTAATTAGTCAGAAGCAATTGCAGCATGTGCTAGATGCAGAAATGAATTAAAACTTGGAAATTTCAAAAAATCACTGAAGTACTTCGCTATAAATTGCAGAAATTGATTTGATTGCTGCATCAGCATTCATGAGTCAAACATGAGGAATCAAACAGCAGCCAGTTAGTAAAACCTTAATCAGATAATACAGAAATGATCTACTTTCTTCACATTGGTTTTTGGATTTTCATAAAGTTGAAGTGATCCAGACAAATTTAAGCAAGACAGGCTCACAGCAAAGCAATCAGCAACATACGAACTGTACTTTCCTATCAGCGTAATTGAGGCAACTTAGAGGTTGTGTCCTTTTCGTGCTATGATTTCTGGTCATCAACGGACACTTAGTGAAGCTTTGAAAGAGACAATTAAAAGTAGAAGAGAGTATGTTCCTCCAGCATTGTAAAAAATGGTTTAGATCGATGATTCAATTTTTGCTATTTTCCCACTAGCTCAGCCTTGCTGCTACCAGAGTTTTGACAAGAGATGAGTTAGTAAAGTTACCTTAAGTCTGCAACTTTCAATTTTACATTACCAGAGCTTCTGCGAGCTTGAGTTTGCATCTAATTTGCATCTAAGTCTGATCTGCATTTTTAAACGCTTGCCCTCGGGCGCTTTCATAGGCTACCAGCCATTTTAGCAAAGGTGTATGTGGATCTCCACAGTGTGGCTCAAAACAGATGTGTACAGTGGTTGCGGCACACTTAATACATGGGAACATGTCACCTCAAGATGAAGTATGTACTACTAGCAAAGTTGAGCATCCGGAACCGAATAAACAGGTGTAAATTCACTCCAAGTATCATAGCGAAAACGTTATTTCAGTAATTTTCAAACAAAAATCAGAAGAAACCTGGGAAGCCAACTACAATTACGCTACCACAGATCAAGTTTAAACATTTGAATCTTCTGCAGAACCATCAAATTAACAGTTACGAGCCACAGAGAACTGTATGTCAGGTGATTAATAACGATAATGTTGAGAATAAAAACAGTTTACTTTCATCACCGTATATTTTCTTCTTTTGAGTAGACTCAAACAAGGCCCGTTGATTCTAGCAGAATTGGACTCGGTATAGTCTTACAAGAGCTCATAAACAGAACCGAAGTGCGGCATTACTCTAAGATATACCAACTGGCGGAACAAACTCATCACCAACAGTACAGGCTGTAATCCACAATGCATGAGTTTCATAATTTCAGAGCAGAATTTTTTGACATAGACAGATGAAGAATATAACCATTCAAGGATTTAAGCTGCCGATATCTTATTTGGGCAACAAAAGGTAAGTAGATAAAACATGCATTCCTATCATATTCCTAACTTGATGGTTGTTCCTACATATTTGTATCGTATTCAGGTTGCTTAACTGTCCAACTTATTAACCATCTAAATAGTGCAGCAGACTGTTATTAAAACAACTCGAAACAGCCCAACGGAAGATAATGACGCTATTTATGTAAAATAACTCATATGCCTGGCCAGTACGGAAAACGTTAAAACACTTTACATATAAGCAATGATTTCATAATGGCAACAACATAGTTAGCAGTAAACACAGATTAGGTTACCAAAACTCAAGTGCTTCACACTGTAACAGGTTCTGAAAATACATAATTGGTCAAGACAACATGCTTCAGTATTACAAATGGTTCCGTTAATCAATACACAAATAGCAGCAGTAGTGAATATATCATATAGTCAAGTTATGCAATCAGCTTTGTCAACCAGACCTTTATCTCAAAACAGACTAAAAGAGAATTATTAAACTGAACCGATGTAGTCTTAATGCGGCCTGCAGACTGACTGAAAGTAATATCATAGTGGGGAAATGAAAGCGAAGTACCGATCAATTTTACACCTATTAACATGCTATCTTGCTAAAGCAGAAAACAATGTGAAGCAATGCCCTGAATGACCTTATATCTGCTCATGGGTGTAAGAGTATGACACTTAATAGGGAATGCTTTAAACAGCAGTACAACTCAAAGCTACACAGGCTTAATTATGTTCCTACGGTGGGGCAATAGGAAGCAAAAAGCTGAAGTACTCTCTAAAAACTGAAGTACACTTGTATTTCACACAAGTTCAGCAAAATGACAGAGGTGAAAGGAGTGAATAAGGCTTACAAAGCCAATCAGAATCAAACCAAGTCGTGATACTGTAACATGAAGGAATAACCGTTGGAAGTGTGCACTGCTCACAACAACAGGCTTTATAGCTCCTTTTTTAGAAAGGATGCTTTCTTGGAACTTTGAAAATTGCCACAACAGGTCTAGCCAAGTATAGAACTTTGAAAGTTGCCACAACAGGTGTAGCCAAGTACAATTCAGGATTGAAAGAGAAACTTGCTGAAAAAAGCATTACTAACAGTATTAAAAGCAAAGGTAGAGTAGTATATTTCATAAGTCTGTGAAGCATACACACTTACACTTTTTCTTCCTGAAAGCTGATAGTAGTCAAAGATATAGAATTACTGTAAAAGAAGTATCACCCGCTTTGACAGATGAAAATCAATTTAAGAACAGATATATCTTTTGGCCATTGAGCCTCATCATCCAATGGTCAGAAGCTTTTATGGCATATGCTTGCACACCGCCTATTTTTAATTTTGGTTGGGAAATAAACGTGAATCAGACAGAAATTCTTGTATAAAACTGATCATGAATTATCCTAATCAGTGCCGCTTTTAAACCAGAAGCAAAGTAACCTTCAAGGCTTTTTGTCAAGGTTAGAAATGGGCATAACTTCAAAATCCCGAAACTGGTAACAGCATCATTAGAGAGATTATGACCATATCAGCTATGTAATCAGCTAGCTAATCACATTATATGGCAGCGAATTCAAGAGCTTAGCCAGTGAAATATGCAGTTTGTATTTAGAGGTAAAACCTTTATGACAATCTTTGCCACGAGTGGTCGTATATTTTTTGAATAGGAAGTCAAATAAACGAGTAGCAATAACAGGACGAGCAGTAAAGGAAGTTTTCAGAGCCTGCTCTAAATTGCATAAGTAACTATTGGACTCATTACACACTCAGGCCATTATATATCCTGACAAAGTAACAGGAAATCAGAAAGAAGCTTGGATGAAATGCAGAGTAATGATATAGAGGAACTTAAAACAATAGCAGAATGGGTCCAATGTGGTAAATACCTCGACATATCAATCAGAACCTAAATAGTGCAAGGGAATTCCCTAATTTCAGGTACAATACTTTAAAACTTGATGCAACAGACATTACAGATATAATAAAAACAAAAGCAATTTGCATATTACAGTTTTTCTGCTCACACTTAGAGCTTATATTCAGAAGTAGATGCTGAAGCATAAGATCACCTCTGATAGCCTACAGTAATCTCATACGAGACATCTGATATTAAAGAAAAATTAAGCTTACAGTAAGCAATGGCACAGATTATAATAGCTAGGAAATTGCTGTCCACGTGGATTCATAACATCTTAGTACTCATCAACTCAAGCAGACCATGTAATCCTATATTTTTTCGTATTTACAAGAGGCATACAGCCAGCGACAGATTCCAGTTAGAAAAAAGTTAAGTGAAATTAGATTTTCTGAAACCATAATGTAAAAGGAAGCAGCAACTGAAAAAGTCAATTTAATAATGCAATAATGGTAACACTTCTGAAGAATTCAGATTTCGAGATTGTTCATAACCAGAGGAAGCAGTACTATAAGGTTAATCAAGGTTCAAGAAGAAGATTTGACTTCAGAAAAATTCGCATAAATCTGGAGAATTTAGTCTTTGGAATGGAATGGACTTATCTTTAGTGACTTGCTTTGGGCGCTTTGCAGTACGTTCCAGTAGCTTTTTTCTGGATTGAGGTCGTCCTCTAAGCTGCGGCCAAAGGAGTTCGTTGCGGTCAAGTGACTCCGGTGCGGCCAGAGGAGTTTGTTGCGGCCAAGTGACTCCGGCGTGGCCAAAGAAGTTCGTTGCGGCCAACTGACTCCGGCGTGGCCAAAGAAGTTCGTTGCGGCCAACTGACTCCGGCGTGGCCAAAGAAGTTCGTTGCGGCCAACTGACTCCGGCGTGGCCAAAGAAGTTCGTTGCGGCCAACTGACTCCGGCGTGGCCAAAGAGGTTGATGCGGCCAAGGAAATTTGTTGCGGCCTTCTGCCCAAGGGAATCCGGCTGTCTTCCGGTCATGGCTGAGATGCGGCGGAAGTCCATGCGGCCAAGAACTCATGCGGCCAAGGGGTTGGATTGTCTTCTGGCTGTGGAGTCGATGCGGCCTAGGAAATCGATGCGGCCAAGCCAAGGAGCTGATGCGGCCGATGTCGTATCCGGTCGATGCCGTGCTTGACCTTGAGTCGAAATGGTATCACGCCTGATCAATGCTTGCTTACGTCTGATCTGGCTGAACTTCTTCGACTGAAGCCACGACGGTGCCACACCCGATTGAGGCCTGTCAGTTGCTTTTGTTGATCGCAGGCGCTTGAGCTGAGTCTATATGACTTCGAGCTCGCTTTCTCCTGATCCAAATGATTAGGCAAGACATTAAAGACGGATATTGAGAATATATGAGTAAAATTGGAAATTAAGGAATTGAGTGCTCGATTTCAGTTTCGATAGATCGAATTTGATCTTCTTGTGGACGAGACTTCTGAAGTTGGTGCTTCTGAATCAGAGATTTCTTGGAGACTTTGATCATCGTTCTCCAGAGAGACGAAGCGCTCTTCACGATCTGCTTCTCCCGGTATCCAACGCGGTGCGGCCAAGAAATTGCTGCGGCCACGATCTGTATCCAATGTGGTGCGGCCATTGTTAATCTGAGAGAATGAATGTAGGCCGGATTCGTGCTTTCTTGATTGAGTTTCGGCACAGGCTTGAAGTGTCGCCGGATCCCAATCCGCTACCGAATTTTCCTTTCAGTCTCTTTTTTTTGGAAGCCACCGGTTGAAGCATCTCGTGCCCGGTCTTGTCGCAGGGCTGAACGGGGATAATGCTTTGGGATCAAACTGAGGTTCCTCGCCCGAGCCCGCACCATCGCATCGCTTGCCTCTCTCTTTTCTTGGATTTTGAGCTAATGTTTGACCACGTATATTCTCTCCGGTCGAATCATGTTGATCTTTCGAGCTTTTTGCCTCCTTGACCATGTCTTGCTTTACTGAAGCTTTGATTGACTGCAAACTTTGGTTTCTCTCCACTTCCAAGATTTCGACGAACGTCGATTTCTTCTTCCCAGTTAATCCAGGGATTTGGATTTTCAACCTCGGTCATCACTTCTCTTTGCCCGATCCTTTTTAACCTTCAACTTTATAGAGAGGAGGATATATTTGATGCGGAATCGTGAATCGATTCTTTTGAACTGCGTATGTCTTCCTCTCCTATTTCAATCCTCTCATCTACATCGAGACGGAATGATTTGTGCCTTCTTGATGGGACCGGAAGCCTTTTGTTCGAGAGACTGCATTTCGTCACTTTCTCAACAACAGAGAATCAATTTACCGATGAAATCCTTGATCTGGCCACGTGTTCCTTGGTTTCGCTACTAGATTTCGAAGTACTTGTCGCTTGATCCTGCTAGTTCATTCCAAAATCTCACGGTCTTGATTGCAGCGGCGTGTATCGACGCGGATTCTCCGATCAGGGAGAGATTGCTCCTTTAGCGAAATGTCGCTGTAGATCAGGGAGAGTTTCTTCGACTGAATCTCTTTGCAACCTTACCTTTTTCTCACTTCTTAACTTCTGATTCGGTCGGAAATGGTCAATTTGGGATAAGCTCGTGTGCTTTTAGCTAATCTTTTGACCACTTATCTAGTTGCGATAGAACGGGATTTTGATGCTCATGGAATTTTGACGGCCGCAATGCCATTCCGTCTTCACCGATCTGTTCTTTGTACGAGAATTAATCCTTCGTAAGATGAGGTGGTTCTCTCTTGATTTTCCGAATGCCGATCAGATTCGTCCCCTCCTTTCTCGATCGAAGTTCGATGTGAATTCCCCGTTAATTTGAATGAATTTTCTGCGAATTCCTCCGGCATTTCTCCTTAATTTAACTATTACTCTCGCCTGTGGATAAATCGTGGTTGCTGTTTCTCTAGCTGTTCGATTCCCACAGACGGCGCCAAATGAAAACGTATAACTTGTCCCTCCAATCTCACAAACAAATGGAACATCGAGAGTTATAGTGGTTCAGCCAATAATCCGGCCTACATCCACTTCTTGACCATATCTTTATTCCTTTCTTTGGTATTACAACTTGTAGAGAGCTTTCTAGTGTTTTCTTTCTCTTCTAATCTTGTCCTTTTACAAGTGAGACTCCTACCTCTATTTATAGACCTTTGATGGTGAGGTCTATCTCTTAATCCTTGTACATGCGGTATTACTTTATTGGAGCCCCTATTCTAGTTTTGGCACTTCTTTCCTTATGAAGTCTTCTGGTCCCAAAATGTAGGATGCAGGATCCGGTCATGGAGTACGGGGCTGGAATATGGGACCCGGTCATAGAGTGCGGAGCCGGAATGCGGGACCTGGTTATAGAATGCGGGCCGGAATGATTTTTGGTGCTCCAACTGGAGCCGAACAAGGTCCTGATGGGGGCCCGGGGTCTGGATCAGGATCCGTGGCCTGGACCGCTTTGACCCTCTTGTCTTCGTCATATTCTTGTCCTTGTCACCATCCACGTGGCTAACAAGGCCAACTCAACTACAACATCGCTCTGATGGACCGGAATAACTGAGTACTTGATACACTTACATTACTCATTTCATTTCTTTACTATACCGAGTCTACAACATACAGATGCCGATAACACTTTCGGTCTTACACCTCATTCAAGTACATAAGTAATTATAATATAACTACCCATGCTAACCACCGCCCCGTCCTACTCTCGAACGAAATCATCTTCGGTGTACCTGAAAATAAAAAATGATGCCCCTAGGGGCTCAGCTTACGCTACATATGAAATTCGCATACCCCGCTGTTATACCCAAAATTTCAACCCCCCCTAGTAGTCTCAGAGGCATACGTGTTACAAAGGGCAAAATGGTCAAAGTGCACCAATGCAGGATTTTCCAGGGACATTCTCGGGATTTTCTATTTTCATATGACTTGTACATCATCACCAAACAATTCCAAATATCGTAGTCATTATGAAAGGTATTTCATGATTTTCTGATAATATTTATTCTGGAAATTTAGCTTTTAATTCATATTATAAGCTAATTTCTTTAATTAACACATGAAATAACCTCGAAATAGAAATAATAAAAGGTTTCCAAAATTAAAATAAAATTTTCACATGGTTAGCATGACTACATACAGTCATAAATCTGAAATTATTTTATTTGGAACCTTAACCCAAAATTTAAAAGAGAAATTCAATCATTTTTGTAATTTTCTCTCTCCCATGGAAAATACCGAAATCAAAACAAAACATCATGAAATTTTAACACAAGATAGAGGATGATTATTAAAGACTAAAGCCGTTGGAATTTCGTTATTTCAACTTTCCAATAATAAGTTATGAATTATGGGAGATTCCAGATTGTGAGATTTTTATCTAATCGGTTATTTATCAAAATAACCCGATTCCAACTCTCAAAATTCTTAAAATTCATCCTTTACCTTCAGTTAAAATTTCATAATTGTTATCGGCCTGAAACATATTTTAAAAAATCAGATTCCCTTAGAGCACAAAATCAGGGTTTTAGATAAAAATCTTGTTCTATCAACATGGCCTTGCTCTTTCTATAAAAGGACCTTCCAAAAACGACCTAGGGCAGGGGAGAACACTTCCAAAGTCAGATAACACAGCCACAAACTTTCTCCCCACGTTTTAACACTTCCAAGCCTCAAATCAATACCGAAACACTGCAGAAATCACCCCGAAATCACCAAAAACTCATCCTTTCTTCTCCTATTGAACTTCCAAGCACCAAAAACACACAAAACCACCACAAAGACAGAAGATAAACGTCCTTAACAGCATAAAGAAGAAGGAGTCAGAAGCACAATTCAAAGTCAATCCAAAACCGGCATCAACGAGGCACCAAAAGATCCCCGTTGTGAAGAGTCTCATTAAATCCGAAGGTAAAACAGGTTGAAGTCATGTTTTTCTGACTTTGTTCAACTTTAACTACTCTGTGTCAAAATTTGGAATCGAATTGACTTTTTATCGCTTCTGAATTAGCGTTTGATTTCGCTTCTGTCCAATAACTTGTTTACCAAGTTTCGTGCTTAATTCGAATTCAAATTGAGAACTTTCAATCACTAACGTCTTGTACATCTTTCAGGCTACACACCCATAAAATTTGAGCCAAAAACACCTTCGGGAACAACCTCAACGCCGCCGTCCGAGGGCTGTCGGCACCCACGGACGCCGTGTCCGGGGTCCCGGACTCCCTGTCCGTAAGCCCGGACGCCCACGGACGGTGGCGGGATTTTTAAAAATTCAAAATTTAGGTTTTTTAATAATGTCCGGGCCCACGGACAGCCTGTCGGTGGCCCCGGACTTCGCAATTTTCTGTTTTCCTTTAATTTCGACTCTTCTGTATAATTAGGTTAACTAGGGTCCGTGGGTTCGGACATTAGGTCCGTAGCCACGGACGAAAACAAAACTTGACCTAATTCTGCCTCCGAAACCCTAGTTTTGGTATTTTAATTTCCATTTTAATTTTCTGTCAAAAAAATTTAAAAAAAAAAACGAAGCGCACACTTAGGTTAAAAACGACTCGTAATATGCCGTAATTAAACTAAGTAGAGGAAAAACGACTTCTAGGGGTAATGAAAGTAATTGAACCCTAATTAAGTCGAATATCAAGCCCCCGAACCCGAACTCTCCTTTCCTAATTTGATCTAGTTTAAAATTAGGTGGCGACTCTTAATAGGTTCCAGTGAGCTAGCTTAGGTTTTAATAATTTTTGTTATATGACATATTTATTAATCTTAGGTTATAAGTGGACCTGAAACCCGGTTAGATCCTAATCAACTTTAATCAACATACGATAGGGTTTAAAATCGAGGCTCACAGACTGGCGACTCTGCTGGGGACAAACATCTTAATTTTAACTTGTTTTAATTTTAAGAAAGAGGGCTTTACTCGAAAATGTTTATTTATGGCTTTTTTACTCTGTTTGTTTACTTTCATGCGCACTTTAATTTTCTGCACCTTTGCATCATATGAGAGCGAGGGTCCACACAAACCGATTTCACCCCGGGACCCGTTTGAGGGTCCCCTGTCAGGGACTCACACCTTTTAGGTGATGTGAATAAGCGGGGGAAAAGAGGAGGGTTTCGTCTAACCACACCCCCTTAATACCTGGGCCGTAGCCCCAAGCGTTTTCCTGGCAGTGCCTTTACCTAGCCCTTTGTTTGGTCAGTCAAAGACCCGACCGTAGACGCACACCTTCAGGTGATGTGAAAGGAGTAGGGAAGCCCAAAGAGAATAGCGTGCAAGCCCTATTCCTTTGTGGTGACCTGGGTCCGCGCCCCAAGCACCTCTCCGGATCGATCCATACCCGGTTCAATTTAAACGTCTAGTGAGGACATGTTGAATTTGTGTGGGCCTTGTTTGCTTGTGTGATCGGCCTACTACCCAACCTAGAGATTGATAGGAACTTCTCCTACATCAACCTAGCCCAACACGAATTGACAGCTCTATTAGTTTGCGGCCCAGAAGCCCTGTTTGGTTTAACATGTGAGTCGTTTGGGTCTCGGCCCAAAAGCCTAGACTTAGGTGATTTCTCTTCTGGCCCAATTTGAATTATCCAATTTGCTTTAGGCCCATAAAAAAGAAATCCACCTGAACTTGAAATAACTCACAAGCCCTGGAAATAAAATCTTTTTCGGGTTAGCAACCATCTTCTCTGGCCCGAAGAAAGTTAGGCCCATTTATGATTTAGGGACCATTCCAGCTCATGTGCTTTACTTCAGCCCCAAACCCATTCCGGCCCAAGGGCTCATTCTAGTCTAGGTAGACTTCTTATCATGACCCTAACCCAGAACCCTAGATCTAGGTGTCATCTTTTAAGCCCAACCAAAATCACTCGGCCCAAATTCCATTTCATAGCTCATGAATCATTCCGACCCATGTGCCTCTCTTCCAACTCATTTCGGGCCTTAGTGCCTACCCACAATCTTCAAAACATTCCAGCTCTTATGCTTTTCTTGCAGCCCAAACAAGTTTTAGCCTAAAACTTCTTTGTGGCCGAGAATTTTAGCTCAGGTCACTTTTGTTTTCCAACAGATAAGCCCAAATCTCAAGTATGGCAGAGGGAGGAAATCTAATCAACATGGATGCCCAATTAGCCGAAGAATTCAATGAGATGCTGAAAAAGATTGAGCGCATGGAGAGGGCCACCAGGCCAGCCGGTTTTGACTACTTCTCCACTGGATTATATCCCAAGGTTTATCTCCCTCCAAAGTTGAAATCGCCAACACTTCCTCTATACAAAGGTTCCTCCGACCCACAGCTTCATTTGGCAATGTTCGACAGAGAAATTTCCATTCTTTCGCTAAGCGACATGCAGAAGGCCAAGGTATTCGCTCGCTATCTTGATGAAATTCCTCAGCATTGGTACATAACTCAAAGGATGAATACCAAGACCTACGAGGAGCTCTGTGAAGCTTTTCTGCATCATTTCGAGTACGCCAGAAGTTTTGGAGTCACCAGGACTGATCTTGGAAGCACACGACAAACAGAAGGTGAATCAATGACCGACTTCGTCAAGCGTTGGAGGACAAAAGCAGCCGCTATTCTCACAAAGATGGACGAACAGGAGCAAATCCGAATGGTAATCGAGAATATGCAGAAGCAATACAATGACAAGCTGAAATTCACATACTTTCCTAATTTCGACTTGCTGATGGGACAAGTTGGTGTCCTAGAGGAATTGATCAATAAGGGAGAATTATAGCTTGGGAACTCAGAAAACACCGGGAATGGTTCAAGGACTGCAGCTTGCATCCAAAGGGGCATCCAAAAGAGAACCAGGCAGCATGAGGTAAACACCGTTCGACAGCTAAGAGAGTCAGGTTGGGCCATTGGAGCATCAGAGCCACCTAGAAAGAAACTCCATCAGAGAGAGTTCACAGACATTGGCCAGCTGTTGAGCCAGGCTTTTAAAAAGCTCCAGGAGCGAAACATGCTACAACCTCTCACCCCCCGGCCTGGGGTCCCTCAGAAAGGAAGGAATCTAAGTCAGTTTTTGTTATGCCCCAAATTTTTTTTTTATTTTATCTTGTATTACTTCTTTCTGATTCGCAAAGGGAGTTCGTATTAAACTGTAATCTTATATAAGAATGTTTATGACATTCTTCTGGATGTTATCTTGTTAACTTTGAGGAATGAGGGTTAGAAGAGTTATTCTTTTATTTATTTATTGTGAAGGAGGGCTATGGATGTCCTTTCGGTTTTATTATCATTTAAGGAGTTAGGAAGTATTTTTTTTTCTTTTTCTATTTCCTAACTTTCTTTTCTTATTTTCTAATTCATGCTCTTCTCCTTCCACGACAGTTTCCTCGCTTCCTCAACCCTCTCTCACTTTCATATCTTCTTCCTCTCTTTGCTTCTCTTCCTTCTCCTCAATCTCCTCCCTATAATCGATCAATGGAGATTTGCTAATGGAGTTTCGGTGTTGATAGTCGGTCGATCGTAAGGTTTGATTTGTAAATTTCGGTTCTCTTCTCCATTGAGTTTTCTTTTCTCCTTTCTGATTTTGCTTTTGTATTTGGGAATGGTTCAATTCGAGGGATTGTCGTTCGAGTGGGAATTCGAGGAAGGCATTTCGTAGAGTCCTCTGAGATTGCATTGCGTCGGATGTGAGGTAGGTGGTGAATGGATTCGGTTGTGTGTGTTCGACCATGGGGATTTCTGATTTTGTTTTGTTCTTCTAATATGATTGTTTTAACTCTTTGATTTGGTGATGTTTTTGGTTGATTTTGATGTGCGTTTGATGCGTTAAAACCCCATGGAAATGTGTTTTCGATTGGTTAATTTGCTACAATAAGTTATGTATGTTTTGTAGGGGATTTGTGGCTTGGTTATGGCTGATTTCCGTAAGTGATTTTGCAGTTTTCGGTATGTCCTAACATGTGTCCGAACATTGAAGTTCGGACATCATACGCCGGAGGATTTTTCAGACTCTCGAATTAGGTCCGAACATGCAAGGTCGGACGCATGTTCGGACCGGCCTTTGTTTTAGCATAACTTCTTCGTCTAAGCTCCGTTTTGAGTGCCGTTTGCGGCGTTGGATTCCTCTTTTCGAGTACTATCTGTTCTGATATGTTTTAGCACATGTATATGTGTACCTTAATTTGAAAGTTCTCAATAAGACTTTGAACTCTAATTTGCTCTAGAAGAGTGTTTGAGCTTCTATGCTTCTAGTTGGTTTTCATGTTGCTAGTCAGTGTATGACTTTTGTTTTGGTAAAGGATTATGATCCGTTTGATGTGCTTTGGCCCTCTGTTCTGTTCTGTTAAAAGCTTCTACTTTCTGCTCTGTTCTGACAAGGACTTTTGTCCCGTTCTGTTGAAAGCTTCTGTTTGTTAAGCTTCCGTTTTGGGACCTAGTTACTCTGCTTCTGAGCCGTGAATGGCTGGGTCGAGCTATTCCATGGTATACCATGTAGACGTCATTCTGAGTGTGGGTCATGCCCAATCTGTTCTGTGGGGGTTGACGAACCCTTTGGCCTTCGGGTCATTTCTGCGTTGTCGAGGGATCTGTTAGATCCATGGGTCTTCGACCCTTTCTAACTGTTATGCTTGGTGCTAGTGTCCCACTTCTGATTGTTAAGAGTTCTGTTTTCTGTTAGCTCTAACTGTTTCTGATTTCTGGCAAACTGCTATGTGCTTTCTGTCTTCTGAAAGCCTCTGGTTTACTAAGTGATCTGTTTCTGTCTGCTCTGTCTGTTTTCAAACGTCGACGGACTGCTGTGTGCTTTCTGTCTGCTGGGTATTTCTGCTTTATAAGCGCTCTGCTTCGTCTGCTCTCTATCTGTATTTGATTTGAGACGGTCTGCTGTGTACTTACCGCCTTCTGATAAGTTCCGGATTTTGCTATGCTTCTGATTTTGCTAAGCTTCTGATTTTGCTAAGCTTCTGATTGTGTTTAAGCTTCTGAGGTTCTTAAGCTTCTGATTTCGTCAAGCTTTCAGCTTCAGTTTACCTTCTGCTATTAAGTGTATGTTTTGACCACTGCTTAGCCTCTTCTGTTTTAGACTTCTGCCTATTTGAAAGTCTTCTGCTTTGACTTTGGTTTCGCTCTGGCTAAGCGCTTCTGTATATGTATAAGTATGTATGTTCAGTATCTGTTTTGAGCATGCTCAGCTGATGAAGTTTATCACCTGCTGAGCTATAGTTTGGCTCACCCCTATCTCCGTCTGATTTGCAGGTTTTAGTTCATGCTTGGAGATTCAGTTTCAACTTTCGTCTTGGCTCTGAGCTGTATTTCAGTTTGTTTGGCCATGGTGCCCTGTTGTAATTAGATTGTACATTGTATTTCAGTTTGACTTCCGCCTGTGTATTGTAAGGACATGTTGTAATCGTTTATTTGGTCAATATATCAGTTTTAGTTCTGTTTTGGGAATTCGCTAGTGTAGCCTTGCGTGTCTTAGGTAATAAGCGCGCGGCGTGTAACGGTCTCTCAACCAGGGTGGTTTTGGGGGCGTTACAGTTTTGCTAGTACCACCAATTACCCGGTCACGACACCGATGATTGCAAGGCTTTGAGGCACACGATCCAGGACTTCTTTGACCAGGGATTTCAATGCGGTGGTATTTAGGAGAATGTTTTTGTTAGAAATCACTTTAAATTCATAGTTCTTAGTTTAGACTTTAGAATATTTCGTTTCCATTCTGTTTTACTTTTTAGTATAGTTTGAGTAGCTTTTCGATGTATGTACTCAGTATTGTTCAATTTATTTGCCATTAATAAAGCTTCGGCATCCTTCACATCTTTAAGAAAGTCATGTACAAAATGTTTCGTAATAAAATGCTTTTTCTCTAACAAAACAAAAAAATGGTTTGAGTATGTCTTCTGATAAAGCACATGAAACAATCATCTTCTGGCAATAGAACAAGATGAGTCGTCTTTTTGCTTCCAAAAGGGTGAACATGTCCGTCCAAACACCGTCACAAAACATCCAAAACAATCCACAAAGCGGTCCAAACTCAACATCTGTTTAAGTGTTATCGTAAACCCCTAATCAATACTGGGGGCAATATGAGCTCGGGATCGTCGCCTTTAATCTTTCATTTAAGCGTGTGAACTAGTCTCTGAGTGAAATTCAAGAGAGTGTCTTGAGCGGAAAAACCATGAGTGAACGAGCGTGCCATTTTTACATGACTCTAGTGAGACCACATTCAAAGGTAAGGTAAACGGCATAACTCCAACCGAAGGAGATATTTTGTAAATTTACGCTTAGACCTTTGAAAAGTAACAAAGAACGGATACACAACTATTAGGGATGACGAAGCACCTAGGTACAGCACCACACAACCAAAAGCTAGTGAACCCTGACATTAAACCCTAGGCACCCCCGCTGAGCTTTTCGTATACATCATCTTTTACAACATTACAAACTCCACAAACAAGGCAACCAATGATGAACAACCGACCCGGTGACCAAAGGAAGCAAGGAGCCCGACTTCCGAACAGCAACTTCAAAGGTCCAAAGAAGCAACGTTGTTACCAAGATAATGAAATGATCCACAAATGGTCCCAAAGCGACACAGGATCCCATGAGCTCACATCATAAAACAACTCTCAAAGTTTAAAACCGGGAAACACAAGAACCCCGAGGAAAAAGAGATTCAAAGAAAGGCAAATCTGGAAAGCCTCGAAGTGATCCAAAATCAGAAGAAAGAGAGAAGGTGCAAGGAACAATTCAAAATCCTAAGTTCCAAGCTCACAAGCGAAGTCATCACGAAGTAGCCAAATGACTTCAACACAAAGAAGGAAAGTCCGAGAGAAGGTGCCAGTTGCAGCTTTGGTCACCCTTATAGCTCCATATATCCTAAACATTCCTCCATCGTCCCATTTTCTTTCATCACACCCCATAGCCACGTTGTAAGCTTAAAAGACTTCTGACTTAGTAGTTGTGTATCCAATCACGTGAAAGTAGCAGGTTGAACGCGTAAATCTAACAAATGTCAAATTCAATGGTTGGGATGTTTTGACCAAAAGGAGAGCACGAGTGCAAGCATCAAACACTTTGAGTGTAGGATAGAAAGCACCACATCATGAAATAATCCTTGACCATGTGAGGATAAGACTTGTTCGCATGTTTAATCAAAGAAAATACTGGGGGCAACCGATCGTTCCGATAGATTGCCATGAACTCTAGCTCAGATTGTCTTAAAGGAAAATACTGGGGGCAATTGTTGGTTCCAACAATTTCTATGACAACACCAATTGAAACCCAAACATTAAGCACCACCAACACCATCACACCACGGGCACCTCATAAGCCTTCACCTCCACATAAATTCCATGGCCCTTCATAAGCCTTGATCACCACTCAAGACATCTCCACGTCAAACATCACACCACACCAGTGGCATGTTCATCTCCTAGGAGATAAATTACGAATCTGAAATCTTTAGTCAGGAAACGATAATTTCACTTTCCTTTTCAGTAGACATAATTTTCTTTAAATATTGCCATGTTTGGCACCTCTTTCAGCAACTTCTTGTCCTGGACAATTTTCCATCAAACACTTCGGTTTCATAAATCTCATCATGGCCATGTTTGACATATTTCTAGCAATTTCTTACTTTGGACAATTTTCAGTCTTTTCAAGCACTTCAATTTCATTTTGCAATACCCACGTAAACCTCTTCATTTCCATGTTTGGAACTTTGACAATTTGCTTTTTGCCACAATCATTTGCATAAAACATACTTCACATCTTTGCATCATCAAACATACTGCATTCCTCAATTAGCCTAGTTAAGAGTAGAACGGATCTCGGTCTCCATAAGCAACCGAGTAGAACGGATCTCAGTCTCCATAAGCAACTGAGTTAGACGGATCTCGGTCTCCATAAGCAACCGAGTAGAATGGATCTCAGTCTCCATAAGCAACTGAGTTTGACGGATCTCGGTCTCCATAAGCAACCGAGTAGAATGGATCTCAGTCTCCATTAGCAACTGAGTTAGATGGGTCTCGGTCTCCATAAGCAACCGAGTAGAACGGGTCTCGGTCTCCATAAGCAACCGAGTAGAATGGGTCTCGGTCTCCATAAGCAACCGAGCAGAACGGATCTCAGTCTCCATAAGCAACTGAGTTAGATGGATCTCGGTCTCCATAAGCAACCGAGTTAGGCGGATCTCAGTCTCCATAAGCAACTGAGTTAGATGGATCTCGGTCTCCATAAGCAACCGAGTTAGGTGGGTCTCGGTCTCCATAAGCAACCGAGTTAGGACGGGTTTCACCTCCAAACCTTAGGCACATATAAGTCCTATCACCACAAAAAAAACCTTAGGCACCCATAAGACCTACCCTACATTCAACCATTTCTGGCACCCATAAGACCTCCCTTACATTCATTCACTTTAGGCTCGACATAAGACCTAGATCCAACCTTTAGGCTCGTCATAAGACCTAGAATCATCCCTTTAGGCTCGTAGTAAGACCTAGCACCACTCCCTAGTTTACCTGCTTCCATTAAAAACATTGCATCATTTTCACCATTTTTAGGTAGTCAACGCTTTAGAATAGCTTGACATCATTTTCATCACTTTAGGTAGTCAACGCCTTAGAATAGTTTGACATCATTTTCATCACTTTAGGTGGTCAGCCCCTTAGAATAGCTCAACAACATATCATCATTTCAGGTAGTTGGCGCCTTTGAATAGTTCAACAACATCTCCTTCTCCTTTAGGTAGTCAGCGCCTTGGAATAGCTCGACACAACCCACTAGATTTCAAACGGCATACGAGGTCCTTTAGGATAAAAAATTCTGGGGTATCACTCAAGCATCAACTAGTCTTTTCATCTTCATTACAAAGCCTAGTTGACGGGGGGCAATCTGTTGTACCCAAAATTTCAACCCCCCTAGTAGTCTCAAAGGCATACGTGTTACAAAGGGTAAAATGGTCAAAGTGCACCAATACAGGATTTTCCAGGGACATTCTCGGGATTTTCTATTTTCATATGACTTGTACATCATCACCAAACAATTCCAAATATCGTAGTCATTATGAAAGGTATTTCATGATTTTCTGATAATATTTATTCTGGAAATTTAGCTTTTAATTCATATTATAAGCTAATTTCTTTAATTAACACATGAAATAACCTCGAAATAGAAATAATAAAAGGTTTCCAAAATTAAAATAAAATTGTCACATGGTTAGCATGACTACATACAGTCATAAATCTGAAATTATTTTATTTGGAACCTTATCCCAAAATTTAAAAGAGAAATTCAATCATTTTTGTAATTTTCTCTCTCCTATGGAAAATACCGAAATCAAAACAAAACGTCATGAAATTTTAACACAAGATAGAGGATGATTATTAAAGACTAAAGCCGTTGGAATTTCGTTATTTCAACTTTCCAATAATAAGTTATGAATTATGGGAGATTCCAGATTGTGAGATTTTTATCTAATCGGTTATTTATCCAAATAACCCGATTCCAACTCTCAAAATTCTTAAAATTCATCCTTTACCTTCAGTTAAAATTTCATAATTTTTATCGGCCTGCAACATATTTTAAAAAATCAGATTCCCTTAGAGCACAAAATCAGGGTTTTAGATAAAAATCTTGTTCTATCAACATGGCCTTGCTCTTTCTATAAAAGGACCTTCCAAAAACGACCTAGGGCAGGGGAGAACACTTCCAAAGTCAGATAACACAGCCACAAACTTTCTCCCCACGTTTTAACACTTCCAAGCCTCAAATCAATACCGAAACACTGCAGAAATCACCCCGAAATCACCAAAAACTCATCCTTTCTTCTCCTATTGAACTTCCAAGCACCAAAAACACACAAAACCACCACAAAGACAGAAGAGAAACGTCCTTAACAGCATAAAGAAGAAGGAGTCAGAAGCACAATTCAAAGTCAATCCAAAACCGGCATCAACGAGGCACCAAAAGATCCCCGTTGTGAAGAGTCTCATTAAATCCGTGAAGAAGTAAACAGTTGAAGTCATGTTTTTCTGACTTTGTTCAACTTTAACTACTCTGTGTCAAAATTTGGAATCGAATTGACTTTTTATCGCTTCTGAATTAGCGTTTGTTTTCGCTTCTGTCCAATAACTTGTTTACCAAGTTTCGTGCTTAATTCGAATTCAAATTGAGAACTTTCAATCACTAACGTCTTGTACATCTTTCAGGCTACACACCCATAAAATTTGAGCCAAAAACACCTTCGGGAACAGCCTCAACGCCGCCGTCCGAGGGCTGTCCGCACCCACGGACGCCGTGTCCGGGGTCCCGGACTCCCTGTCCGTAAGCCCGGACGCCCACGGACGGCGGCGAGATTTTTAAAAATTCAAAATTTAGGTTTTTTAATAATGTCCGGGCCCACGGACAGCCTGTCCGTGGCCCCGGACTTCGCAATTTTCTGTTTTCCTTTAATTTCGACTCTTCTGTATAATTAGGTTAACTAGGGTCCGTGGGTTCGGACATTAGGTCCGTAGCCACGGACGAAAACAAAACTTGACCTAATTTTGCCTCCGAAACCCTAGTTTTGGTATTTTAAATTCTATTTTAATTTTCTGTCAAAAAAATGTTAAAAAATAAAAAAAAAACAGAAGCGCGCACTTAGGTTAAAAACGACTCGTAATAAGCCGTAATTAAACTAAGTAGAGGAAAAACGACTTCTAGGGGTAATGAAAGTAATTGAACCCTAATTAAGTCGAATATCAAGCCCCCGAACCCGAACTCTCCTTTCCTAATTTGGTCTAGGTTAAAATTAGGTGGCGACTCTTAATAGGTTCCAGTGAGCTAGCTTAGGTTTTAATAATTTTTGTTATATGACATAGTTATTAATCTTAGGTTATAAGTGGACCTGAAACCCGGTTAGATCCTAATCAACTTTAATCAACATACGATAGGGTTTAAAATCGAGGCTCACACCCGCGTGGTAACCAGGGTACACCGACTACTTTTGTTGAGAGCATGGAGTTTATTTTAATTCAACTAACATGCATATAGTAATACATTATATATGTACACTACACAAGGATTCAACAATCATTGATCAGATACGATCCCTAACTAACATATCAAGTTGTTAGTTCATAATAACTTACTCTTAGGCTTTGAGAACTTCTGCCTCTCTAATGCCTTCGTTACTTTGTTCAGTGTCTCACCCACTCTCTTAGGTTTCTCATACTTTATCTCACCCACACTCTTGGGTACTTATTCATTATCTCACCCACACTCTTAGGTACTTATTCATTGTCTCACCCGCACTCTTGGGTTACTTATACTCGAGCTCTTGTAGTTCTCGAGACACTACAGGTCCCCTACGTCACACTTGTTTACTCTTAATACATTTTCAAGCCAAAACTCATGACTGTCGTGCATAATCTTACTTCCCCGGTTTCGACCCTACTCTGGGGCTAGCATGGTGGGAAGGTTCAACTAGCTCCCGGAACTCTCTCTTAGTTCAATCTCTTTTACATAGGTCCGACTACTCTCGGACTTCTCACATACCCGTACACTCCTCTCTCAGAGTTATAAGATAATTTTATATAGTAGTCTAGAAGCATCACTCTCGATGTTTCTAATGACTTTGGGAACATTTCTTAAGTTTGGGTATTCTTAAGTTTATAGGTTGCCCTAAACTTCCGTTTACTTATACTTTCAGTTATTTTCTCATACCGGGTCAATTCCTCATATAGGAGGTCGACCGTATTTTAAGGGAGTTTATTGGTACTTTATGAATCTTTTACTTACTTCACTAGTTCACATCTTTGAACTATCTTTAATCCTCTCGATGGAGGTTTACTTATCTTTCCACTCTTTTGTTTCGTGGATTGTTTCACATTGGTTTTCTAACTGTTATCGGGTGTTTACTCAACCCGTACATCCTCCTCACATACTAGTGAGTTCATAGTCGACGTTATCGTTATTCTTTAACCGATATCTTGTGTGTTTGCACGTTCCCGTTATTTTGCGAATTGACCCGCTCTACGAGTTTCTAGCCATTCGTTACTCAACTATGAGTCGGTCTACACACTATGTTAGACCTCACCGGCATTCCAGTATGTTAGCTCATACAATATACAACAAGACATGCATATACTCAAGCAATTTTTCAATTTCATGCTTTAGTCTTGTTTAAGCCGGCACACAAACACACAAATCAACGTAACTCGGTTAGCATACGGGGCATGAGAAAATCACACCTTTCACCAGGATTTTTACTTTTACCGTGTCATCTCACCACGCTCGGTACACACACGATTCTCTGATAATGTTCAAAACATTATTATTAATACTAAGCTCATACGGTACATAATTAAATGCTACTCCCGTACTTACCCCGTTATCCTGTTATCTCGGTTTTACTCTTGTTAATTTGAGTCCTCACTTCTCAATCACTTCTAACACTTTCTTACACTTCTTAGGGCCTTTACATGTCACCTTAAAAGGCCTAAACAACATCTAAAACCAATACCCATCAATCCCCCACCTTTAGAGGGCTTAAAAACACTCACGGATGAATTTTTCACTTGGTTCGGGACATGGTCCAGGTCCCTAGTCCCGGACCAATGCCAGAACGTACTCTCGGGTGATTTTTTCCTCTGGTCTGGGACTTGGTCCGGGTCCATAGTCCCGAACCACTTCATTTTTCAACTTTCAGGGCTTATTTTGGTGCGGTCCGGGACTTGATTCCTATCCTAAGTCCTGGACCCTACTAAAAACTGTTACTTAAGTGATTTTTCACCTCCAAATCAACCCTTAATTCATACTCAATCTCTCCCAAATATTTCCACATGTTTTGTACATGTTTAATCACCTTAAAACATGCTCTAAACCCCTTCAAAACATAGGTTTAATCCTTACTCGAACTCTTGCTTAAATTCATGAATTTCGCATTCTCATTTTGCACTAATGCACACTTGTGCACTTTCTAACTTCTCTTGGCACTTTGCATTTTGTTCTCACTTCATTTGACCATTCCAAATCATTCAAGACAATGAACTACTCATTCCAAGGTTCATGCCTCAATCTTAAAACCTTAAATCCTCATCCTTTTCTAAACTTCCAAGGCACTTAAACCACCCCTTTTGCTACAGATTTTTGCACAAATCTCCTACCTTTAAACAAGCATTCCCACGATGGTTTACTAACTCAATCAATATCCATCCATACCTCGGTGACCCTAGGTTATTCTTCACTCTAAAACATCACATAAATCACTTGGATTTGTACCGGAATTTCGCCATAGCCCGGCTACTTTTCTAACATTGCCCAAAGCTTATATTTTCACATAGCTCATCCTAAAACTAACCAAACCCATCATGGGTTCTACCAGTACACAATTTCAATCCAAACTCATCAAATCCTCCAATTACATCATAATGCATAAATCATAAAGTGCATAACTCTTAGATCAAGAACAAATCATAACTCTCTCAACTATCACCAAATACATATTTGACACAACTTTTGGATTCATTCTATTACTTTCCACCCCAAAATTCTAAAAGCATTAAATTAGGCTCCAAGGTAAATTATTTACCTCTTGTTCACAAGCCTTTTCTCTTTTTACTACTTCACCTCCTCTTCTTCTTTCTCTTGATTGAAACCGGCCAAGGCCATGGAGTTGCCCAACTCCAAATCAATTTCCCCATGATGGAATGAGACCAATCAAGACACTTAGAATTATTGAAATACCTCAAAGTTACGAAAGTTTTTACGAGGAGATTTTACTAGGCATTAACGACTTTGTAAAACGTTAATCATTCCTTAGAATTTTGACCTTAGTATAACCTTGACTTTTACTAGGCATTAATGGTCTAGTAAATAGATATCCACTCCTTAGAATTATAGCCTTCACAAAAGCTCAAGTTTTGGCCAAGAACTTACCTCAGTAAAAATCCGGTTTTTACTTCGGTCATTTTTGACAATAAAAAGAGGTATTAACTTATTAACCCCTTAAAGCACTCCTTAGGGTGAATTATGCTAGATTGTCTTATATTATTTAAGGCTATTAGAAGTCCTAAATATTACCCATGAGATGGTAGTAGTATAGAAGGTGAAATCTCTTGGCAAGGTAACTTGGAAATTTACCGATGAAAGTTACCTAAGAATGGTTGTTTTATATGATTCCAATTTGTAGTTTTTACCAATTATCTCTTCATGGTAATTACCTACCTTAGTTACCACATCAATCTACCAAGTTACATTTGTTGACAAAGCAAAAAAAAGAGGTAAATGGCATACAAAATTCGTCCATACCCACCTCTCCCACCATTCCAGCACTAATTTCCAACACATCAAGTCTTTAGCTTATTTAATTTTTCCTTTAGCACCTTTGGGCCCCTTGCATGTTAGGTAACCTCCATTAGCAGACATAGATCATGCCCATTACATAAAATATAAGAAGAGACAGTAGCATCAAGGCAATCAAGTATCCAGCCACTTGTGCCATTACAACTTTTCTAAAGCACAAATTCCCTTATTTTGTTTTCCACCTCATATTCTGCCTTACTTTAGCTAGTTTATGAATTACATTGAGCATCTTATAAAGGCTCTGATGGTGGAATAATAATGTATTCAAGTGGAGGAATTAATGGAGCACTATAATGGTGTCTAAAGCAAGCATTATTACAAAGACACTAATCTGGCCAGAAATGATGTCTAGCACTCTAAGGCTTGTCTACTTCATATCTGTAACACCCCAACTCAATCCAAATGTGGTCTCGCAACTTAACAGTATATATATAAACATATCGCAGCGGAATTCTTTACAAATCCAGGACCTTGCCACGGTCTGACTACAGAATATACCGAACATTAGTGCAACAACCTTAAACATTTACATATCCTTCTTACAACCCCCCTCACATCCTATACATCTTACTAACTCATATTGCCATACGAGTGTACATGCACAACTCGTAGGCCACTCTTAACCCTTAACACTTGTATCCTCTTCTTACCCTCGCGACGGCCGCTTCCTGTTGTACCTGTGTAGTAAAAACAGCCCCCAAAGGGGGTCAGCACGAATGCTGGTACGATCCCCTCATGGCCCCCAAGCTAACGTGGCTACGACGACTAATTGTCGATAGCATGGAGGTTGATTGGATGCACAACATAATAGTAAATGCTGTAAACACAATCCATTTATGAACAATCAAAGTTCACGCACAATGAACGACTTAAACACGTTCCCTTAATTAGAGAGTTAACTATTTAACTCCTTAAGTAATGTTCCCTCCTAATCTTAGCCCATCCTTATCTCACCTCACTCTTAGTCTTATCTTAATCTTAGAAACAACCATCCTTTAATAAGGAGTGGATGTAACTTACCTTAATCTGAATAATACAAACCATCCTTTAAAAAGGGATGGTTGCAACTTATCTTAACCTCACCTTAATCTTAATCTTAACTTAATCTTAATCTTAACGATACAAATCATCCTTTAAAAAGGAATGATTGTAACTTATCTTAATCTTAACTTATCTTAATCTTAATCTTAATAATACAAATCATCCTTTAGAAAGGAATGATTGTAACTCATCTTAACCTTAACTTATTCTCAGAATACGAACCGTTCCTGGAGGGGAATGGTTGTAGCCTAAGTCCAAACCTGGGATTTAGGTGATCCCACCGCACCATCTTAATGCCACCTACCCTGGATGGGAATCCAGCGTAGCTGAGCCGGCAACCGGCCCTAGGCTACAAGTCCGAAGACAAGTCCTTAAGTAGAGGGCGGATCTGATTCAGATACCGTCCCCCTTTTTCCTTAGCATGCATGACCGGAGATCGGTCCCGGGTTTCCTCACTCAAGTTCCAGTTAGTAGTAATCTCAAACCCTGTTTGTCGGTTAACCTCTTTCGGTTCATATCGTCCCTTATTAGGGGCGTTCCTTAGTCTCACTCAATTCCATACTAAACATTGGTTAGTAAGTTCTCACGGTATGTTGTGTTAGTTTTCAAACATCACACAACAATACAATATATTATAATATGTTCCGGTTGCATGCTTTATCTTGTTTAGTGAGCACACAAAACAAATAGCACACAAGCCGAGGGACACCTCGTTAGCAAGGAGGTCACAAGAGAACTGTACCGTTCACCGTTGGTCGTTCGGCTGCTTACTCTCTCCGGAGTCCAAACTCCCAAGTCCTAAAACATTCATTCAGTTTTAGGTTGTTAATCACTTAACTTAATATGACTTACTTAACTTGTTTAACTTACTTAATTCCTTAATGATCCCCACCTAACACCTCTTAGTCTTACACTTAATCTTACAAACTTAATCTTAAACTTTCAAGTTTATACTTAACTTAACTTAATCCTTAAGTTCTTAGGGTCCAATCATTACTACCCTACCAAAGGCATACCTTATTACCCATTGCCATTCTTAGAATTCAAAATTTCCTTTTTTTTATTTTTAGGCTCGACCGGACTTACCGACCGGACTTGCCAAGTCCGGTCCATTCCAGTACCCTTTACCGTTTGAAAATTCTACCCCGACCGGACTTACAAGTCCGGTCCTATGTCCGGTCGATTCCAGAGACTTATTACCGTACAAAATTCATGCCCGACCGGACTTGACAAGTCCGGTCCCATGTCCGGTCCATTCCAGAAACATTTTCCGGTAGTGTAACAGAGCCCGACCGACCTTGCAAGTCCGGTCCTAAGGTCGGTCGGCTCCAGAAACTTGTTTCTAAATTCTCTTTCAACTCCAAACTTCTCCTCATATATTCTAATATGTTATAACCTCATTTGGGCACCTCAAATACACCTTAAGCCCTCCTTTAAATACCTTAAATCATCACCAAGATCCACCTTAGTCATTATGCATTTCCTTGTAATAATGCTAACACTTGTAATGTTTCCCTAGGTTTCTAGGTGGTGGTTCATACCTAACGTAACCACTATGCCAAATGTTTTCTCACCACTATAACATCATCTCCCAAGCATCTTTCACCATCGAAAACCTTTTATGCATTACTTAAGTTCCTTCCTAAGCTTAAGCTTCCATACCAACACTTATTTCCTTCCTAGTTGTTTACCAACATTTGCCTAAGTTCTAAATACTCAATTACATTCTCTTGATTCCTAAATCCTTCAAAGTAATGCCTAAGTCATCGTAACTCATTAAACGCTTTATCTCACCCCCTTTTTCACCAAGACTACCTCTAAAACTTCCTTAGTCATTAAATTCCCTTAGAACATATTCAAATCACCTTAAGCATTATACCTTCTCCTTAAACTTATGCACAAGTCTTACATTCCTCATCTCATGATTTTAGTGTGTTCAAAAACACTCACCAATCCTCTAATTCCCTCCTAGACATCTCTAGGTCATCCTAAACCTCAAGGACTCCTTAGTTAACTAATCTCCACTCAAATTCCTCATAATGATTCCTAGTAAATCCTAGGTCATATTAGTTCACCACCATCGCCTAAACACTTATTTTCTACTCAAATTTTGCCATAGCACCTCTAGCATCATAGCATGCCCAACACATTATTTTCCTCATTTAACCATCTCACACACCTCAAGTTCTTTCTCATCATATCTCATCACCCAAACCAACTCATTCATAACAAACTCAATATATTGCAATAATCTTAAATTGCATAGCACTAAGGCTCTTAAATGACATGGCTCTTAGGCCCTTAAATGACTTAAACTTAAACACTGAATTTCCCACATATATAAGCTTTCAACCTGCAAATACACTCATCAATCTCATAGTAGTTATAATGCTCTTAAAATCCACCTTAAACTTATATTACTAACTCATTCTCATTAGCTCCTTAACACAAGTTCATAAGCTTGTTTAAGTTCTTTTTCTTAGGTTATATAACCCAATACACAATGTAAGCTTTAAGCCACATTGGTATTTATCTAAAACTCATTCCTTAATCTTAAACCACCATTAGGTAAGCATTTTACCTTGTTTTCTCAAGCTTATCTTAATCTCCTCCTTAGGCCTTCTTCTTGCATAGATCTCGGCCACCACTTAAATTCCTTTTGCCAATGTTCTAATCAATATTTAAGGACTCATATGAGTACTAAACAATGCACTAACCTCAAGGAATGAAAACCTAGGTTAGAAATGTGTTCTAAGGCATAAAAGTGGATGATTACCTTTGAAGTCTCAAGGTAGACTTTGGCATTGAATGAAATAGGACCTCCACTAGTCCTTGGTGAATAAATCAAGCTAGAACAAGGCATAAAAACATAGCCCCATGAGAAGGAATTTTCGGCCATGTACAAGAAATGATGGAAACATGGTTTTTCTTACATTTTCTTTACCTTAAGAGAATGGAGAAGCTAATGAGCTCTTCAAACTTGATTTTCCCCATCAATGGAGTTTTTCATGGCACCAAAATGGAGCTTTGAAAGATTTGAAAAGATAGAAAGATAGGTCTTGACCTAACTAAGACAAATATGCAATTTGTTTTGGATTTGGAGCTTGGAGTTGTATTTGGCAAGTGATTGAAGATGGAGAACCATGGAGGGCAGCACTCTCGGTTTTGGAACAGAGAGAAGAAGAAGAAACCGTGGGTGAAAGAGAGAAATGGAGGATAGAGGAGAGAAGGTAGCTTATAAGTATTTTGCTTTAATAAAGCAAATAGTAACTTCTTTACTTATCTCTTCTTTTCTTCCTTATTTGACTACTTAGGTGACTCACCCTCCTTAGAAAAACCGGCCCCCTACCTTAAATGAGGCTAGTCATGGTCTTTGTTGACCAACTAATTAGCTTAAGTTGATTAAAACTTAAACTAGTCACTATTTGGCACTATTCACTAATCAGTGCACATATTTCTGAAATTTTTGATTTCCCATTGATTTAGACCTCCTAATGTGATACTAATTAGTACACATGTTGATTAAAGAGTAATGATGGACATTTAGCCACTCAAAACTCAATTCTAAGACAATTTCTCAAAAATGTGCTTTAAGACTTCTTAAAGCACATTTTGTGTTTTAACTTGTTTTCAAGTTTGGTTTTCTTTGCTAATTGATTTAAAATGACCATTAGAATATTACTAAGGTCTTATCATGCTATTTGGGTACTCACCCAAGTCTCTCCAAGCTTAGAGCACATTTTTGCCCTAATTGCCCTTAAGGCATTTCCTTGTGTTTTCCTTGGTTTAAATTATCTACCAATCTTTCTAAGGCATATTTTAGCCTTAATACATCATGATTTGATGTTTACTTAGCATACTTAGGTTTGGGGTATTTCAATCTACCCCCCTTAAAAGAACTTTGTCCCCAAAGTTCCCATGCATCTTATCTTATTAGAATACATGTCTTACCTCATTCCTTAGATCATATAGATCATACTTATGTATACTTTCTCATTGGATCATTGGATCCGCCATATTCTCATACTTAAATATCACACAACATGCTTAAGCATGTGCAGCACTCAAAATTCCTTTTGTTCCTTTTATGATTAAAACATTCACATAATTTCCAACGTATTCTCCCATGTCACCGGTCCGTAGACAATGGCTCATTCGTCCTCGTCACCATGGGCCAGAATACAAAACACGCTGCTCTCCCCATGTCACCGGTCCGAAGACAAAGGCTCGTGCGTCCTCGACTTCATGGGCGAGACTCAGTAAAAAGGTAATCCTTTTTACGAGGTCATGTGAGGAATAATTCCTCTAATTAAAAATACAAGCAACTCCAATTTCATTTTTATCCTAAGGTTCTATCCTTAGTGTGATTTAATTGTGACCACTGGTAGGGAGTTTCAGGAATCATCCAACCCTGATGTGATCAGCATCAGTGTAGAACTATCCTTCCACCCCAATTTGTGTTCGGTTTCCCTTGATCCCTAGAAAATCAAGTTCCACCTCCCACGTCATTTTCAAACATCCAAATAATTCACTCATGTCCAATTTTCTATCTTTTTAGTTCTTCTAATCATGATCAATACATCTCCAAAGTGTGAACTCATTCCATCAAGCATTCCCAATTCATCTCTTAGTAATTACCTCAAGACTTAAATTCCTACTAAATTCTATATCAGTCTCATACCAACTTCCACTGTCTCATACCACATAGCATTACTATATCCTAACTCATGCTCATATCAAATAATACCATAGTGTTATCTTATTCTTATCTCACACCTAGTCTCATATCGACTCATACCTCATATATTCCTTATTTCTTAAGTCTCCTTAATCCACTTAATCCTCTTCCTTAATTCTCTTAACTTGTACTCACACCGGAGTTAACAAGATAGGTACTTAATATGTATGGTATTCACATCTTCTGTGTGCAATAACCATGATTTATCTCAAATGTTTATGTAAAACATATTCTCAAATTATTTTGTGCTATGCACACCGTAGTTTATGTACTCAGTACACAAACATACGCTAAGCGGTTTTCGCTCTACCCCCCTTAAAATGGATTACGCCCACGTAATCAGCGTTACATCATCTTTGAACATAAGTTCAAGATGTCTAATTCTCACCAAGCATTCTAGCTTCCACGTCATCTATCTTACTTATAATTCGATCAGAAATGACTTAGTCTCTGTATCGAGGATTCTTAACGGTACTTATACCGTTTCCTTAACTTAGTTTGGTCTAATCTCAAAGGTAGTGATCTGCTAGCTTCCGCTGCACCACTCTGATAATCTTAGGCCTAATGTCTCAATGGACACGTGTTATCTTTATATATACACGGCCTTAATGAGTTGTAACTCGTCTATCCATTCTCCTTGAAGATCTTACGCTCATACTCTTAGTATTTTCTCGAATGTCTAAATTGTTCTCCCCAACTGACCTTTGGTCTGAGGATGATTCTTAGTCTGAAACTACTGTTTAGTGCATAATGCGCTTTACAGTCTTAGTCCCTTACATCTTAAGGCATGTTCAATGTCTGTACTTAACAATCCGTGCTCTTCGCACTTCATAGTCCTTAATTATTTGTTCTCTGGTTCCTCTGTGTTGCTGGTTCAACTGAGCTCTTCTCTTCGACTGTTTGTGGTAGTAGCTGCTCTTGTCTGGTCTTGCGTCGTTGTCGGTGGTACGGAGTCGACTACTTCCCGTGTTCCTTACACCACTCGTTCACATGCATGGGGTACCTTACTGGTACATTACTACTTACCCAACTAACTCATAAATGAGCGTGTCAGGCCTGCAAGCCCCTGTGGGGTGCAGTCGTCCCACGTCTCGTTTAGTAAACTCATAGTGTCCGTCACACGTTTAGCTATTGCTAATTATGAAGTATTCTGTTGTCGATCTCCTCTTTCATCGTTCCAAAATAACATTTATTGTTCTTCTTGAAGTCAATCAAGGGAAGTCCATTTACTGTGTTCTTGGGTATGGTATGCTCTAGCTCCTTCCTGTATTCCGTATTGATTCGGTCACTTAATATCTGAGGTCTCTTTCCGTAGAGCCTCTTATCTTGTTTCTCATATTTATTCTATTAGGAAAGCACTTCCAGTTCCTTAAGGAATGGATGGTGTGCTTCCTGTGAAATCTTACCTAACCAGGTCCAGGCTACTGGCATCAATGCTCAGTTCGTCTACCATCTTATTTTCTTACTTATGCTAATCTTAACTCATAAATCTAATTGCCTCAGTGTCAATATTTGACGGCTCATACATAATGGTCGCCTTACCGCGCACCATGACTTAATCCACTTATCTAACTATTGTACTCACGACCACTACTACCGTGGTAGTTGGCCTTTACCATGTTGCCCATTAATGGTGCAACCTCTTACTCACTTATTCTAATGTCTTAACTTATACTCAATCCCTTCTTGGTGTAAACACACTGGAAGTTCTTTCATTCCGGTATTGGCGGTTGTCGTACCGTGTTGTAAAATAGTTGACTCTTGATATGAAGATGTTATGCTCCAATCTCAGATTCGTAAGTAAGCTAATTTCTTTCACTTTCTCTCATCCTTAGTGATGTTATCTACCATGTAGTTCAACTGGTTACTGAGGATGCCATCCTCTGAATCACAAGCTCTTCTGAGCATTGATTAATTGACGTGCCATAATGTGCAGTCACGGTGTTTATCTCTGACGATCACTAATTCTTACATCCTGGTGTCGGATATGGGGTCTATCTCTGCAACCTACCTTATTACTCAAGTGTATCAGGTATGTTCTAAGGTAATCTCAAGGTTCATAGTTCCCATCTTCTAAATAAAGTGTATTTTATCTCTAATATGTGAAAGCCCTTTTGAGGGGTTCATTCCCACTCATGGCCTCACAACAAGGAGAGGTATCCCCACCCTAAAAAGGCATGGTTCGTTCTCCGCTCCTGTCCTTAGCATTATCTCAATATTCTCATTGGTACCCTTTCTTGGCTTACACAAGCTCTCTTATAACTTATTGCGCCTCGGGCTCTGATGTGGTTAACATCCTTGGCTCGTAGGCTCTTAGTGCTTAATGTCTCAGTTCATTATTTGTACTCTTACTCATCTGTAGGTTATCCTCATAAACTTCTGGTCCCTTGGAACACCATCAATCATTAGGTTACATACTAAATGTAGTATCGGGTTTTATGGTAAGTTGTTACATCCTGCTTCCTGCTATGGAAGTTGTTCAGGTGATCTGAGGTTACTTAATGTCTTTGACAATACTGTCATTTTACTAGACTTATGTCTTTTGGCAATTAAGGATAAGTTCGTATTAGGCGTTTGCCTTACGGTGTCCAAGTTGGATATCATCCTGCATCTTATACTTCTATCTCAACGCTTCGTTCAACTTCCGTTGACTACGCCACCCGTTGATGATCAATCATACTTGGGTATTAATGAGTTAGACGAACAGTACTAGCTGTCATTCATCAGTTTGTTCGGCTCGACTATGCCCGCTCTGTGGGGGTAGTCCTCTGAGCTTTCCTTTTCCAGGGTTGTACGACTTTAATTCTTAGTAGGTTATAGCTTATGTTTATTTCTTTTATCCTTGATTTCCGGGTTTTCCAACATCTTCATTAAGAATGTTGTTATTGGTGTCCTTAATGGTCACTCTGAGAGTCTTATCCCGTTTTCGTTGTACGTCGATGCTTCACAGTCTCAATAGTATCTTTATAATCCCTTGTATATCATTGCTTATATAGTGTTTTTGCTCGCGATACCGAGCAATCTCTTAGGTTTTCCCCTTGGAGTTTGAGATTGGTGTTCTTACCATACTGTCGGTTGCTGTTGTAGTGGGTTATACCGTTGCTAGCATTTATATGGTTTAATATTTCATCTAAGCTCAGCTCCCTGCTGGCTGATGTGTCGGTTCATCTCATCATGGTCAGGCCGTCAGGCCCTTCCAAGGTCCTATTTTCCTGTTCTTATGGTTTTACAATCCGGTGTTAATATGTGTTACAACTGTAGCGTTCTCCTATCTTGCCATGATGGCTTTCCGTGTGGCTTAACCGTGGTAGCACTTGCCATAGCAAGTGCGCCATGCAGGATGGGTCATTGGTACAAGGTGCATCTGTAGTGCCCTTCTAATTTCCATGTAATTGGTAGTCCTCGAGACTCCTTCTATAATCTCTTATTTTAGATAACCGACCATCCGGCAGTTTCCTTGTAGTTTGACAGTACTGTCATCTACCAGGGCGTTCCTCTTTCTGAGGGAACCCTTAATATTTTCTTATGTCTTAATCCTCGCTCCTGTCTCCACACATCTTGTTGTGGTTACTAAGTAATGATTTTCCTTAGGCACTACATCGTGTCCTATTTCGGTATACAATTTATATGTGTTTCCACCGTTGTCCGCGTTATGTCGCAGGTTTGCAACCTTTTTCATTGTACGGGGTTTGGAGTTCCCGGTTCTTAACTGGACTTTCCAGTAATCTCAATCCTCATGCTCTGTATTATCATACTGTTATGCTCCTTCGGACCACTGTCCGGTACTCATGTCGTTTATCATTTCCTCATCCATTGCACCGTAGTGCTTTCCTTATCATTGGTATGGCGGGTTATTTCGACTGCGTAGCATGTCGACCCATGTTGCCGGTAATTACCGTTCCCTTACTGATAGTATTCCATAGGTAGCGCCTGTTTCTCTGTTGATGCGCTCCATTTAAAATCTCCCAGTTCTCCATAACTGTTGTACAACAAGTTGTTTTCGTATTGCTTACTGTTAGCTAACTGCCAGATCGGGTTTCCCCGAGTAAGAAGGCTTTCTTCTCTCTGGCTTTGTTCCACACATTTAGGGTTAGGGATGTGGAGGGCGGGCCTAGGTACTATGGATATCCGGTAAACACCGGGAAGTCCTGGCTAACGCACCTCACACTCTATCTCTTAACCCTTAACCCGTAACTCAATCTCAGCCTCAATATCCTCCTAAGTTCGGTATTTCTTGTCTTCAGAGCGTAACTACGCTCTGATACCACTTTTGTAACACCCCAACTCAATCCAAATGTGGTCTCGCAACTTAACAGTATATATATAAACATATCGCAGCGGAATTCTTTACAAATCCAGGACCTTGCCACGGTCTGACTACAGAATATACCGAACATTAGTGCAACAACCTTAAACATTTACATATCCTTCTTACAACCCCCTCATCCTATACATCTTACTAACTCATATTGCCATACGAGTGTACATGCACAACTCGTAGGCCACTCTTAACCCTTAACACTTGTATCCTCTTCTTACTCTCGCGACGGCCGCTTCCTGTTGTACCTGTGTAGTAAAAACAGCCCCCAAAGGGGGTCAGCACGAATGCTGGTACGATCCCCTCATGGCCCCCAAGCTAACGTGGCTACGACGACTAATTGTCGATAGCATGGAGGTTGATTGGATGCACAACATAATAGTAAATGCTGTAAACACAATCCATTTATGAACAATCAAAGTTCACGCACAATGAACGACTTAAACGCGTTCCCTTAATTAGAGAGTTAACTATTTAACTCCTTAAGTAATGTTCCCTTCTAATCTTAGCCATCCTTATCTCACCTCACTCTTAGTCTTATCTTAATCTTAGAAACAACCATCCTTTAATAAGGAGTGGATGTAACTTACCTTAATCTGAATAATACAAACCATCCTTTAAAAAGGGATGGTTGCAACTTATCTTAACCTCACCTTAATCTTAATCTTAACTTAATCTTAATCTTAACGATACAAATCATCCTTTAAAAAGGAATGATTGTAACTTATCTTAATCTTAACTTATCTTAATCTTAATCTTAATAATACAAATCATCCTTTAGAAAGGAATGATTGTAACTCATCTTAACCTTAACTTATTCTCAGAATACGAACCGTTCCTGGAGGGGAATGGCTGTAGCCTAAGTCCAAACCTGGGATTTAGGTGATCCCACCGCACCATCTTAATGCCACCTACCCTAGACGGGAATCCAGCGTAGCTGAGCCGGCAACCGGCCCTAGGCTACAAGTCCGAAGACAAGTCCTTAAGTAGAGGGCGGATCTGATTCAGATATCGTCCCCCTTTTTCCTTAGCATGCATGACCGGAGATCGGTCCCGGGTTTCCTCACTCAAGTTCCAGTTAGTAGTAATCTCAAACCTGTTTGTCGGTTAACCTCTTTCGGTTCATATCGTCCCTTATTAGGGGCGTTCCTTAGTCTCACTCAATTCCTTACTAAACATTGGTTAGTAAGTTCTCACGGTATGTTGTGTTAGTTTTCAAACATCACACAACAATACAATATATATATAATATGTTCCGGTTGCATGCTTTATCTTGTTTAGTGAGCACACAAAACAAATAGCACACAAGCCGAGGGACACCTCGTTAGCAAGGAGGTCACAAGAGAACTGTACCGTTCACCGTTGGTCGTTCGGCTGCTTACTCTCCTCCGGAGTCCAAACTCCCAAGTCCTAAAACATTCATTCAGTTTTAGGCTGTTAATCTCTTAACTTAATATGACTTACTTAACTTGTTTAACTTACTTAATTCCTTAATGATCCCCACCTAACACCTCTTAAGTCTTACAACTTAATCTTACAAACTTAATCTTAAACTTTCAAGTTTATACTTAACTTAACTTAATCCCTTAAGTTCTTAGGGTCCTAATCATTACTACCCTACCAAAGGCATACCTTATTACCCATTGCCATTCTTAGAATTCAAAATTTCCTTTTTTTTTTATTTTTAGGCTCGACCGGACTTACCGACCGGACTTGCCAAGTCCGGTCCATTCCAGTACCCTTTACCGTTTGAAAATTCTACCCCGACCGGACTTACAAGTCCGGTCCTATGTCCGGTCGATTCCAGAGACTTATTACCGTACAAAATTCATGCCCGACCGGACTTGACAAGTCCGGTCCCATGTCCGGTCCATTCCAGAAACATTTTCCGGTAGTGTAACAGAGCCCGACCGACCTTGCAAGTCCGGTCCTAAGGTCGGTCGGCTCCAGAAACTTGTTTCTAAATTCTCTTTCAACTCCAAACTTCTCCTCATATATTCTAATATGTTATAACCTCATTTGGGCACCTCAAATACACCTTAAGCCCTCCTTTAAATACCTTAAATCATTCACCAAGATCCACCTTAGTCATTATGCATTTCCCTTGTAATAATGCTAACACTTGTAATGTTTTCCCCTAGGTTTCTAGGTGGTGGTTCACACCTAACGTAACCACTATGCCAAATGTTTTCCTCACCACTATAACATCATCTCCCAAGCATCTTTCACCATCGAAAATCCTTTTATGCATTTACTTAAAGTTCCTTCCTAAGCTTAAGCTTCCATACACCAACACCTTATTTCCTTCCTAGTTGTTTACCAACATTTGCCTAAGTTCTAAATACTCAATTACATTCTCTTGATTCCTAAATCCTTCAAAGTAATGCCTAAGTCATCGTAACTCATTATAACGCTTTATCTCACCCCCTTTTTCACCAAGACTACCTCTAAAACTTCCTTAGTCATTAAATTCCCTTAGAACATATTCAAATCACCTTAAGCATTATACCTTCTCCTTAAACTTATGCACAAGTCTTACATTCCTCATCTCATGATTTTAGTGTGTTCAAAAACACTCACCAATCCTCTAATTCCTCCTAGACATCTCTAGGTCATTCTGAACCTCAAGAACTCCTTAGTTAACTAATCTCCACTCAAATTCCTCATAATGACTCCTAGTAAATCCTAGGTCATATTAATTCACCATCATCACCTAAACACTTATTTTCTAATCAAATTTCGCCATAGCACTTCTAGCATCATAGCATGCCCATACACATTATTTTTCCTCATTTAACCATCTCACACACATCAAGTTCTTTCTCATCATATCTCATCACCCAAACCAACTCATTCACAACAAACTCAATATATTGCAATAATCTTAAATTGCATAGCACTAAGGCTCTTAAATGACATGGCTCTTAGGCCCTTAAATGACTTAAACTTAAACACTGAATTTCCCACATATATAAGCTTTCAACCTGCAAATACACTCATCAATCTCATAGTAGTTATAATGCTCTTAAAATCCACCTTAAACTTATATTACTAACTCATTCTCATTAGCTCCTTAACCATAAGTTCATAAGCTTGTTTAAGTTCTTTTTCTTAGGTTATATAACCCAATACACAATGTAAGCTTTAAGCCACATTGGTATTTATCTAAAACTCATTCCTTAATCTTAAACCACCATTAGGTAAGCATTTTACCTTGTTTTCTCAAGCTTATCTTAATCTCCTCCTTAGGCCTTCTTCTTGCATAGATCTCGGCCACCACTTAAATTCCTTTTGCCAATGTTCTAATCAATATTTAAGGACTCATATGAGTACTAAACAATGCACTAACCTCAAGGAATGAAAACCTAGGTTAGAAATGTGTTCTAAGGCATAAAAGTGGATGATTACCTTTGAAGTCTCAAGGTAGACTTTGGCATTGAATGAAATAGGACCTCCACTAGTCCTTGGTGAATAAATTAAGCTAGAACAAGGCATAAAAACATAGCCCCATGAGAAGGAATTTTCGGCCATGTACAAGAAATGATGGAAACATGGTTTTTCTTACATTTTCTTTACCTTAAGAGAATGGAGAAGCTAATGAGCTCTTCAAACTTGATTTTCCCCCATCAATGGAGTTTTTTCATGGCACCAAAATGGAGCTTTGAAAGTTTTGAAAAGATAGAAAGATAGGTCTTAACCTAACTAAGACAAATATGCAATTTGTTTTGGATTTGGAGCTTGGAGTTGTATTTGGCAAGTGATTGAAGATGGAGAACCATGGAGGGCAGCACTCTCGGTTTTGGAACAGAGATAAGAAGAAGAAACCGTGGGTGAAAGAGAGAAATGGAGGATAGAGGAGAGAAGGTAGCTTATAAGGATATTTTGCTTTAATAAAGCAAATAGTAACTTCTTTACTTATCTCTTCTTTTCTTCCTTATTTGACTACTTATGGTGACTCACCCTCCTTAGAAAAACCGGCCCCCTACCTTAAATGAGGCTAGTCATGGTCTTTGTTGACCAACTAATTAGCTTAAGTTGATTAAAACTTAAACTAGTCACTATTTGGCACTATTCACTAATCAGTGCACATATTTCTGAAATTTTTGATTTCCCATTGATTTAGACCTCCTAATGTGATACTAATTAGTACACATGTTGATTAAAGAGCAATGATGGACATTTAGCCACTCAAAACTCAATTCTAAGACAATTTCTCAAAAATGTGCTTTAAGACTTCTTAAAGCACATTTTGTGTTTTAACTTGTTTTCAAGTTTGGTTTTCTTTGCTAATTGATTTAAAATGACCATTAGAATATTACTAAGGTCTTATCATGCTATTTGGGTACTCACCCAAGTCTCTCCAAGCTTAGAGCACATTTTTGCCCTAATTGCCCTTAAGGCATTTCCTTGTGTTTTCCTTGGTTTAAATTATCTACCAATCTTTCTAAGGCATATTTTAGTCTTAATACATCATGATTTGATGTTTACTTAGCATACTTAGGTTTGGGGTATTTCAATATCTTCCCTATATAAACCATGGGCCACGACCTCTAACACTCACCCTTACTCTATGGACATTCCCAAGTCCTTTTATAATCACCAAGAGAGCCTAGGGTCAAAGGAAAGTGCAAGGGAAGGTGAAGAAGTCACAAAGACAGTTTCTGAGTTCGAGAAAGTTTGATCTAGTAAGCTTGTTCTTAAAGCCTATATTCAGGTAAACCAAATCCCAACTTAATCTTCATTGAATCCTCTTCAATGTGGTCTAAAACACCATTCAAAAACCTTACCAAAAGCTCTTGTTATCAGGCAATAAATTTCTGTGCGCAAGGAAAGGCAATTTGAGGAGCCTTGTGGAGTTTGTGCCATCTAGCAAGTTGCCAAGGGGGAGTTTAAGCCAAGAATATTCAAGGTAATTCCATTGTCTAAGATCCCTTCCAAGCTATACAATTTATTTGGGTTCGTAGGTACCCTATATCTTGGTGAAAGTTAGACCTAAGGGGGAAAACGTGCTTTAAAGATCCCCTAACTTGTGAGAAAGATATATAAGGCTGTACTCATTCATTTTTCTATTAAAACATATCAATCTATACTGATTTGAATCCTTTATCCAATGAACCTATTTGCTCTATTTTTGGACATCATTTGGATAGTTAAATTTGCTACGCTTTAAGATGTTGAACTGAGTATTTAAGCCAACTAGCTTTAAAGGTGGAAAAACGTAATTTGTGATACCCTAACTTGTAACATGAGTTTAGGGAGTTTTACTCGTCCAATTTTCTATTATTACATATCAATCTCTACTGATTTTAATCCTCTATCTATTACACCTATTTTCTCTATTTTTATAAGTCATTTGATTAGCGAATAGGTCACGTCTTTAAGGAGTCGAAATGAGTTCTAAGCTTTTTATGGTGACAAATATGTTTTGTGGTCTTATGACTATGGCCCAACTTATAACTTATATTTTCGTTGTTTTAATCTTAAGTATATGAGTTGAAGTGATTCTTGGATGATACTCATTGAAAGTACCTTGGTGTTTTGATAAAACTTTACCTTTGTACTAAGTGGATCTTCTAAGTGGTGAAAGTGATTTAAGCCTTGTGCTTGTTTGTGTTCTTTATTTAAGAACTTGGTGGTTGAATTGATTTATTGTTCATTTGTGGAAAAGTATTATTGGATACTTGACTTATTCAAACTTGGTTTTATGAGATATATATATATATATATGATGATTGGGTACGTTTGCCCGTTTTAACTCTTGGTACGCTGCGGGCTCCTTGAGTTTGCGTCAGGATTTCTACTCTATAGTTTAAAGGTACTATAGGGGGTGTGCACATCTTTTAGAGTCCTTACGTGGTGGAAGGATAGGTTGGATCGCC
The DNA here is from genome assembly GCA_023374045.1 of Limonium bicolor. Taxonomy (NCBI): domain Eukaryota; kingdom Viridiplantae; phylum Streptophyta; class Magnoliopsida; order Caryophyllales; family Plumbaginaceae; genus Limonium; species Limonium bicolor. Next base: position 19,650,526 of record CM041780.1, read on the forward strand.
TTAATGAACGGGATTTGTCCCACGTTATGAATTAAATGGTGAGAAAAGATTAACAGTGGTCTTGTTACCACAAGGTGATTTATGAACTCTTTACGTTCTGTACTTATTTTGCAGTTGGTAAATGCTTGAGTTGATGATGTATCTATATCTACTTTGATATCTTATCTTCTTGATCTTGTCTTGGATTTACTCAGCGTTTTGCTGACGATTTAGGCTTTGCCCTGCGGTCCCTTCTTTGTGTTGTTTCCAAATGACCGTAGGTGAAGAATACTAGTGGAGCTTTGGAGCTGCACGAGAGCGTGGGGAAGACTTGGGGATTAGAGACTTCCACCTAGTTTGTTTATTGTAACACCCCTCTCAATCATGACGTTATAATCACTCACGAGAATAGAAAAAAAAGGCATCTCACAGCGGAAGAAATGACAGTAATAAACTCACGTGGGTGTTACTTGCCATCCCTCACCCATACGAGTGATGTAGCAATACAACAACTTAACTAAATGAAAACATAATAATATAATCCGCGGTGATAACGAGATACCGCCTACACGTTTATCTAAGTCTCAAAGCACAACTACAGTGAGTGACTAGATATACTCCAAAGCTTACAACCAATTTCCGTGAAACAACTTAGTACATAACAAGGTTCGTATGGTAATTCCAAAACCCAGAACATTCTAACTACCCGGCCCACACTCCGGCTTCGTCTGTGATCATCAACCTGCATAAAGCCATAAAGGCTCAGCGATAAACGCTGAGTATGCTGAGTCTGGACCCTAATGGTCAATTAGGACGTATTAACCGTCTTTTTATTTGGTTCGTTACATGCAACATCAGTTTACAGAGTATAGCAGGAAACTGTAAAACATAATTAAGCATGTAAGAATCATCACAGGTATACACAGAACAACAGTATATCGTACAATACAATAGCATCGATAAGTCACACGCTGTTCTTAGTTTCACATCATCACGTATTACAACTCTCGGCCCCCCAGGCCCTCACATATCGTTTGATTGGTTAGCATTGTCGGGTGTCAGTTAGGACGACCCGAATATATTCACTTGGACAGTAGTCCCACGTACACACAAGGTGCTCACTGCCCTGATCATCCGAAGACTCTGGGCTATTTCACTTTGCCTTTGTAAAGGCGTCCATTTAGGTGGCCAAGGGCCTGGTGCCAACGGTAGCACACTCTGCCTGACGATCTATCTAGGTTCGTTCAGGATTAACAAGGGAAAACCCGACACAGGTTAACCCAAGAGATCTCTACGCGCGACCAGCAGCCAATGACTATCTGGATTAAGGTTCACATCACTTCCATTCACACTCCACTGTTAGCTTCGTAGTTAGTAATTCAGTTACAGTTTTAAACATGGAGAACATCACTTATTTGTTGGCTGCCCTATGGGTCTTACGCATGCCTAGAATGATTCTAGGTAGCATTTATGTTTGAGTCGAAGCTCTAGGGACCGACAATGTCGTGTCCCGTTCCTAAGTGTCTTACTTAGGTTATAACTACATACTTGTAATACTTAGTGTATTAAGTCAGGCAACGGTAATCACAGTCACACAACTCGTATATGTAGTTTTATATAAGCCGATCTATAGTCAACATAGTATTTGTTCGTGCATAAATAAGTAATGCAATAAACACATATCCATCACACATAATCATACATGTTATCAAACAAATCCGAGCCCGAGGAATTCCTCAAGACAACTCGGATCAAACTCCTTTACATACCGTACACCGTGTCTAGATTCGTGCAGTGCAGACCACTAGAAATTTCAAGCGCGTACGTCGGAAGTGAGATCTAGTAATACACAGAACGCTAAGTGTCAATCCACATGACAGTACAATTTGGTATTTCCGAATAACGTTTGAAATCCCAGTACTATGTCCCTAGACTTAACATTTGTTACTAGTTAAAGTACCGTTATTCTATAAACCCCTTACTCGTTGTGTGAGTTAATATTCGGTTTACAATAGAGCATGAAACCTTACGTTGTACACTTATGATACTTCACTCGGGGTTTATTTATCATACCAAAGTCATATACTAACCTTAGTATTTTAGGTTGAAGTAACTATAGTGTATATCTTTATTTCTTGATACGTGTTTATATATATAGGTATGCGTTTAGCATAACAGTTTGAATAATTATTTTCTTGACCACATAATATCATTTTGTGTTACATTAATTTCATGATGCTATATAGTATAATGTTTTATATGTCTTTAGACTTATAACATATAGTTTCGGTAGCTTTAAGTGTGTACTGAAAATGGTATACACCTTTGATGTATTTGAGTCTCCTGATTACATAGTTCTCCTTAATCCTAATATAACCTCCTAACTTATAACATGTTGTAAGTATCTAATGTTATAACATCAAAACTTTGTAGGAAAATACCACCCAAAGTTTTATAAGCTTTCTTAGGTATGTCGGAGATGTTTTAGGTTCTTTAATAACCCAATATCACCCTCTGTAACATGGTGGTACATAAGCTCATATATTACCAGCATCTGAACAGCAACCTTTATATTCCTTCCAATTTTTCTATTTCTAGTTAGTCCAAGTGTTGTTTAATTTTTTTCCTTTCTATACCTACCTAACCATCTATGGTGTTACTGATGTTTTGACCCAAAAATTGAACCACTAAAACATTCTCCTAGCTTCTACACTTTCCTGTACAGAGACCGCCCCTAGGGAACTATGAACCCAAAAATCAGAAAACAGAAAAACAAAACTTGTGTATCACCTCTTCCATGAATCTCTCCACCCAACTGAGTGTATTAGTAATGATTCGGTTTGATTATTTACTAGACACCACCCCATTAACGCATCTGTATTTTAGTTATACAGAGAACCATCGTAACAGGAATTGAAACAACCTACCTTACTAAAAGTATAACTACTATGTTTCCTTATGTTTTTTTTTGTTTCTGTTTGATATAATCTGTCTTTCTATCTAGGCCTAAGCACTTACTTGTTTAGTCTAGTGTTCCACCCATGTTTCGAATTTAAAAAAAAGTAACCCAAGCAACTCGATCAACACCCCTGTTGTATCTCCTTTACATACTGAAGTACAAAAATCTACAGAAACTGATTTCAGAAACTGATGCAGTCATTGTCTTATTGTTGTCTTTCTGTTTTTGTATTCTGTTTTGATTCTTTCCTAGGGTGTCAATATCGTGCTTGAGTGCATTAGGTAAGTTTTAGGTTATTTACTCACACAATGTAACCCTTATAGACCCTTGAAGTAAGATTCCACTGCAGGGACAGATTGATGCAACCTGAAACCACATTTTTGGTGAACTTCCAATTGACTTAACAGTTTAATGTTCTAATCTGTCTTCTGAATCTTTCCATGTCGTTTACAATCCTATCTTAGTGTGTCAGCTAGGTTTGATGCTTATTATCAAGTCAATACAACACCCTTTACATTCTCTGAAATTCAGTTATACAGAAAACATGAAAAACTGAGATTTAAGGCTACTCCCAAAACTGAGAAGAAAACTGAGATGTGGCCTGGATCTATCTTGTCTTTCCTTTCAGTTCCCTACTTGAGTTCCTATTTCCCAGTCTGTTTAGCCCTCAATTAGGAGTCTTAGTGCGGTTTTAATTCTAAACAACCCAAGGTACTGAGTTAGAGCCACCAAGACCTCTTACTCCACAAGAAATCTAGAAAAATCAGAAACTGATTAAATGCAAGGACTGAAATAGAAAGACTCAATCTGTTATTCCTTCTTCAGTCTTTTCGTTATTCATAAATTGACATTTCGATTCTTCCCTCCAACCTTATCACCCAGTTACTTAAGTATTCTATCAAGCTTCTGCACTCAACTAAGTCCCAAAACAACTTTGTTACAGACACCTAAATATCCAACACTGACTGGAAAGAATCTGAAAACTGAAGAAGAAGAAAAACTGAAATCTGAATTGTTGTTGTTACAGAGACAGCATTATAAGACTGGTTGATTCTCTTTCTAGGTTCTGAGAGTCCTTCATCCAAAACTGTTTAGACAGTCACACCAACACCAAGGCATTTTAATGTACTGAAATAGAAGGAGAATTTACAATTGGAATCTGTTACATATATTTTTTTCTTCCTCTTCTATTCTCCTTTCTGTTTTTACTCACGTGTTGCTCTTCAGTTTTCTCTCAATACCAGTTTATGTAGTTTACGATGTGATAGTCTTTTCTTTTTAAGTTCTAACAGATTCAAAATAGATTTACCACCCCATTGTTAAAGCTCTTGAAGGTTATTATACAGAAAAGGTTAGGATGACAGAAAATTGCACTCTAAACTGATAAATCCTCTTATCTGTTTCTTTTCTGTTTATTTACAGTGGCTTACAGTTTCCTTTTTTTCCGTCCAGAATGCTTACATACTTAGTTAAGTGGGTTGGTGATGTTTTAAGTTCTTGAACTACTCTCTGCCATCCCTTAAACCCTCTGTAGCATTATTATACAGAAACATGAAGTTCCTGAAACAGCAACTAAAACAAAAACTGCTACATGTTCTTACTGTTTTTCTCTGTCGGTTTTCTAGATCAACCTACACCTCCTCCCATCTACTCACCCAATTTAGTTAAGGTTTTATCAAGCTTTTACTTGAGCACAGACCCAAGGCAATTCTGCTAAAGCCACTGGAACTTGCGTATGCAGAAAACAGACTGCAGACAGTGATTCTGAAACAAATACATTTACTCTTCCATTTCCTTCCTCTCTGTTAGTTCACGTGGTTGATTTCCATCTATTTCCAAATCGTTGTTCCAGTTACTTAAGTGTGTTATCGGGCTTCCAACCCAAACCAAACCCAAAACAACCTTATTACAGACGCATAAATAGCCAGAACTGAACTGGTAAGAAACTAGAACTAAAACAAGATTGCAGTCTGAAATTTGTGTTTCTTTATGCGTCTGATTTGCCTTTCTTGCTTACCCATTTGACCCTCGTCCCTTTCCTAATTGCTTAGCTATCTAGATAAGTGTGTTTTTAGGTCTTAACTTCGAATCAATCCACAACAGTATGGGTTAGCTACCTAAACTGTAAAAGAAACAGAAATTATACTAGATGCATCTGTTTCTATCTTTTTTAGTTGCTAGTCATGTGTGTATTTTTTTGATCAAAGGCTCAGTTAGAGGTAGCTCACCACTTAAACTTCTTGGTTGTTTTCCCCTGGTTGATTCTTGGCGCACATGGAACTTATAGCACCGTGATCATCTTGACTACACTGGAACAGTTTACTCAGAGATCAAAATTATGCTAACTCATAGGGAAAGACATAGTTGGATTAAACTGAGACAGGTATGGTCTTTACCTTGCTTCCCTTTTTTTTCATTGAGAATGGCACAGCAAGGGAGATTGCTTGGTCTTGCTCCTTCACCAAGTACTGAGGCCTATTCACTGGTCTATTACGTGAAGAAAAACAGGAAAAGGAAAGAGTTCATGACCAGCTATGGTTATAACCGGTACAACAGTGAAAAAGAAAGGAATGTGGTGAAGCTCGCGTGAAGAAGCAGAGAACTAAGAGGCCTAGTGCATGCTGGGGTTTGTTACCGAAATGGAGGAGCAGTTCAAGCTGGTTTTATGAAGTTTTACCTTGAGAAAACAAAGGAGCTGGCTTCCCTTCCTTCTCTGTTTTTAGGCGATACTTCCCACTGCTCTAGCTCCCAACTCGGTCCTTGCTGCTGGGTGGAAATGATCACGGTTTAGCTCTTGAAGATAAGGAGCTCATCGGAGAAGGGTGAGCATGTTTTAGTTTTGGAGACTCACCTAACTATCGAGCAGCAACCATGGACGTTGTGGGTAGCTCTCGGTGGAAGTTGGAGAAGGTGAAGGTACTGGAAGGAGGAGGGAAAACGATGATAGTGTGATAGATGTAGGCAAATGTCGCATGGGAATTTCCTCTAATCATAGTGGTTAGTTCCTAGGTGGCAGGGGTTGTCGGATGAGACAAAAAGAAATGGTGTATATTGATTTGCAATACTCCAGGCACGTGCTCTGTGTTATTCTATTTTGTTCGAGCAGTGCTGAATCCAAGAAGAAGAAGGAATCGGTAAGGCATGTTTGGTCCTTTCTTTGTAATTACAGTGGCCACATACTACTAGTCTCAATTCGTTGGTCTACATTACCGAATTCGAGCACAGCTCAACCGGTTAAGGCTTCGGGAATGGTACGAAAGGTCTCGGGTTCGATTCTCGGCTAGAGGATGTTTGCCCTTTTTTTTTGTTTCAGCATTATTATGCCTATTTATTGTATATAAGTGACTGTATTAACATGTGGCGTTATTAGTTGTATGTACATATATATATACGACTATTTTGTTATGCCACATTTTTAATTATACCAATATACAGTTACAACTATTTTATTTACCGTGTTTTAGTTATATGTACAACGTTATAATCTTGTAACGTTGTGTATATGTACATATATATCCGTATGTACATAAGTACGGTAATATTAACTGTTCGTTTGTTCACAAATTATTACATGCTTGATTGTTTATACCTTAATGTAGTAAATTATATATTTAAATAACATTTAATTATTTAGGGGTATTTCAGTCTACCCCCATTAAAGAGACTTCATCCCGAAGTCGTCTTTCTCGAATGATTTATAGTAACTACCCATATAGCCATGGTGCACATCTATTTGATGTGACAGTGTCTAAGCGATATATATATATATATATCAATCATCAAACCATTCATACATCCGAGTATCTTGTAGGATACTTACATACATGTTCACAACATACACATGTGCGCAATGCGTAAACAAACCACCAACAAGACAAACATGTATGCCCTGCATACAAATACACATACAAACACGCAAAACTTGAGGCTCTACCCCCCTTAAAAAGGGGTTACGCCCCCGTACCCCACAAGTACTCACAGACGCTGCTCGAAAAGCGCTGGATACTTGGCTCTCATCGAATCCTCTAACTCCCAAGTGGCCTCTTCGACCTCGTGGTTTGACCAAAGAATCTTGACCATGCGGACGGTCTTGTTCCTGGTCTCCCGTGTCTTTGTATCCAGAATACGTAGTGGAGTTTCTTCGTAACTGAGATTCGGGTCTAGTTCCAAATGCTCTGGCTGTAATACATGCGAGGGGTGAGGGATGTATTTCTTCAGCTGAGATACATGGAATACATCATGCACTCTCCCGAGCTCAGCAGGTAAGTGTACCCTGTAAGCTAACGGGCCCACTCGCTCCGTAATGCGATACGGACCAACATACTTTGGGCTTAACTTGCCCTTCTGTCCAAAACGAAAGATGCCCTTCATGGGTGACACTCTGAGGAAGACTCGGTTGTCGACTGTGAACTCGAGATCTCTCCGTCGAACGTCTGCATATGATTTCTGTATATCTTGGGCAGCCTTCATATTTCTATGTATCTGTAGGACATCCTCTTTCACCTTCTCTAAGTACTCGGGTCCAAGGAATGTGTTCTCGCTAGGCTCGTCCCAACAGAGAGGTGTTCTACATGGTCTACCATATAAAGCTTGGAATGGTGGCATCTGAATCGACACGTGGTAGCTGTTATTGTAGGCAAATTCAATTAGATGCAATCGATCAACCCAACTCTCCTGAAAATCTAGGGCGCATGCTCGGAGCATGTCCTCTAAAGTTTGGATGGTCCTTTCACTCTGACCATCCGTTTGCGGGTGAAAGGCGGTACTTAGCTTCAGCTTGGTACCCAAAGCCTCCTGAACTTGCCCCCAAAACCGTGATAGGAATCGAGGGTCTCTATCTGACACAATTGTTTTTGGCACGCCATGGTGTCTTATGATTTCTCACTGGAAAAGATCCGCTAGTTTGGGAACTTTCCATGTGTCTTTGATCAGAATAAATTTAGCCACTTTCGTCAATCTGTCGACGATCACCCAAATAGTGTTCGCACCTCCCTTTGTCGGTGGGAGGCCGACAACAAAATCCATGGATAGGTCCTTGAACTTCCAGTACGGAATGGGCATAGGCTGCACCAAACCTCCTGGTCTCCTGTGCTCGAACTTGACTTTCTGACAAGTCAAGCAGCGGGTAACAAACTCTGTTGGGAAAATTACATCACCCACCCATGACGTTTGGCGTAATTACACAGCCCACCCACGAGGTTTCAAAAATTACTTTGCCCACCCATGTGGTTTCCACAATTTTACATCCAGCAACTTTTCTAATATTTGATCAACTTAAAAGATGGTTAAATGATATCCAAATTTGATGAAACTTTATATGGACGATATTAAAGTGTTATATTTTGGTAAAACGTGAAATCCAACGTTTTTTAAGCTCATATATGATCCGTGAGACCCGATGAACGTGTCTCATGTTTCATTGGGTCCTACAGGTCATATATGACCTTAAAAAACTTTGGATTTGGCATTGAACAAAAATATAACACCTTAGCATTGTCCATGTAAAATTACATCAAATTTGGATATCATTTAACCATCTTTTAAGTTGATCAAATATTAGAAAAGTTGTTGGATGTAAAATTGTGGAAACCACATGGGTGAGCAAAGTAATTTTTGAAACCTCGTGGGTGGGCTGTGTAATTTCACCAAACGTCATGGGTGGGCGATGTAATTTTCCCAACTCTGTTACATCCTTTTTCATACCACTCCACCAAAAGTGATTCTTCAGATCTTTGTACATCTTCGATGATCCCGGGTGGATAGACAAGGAAGAACAATGAGCTTCACTAAGTATCTTCTCTTTCAACTCTGGGCTGGATTCTGGAATGCACAATTTGCCATTCAATCTGATCAGTCCATCATCACTGAGTGTGAAATCATATTTTTTCCTCTCGAATACGCCGTCAACTAACTGTTGCCTGATGGTCTGTATGTACTGGTCGCTCTCCTGAGCACAGCGTACTTCTTTGTACGGGGTAAAACGTATATCAGCAAGTGTACTGGTCTGTCGTAGCAAGTTTTCTAGGTAGTATTCCCTAGGTTATCGAACCAAAGGAGGCTGTGTCTAGTTTAATCTTTAATCTATCTAACTAATAAATTGAAGGAAAAATAACAATAATAGATTGGGGGTTTGATTGCAGAAATTAAATAATTAAATAAACTGAAAACAAATAAAAGTGATTATCTATAAATCTAAAAGGGTGAATCCTGGTTACTATTTCTCCCTAGTTTATTAATTCCCTTCCTGAGTGTTTCTAAATTCTCGATTGCAACCTCAGATCTAAATTAATCTAAAACCGGTCTCCCGCAAGATAGATTCTTACTAGCAATTCCCAAATCCTAACTCTCGTTACAAATTTACAAATTAACTAGTAGCGTTAATTATTCATCTGGTTCTAGTCAGTTAATCCCCAGGAATTACCATCTGTAGTTTCACTGGTAATATTCCTATGGTCTAATGAACGCCGCAGTTCTCACTTGTAAGCAATTCATACCAAATAAACTCAAGCAATAAATAATCACAAGAGAATTCAATAATAAACAAGGAATAAAACTATAATCTGAATAGAATTTATATTAACAACTCAGAAAAAAAAACAATAAACTAGTTGTCCATAATAAACCAGAATTCTACAATTACTCAGACATCGGAGTCAAAGAAATAATAACAATATTAAAGAGATTAGAAACGTCATCTAATTGGAGACGATGATGAATCCGGTCTCTGTCTTCTGCTCCGGTCTGTCAAGACTGACTAATAGTCCCCTCTTGGTGTGTTGCGCGGCTCTCGAACGACTGCCTTGGGTTTGAGAATTTCTTCCCCTCTGGTGTGATTTGTTCTGTTTTGTGGCTCGAACTGCTCGCCTCCCTCATTCTCCGTGATGTCTTGATATATATATGGTTCTGTATAACCGTGATTATCTGATGATATGTAAACAAAATATCTCCTCCTCATAAAAGTCATCATCATGTGATCATTAATAGCCCAATTCTGTTTGTCTGCGCCTCTGTAAAGTTTTCAGAGTAGTCCATCCTCCCATGTGTATCTGCGCTTTACATCTGCAAAGTGCCTTGCATCTGTGTTGTTATGCATGGCCATGAAAATTTGTCGGCCCTTCATCATGTGTGTGCGATTATCATTAATCATGCAGAAATTGTCCGCGTGTCATCTGTTCCAGCTCAAATATTCACCATGCAGGACGGCTGTGAAGATGTCTGCGCCTCTGTACAAGTGCCTGCTCCTCTCCGCAAATTCTCATCATTCTTGTCGGTCCAGTAGAAAACATCTCTGCGCCTACGTCCATCCTCTGTCGTTGTTTGTCTATGTCTCAGGTCAAAGTCGCGGCCCTGTTTTCATAATGACGATGGCCCAATATCATGCAACATCTTTCTCCATCCAGAATGTTGAAAGAATTGATTAGCCCACGTGCACGAAGTGTCTGTGTCAGCCCATGGAGACAAAAGAAGCCCAAGTCTCACGTCATATGCCTGCTTGCTTCTCGTTTCAATATTCAACATTTCGCTCCAATGTACAACCCACGTCAAATGTTTGCCGCTTATTCTATTCACGTGAAGTCCACTTTGACATCTTCGTACGTGCATGGCCATCACATGTATGGCTGATTCCAGCGGCCCAAGTCTTGAGTCGTTCAATGTGTATGAAATACAAAGTCCGTCCAGCTCCGCCTTGTGCTTGTCGGCCCATCACGCCTGCGGCTGTTGAAGATGTCGGCCCAACGAGTTGCAATGATGTCGGTCCAGACATGCTGTAAATTAAGTAGAATGTCTGTTTTTATTTCTGTTTGGTGCCAGTTCGATCGTTAAGCTCTTGACATATGTTTTTAGATCTTTTCTTCATCATTTTTACCTGTTTTAGCATAAAACCACATGTGAGGAATAATCTAAACATTTAACACAATTAAGCATATAAGTAAGGAATTTATCATATAAACCAATGAAATATTAACCACATTAAGCACAGAAATATAGATAAATTCCGCACTTATCATTCTTCGACTAGGCTACTGTTTGCTGACATGGCATGTAAGGAGTGAGCTCTCCGGCTCAGGGCATCGGCTACTATGTTTGCCTTCCCCTCCTTGTACTTGAGGTTGATGTCATAGTCCTTCAAGAACTCGACCCATCGCCTCTGCCTCATGTTCAGATCTTTCTGGGTGAATAGATATTGAAGGCTTTTGTGATCTGAGTATATCGTCACTATCACACCATATAAGTAATGTCTCTATATTTTTAAGGCAAAAACCACTGCTCCCAGCTCTAAATCATGTGTCAGGTAGTTTTCCTCATGTTTCTTCAGCTGTCGGGAGGCGTAGGCTACGACTTTCCCATGCTGCATGAGTGCACATCCTAGCCCCGTACCTGAGGCATCACAGTACACTTCGAACCCGTCGGTCCCTTCAGGAATGGTGAGTACGGGAGCCGACGTCAGAAGGTCCTTCAGTGTCTGAAAGGAACGCTCGCAATCTACAGTCCACACAAACTGAACGTCCTTTTTCATCAAATTAGTCATAGGCTTGGCTACCTTGGAGAAGTCTTTCACAAAACGTCTGTAGTATCCAGCTAACCCTAAGAAACTACGGATATCGGTCACTGTCTTAGGTCTCGGCCAGCTCATGACTGCCTCTATCTTCGCAGGGTCGACTGATATGCCGCTAGCTGAAATGATGTGCCCCAAGAATGCCACGCTATCTAGCCAAAACTCACACTTTGAGAGCTTGGCATATAGCTGGTTTTCTCTCATAATCTATAAAACTCGCCTAAGGTGTGCTTCATGGTCTTTCTTAGTTTTGGAGTAGATTAAGATGTCATCGATGAATAACACTACTGATGAGTCAAGCTGCTCTCTGAACAAACGGTTCATGAGATCCATAAATACTGCAGATGCATTTGACAATCCAAATGGCATTACGGTAAACTCGTAGTGGCCGTAACATGTTCTGAACACTGTCTTCTCTATATCTCTCTCTGCAATGCGTATCTGATGGTAGCCGGATCTCAAGTCGATTTTTGAGAACACTACTGCGCCTCTAAGCTGATCAAACAAGTCATCAATGCGTGGAAGAGGGTATTTGTTTTTGACTGAAACGGCATTTAACTCCCTGTAGTCAATGCAGAGTCTCATACTCCCATCTTTCTTCTTGACAAACAATACTGGCGCTCCCCATGGAGAGACACTCGGTCTGATAAAGCCCTTGTCCAGTAGGTCTTCTAACTGAACTTTTAACTCTTTCATTTCTGCAAGCACCATTCGGTAGGGTGCCTTGGCAATAGGCCCCGTGCCCGGCATAAGGTCAATGGCGAACTCCACCTCTCGTACTGGTGGCATGCCTGGTAATTCCTCAGGAAACAGGTCAAGAAATTCTGATACCACTGGTATGTCCAAATTTATCTGCTCCTCTTGCCTCGTATCATGGACGTAACATATATATGCGGTGTGGCCCTTCCTCACTTCTTTCATTAGGTTCAAGGTAGATACAATTTTGATGGTGGGTTCCTTCGGTACACTACGGTAGGAAATAGCCTTGCCCCCCAGGCTTTTTAATAACAATCGGTGCTCAGCACAATGTATCCGGCCCTTGTGTCTCTGCAGCCAATCCATACCGATGATGACGTCGAAACCCAACCCTCTGAATTCGGTCAAATCGACGGGGAAAATCTCGTCCCGTATAACAATTCGCAAGTCACGGTAGCGTCCCGTGCATCGCACTCTCTCCCTGGATAGTAATGTGACGGTGAAGTCGGAGAGGTGCTCTGGGGTCAGTCCCAACTTCTTTGCAAAAGAAGAGGAAAAGAAGGAGTGGGATTCCCCTGAGTCAAATAAGACTGATGCATCGGTGCCATTTACAGGGAAGGTACCTATAGCTTTTTGGTTTACATTAGTACGTGGCTATAAAGGTTAAATTCATTAGTTCGGCTGGTTCTTATCCTTACCAGTGATGACGTTGCCAATTTCTTTAGCTTGTGCCGCATTTAGAATGTTGAGGTTTGCTCCTTTCTCAGATTCGTGGCCTGGATTAACAAGTCGTATGAGGATAAGACTGATAACAATTGTACGAAAGAACTTCGAAATTCCACTTTTATTTAATCCATAAAATTTTACAATATACTTGCATACAAAGCTAGTAGCTTACAACATTACATCAATACTTTCTTAAAGTCAAGTTTCAACGTCCCGGTTTGATGTGGGTAGTGTTTACTAAAGCTGGTGGCACGGTGTTTAATTTACCCGCTTGATTCCGTGATACACTAATCTCGAATCTCCACCGAATACCAAAACATCTCCAGATCTGAGGACTAGCCTCTTAGCTAGATCCATTCTCTTTTGGTCGCCATACAAGAATTCTGCTTCATCACCAATGGAGAACGACACTACGGGAATACCCTTTGCAATGGACTCGGGTGTCTCATCCCGGTCCTGGTGTAATCCCAGTCACCCATTTTGTACATAGAAGTTTACAATGAAAACGTCGGCATCAATGCCGGGTACTGGTTCGTCTTCAAGCTGCTGCGCGGTCTCCACCGCCTTCCGTGCTAAGGTCTTGAATCTCTCGGGTATCCTAGGTACTCTCGCCCCATCTAGTTTCCTTACTTCCTGGTATGTCCTAGTCTGTGGATCCCAATCCATACCTAGGCACATCATGTGTAGCCTCATCTTCGAACCGCTCGTAAAACCTGGAATGTAATACCCACCTAGTTCTCTACCCAAGGTTCTACACTCTTCTATGATGTCGGTTTGCTAGTCTAAGGTTAGGAATTCTCTAAGCAGAATCATGCCTAGTCGGATGACTTGACTATTCTCTCTTGGATGTTCCCGTCTTTCGGCTACGGGTCTTGGCGATCTCGGTCTCGTAGATAGGGGGTAGCAAATGTCGAAACTACCTAAGATGTGGAAGTTTTCCTAAGGTAAGTCACTACTTAAGGTCGTAACACATATACATGGTTCATACAATAGCAGTCAGGTATTAGATTTACCTGTAGTGCGCTGGGCGCCCGCCTCAGCGCCTGAGGTTCCCGCTGAATTAAGGGTGGCGCGTCCTTGGTTGACTCCTTTTCCCTTCTGAAAGCGCATGTCAGTGGACGTCTGGCCCCCTTGGCCACCTCATGGCGCTCCTGATCCTCCAACAGTGGGCTTTTGAGCAGTCTTCGTGCCCTGGTAATTTCGGCCGGCGGGGTTGGAGTAGCATTCAAAGTCGCGGTGTCCCATCTCCCCACATTATCGGCATTCCACCTTGTTGCCGCTGCAGTCCACACCTGGGTGGTCCTTCCCACAGCGCTTACAGTAGTAATGGCGTTGGGGTCTACCGGTGCCTGTTGCAACCGTAATTTAGGTTAACACAAGTCATGTACAGTATTTGAATTAACAAACAGTTTGACAACTAAAATTATAAGGAGGGTATTCTCACCCCTGAGAGGTGCCGATCTGAGTGGCTGGGCATCGATGGGTGGGCCGGTCAGTCTTGGTACGGAATCTTTCCCCTTGAAACCCTGCTGACTTTGCTGCCCCTACTACCCCTGTTTTCCCTTCTTTTTGAAGAAGCCTCTATCAAACAGATTTGGGGTCAGCACACATGATAATCAATTAATGATTAAATCAACAAATGAAAATATTTCCTTACTTTCCCTTCTTTGAGCCCTCGCCTCGGTTCACTCCCCCGTCCTCTGACTCCTTCTCGGGCTTTTTCCTCATCTTCTGGCCCAGAGTCTCATCCCGAGTCTGGAGCATCAGCTCCGTCCTCGAGGCAGCATCATAACATTCCTGGAACACAAATTGGTAAGTCTTTACACATTCACTGCATTCGGCAAGTAGAATATTGATAAGATTTAACGGCGTTTAGATTTTACCTAAATGGTGGTATAGAGAGTGGCGCCCATGGCTGCTTGGATACGGAATAGAAGACCCCCCGGAACTTCTCGACCTTAACGGTCTTGGAGTAGTCGACTCCAGGGATGAAGTCAAGAAGACCGATAAAACGAGCATAGTACTCGTCTACGGACAAACTCCCCTGGGTCAACATCTCAAACTCCCGATGCTTCTTCTGCATGAGGTGAGCAGGATAGTACTTCCCTCGCAGGATCTCCACGAACATAGCCCATGAGAAGTCGGGTGTCGCTAAGTGCTGGTCCTTCATAAGTCTCCACCAGGTGCTGGCTGCGTTCTTCAAATTGAATGCAGCAATCGTGACCTTCTGATCCCCTGGCACTCGCAAGGCCTCGAAGGCCTTCTCATGCCCCACGATGTAGCGCTCCAAGGCAATGGGGTCCGGCTCCCCTAAGTAGGTTAGTGGTCGTGTCTCAGATACTGCCTTCAACCAATTTGTCTCACGGGGCTGCGGTGGGTGGGGTATAGCGCCTCCAATCTGGGTAAGTATAGCAGCAACTGCTTCATTGACGCCTGGGATACCGGTGTCGCCACCGGCCCCTCTGCCGGCTCCGTGCCCTCTAGGTCTACCAGCCATCTGCTGTACAGACTGTCGTATTATAATTCGGTATATATATACCGTGAACACACAGAGGATATTAAGTTGCCCTAGAGGCTAAATAAGTACACGCATAGTGCATAATCATTACTTAAGTTCACTAAATAAGTCGTCCCGTACCTCACAGACGTATCCCGGGTTTCCCAAATCCTATACTCACTGTTTAATTCCTAGAATCTAGTCATCAGAGCGGTACTCCGCTCTGATACCACTTTTGTAACACTCCTATCAATCATGACGTTATAATCACTCACGAGAACAGAAAATAAAGGCGTCTCACAGCGGAAGAAAGGACGGTAATAAACTCACATGGGTGTTACTTGCCATCCCTCGCCCATACGAGTGATGTAGCAATACAACAACTTAACTAAATGAAAACATAATAATACAATCCGTGGTGATAACGAGATACCGCCTACACGTCTATCTAAGTCTCAAAGCACAACTACAGTGAGCGACTAGATATACTCCAAAGCTTACAACCAATTTCCGTGAAACAACTTAGTACATAACAAGGTTCGTACGGTAATTCCAAAACCCAAAACATTCTAACTACCCGGCCCGCACTCCGGCTTCGTCCGTGATCATCAACCTGCATAAAGCCAAAAAGGCTCAGCGATAAATGCTGAGTATGCCAAGTCTTGACCCTAATGGTCAATTAGGTCGTATTAACCGTCTTTTTATTAGGTTCGTTCAATGCAACATCAGTTTACAGAGTATAGCAGGAAACTGTAAAACATAATTAAGCATGTAACAATCATCACAGGTATAGATAGAACAACAGCACATCGTACAATACAATAGCATCGATAAGTCACACGCTGTTCTTAGTTTCACATCATCACGTATTACAACTCTCGGCCCCCCGGGCCCTCACATATCGTTTGATTGGTTAGCACTGTCGGGTGTCAGTTAGGACGACCCGAATATATTCACTTGGACAGTAGTCCCACGTACACACAAGGTGCTCACTACCCTGATCATCCGAAGACTCTAGGCTATTTCACTTTGCCTTTGTAAAGGCGTCCATTTAGGTGGCCAAGGGCCTGGTGCCAATGGTAGCACACTCCGTCTGACGATCTATCTAGGTTCGTTCAGGATTAACTAGGGAAAACCCGACACAGGTTAACCCAAGATATCTCTACGCACGACCAGCAGCCAATGACTGTCTGGATTAAGGTTCACATCACTTCCATTCACACTCCACTGTTAGCTTCGTAGTTAGTAATTCAGTTACAGTTTTAAACATGGAGAACATCACTTATTTGTTTGCTGCTGTATGGGTCTTACGCATGCCTAGAATGATTCTAGGTAGTATTTATGTTTGAGTCGAAGCTCTAGGGACCGACAATGTCGTGTCCCGTTCCTAAGTGTCTTACTTAGGTTATAACTACATACTTGTAATACTTAGTGTATTAAGTCAGGCAACGGTAATCACAGTCACACAACTCGTATATGTAGTTTTATATAAGCCGATCTATAGTCGACATAGTATTAGCTCGTGCATAAATAAGTAATGCAGTAAACACATATCCATCACACATAATCATACATGTTATCAAACAAATCCGAGCCCGAGGAATTCGATAGGACAACTCGGATCAAACTCCATTACATACCGTACACTGTGTCTAGATTCATGTAGTGCAGACCACTAGAGCTTTCGAGCACGTACGTCGGAAGTGCGATCTAGTAATACAAGGAACGCTAAGCGTCAATCCACATGACAGTACAATTTGGTATTTCCGAATAACGTTTGAAATCCCAGTACTATCTCCCCAGACTTAACATTTTTTACTAGTTAAAGTACCGTTATTTTATAAACCCCTTACTCGTTGTGTGAGTTAATACTCAGTTTACAATAGAGCATGAAACCTTACGTTGTACACTTATGATACTTCACTCGGGGTTTATTTATCATACCAAAGTCATATACTAACCTTAGTATTTTATGTCGTAGTAACTATAGTGTATATCTTTCATTCTTGATACGTGTTTATATATATAGGTATGCGTTTAGCATAACTGTTTGAATAATTATTTTCTTGACCACATAATATCATTTTGTGTTACATTCATTTCATGATGCTATATAGTATAATGTTTTATATGTCTTTAGACTCATAACATATAGTTTCGGAAGCTTTAAGTGTGTACCGAAAATGGTATACACCTTTGATGTATTTGAGTCTCCTGATTACATAGTTCTCCTTAATCCGAATATAACCTCCTAACTTATAACATGTTGTAAGTATCTAATGTTATAACATCAAAACTTTGTAAGAAAATACCACCCAAAGTATCGGAGATGTTTTAGGTTCTTTAATAACCCAATATCACCCTCTGTAACATGGTGGTACATAAGCTCATATATTACCAGCATCTGAACCGTAACCTTTATATTCCTTCCAATTTTTCTGTTTCTAGTTAGTCCAAGTGTTGTTTAATTTTTTTCCTTTCTGTACCTACCTAACCATCTATGGTGTTACTGATGTTTTGAACCAAAAATTGAACCACTAAAACATTCTCCTACCTTTTATACTTACTTGTACAGAGACCGCCCCTAGGGAACTCTGAACCCAAAAATCAGAAAACAGAAAAACAAAACTTGTGTATCACCTCTTCCATGAATCTCTCCACCCAACTGAGTGTATTAGTAACGATTCAGTTTGATTATTTACTAGACACCACTCCATTAACGCATCTGTATTTTAGTTATACAGAGTACCATCGTAACAGGAACTGAAACAACCGAACCTTACTAAAAGTATAACTACTGTGTTTCCCTTCTGTTTTTTTTGTTTTTGTTTGATATAATCTGTCTTCCTATCTAGGCCTAAGCACTTACTTGTTTAGTCCAGTGTTCCACCCATGTTTCGAATTAAAAAAAAAAGTAACCCAAGCAACTCGATCAACACCCCCGCTGTATCTCCTTTACATACTGAAGTACAAAAATCTACAGAAACTGATATCAAAAATTGATGCAGTCATTGTCTTATCGTTGCCTTTCTGTTTTTGTATTCTGTTTTGATTCTTTCCTAGGGTGTCAATATCGTGCTTGAGTGCATTAGGTAAGTTTTAGGTTATTTACTCACACAATGTAACCCTTATAGACCCGTGAAGTAAGATTCCCCCGGAGGGACAGATTGATGCAACCTGAAACCAGATTTTTGGTGAACTTCCAATTGACGTAACAGTTTAATGTTCTAATCTGTCTTCTGAATCTTTCCATGTCGTTTACAATCCTATCTTAGCGTGTCAGCTAGGTATGAAGCTTATTATCAAGTCAATACAACACCCTTTACATTCTCTGAAATTCAGTTATACAGAAAACACGAAAAACTGAGATTTAAGGCTACTCCCAAAACTGATAAGAAAACTGAGATGTGGCCTGGTTCTATCTTGTCTTTCCTTTCAGTTCCCTACTTGAGTTCCTATTTCCCAGTCTGTTTAGCCCTTAGTTAGGAGTCTTAGTGCGGTTTTAATTCTAAACAACCCAAGGTACTGAGTTAGAGCCACCAAGACCTCTTACTCCACCAGAAATCTAGAAAAATCAGAAACTGATTAAATGCAAGGACTGAAACAGAAAGACTCAATCTATTATTCCTTCTTCAGTCTTTTCGTTATTCATGAATTGGCATTTCGATTCTTCCCTCCAACCTTATCACCCAGTTACTTAAGTATTCTATCAAGCTTCTGCAATCAACTAAGTCCCAAAACAGCTTTGTTACAGACACCTAAATATCCAACACTGACTGGAAAGAATCTGAAAACTGAAGAAGAAGAAAAACTGAAATCTGAATTGTTGTTGTCACAGAGACAGCATTATAAGACTGGTTGATTCTCTTTCTGGTTTCTGAGAGTCCTTCATCCAAAACTGTTTAGACAGTTCCACCAACACCAAGGCATATTATTGTACTGAAACAGAAGGAGAATTTACAATTTGAATCTGTTACATATGTTTTTTCTTCCTCTTCTATTCTCCTTTCTGTTATTACTCACGTGTTGCTCTTCAGTTTTCTCTCAATACCAGTTTAGGTAGTTTACGATGTGATAGTATTTTCTTTTTAAATTCTAACAGATACAAAATAGATTTACCACCCCATTGTTAAAGCTCCTGAAGGTTATTATACAGAAAAGGTTAGGATGATAGAAAACTGCACTCTAAACTGATAAATCCTCTTATCTGTTTCTTTTCTGTTTATTTACAGTGGCTTACAGTTTCCTTTTTTTCCTTCCAGAATGCTTACATACATAGTTAAGTGGGTTGGTGATGTTTTAAGTTCTTGAACTACTCTCTGCCATCCCTTAAACCCTCTGTAGCATTATTATACAGAAACATGAAGTTCCTGAAACAGCAACTAAAACCAAAACTGCTACATGTTCTTACTGTTTTTCTCTGTCGGTTTTCTAGATCAACCTACACCTCCTCCCATCTACTCACCCAATTTAGTTAAGGTTTTATCAAGCTTTTACTTGAGCACATACCCAAGGCAATTCTGCTAAAGCCACTGGAACTTGCGTATGCAGAAAACAGACTGCAGACAGTGATTCTGAAACAAATACATTTACTCTTCCATTTCCTTCCCCTCTGTTAGTTCACATGGTTGATTTCCAATTATTTCCAAATTGTTGTTCCAGTTACTTAAGTGTGTTATCGGGCTTCCAACCCAAACCATACCCAAAACAACCTTATTATAGACGCATAAATAGCCAGAACTGAACTGGTAAGAAACTAGAACTAAAACAAGATTGCAGTCTGAAATTTCTGTTTCTTTATGCTTCTGATTTGCCTTTCTTGCTTATCCATTTGACCCTCATCCCTTTCCTAATTGCTTAGCTATCTAGATAAGTGTGTTTTTAGGTCTTAATTTCGAAACAATCCACAACAGTATGGGTTAGCTACCTAAACTGTAACAGAAACAGAAATTATACTAGATGCATCTGTTTCTATCTTTTTTAGTTGCTAGTCGTGTGTGTATTTTTTTGATCAAAGGCTCAGTTAGATGTAGCTCATCACTTAAACTTCTTGGTGGTTTTCCCCTGGTTGATTCTTGGCACACATGGAACTTACAGCACCGTGATCATCTTGACTACACTGGAACAGTTTACTCAGAGATCAAAATTATGCTAACTCAGAGGGAAAGACATAGTTGGATTAAACTGAGACAGGTATGGTCTTTACCTTGCTTCCCTTTTTTTTCACTGAGAATGGTACAACAAGGGAGATTGCTTGGTCTTGCTCCTTCACCAAGTACTGAGGCCTATTCACTGGTCTATTACGTGAAGAAAAACAGGAAAAGGAAAGAGTTCAAGACCAGCTATGGTTATAACTGGTACAACAGTGAAAAAGAAAGGAATGTGGTGAAGCTCGCGTAAAGAAGCAGAGAACAAAGAGGCCTAGTGCATGCTGGGGTTTGTTACCGAAATGGAGGAGGAGTTCAAGCTGGTTTTATGCAGTTTTACCTTGAGAAAAAAAGGAGCTGGCTTCCCTACCTTCTCTGTTTTTAGCCGATACTTCCCACTGGTCTAGCTCCCAACTCGGTCCTTGCTGCTGGGTGGAAATGATCGCGGTTTAGCTCTTGAAGATATGGAACTCATCGGAGAAGGGTGAGCATGTTTTAGTCTTGGAGACTCACCTAACTATCAAGCAGCAACCATGGACGTTGTGGGCAGCTCTCGGTGGAAGTTTGAGAAGGTGAAGGTACTGGAAGGAGGAGGGAAAACGATGATAGTGTGATAGATGTAGGCAATTGTCGTGTGGGAATTTCCTCTAATAGAAGTGGTTAGTTCCTAGGTGGCAGGGGTTGTCGGGTGAGACAAGAAGAAATGGTGTATATTGATTTGCCATACTCCAGGTACGTGTTGTGTGTTATTCTATTTTGTTCGAGCAGTGCTGAATCCAAGAAGAAGAAGGAATCGGTAAGGCATGTTTGGTCCTTTCTTTGTAATTACAGTGGCTGCATGCTACTAGTCTTAATTCGTTGGTCTACATTATCGAATTCGAGCACAGCTCAACCGGTTAAGGCTTCGGGAATGGTACGAAAGGTCTCGGGTTCGAATCCCGGCTAGAGCATGTTTGCCCCTTTTTTTGTTTTTGCATTATTATGCCTATTTATTGTATATAAGTGACTGTATTAACATGTGGCATTATTAGTTGTATGTATATATATATATACGACTATTTTGTTATGTCACGTTTTTAATTATACCTATATACGGTTACGACTATTTTATTTGTCGTGTTTTAGTTATATGTAGAATGTTATAATCTTGTAACGTTGTGTATATGTACATATATATCCGTATGTACATAAGTATGGTAATATTAACTGTTCGTTTGTTCGCAAGTTATTACATGCTTGATTGTTTATACCTTAATGTAGTAAATTATATATTTAAATAACGTTTAATTATTTAGGGGTATTTCATTTATGGTTTTCAGGAATGTTTATTATTCAGAATTTTATTTTGGGTTTGGATGGTTGTAATAAGCCTAGGCACTCACAGAGGTTGTGAGTGTGGCTACAATGCTCTTGTAAAGACTTGTATTTGCTTCCGCGTTTTATATGTGCACTCTGTCTATCACACCACATGATAACAGTTGGTAGAAAATAGGGCGTTACAATAATTATTTGTTCTAAGATTACAAAAGGGAAGTGTTTAAAGCTCTAAAATTGGTGATTACCTTGAAACCCTAGGATGGGGTTTTGGTCAAGAATCAAAGGAGGAGCTTCAACCCACCATTGGAGGTTTGAATAGATGTTCAACAAGGAGAGAACAAAGTATTAAGAAGGGCAAAACTCGTCCTTACCTCTTAAACTATTACAATTTACCATTAAACTCGCAGCGGAACCCTAAATGCAACAGAGAGTGATACAACGCCGTTAGCCACCCACGTGGCTAACCGGGCCTAACTCAATTACAGTAACGGTTTGATGGATTGGAACAACCGAGTACTCCATACAAATACAAAACTTAATTCATTTCTTTACTATACCGAGTCTACAATATACAGATGCCGATAACATATTCGGTCTTACACCTCATTCAATACATAAGTAATTGAATCTAACTACCCATGCTATCCAGCAACCCCGTCCTACTCTCGAACGGTATCGTCTTCGGTGTACCTGAAAGATAAAAACGATGCCTCTAGGGGCTCAGCTTACGCTGCATATGAAATTCGCATACCCCGAGTGCTAACCGGGGTATGCCGACTACTTTTGTCGAGAGCATGAGATTCATTTTAATTCAATCAACATGCAACATAGCATACATTACATATGTACACTACACAAGGATTCACATTCACCCATGGAATACAATCCTTAACTAACATAACAAGGTTGTTAGTTGTATTAATTTCCTCTTAGGCCTTGAGGGTTTCTACCTCACTATGCCTTGGTTACTTATTCAATAACTCACCCATTCACTCGGGTCTCTTAATCTCAATCTCACCCACTCCCTCGGGTTACATAGTCTTATGCTCACTCATTCTCTCGGGATACTCATTCTTATACTCACCCACACTCTTGGGTTATTACTCTTTATCTCACCCACTCTCTTCGGTTACTTATACTTATCTCACTCACACTCTTGGGTTACTAATACTCAAGCTCACGTAGTTCTCGAGACACTATAGGTCTCCTACGCTCTTTTCGCTTGTTTCTCTTAATACATACTTAAGCAAAAACTCATGGCTTTTGAGCTTAGTTTTACTAGCTCCCGGAACTCACTCTTAGTTCCTACTACTTTCGCATAGGTTCGACTACTCTCGGACTTCTCACATTCCCAAGCTCTCCTCTCTCGGAGTCATTATATAATTGTGTATATTAATCTAGGAGCATCTCTCTCGATGTTCCTCATGGTTTGTAAACCTTACTTAAGTTCGGGCAATCGTTGGTTTAAGGGTTACCCTTACATTCATGTACTTATACTTTCGGTTATTTTCTTATACCGGGTACAATTCTCATATAGGAGGTTGACCATGTCTCAAGGGAGTTAAATGGCCCCTTAGGTCTCTTTTACTTTTCTTACAAGTTCACTTCATTGAACTAACTTCAATCCTCACGATGGAGGTTCATTCATCTCTCCACTCTTATTTAGTTCGTGGATTGTTTCAATATGGTTTCCTAACCGTTATCGGGTATTTACTCAACCCGTACATCTCCTCACATTCTAGGGAGTTCATATGTTTGCGTTATCGTTATACTTTAATCGATAGCTTGCGTGTGTTTGCATATTTCCATTAATTATGAAACTACCCAATCTACGGGTTTCTAGTCAATCGATACTCACTATAAGTCGGTCTATGAACTACGTTAGACCACACCGGCATACAAGCATGTTAGCTCATAAAACATACAGCATAGCAATACATAATCAAACAATGGATTATTTTCATGCTTTAGTCTTGATTAAGCTGGCACACAAACCCACAAATCAACGGAACTCGGTTAGTACGCGGGGTATGAGAAAATCATACCTTTCACCGGGGTGCTTACTTTTACCGTGTCATCTCACCATGCTCGGTTCACACACGATCCTCTGATAATGTTCCAAACATTATTATTAATACTAAACTCATACGGTACATAATTAAATGCTACACCCGTACTTTCCCCGTTATCCCGTTATCTCGGTTTTTACTTTTGTTAGTTTGAGTTCTCACTTCTCACTCACTTCTAACACTTTCTTACACTTCTTAGGGCCTTTACATGTCACCAAACAAGGCCTAAACATCATCTAACATCATTAACATTCAAACCCCCATCATTAGAAACCTTTAAAACACTCACGGGGCATTTCTGGGGGTGGTCCAGGACATGGTCCTTACCTAAAGTCCCGGACCAATGCTAGATTCCACTCTCCGATGATTTTTCACTATGGTCCGGGACCTTGTCCTGGAGTATAGTCCTGGACCAGGTACAAACTTCAACTCTCGGCCTTAATTTATGGGTGGTCCGGGACTTTGTCCAAGGACCAAGTCCCGGACCCTGCTAAAACCTACAACATACATTATTTTTCAGCCCCTAATCAATCCTTAAACCACCCTTAATCTTTCTATAATCTTTCCGCATGTTAAAACACCTTAAAACGTGCTCTAAACCTCTTCAAAACTTAGGTTTAACCCTTACTAAAATTCTTGCTCCAATTCACAATTTTTCATTCTCATTTTGAATCTTTGTTTACAAATGCATTTCCTAACTTCCTCTTGGTAGTTTATACCTCCTACCAACCTTACCAAATCACTTACTCACCACTCCAATACATTCCTAGACCAATGCACCTCTAAAACCCAAGTTCACTCCCTGTTTCACTAGTTAAACACTCTTGTTCCTTACTAGCAAAGTTCAAGACTTTTCTCCTCATTTATGCTACAGATTTTGCACACTCTCTCTACCATCTTCCTCTCATATTTTGGGGTAATCATTTACCCAAATCAAGCTCTAACAACACCTAGCATACCTAGGTCATTCTCCACTCAAACCACCACCTAAATCACTTATATTTCTACCGGAATTTCGCCATAGTCCGGCTACTTTTCTAACATTGCCCAAAGCTCATATTCTCAAACAATTTATCCTAAAACTAGCCAACCCCACAAGGGTTCTAATAGCACACATAATTCCATCAATACTCATCAATATCATCAAGCACCATATAAAGCAATACTTGAACACTTGGCACTTGGCCCTTTAACTAAGCATTAATTTCACAAATGTTTTCTCACTTGCATTATTACTATACAAGCACATTTTACCACAACTCAAGTGGGGTTCATTTATTTCATTAACCCATCCCAAATCTTAATACATGTAGAATATTCAATAGGGTGGGTTTCTTACCTTGGATTTTCTTAAATCTCCTTTTAATACTTTTTTCCTCTTCTCTTCTCCATTTCTCTTGCTCAATTATCTTGACTCCCCAAAATCGGCTAAGGCAAACCACTTGCCTAATTCTCTAGCCAACATTTAAGGATAGAATGTGTTATACCCAAAATTTTGACACCCCCTGGTTAGGGTCTACGAGATTTTGGTGTTGTGAGGGGCATTTAATCAAGTAATGAGGGATTCCGGCTCGATCGGCGCATCCCAGGGCATGAGAAGCAGTTTCGTCATTGTCAGGGGCGTTTTTGTAATTTTTAAGGCTCCTGGGACCTCCTATAGGCTTTCTCTCTCCTCCGAAAGAGGCCAAATCAGCTTGAAATGCTTTGATATTTTAACCCATGATAGAGGATGACATTATAAGCATAATGGCGTTGAAATTTTGATTTTTCGAATTTCCAATAATTTTCTAGCAATTTCTGACTTAATCTGACGAGAAATTCAATTTAAAAATATTCCAAAATTTTAAAAATCTGATTCCACTTCAGAAAATTCATAATTTCCATCCTTGACACGTGGTTAAAATTTCACAGCAAAATTCCTTTGGGAAGTGATTTAATTAAAATATCAAAAAATCTTACTTTTACTAGATTTTCTTTATCTTTAAGGAAGTCTATATAAAGGATAGGTTTTTTTGATAAAATGAGAACCTCATATGCTAAAGAACCCTAGGGGGTCAGAAAACACAGCCTCCTCTCTCTCTCTCACGTTTTCCAACACTCGGCCACCCAAATCACACCGAAAATCCCCCGAAATCACCATCTAAACACGGTTTCCAATCCCCAAAGCACCGATAATCATCAAAACCCCACAAAACATCACCAAAATGTGAAGAACAGCAAGAACAACCAACCAGAAGATTGGTTCGAAATCCTTTCGGGTCTGCCATCAACGGAGCACTCGACGAATCCCGGTGTGAAGAATCATCATGAATCCGAAGGTAAAACTGGTAGAAATTTCACTTTCCTAACTCCCCACGATATTATCAGTCTTGCCTCAAAATTTGGGCTTAAATGAACCCTTTTTCGCTTCTGTATCGTTAATTGTTTCAGCTACAGCCTTGTTACTTTTTTGCTAAGTTTCATATTAATTTTGATGTCAAATTGAGTTCTTTCAATTACTAACGTGTTTAAAATCTTTCAGGCTACACACCCATAAAATTTGAGCTCAAAACACCCTCGGGAACCATCGAAAACCCACCGTCCGTCGGTTGTCCGTGACCTCGGACTCATTGTCCGGGACCACGGTCGGTTCGTCTGTGGCCACGGACACCCACGGACAGTGGCGGGATTTTGTATTTTTCAATTTTTCAAATTTTAGGGTTTCTGTCAATACATGTCCGGGCCCACGGACACCCTGTCCGTGGCCTCGGACTTTTCAAGTTTGCGCTTTAATTTTAGTTATGTTATCGAAATCAGCTAATTCAACTGGGGTCCGTGGTCTCGGACATTAGGTCCGTGGCCACGGACGTAATTAAAATTTGACCTAATCCTGCCTCCGAAACCCTAGTTTAGGTAACTTTCAATTTCACTTTAATTTTCTGTCAAAAAACGTTAAAAAATAAAAAAAAAACAGAAGCGCGCACCTAGGTTAAAAACAACTTTGTAGAAAGTTGTAAATAAACCAAGTAGAGGAAAAACAACCTAGGAAGGGTAATGAAAGTAATTTGAACCCTAATTAGGTCGAATATCAAGCCCCCGAACCCGAACTCTCCTTTCCTAATTTGATCTAGGTTAAAATTAGGTGGTGACTCATAATAGGTTCCATTGAGCTAGCTTAGGTTTTAATAATTATTGTTATATGACATATTTATTAATCTTAGGTTATAAGTGGACCTAAAACCCGATTAGATCCTAATCAACTTAATCCACGTAGGATAGGGTTTAAAATCGAGGCTCACAGACTGGCGACTCTGTTGGGGACAAATTCTTAATTTTAACTTATTTAATTTTAAGAAAGAGGGCTTAACTTGAAAGATGTTTATTTATTGATTTTATTACATTGTTTATTTACTTTTGTGCGTAATTTGAATTTTTGTACCCTTGCATCATATGAGAGCGAGGGTCCACATAAACCAATTTCACCCCGGGACCCGTTTGAGGGTCCCCTGTCAGGGACTCACACCTTTTAGGTGATGTGAATAAGTGGGGGAAAAGAGGAGGGTGTCGTCTAACCACACCCCCTTAATACATGGGCTTTAGCCCCAAGCATTTTCCTGGCAGTACCCTTACCTAGCTCATTGTTTGGTCAGTCAAAGACCCGACCGTAGACGCACACCTTCAAGTGATGTGAAAAAAGTGGGGAAGCCCAAAGAGAATAGCGTGCATGCCCTATTCCTTTGCGGTGACCTGGGCTAGCACCCCAAGCACCTCTTCGGATCGATCTGTACCCATTGGACTGAGTCATTTTGTGAGGACATTTGCATCACCTCCTTATGTAAGACTTTTGTGCATATGTTCTTTCTCCTGGGCCTCAGACCCAATGTCTGTATCGATCTATCAATCTCTTCTAGCCCAAATGAAACATTTTAGGGATTTTGATAGTCCAAATACTCCTATCACCCAAAAAAAATCCTTTTGGCTGATTCTTGTTACAAGCCTGATTCTCGTAATGCCTAACGGTTTAGCCCAGAACAGACCCTTCCAAAAGTTTAGAGTCCAGTGTTCATTGCAGTACACTAATTTTCGGCATGTGTTTCTAAGTTTAGTCCCAGTCTCACTCCCGCAATGCTGACTTATCTTTTTGCTCAAAACAGGCAGCACCCCTTGTAGCTAGGATGTCGTCTGGAGTTAACGATCGAGGTACTCAGCTCGCTGAGCTTGCGGATTTAATAAGGAAACTAGCTGATTTAGAATTTATCCACAGGAGTGCCTTGGAAGAACTAAGCTCAGGATTTGTGTCGGCTGTAAGGGAAGCGAGAGCTCTCATTCATGCTCTCGGGCAAATCATCCCTTTAGATCTGGCCCCCAATGAGGACGGGGTCGAGTCATCGGAGAACCAGGAACCGCAACAAGAGCAGGCCGCACAGGTGCCCATTGTAGATCTGCAGCAGCCGCAGAGTCAGATTCTGAGAGTACTTCTAGGGCAGGGGTTAGTCCAACTCAAAGCCCCGCGGTTTCGCGGGCGGCACCTGGGGGCATGTCCCGAACAGTTCTGTCGTTTCCACCTACTCACGGGCCACTCCACAGATAATTGTCGCAATTTGAGGTCTAAAATTTTGTTATTGGCTCAAGACGGAAAAATCCAGATTGCAACCCCAGTACCGGAGCTTCCCCATGAAGCCGAAAGAGAATTCACACCCATTGGTTGTCCTTTAAGCCAGGCCTTTGAGGAGCTGCAAAACGAAGGGCTAATACGACCACTCATTCCTCGCCATGGAGAGACACGAAAGGGGAGTAGGCTCAGTCAATTTTGCAAGTACCATCAGTTAGCGGGGCATGATACCAATGATTGCAAAGTACTGAGACATCGGATCCAAGACCTCATCGATCAGGGATATCAGCGTTTGGATGACCTCGAGACTTCAGAATCCGAAGTTCAGTGTGCTGCCTTCACTGTTTTCTGGGATGACAAAAAGCCGGCGCGAGGGGCAGGGCGGAAGCCCGTATCCACGGTTAGCTTTGTCCCAGTAAATGCTCACATTACCCGGTCGGGCAAGCACTACGGATCACCTGAAAAGCCGTCACAAGAGGAAGAGCGAATGTTGTCCCCCCGGTGGCTGAAGAAATCCCAGGCGAACGAGAATTGCTTCAGAAGCTGAAGGCAACAACCATCCCCATGGCGATCTGGTCTTTGCTTACGATCTCACCAGAGCACCAGCGGGCCATTGCCAAACATTTGGGCGGGCCAGAGGAAAGTTTAGCCCTGGAAAGGATGGTCGCGGCTCTTTGGCAAAAGTAGGAGGAGGAGATCAGTTTTCACGATAGCGAGATCTCCGAGCACTCGGGAAAAGCATTGTATATTACTGTTTGGTGTGGGGCCTTCAAGGTGCCAAAAGTCCTCATTGACACGGGAGCAGACGTCAGCATCTGTCCTCTAAAAGTGGCAGAGGGTATGGGTTATGACAAGTTTGAGTCTTGCCAAATAGTGTTACGAGGGTATGATGACAACCCAAGACACGTCTTCGGCCTACTGGATCTTCTACTCAAGTTTGGGACGGTTATCCATCCAGTGAAGTTCTTGGTTCTGCAAATTCCCCATTCTTTCAATCTGATTCTGGGACGGGATTTCCTTCAAGATTTGAAGGCAGTCCCTTCTACGGTGCATCAATGTTTGAAGTTCAAAAGATACGGGAAAGTTCATGTCGTTAGAGGTGAACCACATCAGAAGGAGTTGTCTGTTTGCATGGTTGAAGAGGAGGGTTCGTCCCATCTAAACAGGTTCAGCATTGTACCAGAGCAGTCTGACCCAACTTCTCTTCAGAAACATAAGGTTGGACCAGGGAAGGTTATCATGGAGAAGTATGGTTATCAAGAGGGTAAGGGCCTTGGCAAGGATCTCCAAGGAATCCCAGACGTCCTGTCTCCGGCAGCAAACCCTGGTCGTCAAGGACTCGGTGCGTTAATGAACCCATCTTTCATTTCAGCAATTGAACTATCAACTTTACTCATATGCCCATGCTCTCCATGTTTACAGGATACGGTAA
The DNA here is from genome assembly GCA_023374045.1 of Limonium bicolor. Lineage (NCBI taxonomy): Eukaryota > Viridiplantae > Streptophyta > Magnoliopsida > Caryophyllales > Plumbaginaceae > Limonium > Limonium bicolor. Next base: position 19,680,496 of record CM041780.1, read on the forward strand.
GAGCGGTAGAGGAGGAGGCGATGCCCGATTGGATGTTCCTTGAAGGATAGGTCATAGGTTAGGGGTAGTTAGCCATTTAGTTCCCGCTTTGGGGTCATTAGGAGTCATTGTTGTTTTCTTTTGGTCGTTCTACATAGTTTCTTTCTTACCATAGTTTGCTTAGCAATTCTTTTCCATTTGGTTGGTACTCAATGTCCTTGTTACTTCTTTTGGTTATCAATAAAGTTCCTTCTTTGTTCATGTTTTAACGTTTGTACATTCGTTCATGTGCTGAAAAAAAAAAAAAAAAAACTCTCTCTCTCGTAAAGCATGTCTGCAAACGTATAAAAGGAAAAACCTTTGTTTTTCGCGAAACCTCTTGTACAAGATCACCTCCCCATCCAAGCATTCACCACCTCCATTGCAGCCACCACACATGTCACAACATTCCATCATTTCTACCATTTCACTAGGCACATAAAAACAAAACTGCTGCCACCAAAAGAAAAAAAAGATAAATCATTCAGCAACCATCCCATCATCACTCACCATCATACATGCAATCACCCTCCATAAGTAACTTGGGCATCCTAAGGTTTGTTAAGTAAACCCCACAACAATACTGGGGGTAATCTGAGTTAAGGAACGATAATGTTTATTCCTTTTGTTTAAATGTGCAAACAAGTCTCTGAGTGTACACTTCGCGAGAGTGCCTTGAACGGTAAAACCAAAAGCGAAAGAGCGTGTCATTTTTATACGACTCCATAGAGGTCACATTCAAAGGTGAGGTAAACGGCATGACTCCAAACGAAGGAGATAATTTGTAAATTTACGCTTAAACCTGTGAAGAGTAACAAAGAATAGATACACAACTATCAGGGATGACGAAGCACCTAGGTACAACACCACACAACCAAAAAGCTTGTAAACCCTGACATTACACCCTAGGCACCCCCGCTGAGCTATTCATGTATGACCTCTTTTACAACACTACAAGCTCCACGAACAAGCCAGCCAATGGTGAATAACCGACCCGGTGACCAAAGGAAGCAAGGAGCCCAACTTCCGAACAACAACTTCACAAGTCCAAAGAAGCAAAACTGCTACCAGCATGACGAAACGATCCGCAAACGGTCCCAAAGTGTCACAGGATCCAATGAGCTAACATCAAAAACATCTCTCAAAGTTTAAAGCCGGGAAACACAAGAACCCCGAAGGAATGGAGATTCAAAGAAAGGCAAATCTGAAAAGCCTCAAAGAAATCCAAAATCGGAAAAAAGAGAGAAGATGCAAGGAACAATCCAAAAGTTCTAAGTCCCGAGTTCACAAGCGAAGTCATCACGAAGTAGCCAAACGACTTCAAGGCAAAGAAGACAAGTCCGAGAGACGGTGCAAGTTGCAGCTTTGGTCATCCTTAAAGCTCCACATATCCTAAACATTCCTCCGTTATCCTGTTGTCATTCATCACACCCCATAGCCACGTTATAAGCTCAAAAGACTTCCAACTTAGTAGTTGTGTATCCAATCATGTGAAAGTAACAGGTTGAATGCGTAAATCTAATAAATGTCAAATTCAATGGTTGAGAAGTTGTGACCATAAGCGAGAAACGAGTGCAAACACCAAACACGTCGAGTGTAGGTTAGGAAGCACCACATCAAAACATAAGCCTTGACCCTGTAAGGATAAGACTTGTTCGCACGTTCAACCAAAGAAAATACTGGGGGCAATCGATCGTTCTGATCGATTGCCATGAATTCTAGCTCAGATTGTCTTGAGGGAAAATACTGGGGGCAATTGTTGGTTCCAACAATTGCTATGACAACGCCAATTGGAACCTAAAGCTCAAACATCACCACCATCGTACATCACACAGGCCCGTCCTAAGCCCTACCTCCACATCCAAATATCCCCAGGCCCGTCCTAAGCCCTACCTCCTCATCCAAACATTCATAGGCCCGTCCTAAGCCCTACCTCCACATTCAAACATTCACAGGCCCGTCTTGAGCCCTACCATCTCCAGGTTTGACATAAACCCTAATCCTTCCACATCCATTTAGACCCATCATACATTTTACTCACTTTTACTTAGAATAACCTTTAGGCTCGTCATAAGACCTAGACCCATCCTTTAGGCTCGTCATAAGACCTAGATCCATCCTTAGGCTCGTCATAAGACCTAGGACCATCCTTAGGCTCGTCATAAGACCTAGTTGCATTCCCTTAGGCTCATAGTAAGACCTAGCGTTACCCTTTAGCTTACCCAATCTCATCAAACACATTGCATTCATCTCATTCATATCGGCTCGTCATAAGACCTAGCTGCATTATCCAGGCGCGTCACAAGACCTGTGGACAGAAAGTTGGCGAGGTGATGGAAATAAATCCCCCTTTTGCGATGTCAACTTATTTTTGGGATCAACGAATAGTGGGCGAAGGCAATAAGTCCCCAGGGTTTTTACCAGGAGTTATCCCTGCACACTAGCTTGGGGGGCGTTGGCAATAAGTCCACATTGGGTCCAGCCAGGAGCATTGGCACGGGTTTCGGTCCCCAGAAGCATCCGAGCGTCATCAGCATCATCAGCATCATCAGCATCATTAGCATCGCTAGTATTTCAGCATTCTTGCATTTGCATACCACACAGTTTTCACATCCTAGGTAGTCAACGCCTTAGAATCGCTTGGCATTGCTTTATTTCATTTATTACGGGTAGTCAACGCCTTAGAACCGCTTGACATTATTTCATTTTCATCACCTAGATAGTCAGTGCCTTAGAATAGCTTGACACATTTTCACTTACAGGTAGTCAGTGCCTTAGAATAGCTCGACAGCATTTTGTTGCTTGGGTAGTCAACGCCTCCGAATAGCTGGACGTAGTCAACGCGGTTTCGGACCACATGGAGGATTTTGTGGAATCCAAAATTTTGGGGCATCACTCAAGCATCAACCAGACTTTTCTCATCCACTACAAAGTCTAGTTGACGGGGGGCAATCAGTTATACCCAAAATTTTGACCCCCCCTGGTTAGGGTCTACGAGATTTTGGTGTTTTGAGGGGCATTTAATCGAGTAATGAGGGATTCCGGCTCGATCGGCGCATCCCAGGGCATGAGGAGCAGTTTCGTCATTGTCAGGGGCATTTTTGTAATTTTTAAGGCTCCTAGGACCTCCTATAGGCTTTCTCTCTCCTCTGAAAGAGGCCCAAATCAGCTTGAAATGCTTTGATATTTTAACCCATGATAGAGGATGACATTCTAAGCATAATGGCATTGGAATTTTGATTTTTCAAATTTCAAATAATTTTCTAGCAATTTCTGACTGAATTTGACGAGAAATTCAATTTAAAAATATTCCAACATTTTCAAAATCCGATTCCACTTCAGAAAATTCATAATTTCCATCCTTGACACGTGGTTAAAATTTCACAGCAAAATTCCTTTGGGAAGTCATTTAATTAAAATATCTAAAAATCTTACTTTTACTAGATTTTCTTTATCTTTAAGGAAGTCTATATAACGGATAGGTTTTTTTGATAAAATGAGAACCTCATATGCTAAAGAACCCTAGGGGGTCAGAAAACACAGCCTCCTCTCTCTCTCTCTCACGTTTTCCAACACCCGGCCACCCAAATCACACCGAAAATCCCTCGAAATCACCATCTAAACACGTTTTTCAATCCCCAAAGCACCAATAATCATCAAAACCCCACAAAAACATCACCAAAACGTGAAGAACAGCAAGAACAACCAACAACCAGAAGATTGGTTCGAAATCCTTTCGGGTCTGCCATCAACGGAGCACTCGACGAATCCCGGTGTGAAGAATCATCATGAATCCGAAGGTAAAACAGGTAGAAATTTCACTTTCCTAACTCCCCACGATATTATCAGTCTTGCCTCAAAATTTGGGCTTAAATGAACCCTTTTTCGCTTCTGTATCGTTAATTGTTTCAGCTACTGCCTTGTTACTTGTTTGCTAAGTTTCGTATTAATTTTGATGTCAAATTGAGTTCTTTCAATTACTAACGTGTTTAAAATCTTTCAGGCTACACACCCATAAAATTTGAGCTCAAAACACCCTCGGGAACCATCGAAAACCCACCGTCCGTGGGTTGTCCGTGACCTCGGACTCATTGTCCGGGACCACGGACGGGTTGTCCGTGGCCACGGACACCCACAGACGGTGGCGGGATTTTGTATTTTTCAATTTTTCAAATTTTAGGGTTCTTGTCAATACATGTCCGGGCCCACGGACACCCTATCCGTGGCCCCGGACTTTTCAAGTTTGCGCTTTAATTTTAGTTATGTTTTCGAAATCAACTAATTCAACTGGGGTCCGTGGTCTCGGACATTAGGTCCGTGGCCACGGACGTAATTAAAATTTTACCTAATCCTGCCTCCGAAACCCTAGTTAGGTAACTTTCAATTTCACTTTAATTTTCTGTCAAAAAACGTTAAAAAATAAAAAAAAAGCAGAAGCGCGCACCTAGGTTAAAAACAACTTTGTAGAAAGTTGTAAATAAACCAAGTAGAGGAAAAACGACCTAGGAAGGGTAATGAAAGTAATTTGAACCCTAATTAAGTCGAATATCAATCCCCCGAACTTGAACTCTCCTTTCCTAATTTGATCTAGGTTAAAATTAGGTGGCGACTCATAATAGGTTCCAGTGAGCTAGCTTAGGTTTTAATAATTATTATTATATAACATAGTTATTAATCTTTGGTTATAAGTGGACCTAAAATCCGATTAGATCCTAATCAACTTAATCCACATAGGATAGGGTTTAAAATCGAGGCTCACAGAATGGGACTAAGTCAAGACACTTAGACTCATAAAAATAGCCCTAGAATTTAAGGGAGGGGAGAGCTTAGAACACATAATTAGGTCATTACCTTTGAACCTCTAAGATGGACGTTCATCCATGAATTAAAAGAGGGAACTCCACCACCATTGGAGGCTTGGAATATAGCTCACAAGGAAATAAACAAGGTATCAAAGGAGGCAAAAATCGGCCATGACAAAGAGATGAAGAAAATGAGCTTTCCTCTTGAAACTTTTTACCTTGTTTGAAAGAGGAGACTCCTAGCTCCAAAATGGTGTAGTTTACTCCTCAAATGCCCCAAAACCATGGAGGTCAAACTCCTCCATTTGAGATTTCGAAAAGAGGGAAGTGTAGAGCTTGAAGAGGGGAAGAAGAATATGTGTTCGGTTTTTCATTTGGAGCTCTAACATGGCTTGAGCATGGAGAGAAAGAGAGGCTGCCATTGATGTTGTTGGAGCAGCTCAAATCACTAGCATAAGGGAGGTGGGGAGTGCTCAAGGTGGAAGAAAGGAAGAAGGGAGGAGAGAGAGGAGGGAAATGAGAGGAAAGAGAAAAAAGAAAGGTACTTTAATACCTTTTTACTTTTCGACTTTTTCTTTCTTCTTTCCTAGCTAGGTGAGAGTGTGAGTGAGAGTCTTATTAACCCATTAAAAACCGGCCCCACTATATTATTAAGCTGGAGCGTTTTTTTTTACAGAAAACGCTTGTTATTTTACCCAGTTTGGCACTATTCACTAACCGGGCCCGTTTTTCGGATTTTTCTCGTTTCTTTATTTTTAATGGTACTTAAGCTTCCATTAATACTTAATTATAGTTATTTAGTCAAATATAATTTTTATGGGTCTATTTGACCGCTTAAAATCATATTTTCAGGTTTCCTCGAAAAACGTGCTTTAAAACTCCGTTGGCGTTTTAATTCATTATTTGGATCCGTTTTCTTCGGGAATCATTCCCATATACTAATTAGGCCTAACTAAGCCTTAGGAATCCATCTCGGACCCTAACGAGATCATATATCTCTTATACTCATTTAATGCGTGTTTTAGCGTTTTTCGCGTTTTACGCATTTTCTCTTTTCTTTTGGTTTTATTCTCTTTACCAATACTCTCTAGGCACCATTAGGCCTTTAATAATCACATTAGGATAATTTAATCACCATTATTAGGTCCGGGGTATTAAAATCTACCCCCCTTAAGAACATTGTCCTCAAAGTTGGTGAATCTAATATAGTTACACTCATGGGCGTACTATGCCAAGGTTATAATACACCTATAACCTTACAGACTCCGCAAGTTGGTCTCATTTCACACTACACATACCACCCACATATCACAGCATGTATAGCAACCAAAAATACTCTTTTTACTCTCTTCATGGAATCGGTCCGAAGACAAGAAGACACTACAGTCCTCGAATCCATATCGAGTAATACACTACTGATCACTTAGGTACCGGTCACGTTGAACACTTACACTTTCTGGTTCACGGCCGTTTCATGACAAATGGGCACTTACTCTCTCTGGCCCACGGTCCATTCGGTTCTGATCAAAACGTTACACATATACATATCCTCAGGCACTCTGCTTGACTCACTCAACACAGGACAGTCTCAGGGTACTCTCCCCGTCCCGCTGCCTTTGGGAAAAATCATTCACTGTCACCGCCCCAACCGGTCACTTAGGATCGCCGAACGTACGGTGCAATGGTTTCAAAACCATTTTTCGCCTTCATGCTCGAAGGAAAATCCTTTTTCAAATTCTGTTTGAAAATTCTTTTTAAAACATCACACAACTCCAAATCCGGTTTATGGTAGTTGTATCTTTCTTAGCGTGATTACTTGTGACCACTTATAGGGAGCTTCAAGAATCATCCAACCCTGATGTGATCAGCATCAGTGTTGAACTATCCTTCTACCCCAATTTGTGTTCGGTTTCCCTTGATCGCTAGCAGATCAAGTTCCACCTCCCACGTCAGTTTCAAACAAACAGATAGTCAAACATTTTTGTTTTCTATCTTTTACTCTATCTAGTCGTATTCATAAAACATTACATTTCAATTTATCTCTAAACCATAAAACTTAGGTCATCCGTCATTATTTTTGCTTCACTACTTTACCTAGGCATCTTATACTTATGGCCTTATTTAGTCAGATTGTTACTCAATTTAAAATACACCATACAACTCCAAAGGATGGAACTCACTCCACAATTAATTCTCAAATAAAATTACCCAGGGAAACTCACTTCCTACTAGGTTATACATCGGTTTCATACCGATTCATACTCATTATGTCTCTTGTCTAATCTCACTAGACATATACTATAGGGATTCTCATTCCCCAAGAGTTTCTCTACTCCTCTTTTCATAATTATTATATACATATTACTCGCTTCTCTCATGCACAATAATCATAATTACACAATGAATGGGTACATATGTTTATGTAACATAAGTTCCAATCATCAAAACCATTTCTTTTGTGCTATGCACAAAGTAGTTCACGCACCTATACGTAAAACATACTCTAAGCGGTTTCTCGCCCTACCCCCCTTAAAAGGGGTTACGCCCGCGTAATCGACCATATGTTATCACTGAACATTGGTTCACTAATTCGAGTATCATGAAGTGTTTTAACTTCAATGCGGCTAATTAACTCATAACCGGATTCGGTTCTAGCCTCTAAGGCTTCACGACATTTATGATTAGCCAATTACTCACAATTGCTAGGTATACTTAACCTTTGACTTACGTCCCGCTGGCTTCTGCTGCGTGACCTGATAATTAGAGCTTAACTCGCCCTTTGATATTCTCAATGTATTATTCAGTCCCTTTTTATGCCTTTTTGTCTTGAGAATAAAGGTTTCTCAATCGTCGCTTGGTATCTCTTACCGTATGCGAATTCGATGAGTTATAGATTTTCTCTCCAGTTCTCTGGAAATCTATTTCGTATAGCACTATATACCTACGTGATTATTCACTTACTTTTTTTCTGACTTATTGTCAGTTGAGGTCAAGCTACTACTCAGTATGTAGTGCTTCCTCATTTAATAGTGGCTCTAATTTATGTTTGTTCATCTTTTTATTATGCATTGATCCTGGGGCCTGTAGGTTATGGCCCACGTTCCTCGTGCATCTTTGGCCAATGGCCGCACGATTATTTCTCTAGAATCTCGCTCAACAGGCTTCGTTGACATTTCTCAAGTTCCTAGCTATCCCACAAGATCATTACTGCACAAGTGCAATACCAAAACACTAAGTCCTACAGAGTGTAGAGGCATAAACCCTTAGCAGTAAATCTCTTATGGGATAGGAATGAACATGTCTCCTTTACTATCCTTTCTCATCGTCTTCATATCATTATCTGATTATACTCTTATAATGGTCGCTCGCTGCGTACCATGGTCTTACTCATTAAACAACACTCGCTTATATGGCATCCGCTGCTACTTTAGCTTCCGCTCATGTACTCCCGCCATTTATACTATGGCTTGCCACTCACTTGGCTCAATAGAACATACTACTCTTTTAAATCTCTCTGCGCTTCTGGCGCATTGTTTACTCTGCAATTCATATTGCACACATACAATGTTTACTACTCATCCGATTACTCTTTCGGTTTCCTTCCACTGCTATAAAAGCTTTTCTACATACTATCTCTGTTCGAATTACTCCTTGGAAATAAACACATGCTCAAGTTTCACTACACCGCTCTAGCGGTTTCACATTACATACTTAGGTGGTAGTCTTTCTCTAGAGGATTCACGCAATTGCCGCTCGCTAGGCCCCATAATAACGAGGGGTATTCCCACTCTAAGGTAGTGGTTCATTTTCCACAATTCCTCTTATGCCTTATGCATAGGTTTTACAACGTTTAAATCTATGAATGGTAGTTGGTTTACCGGCTTACAAGCCATATTGCCTCGCCATGCTCTATGCGGGCTGTTTGTACAGGTTTCTTCTTCTCCGTATGCCATTAAATGGTTTGGAGGTATTACTGGGTTTTTGATATGGTTGTTTCATCACGCTTCCGTACATGGAAGTCCCTTTAAGTATCTTGATATCAATCTATGCCTTTTGGTAATTAGGGTGTTCCCTTGTTAAGTGGGATCCCTTTGGGGTTCTACCCGAGTGTTCGCTTTACACTTGTGTTCTCAACACGATATCTCGTTCAACCATTGTTGACTCCGGCACCCTTCACGGATTGCTCCTGGGTATTATTATGTAATGCCAATACATTTGGCTGGTACCTTAGGGTATTTTCGGTTTCTTACCCCGCCTTGCGGTTGTATACTTTGACTATCCCGTTTAGGTTTGTAACGTCTCCCATTATTGGGTAGATCATTGATACTTTTCCTTTATCTTCTTCGTCAGGTCGTTATTCTCATCAGTAAGGTGTACTGTGGGAATTCTATCCCGTTTATCGAACATTAATAAGTTCGTATTAGGCCTTTTCCGTATTGTTTATGCTGAGTATTCTTTCCCGTTGTCACGAGTTTGCTTTAAAATTTCCTTGAGACATATCCAATGTCTATGCTCAATACTCTATGCTTCTTGCACTCTTAACGCTATATCCTTAGGTCCGTCATTTTATTCGGTTCTTGAATCCTTAGGTCTGTCTTGGTTTGAATTGGTTCTTCCGTCTGTAGTCTAAAGTGGGCTACTTCCCGTGTTCCGTACTCTACATGTATACATACATGGAGTACCTTATTGATACGTTACCACTTACCCGACTAACTCATAATTGGTCTGTCAGGCCCGCAAGCTCCTTCGGAGTGCGGTCGTTCCATGTCTCGTTTGTGTACACTTGTAGTGTCGGTCACACGCCTAGGTGAAGTATTCTGTTGCCAACTCCTCTCATATCGTCCTATGATAACTTACTGTGGTTCTCTGGTTTGGTTTAAAAATTTGGGGGTTTTTGGAAAATTTACGTTTTGAAAGAAAATTTGAGTTTTGAAAATGAAATCTTCACGACATTCCAATGTTGGTTTCTTCTTACCAGTTTTAGCTTCTCTCCGACTGGAATGCTCTTAGTACAATGGTCAGGCCATTCAGCCTTCTCGAGGTTTCGTTTCACATTTCTTAGGGCTGTCTTGCCATATTGGCTTCTCTCGCCACTTTGGTACTTGCTGAGTACTGGTCGCTTGTCAAAGCTCTTCTAGTGGTCCCGTTTTTACTGCAAGTGCGCGGTACTGGCGGTTTTTTTAGGTTAACTCATACCGGTCACGGTATCGTTCACGTTATATTTGGTAGCCTTGTCGGCTCTTCCTTGATCCTATAGTTGGATAACTACTCCTTAGAGCTGTTTCTCATTCATCATGACATGACTGTCATTCATTTAGGTGCTTCTCCACTCTCGGAGTTCCTTAATTACTTAATCTATGTTCTACCTCGTTGTTCTTTTCCACATCTTACTACGGTTACCGAGGTTTAGGTCATTTAGGCACTACTTCTGTAGTCCTATTCGGGTATATCACGTAGTTATGCTCGTAGCTGTCTACGCTATATCAGTTAAGTATTGCAACCTCCTCGGGTGTGGCAGGGTGGGTGTACCTACTCTCAACTAGGTTCTTAGTTGGTTGGTATACCGTTGGTGGTATTATCTAACTATGGCGGTTCGTAGACTCGTGTCCCGCTTTTTGTTACTTCTCATGAATCCGCCTTCACTAGTAGAAAAAGACCCTACCGCAGCGGTTGTTTGGTACCTATGGTAGCGGTTGAAAACCGCTGCGATGGGTGCCGCTGCGGTAGGTGAAACACCTAACGCAGCGGTTGTAGAACCGCTGCGGTAGGTACTCTATCGCAGCGGTTCTTACTAAGAACCGCTGCGGTAGACCTATTTTTTAAAAAAAAAAACACCTATCGCAGCGGTTGTTAATAAGAACCACTGCGATAGACCTATTTTTTTTAAAAAAAAAAACCACCTATCGCAGCGGTTCTTATTAAGAACCGCTGCAATAGGTTATTTTTTTTTGTTTTTTCCATTCCACCCGACAATTCTACCACACACACCCAAAATCAATCAAACCTGTTAAGATATAGCAATTAACAATGCCACCACAGTGGGACATTAGATCAACCATTTCACCATTTAAATAGCCACCAAACCTATCTACGGGCAATAATCCACTTACATTTACAAATTTGAGCAAATTAATCAAACATCAACAAAATCTTTACAGAAACGACAATTGTTTCATGAGAATTTCAAAATCATCCTACTCAATCCTACCAAACCCTAGAAGCAACCTACATTAACGCTCATGAATTCTGCCCATTCTTTGAGCACCTCGGTTATATGTCCTTCGTTGTAACCGTCTACCAACTCTTCAAAAGCCTTGGAATTAACACAAAAAGAAATATGATTAGTTGCTAATAATACTTTGAGTTCAAGAATCAATGTTAAAAATTATCTACAAAACCAAAATATTTCGAGAATGCTACTTACCAGGTCTAGAGACTTCTCTGGCAAGAGTCTCGGTCCCGCTATCAAGTCACTCATAAACCGAATGATATAGTAGCCACATTCCGAACCTCCCGGCTGCTGTGGACACTGCACATGTATATACGTACATATTCAAAATCGATTTAACACATAAATTATAATATTGTTCCTATTTTAAAACTAATGAACATATTACAAAATTTGAATAAGGACTACAAAAATACCTTGACTACATTCCACGGAATCTTCTTAAATCTCTCTCCTCGGACATGCGTCATTACAGATACAAAGGCACTAGAATTCATACGCACAGATAAAGTAAAAGGTATCAACCGGATGATTAAGAAATAACTAAAAATTGATAATTAATCAAGTTAAGTAAATTCATCACCTCATCAACATGTTATAATAACTGGCCTCTTGGGACGCAGAGATGCTGAGTCAAGCTGCAGGACTCTTGGGCTTTTTATACATAGAACGAGCAAAGACCAGTGTCGGCTGTTCATAGATTACAATACAGGCAGAACTTAATTCAATCAATTACATAATACAAATATCATAATTTTAAACTAACTTAACATTAGATAAAATTCTTACCCTTGATGAAGAGGCAGCATTATATAAGATTTATCTGCAAGTGCACACGCATGTATCACATTCGACAAGTACTGGACCAACGCTTGGGGGTCAGATCCCATATTAGCTTCGGAACACTAGTCAGGGCATAGGAACCCGAAACTACTATTCTCATGTACTTGGACCGCCTTGTCATCAATAAACCTGCACAATATAAAGAAACCAATATTATGAATTTAATTTTCAAATATCCAGAGTAAAATGTGTACAACGTATGCTAATTACTCATGCAAGCCGATTTGAGAATCGACGCACTCAACCAATCCTTCGTGAACAACTCCACAAAATCAGTAAGATAGATTTCAAAACTCGGAGCGCCTGTATAGTGAAAAATTTCCGGTCTTGGTTCCATTGTAACCGAATCTCTTCCTGGCGGCGTCATCAATAGTGTGGAGTGCAACAGTTTCAGCATGGGGGGTAAGGCATTCAGAACCGCCGGTTGTAGCAAATTCGATCTCATCACAACTCTAGTCGCGGATGCCATCGAAGGATTAGCTGGTGCAACAACAACTCTCTTTCCTTTTGCCTTATCAGAATTTGATTGAATGTGTTCCTAATATATTAATTTAATAAGTATATGTTTCTACTCTAGGATATGTTAAAGAATAAGTTTTTTCATGGGGTTACATGTTGCTCCCCAAGCCTAATAAATCTACAGGGCCACTATACTGTATTAGATTCAGCTTGACGAAGGGTGGATATGTCTGCACTAGGCACCGGTATCTGACAATCCGCGTAAGCAGGCGCGTAACCTTCAACAAGCACCCGGGCATGGTACTCTCGGAGCGCTGTATTCCTCACGGTGTCTCCAGCACAAGACTTGAAAAGTTTTCCCCACCCTACTTCGACTTCGTCAACGCTAATCACTTGGAACAATGTGCAGTCAATTGGTTGCTAAATTTTCAAAATTAAAGATTTTAGATGCACATAAACAAGTGTATAATTTGTTTTTTTTTGTATTTGTAGTTAACATGTTGTTCTAACCTTGAGAGATGAATATGGAAATGGGTTGACGGAGTGAACACTACTGGGAGGCACTGCTGCGGGCTCTGATGCTTGTGCCTGATCTGGCGGTCTAGAAACCTCCTGACTCATCCTCTCAGAACGCATCATCTCCATAGCTTGAGCGATTGACTGCTGAAATTCATTTCGTAGTCACTGCTCGAGCTCCGCATTCTGGCGTAAGTGCTCCTCATATGTAATGCTCCCTCCAGCACAGTGTCTCGACCCAGGATTACCGAAGGTTTGGCGTATACCGACATGACCACCAAAGCCTACTGCACGACCCGGATGATCCTTCTTCCCGAGAGCGCGGGAAAGTGGATCATCTTGCCTAACGGGCTGCCAAGTGCCCTGGGTGATCTGGGAGCTTAACTCTTCCTATTATTTAACTGCTATTGTTACTCTATAAATATAATAAACATTTTTTAAACTAAAAATCACTTACCATTTGGTTGATGACTTCTCTCGTGACGTCATCATACTCAGCAGGTGCCGCCGGATTTGAAGGTTTCTTCTGTCGACTTAAGTCCTAAACCTTCATCCTTCGTTCGCTGACATTCGAGCCAGCTGGCAACAACCCCTCTTTCTTCCACTGCGGCACACGCTGAGCAATACTTGTACTCCCCATGTGATGGGGGTAACGATTTTTTTTTTGCATTTTGTTGTTGTTTCTCACGTATAGCCTACATATATGTATGAAAAGACAAATTATGCAAATAATATATGAAAAAGACGAATTAACCAAATGAACTCTAAGGACACTTTAAACATTTATCATACAAAAGAACAACTACTAGTGTGAAACTCACCTTGAACTCAGGGGTCAAATGCTTCGCCACAAACTCATTCCACTGCTCTTCAGTAATACCATCATATTTTTGCCACGGTGGTCTCCGATCATCCACATCTGGCACTTCTGCTTCCTCTATCTCTGCGGGCTCCTCACAGTAAATGTACTGCCTCGTGAGCAGAGATCTGAAGTCTTTGAACTGTGTGGCAATCCCCTTCATCACATCATCCTTCAGAGAAGGATCTATACAGAATCGGTCCTATATGCACACAAAAAAATGGATTAGTGTAAAAAAGTAACTATATAAATCTTAAAACAAACTATTAAGTGTAACAAATACCTTGAGACGTTCAAATATCTGCTCCTTCAATGCCTGAGGCACTTGCTTCCAATTGTGGTTTATATTGAAATATGTACTCACCAAATGCCTGGCTAGAGCAGTGAAATCATTTTTCCAAGTACCCGTCGGCTGATTAAACTCATTGAACTCCAAAGGCTTTGTCGGGGGGCCTCTATTTGCTTTCAGCCCACGGGTTGCCCCTCGTTTTTTGGGTTTCTTGAGAGGCGGAGGAGCAACTTGTATCTCTTGTCCTTCCTGTGAAGGCCTTGCTGTCTCAGTCTGCTGTGGGGTGGTCTCTACGTCTGCTTTCTTTGATTTCTTTTTACCACCTCGTGTGGTGCGTTTTGCCGGTCTACTATCCCCAGTCAGGAGCAGCTGTCCTATAGGATCATCAATAGGATCATCATCCACTGAGGAAAAAAACACACACACATTAGATCAATATTCATGGAACGATGTATAATTGCAAAAATAAACATAAATAATTAATTCTGATAACATTGTAACAACAATAATACGAATTATATAATATAATTTCAACCAATGGTGTAACCTAGACATAGTAACATATATCATGATCTGTTTTCTACCCAAACCCCCTCATTATGGTCTGATCGAGCGTAGATGGTCTGAACATCACCATTTTGTAAATCATCTGTTGAATCATGCAACCCTGTATGCAACGATACATTTTCATCTATCATCTCATTAACACCTGGTCACAGTCTACACCCAACACAAACTGATCTTCCTTATTAGTTGTAACACGTGAAAGATCAACCAAAATAAGTCCTTTATCATTTTGAAGTCCATGTCTGTTGTCCACCCAATTGCAGCGGAACAATAGAAACGAATCAATGTGATAGTTTAGTTCCCATATGTCCTCTATCACACCATAATACCAACTACTACTGCTCATTGGTTGAACCTGGTTACCTAGACCATATTCAGTCACCGATGCTTCAATTTTTACCCCACTGTTCTGATGTATTGATTTAGCATCTTGGCGTGCAGTGTAGTATGTGCATCCATTAATGTCATACCCTTCAAACGATACAACATCTGTTCCAGAACCAACAGCTAGACATCTGATTTCTTCACTAACATCTTCGGGGTTCAATGAAGCTTGCTCAAACACATATTCCTTAAACCATTGGACGAATACTCGATTTTGTTCTTTTTTAAGCCAGATACGGTTTTTGGTAGGGTTTTGTCGACTCAACTCAGCAATGTGAATATCGAAGTAGGGTTCAACAACCTCAAGGTGTTGTAGTACAAACAAATGTGCCTGATTAATAAGATCACGAGAGATACGAACAACCTTTTTGCCAATAACTCCTTTACCCTCAAATCTACCATGGTGACGTGGTTTGGGAATACCAATTGACTCTGCATCGTTCAAATAACTTGTTACGAATTCTGTGACTTCCTCAGTCACTGTTGCTTCGATGATACTGCCTTCCGGTCTATATCTGTTTTTCATTCTACCCTTCAGAATCCCCATATATCGTTCGAAAGGATACATGTAACGTAAGTAAACCGGACCACAATATTTGATCTCTCGGACAATATGCACTACTAAATGCACCATTATGTCGAAGAAAGATGGTGGGAAATAAATCTCAAGCTGGCATATTGTCACAACAATTTCATGTTGCAGATCATCGAGGGTGTCTGAGTCAATTGCCTTGCAGCAGACAGCGTTGAAAAAACATAATCGAGTTAGAAGCATTTCTGACATTTTCTGGTAATATCCCTCGTATTGCAACTGGAAAAGATGCAACATTAACACATGATAATCATGAGATTTCATGCCTAACAGTTTCAAATCCTTCATAGAAACTAGGTTCTTCCAGTTTGAAGAGTACCCAGATGGTACCTTCAATGTGTGCAACACTTGCAAAAACTTAATTTTTCACTCTTAGAGAGGGTATAACACGCAGGAGGTAGATATGTTCACTTCTCATCCTCTATTGGGTGTAGTTCTTTCCGTATGCACAACTCTTGCATATCTCTCCTCACCTTCAATCCGTCTTTCGTCTTGCCGGGTATGTTGAGCAAAGTACCACACACTGCCTCACCGACGTTCTTCACAATGTGCATGATATCCAAACAATGTCGAACAGGCAGATGCCGCCAATACGGTAGATCCCAAAAATGGAACGTTTTTTCCAAATGTTCTTCGGCGGCTTGGATGTGTTTCCAAAGACATTTTCAATGTCTTTTACCTTTGCATACACTTCCTCTGAATTCAAAGGCAGACGAGCCACACGAGTCTCGGGCTCATTGTTGAACAGCTTTCGCTTTCTCAAACGGTAAGGATGGTCTACTGGAAGAAACCGTCGATGACACATATAAACATTTTTGCCGCAGTGCTTCAGACGATCTGAACATGTGTCATCCTGACATACCGGACACGCTTTGAATCCTTTCACCGAGTATCCTGACAAGTTCCCATAGGCAGGAAAGTCGTTAACAGTACAGAACATCGCCTTCAGTGTGAAATTTTCTTTGCATGAGCATCATATACCACTGTCCCTTCATTCCACAACAAGTTCAGATCGTCGATCAGTGGTGCAAGATATACGTCAATGTTATGACCAGGTTGCTTTGGACCAGAAATTAGGAGTGATAACATAATGTATTTTTGTTTCATGCACAACCATGACGGTAAATTGTAGATCACTTGTAGTACCGGCCAAGTGCTGTGCTGACTGCTCAACGTGCCATACGGGTTTATCCCATCGGTACACAATCCAAGTCTCAGATTCCTATCCTCATCCCCAAAATGATGTTTGAATTTTCTGTTGATATTTCTCCACTGAGGTCCGTCTGCAGGATGTCTTAATTTTTCATCGATTTTTCTACCATCCGCGTGCCATCGTAAGTTCTTCGCATCTTTTGGGTTGGCCAACAACCGTTTGAATCTAGGAATTATCGGCAAGTACCACAATAATTTCACTGGACGATTTTTTTTCTGAAAGGAGGAATCCTCATCCTTGTCCTTGTACCGGGACAACAAACATTTAGGACACTTGTCTAGATGTTCGTATTCACCCCTATAAAGCACACAGTTATTTGGGCAAGCATGAATCTTTTTATATTCAACTCCCATTGGACACATCCATTTCTTTGCCTCGTAGGTGGATGTAGGAAGACCATTCTCATCAGGAAGCATATCATGTATCAGCTCTAGAAATGACGTGAAACACTTGTCACCAACTCCATATTTCCCCTTTAAGTTGAACAAATTAAGTACAGCAGTCAATTTTGTGTATTTAACGCACGAAGGGTACAAAGGTGTCTTTGATGCGTCCAACAATCTTTGATACTCTTCCAGCTTATCGACAAAAGTATCCGCAACATTTTCTAACATTTCATCCATTTGCTCATCATGGTGAGTGGTCTCGCTGTCATCGAATCCTGAATCACTTAACGGTACCGACTCATTGATGATATTGAAGGTGTGGGCGGTACTAGCGTAACGTGGATCATGAGCACTTGATGATGTTGAAGCACTAGCTGCAACAGTTTCTCCATGAAAATTCCATCTTTTGTAATGTGGCATGAATCCACGGGACTTAAGATGAAATCTAATTTCCTCAATGTCTTAATATTTCCTTACGACCCCACAGTCAACACAAGGACATGAAATATTGTCCGCCTTTGTTATGTCCTTGTGTTGCACTGCCGCTTTGAGAAACTCTTTCACCTTCTCATCAAAATAGTGATCCCCTCGATCACCGTACATCCAGTCACGCTCCATTATATATGTGAAAACAAAACAATGTCAAGATTGATTTGTCTTTCAGTTTCGTCTGCATTTGTATATGGAGCATGTTTCTACTGGATGTACGGTTGCAACCAAACTCAGCACTACTCTATGGTTACAACCTAACTAACGTAGCCTAAGTACTCTAACGTTCCAACGTAACTAATCTAGCCTTATTCTAACAATTCTAACACATTTAATTTAACTTCAACAAATCATTGCATTATTAAAACAAAAAAATTTAATTACTTACTTGTTTTAAGGTTGTACAGAGGGGGAAGCTAGGAGACTGCTTTGGTGATGGGCTGGGAAAGTACTGGTACAAATAACAAATAATATTAATTAATAAGACTAATACGATTCTAGAAAAAATTCGGCATGAACTGTGCGTAATCGTGTTAATCCCATGCTTATCATTAAGCATTCACCAATATCTTATTTACCACGACAAATAAATTCAACAATTGACAGCAACCATCCTTATTCACAATCACTCAATATTAACCACAACCACTTTTTCGCATTAATTAATTAAACAAACATAGAGAAAAGATAGATGAAGATGTTACCTTTTCACTCTTACTCCACAGCAGAAGAAATGAGAAAGAAGAAGCAGAGACCACCCCAATTAGTGCAGACAGCGGGGAAGCAAGGAATGAGGAAGAAAGAGACGTAGATTAATTGCTACACAAAACAACAAATAATTGAAGTTAATTAATGAAACTAATACAATTCTTGAAAAAATTCGGCATGACCTTTGTGTAATCATGCTAATCTCATGCTTATCATTAAGCATTCACCAATATCTTATTCTCCACGACAAACAAATTCAACAATTGGCAACATCCATCCTTAATCGCAAACAATATAACTATATACGATTATCCACACACTAATAAATTAGAAATCAACAACTGCGCTACAATAAACAAAATACACCAATTGAGGATTCAGTTTCGATTAACCAAGCTAGTGTAAGCGTCGGTTAATTGATAATTGAAGAATTTTTATATTAAAATTAAGTTTTAGATTTCTTCTATTTAGTTTCCTATAGTTCAATAAACCAAATTGACAAATTGAAACTACAAGAATTAAATCAATAATTGTTGTGTTGTATTTTATAGTGGTTTGTTTTTTAAATTAATACATTGTATATTTTTAATAGTTGGAAGTTAAACATAATACTTTCCTATAATAATTGTAATATAGTATAATGCGTTTGTGTACTTTAAAAATCAAAATGTTTCTTAGTTGATGATTATATATGCATTTAATAGATTAAGAAACACATAAAAATAAAACTTAGAAGATTGTTTTTTGCATTAAGTATATGAATAGTCAAAACGTGTGATCTATTTATGTTCTGTATATAATATTAATATCATATTAGAAACTAAACAAAGTAATATTTATTTTACTTATATTTTTATCGTGTGGTTTTCTATAGTCATTTTCATTATGAGTTATGTTATTTTTAATTGTCATATATTTGAAGATGTTAATATGACTTCACAAAAAGTTAAAACTTTTTTTAAAAAGTTTTTTTTACTTTTATCCATAAAAATAATTATTCATAATTAAAACTTAATGAATATCTTTTTATATTTTCTTACTTAAAATTATATTGTGAATTTTAAAAATATCAAAAGATGTGATCTATTTATGTTCTGTATATAAAATTAATATCATATTAGACACTATACACATAGTAATGATTATTTTACTTAAATTTTTATCGTGTGGTTTTCTATGGATTGTTTCATTATGAGTTATAGTAATTTTAATTGTCATATATAGTTGAATATGTTAATATGACATCACAAAAGTTACTTTTTCAAAAAAATGTTTTTTAGTTTTATCCATAAAAACAATTATTCATAATTAAAACTCTTGATGAATATCTTTTTGTATTTTCTTACATAAATTTATATTGTGAATTTTAAAATATCAAAAATTATTTTATTGTAGAATAATGAACAAAACAAGGTCTTAATTTTCGGAACCCTTCAATAACCTAAGAACCATAATGTCTGCACAGAATAACAACACCAATGTTGAATCAAATTTTCGGAAATCAATAACAGCCACAAACTTCTACCATTTCGAGATCCTAGCCCAATTTTATGGGCTCAATTTCGCAGTCATATAACTTCAGTTAGCCAGAAACTAAATTTGGTTTCAATGTCTAAATACAACATATAGCTCACGGTTTCTAGTTCCACAATTTCAGAAACCAGTAAACACTCAACAACTCCTAAAAATCGCACTAATCCAACAATCAGAACAAATCAGTCTCGAATCTACTACAATACAAATAACATTTCAATTAAACAAACAAAAAACGAAGTTAGATCTAACCTCGTTTTTTCTGTTCAGTCGCGCAACAAATCGACGCCTGCGAACCGGTGGGCTGTTAGGGCGACGGCGACGGAGGCAGAGCGGTGGCGCGCAGAGACTACGGTGGCGGCGGCAGTGGCGGTGGCGGTCGCAGGCGTTGAAGCTCCTCGTCGCTCTGGAAATCGCCGTCGCAACAGAGAGGTTAGCCACAGGAGAGGAGGAAGAAGAAGAAGAAGTCGCGTGACTGAATTATATTAAAGGACTCAATCGCAGCGGTTCCTACTAAGAACCGTTGAGATAGGTCTGTAAAAAAGACCTATCTCAGCGGTTCTTAATAGGAACCGCTGCGATAGAGTTGTTTTTTTTTAACGACCCTACCGCAGCGGTTGTTACTTACAACCGCTGAGATAGGTTTGCGGGATTTTTAAAACCGGCCTATCGCAGCGGTTGTTTTTACAACCACTACGGTAGGGGCACTGCGATAGACCATTTCTGTACTAGTGCTTGTTGCACTATTGGTGCTTCCTTTCTTGTTGCTGCTTGGTCAGCCGGGTTCTCGCGACTGCTAGGCATGTCGCCCCATGCTGCCACAGATTCCAGTTCCTTGGATTAGGATTTCTCGACCTTCCATCATTGAGTGCGGTTATTGTCGTTCCAGCGAAATCCGTCTCCGGGATTTCCGGTTCTCGGGATCTACCGCAAGACAGGCTCTGGTTCATATTGAAGTATTAAATAACTGCCAGATCGGGTTTCCCCGTCTTTCTGGCGTTCTTTCCCGAGCTTTTTAATACGGGGGTTGTGGAGGGCGGGTTTGGTATCGTAGGTATCCAGATCATACTGGAAGTTCCTAACTAGCGCATCTCTCACGCTATCACTCAACCCTTAGCCCTAAGTCTCTAATTCCTAACTCGGTATTCCCTATGCTCGGAATTTCCAGTCATTAGAGCGATACTTCGCTCTGATACCATTTTTGTAACACCCCAAATGCTAAACTCGTCCTTACCTCTTAAACTGTTACAATTTACCATTAAACGCGCATCGGAACCCTAAATACAACAGAGGGTGATACAACGCCGTTAGCCACCCACGTGGCTAACCGGGCCTAACTTAATTACAGTAACGGTCTGATGGACTGGAACAACCGAGTACTCCATACAAATACAAAACTCAATTCATTTCTTTACTATACCGAGTCTACAATATACGGATGCCGATAACATATTCGGTCTTACACCTCATTCAATACATACGTAATTGAATCTAACTACCCACGCTATCCACCGACCCCGTCCTACTCTCGAACGGTATTGTCTTCGGTGTACCTGAAAGATAAAAACAATGCCCCTAGGGGCTCAGCTTACGCTGCATATGAAATTCGCATACCCCGAGTGCTAACCGGGGTACGCCGACTACTTTTGTCGAGAGCATGAGATTCATTTTAATTCAATCAACATGCAACATAGCAATACATTACATATGTACACTACACAAGGATTCACATTCACCTATGGAATACAATCCTTAACTAACATAACAAGGTCGTTAGTTATATTAATTTCCTCTTAGGCCTTGAGGGTTTCAACCTCACTATGCCTTGGTTACTTATTCAATAACTCACCCATTCACTCGGGTCTCTTAATCTCAATCTCACCCATTCCCTCGGGTTACATATTCTTATTCTCAGCCATTCTCTCGGATTACTCATTCTTATACTCACCCACACTCTTGGGTTATTACTCTTTATCTCACCCACTCTCTTCGGTTACTTATACTTATCTCACCCACACTCTTGGGTTACTAATACTCAAGTTCACGTAGTTCTCGAGACACTACAGGTCTCCTACGCTCTTCTCACTTGTTTCTCTTAATACATACTTAAGCCAAAACTCATGGCTCTCGAGCTTAGTTTTACTAGCTCCCGGAACTCACTCTTAGTTCCTACTACTTTCGCATAGGTTCGACTACTCTCGGACTTCTCACATTCCCAAGCTCTCCTCTCTCGGAGTCATTATATAATTGTGTATATTAATCTAGGAGCATCTCTCTCGATGTTCCTCATGGTTTGTAAACCTTACTTAAGTTCGGGCAATCTTTGGTTTAAGGGTTACCCTTACATTCATGTACTTATACTTTCGGTTATTTTCTTATACCGGGTACAATTCTCATATAGGAGGTTGACCATGTCTCAAGGGAGTAAAATAGTCCCTTAGGTCTCTTTTACTTTTCTTACAAGTTCACTTCCTTGAACTAACTTCAATCCTCACGATGGAGGTTCATTCATCTCTCCACTCTTATTTATTTCGTGGATTGTTTCAATATGGTTTCCTAACCGTTATCGGGTATTTACGCAACCCGTACGTATCCTCACATTCTATGGAGTTCATATGTTTGTGTTATCGTTATACTTTAATCGATAGCTTGCGTGTGTTTGCATATTTCCATTGATTATGAAACAACCCAATCTACGGGTTTCTAGTCAATCGATACTCACTATGATTCGGTCCATGAACTACGTTAGACCACACCGGCGTACAAGCATGTTAGCTCATACAACATACAACATAGCAATACATAATCAAACAATGGATTATTTTCATGCTTTAGTCTTGATTAAGCCGGCACACAAACACACAAATCAACATAACTCAGTTAGTACGCGGGGTATGAGAAAGTACCTTTCACCGGGGTTTTTACTTTTACCGTGTCATCTCACCATGCTCGGTTCACACACGATCCTCTAATAATGTTCAAAACATTATTATTAATACTAAACTCATACGGTACATAATTAAATGCTACACCTGTACTTACCCCGTTATCTCGGTTTTACTTTTGTTAGTTTGAGTTCTCACTTCTCACTCACTTCTAACACTTTCTTACACTTCTTAAGGCCTTTACATGTCACCAAACAAGGCCTAAACATCATCTAACATCATTAAAATTCAAACCCCCATCATTAGAAACCTTTAAAACACTCACGGAACACTTCTGGGGGTGGTCCGGGACATGGTTCTTACCTATAGTCCCGGACCAATGCTAGATTCCACTCTCGGATGATTTTTCACTATGGCCCGGGACCTTGTCCTGGAGTATAGTCCCGGACCAGGTACAGCCTTCAACTCTCGGCCTTAATTTATGGGTGGTCTGGGACTTTGTCCAAGGACCAAGTTCCCGGACCCTGCTAAAACCTGCAACATACATTATTTTTCAGCCCCTAATCTATCCTTAAACCACCCTTAATCTTTCTCTAATCTTTCCACAAGTTTTCCACATGTTAAAACACCTTAAAACGTGCTCTAAACCTCTTCAAAACTTAGGTTTAACCCTTACTAAAACTCTTGCTCCAATTCACAATTTCCCATTCTCACTTTGCATCTTTGTATACAAATGCATTTCCTAACTTCCTCTTGGTAGTTTATACCTCCTACCAACCTTACCAAATCACTTACTCAACACTCCAATACATTCCTAGACCAATGCACCTCTAAAACCCAAGTTCACTCCTTGTTTCACTAGTTAAACACTCTTGTTCCTTACTAGCAAAGTTCATGACTTTTCTCCTCATTTATGCTACAGATTTTGCACACTCTGTCCACCATCTTCGTCTTATATTTTGGGGTAATCATTTACCCAAATCAAGCTCTAACAACACCTAGCTATACCTAGGTCATTCTCCACTCAAACCACCACTTAAATCACTCATATTTCTACCGGAATTTTTCCATAGTCCGGTTACTTTTCTAACACTGCCCAAAGCTCACATTCTCAAACAATTTATCCTAAAACTAGCCAAACCCACAAGGGTTATAACAGCAAACATTATTCCATCAATACTCATCAATATCATCAAGCACCATATAAAGCAATACTTGAACACTTGGCACTAAGCCCTTTAACTAAGCATTAATTTCATAAATGTTTTCTCACTTGCATTATTACTATACAAGCACATTACTACCACAACTCAAGTGGGGTTCATTTATTTCATTAACCCATCCTAAATCCTAATACATGTAGAATATTCAATAGGGTGGGTTTCTTACCTTGGATTTTCTTAAATCTCCTTTTAATACTATTTTCCTCTTCTCTTCTCCATTTCTCTTGCTCAATTATCTTGACTCCCCAAAATCGGCTAAGGCAAACCACTTGCCCAATTCTCTAGCCAACATTCAAGGATAGAATGGGACTAAGTCAAGACACTTAGACTCATAAAAATAGCCCTAGAATTTAAGGTGGGGGAGCTTAGAACACATAACTAGGTCATTACCTTTGAAGCTCTAAGATGGATCTTTATCCATGAATTAAAAGAGGGCACTCCACCACCATTGGAGGCTTGGAATATAGCTCACAAGGAAATAAACAAGGTATCGAAGGAGGCAAAAATCGGCCATGACAAAGAGATGAAGAAAATGAGCTTTCCTCTTGAAACTTTTTACCTTGATTGAAAGAGGAGACTCCTTCCTCCAAAATGGTGTAGTTTAATCCTCAAATGCCCAAAACCCATGTAGGTTAAACTCCTCCATTTGAGATTTCGAAAAGAGGGAAGTGTAGAGCTTGAAGAGGGGAAGAAGAATATGTGTTCGGTTTTTCATTTGGAGCTCTAACATGGCTTGAGCATGGAGAGAAAGAGAGGCTGCCATTGATGTTGTTGGAGCAGCTCAAATCGCCAGCATAAGGGAGGTGGGGAGTGCTCAAGATGGAAGAAAGGAAGAAGGAAGGAGAGAGAGGAGGGAAATGAGAGGAAAGAGAAAAAAGAAAGGTACTTTAATACCTTTTTTACTTTTTGACTTTTTCTTTCTTCTTTCCTAGCTAGGTGAGAGTGTGAGTGAGAGGCTTAGTAACCCATTAAAAACCGGCCCCACTATATTAGTAAGCTGGAGCGTTTTTTGTTTTTTTTACAAAAAACGCTCGTTATTTTACCCGGTTTGGCACTATTCACTAAACGGGCCCGTTTTTCGGATTTTTCTCGTTTCTTTATTTTTAATGGTTGTTAAGCTTCCATTAATACTTAATTATAGTTATTTAGTCAAATATAATTTTTACGGGTCTATTTGACCACTTAAAATCACGTTTTCAGGTTTTCTCGAAAAACGTGCTTTAAAACTCCATTAGCGTTTTAATCCATTATTTGGATCTGTTTTCTTTGGGAATCATTCCCGTATACTAATTAGGCCTAACTAAGCCTTAGGAATCCATATCGGACCCTAATGAGATCATATATCTCTTATACTCATTTAATGCGCGTTTTAGCGTTTTACGCATTTTCTCTTTTCTTTTGGTTTTATTCTCTTTGCCAATACTCTCTAGGCACCATTAGGCCTTTAATAATCACATTAGGATAATTTAATCACCATTCTTAGGTCCGAGGTATTAAAAAAATGGTGTAGTTTATTCTTCAAATGGGCAAAACCCATGGAGATGAACTTCTTCCTTTTTGAATTTTGAAAAGAGAGGGAGATAGGTCTTGGTGAGAGGAGCAATAATCTATGCTCGGTTTTTAAATCGGAGCTTTATCGAAGTTTGTACAAGGTGAGGAAGTTGGAGTAGCCATTGAAGGAGCTCCAAACCATGGAGGAAGAAGAAGAACCATAAGAGAGGAAAGAGAGAGGGAGTCTCACGGTGGAAATGGAAAGAATAAGAAGATAGAGAAGAGGAAAGGTGAGTATATGTTTACTTTTTCCACTTTTCACTATTCACTTTATGCTTTTTGACTTATTATATTAGTTATCTAGTCATGTGTGAGAGGGGAGTCACAAGACTCATAAAAACCGGCCCCTTATATGCTCATTTAATCTGGAGAATTTTTCGTCTGTTACAAATAACGCTCGTTATTTTTCCCGGTTCGGCACTATTCACTTATCGGGCCCGTTTTTCGGATTTTTCTCGTTTCTTTATTTTTAATGGTTCTTAAGCTTCCATTAGTACTTAATTATATTCATATAATGAACTATAATTTTTACGGGTCTGTTTGACCGCTTTAAGTCGTGTTTTCGGATTTTCTCGAAAAACATGCTGAGAAGGGCAAGAATATGACGAAGACAAAAGGTCAAAGCGGTCCATACCTTAGACCCCGGCCCAGACCCTAAGCCTCCTTCAGGACCCTGTTCGGGCTCCAATTTGGGCACCAAGTACCAAATCCGGGTCCTAGGCCCTATGACTACATCCCGCATTCCGGCCCCGCATTCTATCACCGGGTCCCTCATTCCGGCCCCGTGCTCTATGACCGGATCCCGCATCCTACACTTGGGACCGGAAGGCTTTACAAGGAGAGAAGTGCCAAAATTAAGAAGGTTGCTCTAATAAAGTAATACCACATGTACAAGGATTAAGAGATAGACTTCACCCTAGAAAGTCTATAAATAGAGGTAGGGGGCTCATTTATAAGGGGAGACATTATTAGAAGAGGGAGAAAACACTAGAAATCTCTCTAAAGTTGTAATACTAAAGAAGGAAATAAAGATATTGTCTAGAAGTGGATGTAGGCTGGATTATTGGCCGAACCACTATAACTCTCGGTGTTCTGTACGTTTGTGAGATTGGAGAAACCAAATTATGTATTTTCATTTGGTGTCGTCTGTGGGAAAACAACGGATGAAAAGCAACCACGAGAATTCCACGTGAAAAACTGTCTGATCAAAGAGAAGAGATTAGAGGAATCCATTTGGTGAAATCCGTCGACGAGTTTCAATTTGTGCAATCGATGTCCTCGGCACGCATCAGGAGGGAGCTAAAAGAAGAATCACAATACAAGAAACCAGGGGAGAGATTGACCGCGATTGGAGAGATCATGGAGATTTGTTGAATTTGCGGATCATACTTCAATCTAAGATAAAATGGCTACGATCTATGCAAAGGTGTGTTGCGAAGAAGCTTGCCGGATATCTCTCTAAAAAGAGCGCCGGTCCAGATCTCGATTCCCATCAACACGGTACTCGTCGGACAAATTCGCTTGAGAACAAGCTTCAAGTTGCGCATCCTTGCTCAGGATGCACATTCCTGCTCGGAAGTCCTCTCGACGACGTTAACATTCGAATCTCAAAGCACCAAGTCCATAAGAAAGCGCATCGCTCTTAAACCTTCGAAAGGATATCTTCGATCGACTGACGGAGAATTCTAAGATTCCACCAACTAAGAAATCAAGCTTACATCAACTGAGAGATCCAACTCAAAAATAAATTCAGAACGGGAAACACACACTCTCGCCCTCGTTCTCACTATTTACAGTCCGTTAATTTCACAATTAGTAATAATACTTCAACTGCATTTACGATCTTTACATCATTTCTTGATAAAGGTCCGGAGATTTTCAATCCGGTCAAATGGGAAAGGGAGAAATCCTGAAGACAGATTGAAGGCCCTAGAATCGGTGTTAACTTCTAGAATCGGTGCTATCTAGGGGTCGACCGCGGACCTTGTGTCAAAGAAGCTCGAAGAACCGACAAATCAAAAGCTCTGAATCTGGATCATGGTGGGAAAAATCTGGAGGCATTCTACCCCGAGTATCAACCTGAAATCTGACCGGCGCCTCGGATCAATGGAAGGCATGGTGCCGCACGCTGTAATGGACAATCCAGGCGGTGCTTCAGTTTGAAAGCCGGGTAAATCATCTTCAGGTCAAGTCCGGATGCATCGGCATTTTGGTATATAACCAGGCGCATTGACGATTTGAAGCCAGACGCAACCGCCTTTCTCTTGATTGGAAGCGGGCTGCCTTGTCAAAAATAAGAATCGTGGTCGACAGATATTACAAATAACTTTCAGTGATCGGAAGGCTTGTTTGACTGCGCCGGATTTCCTTTGCTGCGCCTGATTCCCTTGGCCGCAATGGACTCCCTTGACCGCAACAGATGCCCTTGACCGCAACAGACTCCCTTGGCCACAACGGACTCCCTTGGCCGCAACAGGCTTCCTTAGCCGCGTCTCAGTCCACGGCCGGACTTCCTTGGCCACACTGATTAGAAAAGACCATCAAACTTCAAACTGAAATCGCAAGAAACTAACCCAGAAAAAGGGAATTCGTTCAAAGTATAGCAAAAGGAGGAAAATACAATTATGCGAAGAATTTGGCAAAGATTGGAGCGACGCCGGAAGGCATCTTCATCCACGACTGGAAAGCGACTTAAAGCACGAGACCGGAAGATATCATCAACTAAGAACCATTATTCCCTTGGCCGCATCTCTCCAAGACTCCGGCAATCAACAAAAAACACGAATCCCTTAGAGCTGAATTCGAGGTCAGTCAACAACGACGACAAAACCAAAAGAGGGAGCATCCGAGACTAATTGCTAAAGGGCAGGGAAATCTCAACGAGACCGAAGGGGCCTGAAATCGGGACAAGTTAACAAATTCGATGGCCGCACCAACTCCTTGGCCGCATCAATTCGATGGCCGCACCAACTCCTTGGCCGCATCAACTCCCTTGGCCGCATCAACCTCCTTGGCCGCATCAACCATCAACCTCCTTGGCCGCATCAACCGCGTTGGCCCTTGGCCGCATCAACCTCGTTGGCCGGTTGACCAGACTTCTTGGCCGCATCAGTTTAAGTCAAAGAAAGAAAAAGCTAGAAGTCGCAAGTACAACACAACTCTTGACGGTATAAGCATCTCCTCTTTTCTTCTCAAAATCAAGGTAACAAATCTAAGACTCTGTTTAAAAGAGCATTTAACAACCATGGAGCTAATTCAGATCCTGAATTACATTTCCTTCTGCTGGTAAATCGAAAAACTTTTCTTTAAAGTGCTATCTACGCACATCTCATGTTTTGGAGAATCCTGATGAATGTCTGTGTATATAATATAAGTTCTGATGCTTATGATGTTAATGAATCTAGTGCTTTGTGTTGCTGATTGGGGTATGAAGTAATAAGAGTTACCGGACTAAATTAAATCAGGTTCGAGATATTTACAAAATCTGGTTACTAACAGTAGTAGCACGAATTGGTTTTTTCTTCAGCCTTTTATAAAATCAGTTATGTTACTGCTGTTTATGTAATCACTTCGTATTTTTGAATTACCCCAAGCCTTCGCTGTTCTCTTAAAATTTTGCTACAAGCAGTTTTTTTTCCAACAAAGTTTACAAAATCCACTTTGCTTAAACCATGTGTATTGCTATGTTATTATTTTTGATCTGTCTACAAGCCATATTAAGACCACATCTGTTAAAACTGACTGCATCGCCATGATTAAAAAAAGAGATCTGATATCTATAGAAGAGTGCCTGTAGATAACCTTGTGTAATTTTCTACAGTCACTTTATGACTAAAATTGTGCGGCTGTTTTAAAACCTGAGACTGTATGCATTCTTGAGTCAACCATTTGCTTACTTTGCTGCTATCTTACAGCTTGTTTCAAAGGCTTTTCCAACCAATCCTTTCCAAACTGCTGCTTCTGTTTAAATACCATAGCAAAGCTTTGTCTACTTGACATCTCAAGTGATGCTCATACTCATTTGTTTTCTACTGTCACTTTTTACTGGTTGTCCAAACTCCAATGCCTGAAATCTGAGAGTATTCAGAGAATTTGATGAAAAAGTTGAAAGACAACTATTATGTTGTTTTTTAATGCCATGAAAATCACTCTCTACTCACCACGTGAAATCGATCACTCAAGTTTATGCACAAATATACTGCTGTCAAGTTTTTCCAAGTGTAAGCATCATGTACTGCTATGTTAATAAAGTTCATTTCGGCAACTTTTATCTTCTGGCTATATGCACCGTTACCTACTTGCCTGTAAAAAATATTCATGAAAGTACCCTTGCGCGCAAAAATATGAATGGGGTAGTAATCAGGGTCAGCAGCAATTTTGTTTTCGGTCTCCTTACTAATATAATCTGCTCTGTTACATGAAATGGGCACTGGGGTGCAGGTAGATCCATATCAATAGTTCTTTTCGTTTAAATTATGCGGTATAAATAGTGTATTTGCTTCATGCTGCTGTTACCACTTTAACCAACACATGGCAAGCAGTATACATTACTTCTTTCATAATGCTTTGAAACAACGTCCATATTTGTCTAGTTTCCATATGATTCAGCTGGTTACTTGTTTCCTCATACTTAAGTAAAGTCTTCACCACTTCTGTCTTATGCTCCCAGAAAATCTTGGTTGTGCTAATGTTGGAAATGATGGTGTGTAACCGCACACTGCAATTGCCTCTGATTATTAGATGATGAGGCTCAACAATTATAACAATTACAGTGACGTTGCTTTCTTTTACATTTTTAAAAGTTCCTTCTTTTATACACAGTAATCTTATGACTGCCATTATATGACGCTATCTTCAATTCGTTAAAAAGTACTTTTCTAATTCAAAAACCAGCATGAAACTTTGATATCTGGCTCAACGAATTTCAGCATTTAATTTAAGCATTTTATTCGTTTTTAATGTTTTTTCGGGTAGTCTGAGCTTTTTGTTGTTTGTTTAAATAATTTTAAGTGCTTTGATGGGCTGCTCTAGGTGGGGTAGTTTCACCGAAATAAGGCCTTGAATATAAGACCGTTTCTTTATCCAACTATAACTGCTATTGCATTGAATACTTTGCATGACATTATAAAATGTTTATAGCCTGTTTACAACCTCTGTGAAATCTTGTCATTGGTACTATTTCAATTAGATCAGCAGTAAAGTTCTTTAGATTAAGGCTTTGACCTTTTCTTTCTTGAGGATTATAACTGATCGACTGCTAAAATATTACTTTGCTTTTGCATACACTGTCACACTTAAAAGAATATAAATGCAAAACTTAAATCTGCTGCTTTTCTTATATAATTATACTGTCTTCAGAGATGCATCCTACCTGAATTACAATGTTAGTTGTCTCGTTTGGGTTGATTATTTAGTACTAAGGCCAGCCTGATTCTTTGCAATCATAGGCCATCTTTGCTGCAATCTGATAGATCTGTCACGATACTTTTCAAAACACAGAAATATCAACTTCAGGCTTTTTTTTTATCTCATCATGTGCTCAATCTGCTGTTGTTTTTCGCTGCTCAAAATGCTCCATATTGAGCATTAAACATTTCGTACTAAACAAAGACACGACCAGAACCTCTCATATACTTCATTTCATTAAGGTAGTTATTGTGTTATGTTTCTCACACATTTTAGTACAATCAAAATCTGTTACTACTGCACAAAGAACTAAGTATGAAATATACTACTGTGCATATCTGTTTTGAGGCCCCACATAGCTTGCTAGTGGATATTCAGGCCATAATTTTTCAGATCTGAACATTGTTTTTTAGCAGTTTTTTGCTGTCAGCTCCCCCATTTTACCTCAACTTCCGCTCTTGTTTAAATTTGCACATGTGTTGTTTTTAATCTGTGATAAAGGGTTTAATTCAAAACTCAAACATCCACCTTATTTGATGTCAAAACACTACATTCTAGTCACCCCCTGCACTATTTTTTGCACTATTGCTGAGCTTTTAGCATATGCTATTACATTAGAGATGAGTGCCTATTTCCTAACACTGCTTAAGAACCGCTTTAAATTACAAATTCTTCCAGCTGTCTGCTATTGATTGATATTTTAAGTTCATTCAACTTCTTGCTTACCTCTATCATGGTATAAAAACAACAAGACAAGAAACTTTTTTGCTCCTATTTTACCTTGCATTTCATTATGTCAAAATCCTTTATCAGCTTTGTGAGCGGCAGCATACAGACTCTACTTACCTCTGTTTTCTGCTCCTCTAAAAATACTTGTTACTACGGTTTATATTTTATCTGTTCACATACCACCTGAAAAATTGCATGCTACTGCTATCATTGCTTAACTAGTCAACAGATTCCAAGAACATTATGATACCTGTTATTACAGTTTGATCTTCAAAGTTTTCTTTATGTTGCTATTCTAAGAGTCCCTGATGCATACCCGATTGCTGCAGCATTAAGCTCCTGAATAATATTTCTGTTTTTTCCTTGTATGCCGCTATCTGGTGTTGCACCATGAACCACTCCAGCTGAGGCTGCTGCTTCTAAATCACTAAAAGCTCCCACTCGACAATGGAGGAAAGAGAGAAGCAACAAGAAATTTTATGTACAGCAGATATAAGCGAGACTTCAACAGAATCAACCAAAGGAAGATGGCATTAGGAGGATCGACATAGCAAAAAACTGCATTCCAAAAGGTCACCTTTTGTGTCGGTTTCCTCATTTCCACATAAGCTAGGAAACGGCAAAGTCATCATCACCCCAAATACAACACCCGAACACTCTATAAAACGAAAGAGTGATAAAAAGATTTGCCCTCATGCGCAAGGATGTGTGTAAACTCTACATCAACAAAAAATCAAAGGTATCATCAAAACCCATGGCACTTTCATTGGCCCTCTAATCCATGGCGCTTTCATAGGCCCTCTGGGAAAAGTAACACCTACAGGCTATATGCCTTGAAAGAAAGCACCAGCCAGTGAGCCGCAGGCTATATGCCTTGAAAGAAAGCACCGGCCAGTGAGCCGCAGGCTATATGCCTTGAAAGAAAGCACCAGCCAGTGAGCCGCAGGCTATATGCCTTGAAAGAAAAAGAAAGCACCGGCCAACGAGCCGCAGGCTATCATGCCTTGAAAGAAAAAGAAAGCACCGGCCAACGAGCCGCAGGCTATCATGCCTTGAAAGAAAAAGAAAGCACCGGCCAACGAGCCGCAGGCTATCATGCCTTGAAAGTAAAAGAAAGCACCGGCCAACGAGCCTCAGGCTATCATTGTAACACCCCTCATATCATTTACGTAATAGTCGCTCACGTGAACAGGAAATAAAGGCGTCTCACAGCGGAAGTAATTACATTAATAGAACTCACACGGGTGTTACTTGCCACCACTCGCCCATGCGAGTGATGTAGCAGTACAACATCTTAACAAAATTAAACCTAAAAATACAACCCGCAGTGACAACGAGATACCATCTACATTTCTATCTAAGTATCAAAAGTACAACTACTGTGAGCATCTAAACATAATCCAAATCTTACAACCCCTTTCCAGTGGAATTATTTAGTACATAACGAGGTATGAACGGTAAATTCAAAATCAATAATGTCCTAACTACCCAACCCCGCACTTCGGCTTCAACGTGTTCAGCAACCTGCACAATAAGTGTAGTATCAGCGATAGTCGCTGAGTATGCCGGATCTGGACCCTATTGGTCACTTGTCATTTTTAACCGTCTTGATATTAGATTGGTTCCATGCTTTTTCATTTTACAGATATGGTAAATACTGTAACAACATGCATGATTATGTAATCATTCATCCAATCCAAACAGTCATATATGGATATACACATCACTGTCATACAACATACAATACAATGGTATTAAGAACTCAATCATCGTATGTTAACATTATCACATAGTGCATTACTCGGCCCTCCGTACCTTCACATATCATTTGTTAGGTTAGCACAGTCGGGCGTCAGTTAGGACAACCCGAAATATACACACTTGGACAGTAGTCCCACGTACACACAAGGGTGCTCACTGCCCTGATCATCCGAAGACTCTGGGACTTATTCACTTTGCCTTTGTAAAGGCGTCCATTTAGGTGGCCAAGGGCCTGGTGCCAACGGTAGCACACTCCGCCTGACGATCTATCTAGGCTCGATCAGGATTTAACTAGGGAAAACCCGATACGGGATAACCCAAGAGATCTCTACGCGCGACCAGCAGCCAGTGACTGTCTGGATTAAGGTACATCATCACATTCATTCATACTCCTTGTTAGCTTTGTTAGTTAGATAGTCAGTTACAGTTTTGTTATGGAGTACATCACTTAATTTGTTGGCTGCCCTATGGGTCTTACGCATGCCTAGAATCATTCTAGGTGACATTCACGTTTGAGTCAAAGCTCTAAAGACCGACAATGTCGTGTCCCGTTCCTAAGTATTTTACTTAGGTTATAACTACATACTTGTAATACTTAGCGCATTAGGTCAGACAACAGTGGTCACAACACACATTTCGCATATGTAGTTTTATATAAGTCGATCTATAGTCGACGTAATATTAGTCCCGTGGGACGTTCGTGCATAAATAAATAATGCAATGAACATAACTACACATCATACACATACGTCACATACATACATCACACACATACATTCACACAAGTTATTTATCAAACAAATCCGAGCCCGAGGAATTCCTCAGGACAACTCGGATCAAATCCCTTTACATACCGTACACCGTTGTCTAGATTCGTGCAGTGCAGGCCACTAGAGCTTTCGAGCGCGTACGTCGGAAATGCGATCTAGTAATACAAGGAACACTGAGCGTCAATCCACATGACTGCACAATTCGGTACTTCCGAATAACATTTGAAATCCTAGTACTATGTCCCCAGACTTAACATTTGTTACTAGTTAAGGTATCGTTATAAATATTTCATAAACCCCTTACTCGTTGTGTGAGTTATTTCTCGGCTTACATTAGAGCATGAACCCTTACGTTGTACACATATGACATTTCACTCGGGGTTTACTTATCATACCAACGTCTTATACTAACTTTGGTATTTTATGTCGTTGTAACTATAGTGTATAATCTTATTTCTTGACACGTGTTTATATGTGTATGTATGCGTTTAGCATAACAGTTGAATAACTACATCCGTAGCCACATAGTATTATTT
Organism: Limonium bicolor; assembly: GCA_023374045.1. NCBI lineage: Eukaryota > Viridiplantae > Streptophyta > Magnoliopsida > Caryophyllales > Plumbaginaceae > Limonium > Limonium bicolor. Next base: position 19,715,244 of record CM041780.1, read on the forward strand.
GTGTTATACTAGTTCCATAATGTTATACAATACACTATTTTATGTGTCAGTAACTTTATAACATATAGTTTTGGTAACTATACCTATGTACCGAATATAATGTAAACACCTTATACATTTGCGCTCCTTGTTTATATAATTCTCATTGATCGCAATATATCCACATACTTATAACGTGTTGTAGATATTTAATTTTGTAACATTAAAACTTGTAATAGGATATAATCCAAGGTTTTATAACCCTTGACATGAAGCTCCTATTCGTCACCTTATTTAATCCCACTTTTAGTATACCTAGCGGTGTATACCCTTCCCGAGATGTTTCATATATTTAGCTAGATATAATTAGGAGGGTTTTGAGTTCTTTAACAAACTAGCATCATCCTCATACACTCCTGTAAGGCAGTTAGACAGAAGCTACAGTTTTACCGAAATCTGAAACCATAACTTACATATTTCCTCTTGACTTTTGTTTCTAGTTAACTCCACTGATGTTTCATCTGTTCAAAACATTTAGCTGACCTAGCTGGAGTTACTAGCTATGGTTTGAGTTCATTGCTAAACCAGTACCACACTCCTAACACCTCTGGAAGTTGATTACACAGAGGCAATAATTTCAGAAAACTGAAACATCAAAACTTTGCATACTTTCATTCCCACGTCTCATCTAGTGCATTAATTGTTTTCTAATTTTTTTTTTCATAAGTGTTTACACTCTTAGGTAGGTGTATTATAAGGGTTCTGAGTTCATTTCCAGACCAAAGAAACACTCTCATATCATCTGTATTACCATTATACAGAGGCAACTAATTACAGAAAAATCTGAAAGCGCAGTTCGTATGTTTCTTCTTCATTCTTTCTTTTTGTCTGATTCTTTCGATGCTAATCTGTCCCAATTGTTTCTAACCTCTCCTAAATGTATTAGATAGATTTTAAATTCATTATTAAGCCATTACAACCTCCTTAACACTTCTGTGGAGTATTTATACAGAAACACACACACAAGGTAGTCAAAACAAAAATCTGCACTTATGCATTATCTTCTCCCTTCCTCTGTCAGTTGTCGAACTGATATCTAATTCATCCCCAAGATGTTTGTAACTTCACTTAAGTGTCTTAGGTATGATTAGGTTTGTTCCTCATCCATTTCATCCCTCATAAGCCCTCTGAAGTAGGCTTACACAGAACTGAGACTTCCAATTAACTTAGCAGTTTAATGCACTAACCTGTCTTATACATCTTTCCAAGTCGTTTACAAACCTATCTAAGTGTGTTAGCTAGGTTTGAGACTTATTACCATGTCAATACAGCACCCTTAACATCTCTGAAATTCAGTTATACAGGAACAAGAAAAGAAAACTGAAACTTGTAGCTAATCTAAAACTGATATAAACTTGGATGTGATCTGGTTTCTGTTTTGTCATTCTTTTCAGTTCCCTTCTTGAGTTTCTATTTCCCCAGCCTATTTAGCCCCTTAGTTAGGTGTCTCAGTCTAGCTTTAACTTCCTAGACAGGCTCAAGGCAATAAGGCTACGTTTCTGAAAAAGAAATCTGTCACACAGAACCCAAAAACATAAAACTGATGTAATCTTTTCTTATTGTTGTCTTTCTGTTCTTCCTAGCCTAGCTGTTAATTTTTCTCCAAATCGTACAGCTCCCTGGTAAGGTGTGTTAGGGCGGTTGTAGCCTCAAGGTCAGGTCATAACAATACGGTGATCATCCCTAGAACTTAATTATAAAGAACTTGTAAAAACTGAGGAAAATCTGAAGCACTGACTTAAGACCTGAATACTCCTTTTGATTCCTTCTGTATATTCACATATCTGTCTCTGAATTTCCCCTCAACTTAATTACTCACTTAACTAAGTGTATTACCAGGTTTTTAATTTCGTAATAGACCCAGAATTACATGGGCAACATCCTTGAACATTCTCGATATAGAAGGCAGCAATCTGTAAAAACTGGAACCATGAAACTGGCTTATTCCTCTTCTCTCCACGCATCAGATTGGGTTCTTTTCTTTGTTATTCGTCTGCCTAGATGCTCACCCACTCATTATGTGTTAAATCAACAGTTTTAAGCCTAAACAAACCCACAACAGCAAGGCTATCCCCCTGAGAAGTGCGTAACCAGAAAACACAAAAGTTTTGAAACTAAAACTGAAGCATAGGAACCTGATAACCTTGCCTTGTTTTCTTTCTGTTTGTTCATGGGTTGGTTTTCATTTCACCCCAAAGCACCTACCTACTTAGTCAAGTGTTTTATCATAGTTTAACCCTCAAAACAGACCCAAGGCAGCCTGCCAACACTACTGAAATCTGACTTTACTGAAATGGAAGATTTCAGAAACTAAACCTACTGATATGACTTCTTTGCTTGCTTACATATTGGTTTTAAATCTTTTCCCCAACGTTTTTAAGACTTAGCTAGGTGTACTTAGTAATTTATTAGCATCATTCCTTAAGTCAATAGGACTCTGATAAGTGCGTTGGAATCTAGTTATACAGAAAACAAAATCCCAGAAGATACCATAAACTGTAGCAGCAGAAATCTGATATCCCTCCTTTTATCCTCTTCTGTTTATTGTTAACCTGTCTGTTAGTTCATTCTCAGTACACACTCATCTAATTAAGTGTCATTGCTATGCTTTAAACCCAAAACTACCCAGACCTTCCTATTAACCCCACTGATGAAGTGTCTGTATGCAAAACTGATAAAATGTAAAACAGCAACGTGGTTTTCTCAGGTTCTGTTTGGTCACTAACTTGGTTCCCAATCTCCCCTCACGTATCCTAGCTTCCTAGTCAAGTGTGGTGGTATAATCTCACCCTCAACATGTGGTCACTCCTTCTGTAACACGTTCATACAGAAACAAGTAATTCAGAGACCACAGATTAACACTGAAACAGGAGTTTTTTTTCCAGAATTTGGAATCATCACTGGACTACTCTTTTACTTGCTCACTGTCTGTTCTTGTAACTGTCTTACGATTTATACCAACATACTTATTTACCTAGTTTAGTGTGCTAGGAAATTTCTAAACTCAAAGCAGTCTTGGTGATGTTACAGAATTAACCTCACGCAGACATTAGAAACTGGTAAGAACTGAAACTGTAACTAGTGTCTTCCTTCTTAGTTATTCTTTTTGTTTGTTCACAGATTAGATTCCTAGGTCCTCAGGCTGTCTATCTACTGATTTAAAATCTTAGCAAAGCTTTAAACTCAAAACAAATCCAACACAGCATTGTTAACTCCCTATACTGAAACGGCATCTCTGAGGAAACTAAAACACAACTTCAGTTCACTCCTCCACTTTTAATACATCAGATGGTTCTTTTTTTTCTAATTTAAACACTCCCAAGGTATTTATAAGCTATGTAGGCGTATTAGCAGTGTGTTAGATACATTATTAAATCAACAAGACCCTTACAACTCCTCTGGAGTTTAGTGATACAGAAAAGAAGGTTAGTTTGAAATCTGTACAGAATGTTCGTGTAGCTTATTACCTTGGTTTTCTTTTCCTTGATTTGGTGTTGATTCTCCCCGATCTACTCTTGACAAAATGTGAAACTCTCAGGCCTCTAACTGAAGAGAGTACCCAAGGTTAGACTTGACAAAACAGGAGCAAGAAAAATAGGTAATGGATGGGAGCAACTGACTTTTGTTTTGAACAGACAGGGAGCTGTTACCTTCTGTCGAGTCATAACAGGGATTTCTATTCGTGGGGTTTTGGTGCCTTTTCTGGAGGGGTACTACAAGGAATCCATGCAGGTAAGAATAACAGAGGTTAGTAGCTCGTGGGGAACTCAGGCGACAACAATCAGAGGAACTGTTTAATTTAGTTGTTTCATCACCTACCTGAGCAGATATTCGTACCAGTGAAGCACTGGTTCTCATCAGTCCCTTTTTTTTTGAGATATAATCGTAGTAGAGTACAGCAAGCTTTACTATCCTGAAGAGATAGAGTTTACATTGATCAGGAAGGGAAAGAAACGAGAGAGTAAGGAAGTAATCTTGGCATTGGCTTACCATCGTGTAAGAGAACAGTCTCTGTTCCAAGTTTACTTCTGCATGTCGTGGCCTGAGTTTGCGCAGAGAAGAGGGACTGAGATGGGGTATCAACGAACTGCTACAAGTTGAAAGTGCTAGAGGGAGTGATGAAGCTAGGCTGCTCAAGTTCTCACAGAGCATGGAAGGAGGAGAATGAAGATCGATATCTGGGTATTGGAGGCTAGTCTCGGGTACAAGGAGGTATGGTGTATAAGCAGAGTTCAGTGTGTCTGTTATTCCCGAAGAGAATATGTCGGAGTTGACAGGAGTAGAATGACATGTTTCTATTTCAGATTTCCGGACAGTGGAACTAGGTGGGACTGATTTGTCTCGCCACTAATTGTAAATCGTCAGTGTCTATTACTGAATTCGAGCACAGCTCAAGCGGTTAAGGTTACGGGATAGGTACGAGAGGTCTCGGTTTCGAATCCCGACTAGAGCATGTTTGCTCTTTTCCTCTTTTTTTTTGTTTCAGCCTCATTTATACCTATTTCTTGTACATTTTCAACTGAATTAACATGTCGCGTTATTTGTTGTATGTACACATATATAAGCGACTATTTTGCTATGTCACATCGTTGGTTATACGCTTATATGGATACGACTATTTTATTTGTCGTGTTTTAGTTATACATACTATGTTATAATATTGTAACGTTGTGTGTAAGTATTTTTCATGTACATATATATATATATGTACGCGACTGTACTAATACGCCACGTTATCATATTTTCGGACATGTATATGCTCGTACTAAATTTAATTGTTCGTTTGTTCACAAATTGTTACATGTTCATAATAATGTAACACATTCCCCCTTAATTTAAACCTTACACCATAAGGCTTTATATGCTTAATTGTTTAGGCCTTAATGTAATTAATTATATGTTAAAATCATGTTTAATTAAGTAGGGGTATTTCAGAATGGCTAGTTATTAATGCCTAGACGCCTCTCAGGCCAGAACCGAAACCAGTTAAGAGTTAAACCAAACTCCAATGAGAATTCTTGGTTTAGGAACTAAACCGCCAATATGGTTAAGATCCCCTAATCAGAATGCATTGTATAATAGACCGCGTGGAAGTTAAAGTACTTCACGGCGGCAGAACGTTTTAAACCAGTGATTCAGTGATTGATTACGTGGGCGTAATCCCTTTTAAGGGGGGTAGAGCGCAAAACCACTTAGTGTGTATTACCGTACAAGTGTACGTAGTGTACCTGACCTATGGTGTGCATAGCACAAAATAATTTGTTTTGATGATTGGTGTGTGTGTGTTACGTAAACATACGCATTCATTCATGGTTTAATTGTGGTAATTGCGCACAGAAGATGCGAATACCATTGTGATAAGTGTGTTTATTTGTTAACAGTTGTGTGTGATAGTACAAGTGTGGGGAGTAGAGAAACTCTCGGTGGAACAAAAACCCCGACAGTGTATAAATGTGAGACTGTATATTGTATTTTGATAAAATATATGTGTATGTATACAATATAGTGATTCATGAAACGGTATGAAACCGACATAGAACCTAGTGAGAATAAGATTCCCTAGGTAACAGGATTAAAGTGAATGGAGATAACGGATAGATGAAGTTCTATCCTTGAAGATGTAATGATTATGACTAGAATGACAAAAAAAAAAGATAGAAAAATGGGATATGCTTGAATTAGTTGTTGTTTGAAATTGAAGTGGGAGGTGAAACTTGATTTCATGAGATCAAGGGAAGCCGAACACAAATTGGGGTGGAAGGATAGTTCAACACTGATGCTGATCACATCAGGGTTGGATGATTCTTGAAGCTCCCTTAAGTGGTCACAATTAACCACGCTAAGAAAAGAAGCAAGAGCATAAGTTGGACTTGGAGTTGTATGTGTTTTCAAAAGGATTTTGAGTTGGTATTTATAAACGTCGATAGATACTTTACATAATTAAAGTTCTCTTACTTAACCTCACAAGGAAAAATTTAAAATTTAAGTGATTGTTTTGATCTCCCAAAGGAACGGGGACGGAAGGTGTCCATCGCGACCGGGTTCTGCGGGATTACAGTGTATGTCAAAGATATTTTTGATTATTATACATGCTATGACATGTTGTGTGGTATGTGTAGTAAATATTATTTTTGACCTTGAGTCCTAATGTGTTTGAGTTCCGAAAGTTGTTATGTTACCTAGACCTATGTGTCTAAATGTTGTTGTGTTACCTAGACCTATGTGTCTAAATGTTGTTGTGTTACCTAGACCTATGTGTCTAAATGTTGTTATGTTACCCAGACCTCAGAGTCTAAGGGTTGTTATGTGAGTACAATGTTGTTAAGATACCCGGACCGTTGAATCCGAGGTTATCATTTGAGTATGTTATGTTATGTATGGATGTGAATATGTTGCCCGGACCGTCAAGTCCGAGGTTGTGATGTAAAGTATGTTTGGTTATGGAAGTTCTATTTTGCAAGTAATCCTTGTGTTCTAATCCAATAATGTGTGGGAAGTATAAACTTCGAGGACGAAGTTCTTTTAAGGGGGGAAGATTGAAATACCCCAAACCTTGATATGTTGCTTAAACATTAAACTATGGTATATTAAGGCTAAAAAGTGCCTTAGAAATGTTAGTGAACGATTTAAACCTTAGTAAAACAATAAAGTACCATAAATACAGTCTGAGCAAAAACATGCTCTAAGCTTGGAGTGAACTTGCTTAGGACCCAAAGAGCCTACCAAGACTTAATAATATTCAATTATGATTTAATAAGGCTAATTAAGTCCTTAGGAAACCTTGGTAGACAATTAAACCAAACAAAACACAAATAAATACCTTAAAGTCAATATGGGCAAAAATGTGCTCTAAGCTTGGGATAAATTTGTATAAGACCTAAAGGTCATACCAAGACCTTATTTATATGTCAATGAACATATTAAATCAATTACTAAAGAAAACCAAGCTTTAAAACAAGTTAAAGTACAAAATGTGCTTTAAGGAGTCTTAAAGCACATTTTTGAAAAAATTGTCTTGTAAATGAGTTTTGAATGGCTAAATGTCCATCATTACTCTTTAATTAACATGTATACTACTTAGTATCACATTAGGAAGTCTAAATCAATGGGAAATCAAAAATTTCACAAATATGTGCCTTAGTTTATGAATAGTAACCAAAATATGCTAGTTTATGACATAAGTCCATATAAGTAAGTTAATTGGTCAACAAAGACCAAACTACCCCTAAGTAGATGATGGGGGCCGGTTTTTATTGTGGTGAGTCACCACTCTTGCTAGTTTGATAAGTGAATAAAGATGACAACTAAAGTTTACCTATTTACTTTATAAGTAAATATCTTGTAAAAGGCAAGCTCTCATTTCATTCCTTCCTTTCCCACTCACAACCACCATCACCTACCTTCATTCTCCTAACTCCATCGGTTTCGCTACAGCAAAACCTCACCATCTCCAACACCTTTTGCTTGTAACTCATGACTCCAATCCATGGTCCAAATTCAATTTCAAGACCACCATTCTTCTAGTTGGAGCAAGCTCTACACTTCTACCTTTTCAAATCTTCAAAAGCCTCATTTCGGTGCCGTGGAGATTCACCATTGAAGGAGCTTGAGCTCATATTTTCATGCCTTGTCATTCTCCTTTGTTTCAAGGTAAGGAAAACCAAAGAAAACAACATCTCCTTCATTTTTATTACATGTCCAAAAATTCACCATTAATGGTGTCTTCTCTTGTTTTCCATAGCTCCATTTCTATCTTTAAAGGACAAAGAGGAGTCCTCTCTTGATTCTAATGCAAGCTCTCTTTTTATTCCAAGGTAAAACAACTATCCTAATGTGTTAAGACAATATATATAACCGAGGGTTTACAATGAGTTTAAGCATGAAGCTTGAATACTCATTACCTTGCTTGTACATTGATAAGAAGTTTGACAAGCAATCAAAGCCTTGCCGGTTTCTACCAAAGAAGGAGCAAGGGGTTACAATGAAAAACTTGTGAAGGAGAAGAGGTAAACAAACTATCTAAATGTAGTTTAAATGTCTTAGGAAAAATGAGCTTGATTTGCTTAATAAAATACCTAAGGAGCCAATGGGAAAAGAGCTAGTGAATTGTTCTTAAGGAGATTATTAAAATGCATATGTGATGTTGAGTGTATTTGCAGGTTAAAGGCAATATATATGTGAGAAATTCAGTGTTTAAGTTTAATACATTTAAGGGCCTATGAGCCATGTTATTTAAGAACCTAAGTGTCAAGCAATTTAAGTTTATGCACTATACTGTGATGTAGTGTAGTTTAAGGATTTAGATGTGTGTAAAGAACATTCTTTGTGAAGATGAGTGTCTTGGATGGTTAAAGGAGGAAAAACAATATGTTTGTGTGTAAGGAATGTGTATTAAGTGATTAAGTGTTTTTGGTTGTGAAAGGGTGAAAACCTAAGTGTTTGTGTGTGAGGATACTCTTGTTGGATTTTAGGTGTTCTTGAATGTCTAATGGTGAAAGCTATGTGCTTTGGTATAGCAATGTGCTAGAAGAACCCATGTCAAAATTTAGATAATGTATAAGAAGTTCTAAGTGTTTAAAAAGAGTTTTGGTGAGTTTGGAAGTGTTGAGAATGATTAAGTGTTTTACTAGGGAAAGAAAGGTGCATTAAGGTGTTTTAGAAGGCAAAAAGGATTTAGGCATTATCTTGGAAGTTCTAGAAATCCAATGGGTGTTTTGGGATGTACTAAAGTCTTGGAGGAGTTTGTTAGGGTTTAGGTAATGTTGATGTACAAGGAGGAAATGATGTTTAGGGAAGGAAGATGTTTAAACTTGTGAAGAAAATTCTTGGAAGGACATGAAGTAATTTTGGTGGGCTAAATATAGTGTGAGAACATGCTATAAACCTAAGGGGGAAGTGTTATAAGTATTGAGCATTTTGGCAAGAAATGAGTAAGTGTTTAAAGGTATAGAAAATGAAGGTTTTGGCACGTCCGAACTACCGTCCGAACGTGGACGTTCGGACATGCCCTGTTGCGCGTAAGTTTTCTAAGCCTCGACCAGTGTCCGAACTACCGTCCGAATTTGGACGTTCGGACACACCTATCTCTATATTCTGTTTTGGCCTCGAACAGCGTCCGAACTTGGGAAGCTCGGACGCATGTTCGGACAGTCGTCTGTTTACACCCATTTGAGCCTCGAACAGCGTCCGAACTTGGGAAGTCTGGACACAAGTTCGGACAAGGCGCTGTATGGACCAAAAACATTGTTTAAGGTTATAGGATGATGGGGATTATTAAGTAATGATGTTATAAGATTTTTAAGGACATGTTAAGTGGGTTATAATGACAATTTAGTGGGGGAAAAGTTGTATTAAAACGTAAAAGTAAAACAAGTTAAAAATGTGAAGTTATTTAACTAGTTAACGGGGATAAGTTATGAGCATTAGACTTTAAACAACCATGTTACCCCGATGTAAATAAAAGTAAATGTAATATTACCAGTTGTTCGAGAATGGTTCGAGGAACATAAGTGGACATGATAGAGTGGACTCCGGTGACAGGTATGGTTTTCTTGCAACCTGTGTCCTACCGGATTACACCGGCTTGTATGCCAATGTGTTTTTCTGTATGTTTGCCATGCTGTAAGATAAAACATGTAATGAGTTTACAGTAATTCATATATGTGGCGTGTCTAGTTCCGATACCATTTAACCTCAAAAGTGTTAAACTTAGCTAACTGAGTCTAGGATCACATGAGAGATCGGTATTCGGATTTAACGACCCGAACCATGGGACGTTCTAACCACGGCTATGTGTGAGTTAATTGTGTGATGTTTGTGTGTGAATGTATGGACCTCCCTCGTCTGTCTAACCCAGTTGAAATACCTTTTGGTGTGTGGATGTGATAGATTCCACAATGGGGCTCTAACTATTTATCTACAAGTAAATATGTACTAACGGGGGGGGGGGGGGGTAAGGAATCCGGTTAGGCCGGTCGCGCGTTGTTCGGAGTGGGTATCCTTTTTAGCTTTACCCTCCTCTCTGTTATGGTTGTTTCCCTCACGGATTACGATCTCCCATTAGCTTACTCCAAAGCTTAGCTATTCTTACTTATGATCGGTTTAGGGGGAACATGTGTTGTGTGTGTGTTCTGTCACTATATCCGAACCATCTTAACTTGTTACTCGTCCGACTATTAGGACGGTAATGAGTGTTTATAACGAGCTTCATGAGGGTAATATCATTCTCTAGGCTCACAGGTGAATTAACTATGTTTGGGTTGGTTCCTAAGAGGACCGTTCCCGTTGTGTTATGAGTTATTGTTGTACTGCAATTCCCATTGCGATGTTATGTTATGTGCACGTTGAAAGGTGAAAAGTGTTGTTATGTGGTGTATGTGGATCATGGATATAAATCCCAGTTTATGATAAGAGGCGTTTAAGGATAACCCGATTAATGGGTAAGTATCGTCTATTAAGGAAGTAGCTTCATTAGAGGAGAAACACTCTAGGGTTAAGGAAAACAAGGAGTGATTTGTTAAGTGTAGATGCATTGGCTGTTTTGTTGAGCCCATCATGGTGGAATGTTATGTGTTGTGTGTTGATAGTTTACGTGCATGATTCAAATATAATCAACTGCATGCTAAGACGACAATTAGTTGTGCGTGGCCCGGTAGCATACGGGCTACGGGATTACCATACCAACAAAGGTGCTGAGCCTCTGGGGGGCCACCCATTCTCTTCTTTTTCCTATTTCAGGTACAAGGAGCTGGAAGCCGTTCGAGAGTAGGACGGGGTTGTCATTGTACGTGGGTAGTCATTTAAGTTGTATATGTACAGTAGGTGTAGTAAGACCGAAATTGTTATCGGCATTAGCTTGTAAATACTCGGTACAGTTGGAAGGTATGTGTATGTTTTGTTGTTAATGGAAAGGTATAGTAATGTGTAGTCGCTCGGGAATCTAGTCCATCAGACCGATACAATGTATATGTAATAGCCTTGTTAGCCACGTGGGTGGTTAACGGCGTGTAACACCAACGAGTTAAGTAATGTGATGAAGTATGTTTTCCGCTGCAGTTTGTTGTTAAGTGTGTTAATGTTGGATGGGGTGTTACAGTTTCGGCCTGAATTAAACACACCACATGGTGTTAAATTCACCATATAAACATAGGAAATAGCTAAACAACAACAAGCTGCTATGGTAATAGGTTTTACCTTGGCAAAATGCCTTAAAGAATGATATTTCCTTTGATTTCCGGCCACCCTTGCTTCAAATGGTTAACCAACTGAATTAACATGTAAATATGAAGATTATGAGTGAATAAACTCATAAAAAACAGAAAAAGAAAACCGGATGGCAAAGGAACTTCCTTAAGGTATGTTTTTACCTTAAAATGGAAATTTTGACCACCTTGGTCCCATGGATTGCTTCAGCCAAGATTAGCTCTTGTTCAAAGGTTTAAATACTGAGAATAATCCATGGAAAGTGATAGATTATAAGCTCCATGTGTAGGTGGCGAAGAGATGAAGAAAAAGAGCTAAAATATGCCTTAAACCATTACCTTAGGTGGAAATGAGCTTGATATGCCTTGAATGCTCAAGAACACAGCTTGAGAGGGTTTGGAATTGCCTATGGCTCGTCTGGAATGGGACAAGAAGAAAGAGAAAGAAAGATAATGTGTTTAAATGAATAAAAAGTATAAAATGAAATAGTAAAATGGTGATTCACCAAATTAGCTAGATATTTTGTATTAAAGTTGAATGTGCTGTCCTCCATGATCTAAGCTTCCGACTTCATAAGGGTCAAGATGAGTCATGTATTGACCATTGACTATACTTAGTCAATTTTGCTTAAAATGCACTATTTGGGTTACTATTCATAAATGAATGCCATATTTTTGATTTTTTTTGAAATCTTGGATTTAGACCTTATAATGTGGTACATTATAGTGCATTAGTATATCAAGGTCTAATCCAATGCCTAACACCACTCAAAACCCACTCAGAAAGTCAATTTTCTCAAAAACATGCTTTAAGGAATTTTAAAGCACATTTTGTGTTAGAACATGTTTTAGAGCTTGGTTTCCTTTGAGAATGATTTTATAATGTTCATTACTTCATTATAATACTTAGGAATCCACTTTGGATCCTATTTGAGGTCATACAATCTCTATGGTGTCTTAAAGCACATTTTTTTGGCTTTACAGATCTTAAGGCATGATTTACCTTGTTGAGATCTTTAGATTGTTCCCCAATGGTATTTAGATGTTTATTAACCATCTTAGATCATTAATAGATCATTTAATTATGTTTTTAAGGTTAGGGGTATTTCACATACAGTCATAAACCTGAAATTATCATATTTAGAACCTTAGCCTAAAATTTAGAAGAGAAATTCAATCCTTTTTGCAATTTTCTCTCTCCTTTGGAAAATACCGAATTCAAATCAAAATGTCATGCAATTTTAATACAAGATAGAGGATTAATTTTAGAGACTAATGCCGTTGGAATTTCGTTATTTTGACTGTCCAATAATAAGTTATGAATTATGGGAGATTCCAGATTGTGAGATTTTTCTCTAATCGGTTATTTATTGAAATAACCTGATTCGAACTCCCACAAATCCTAAAAATTGTCTTTTATTTTTGGTTAAAATGTCAGAATTTTCATCGTCCTGTAACATGTTTTAAAAAATCAGATTCTCTTAGAGCACAAAATCAGGGTTTTAGATAAAGATCTTGTTCTATCAACATGGCCTTGCTCTTTCTATAAAATGACCTTCCAAAAACGACCTAGGGCAGAGGAGAACACTTCCAAAGTCAGAAAACACAGCCACAAAGCTTCTCCCCACGTTTTTACACCCCTAAGCCTCAAATCAATACCGAAACCCTACTGAAATCACCCCGAAACCACTGAAAACACAATATTTCCTTCCCCCCCCAGACTTCCAAACACCAAACCACCTGAAAAACAGAAGCAAACCGTCCTTAACCATACAAGGAAGAAGGGGTCAGAAGCTCGGGTCGAAGTTGAACCGGATTGGCTATCAACAAAGCGTTCGAAGTTTCCCGACGTGAAGAAACAACCAAATCTCGAAGCCAAAACAGGTTCGAAATTGAATTCTTTAACTCCACTGATCTCAATATACTTCTGGTTGAAATTCCTATTCAAATTGACTTTTCTTTGCTTCTGAATTAAGGTTTGTTACGTTTCTGTCCACTAACTTGTTCAATAAGTTTCATCCTTAATTCATTGTCAAATTAGAAACTTTTGATCACTAACATGTTTAAAATCTTTCAGGCTACCTACCCATAAATTTTGAGCCAAAAACACCGTCGGGAACCACCCAAACGCCGCCGTCCGAGGGCGGTCCGCACCCACGGACGCCATGTCCGGGGTCCCGGACACCCTGTCCGTAAGCACGGACACCCCCGGACCGCGGCGGGAATTTAATTTTCAAATGTTTTAGGGTTTTTTCAAACTATGTCCGGGCCTACGGACACCCTGTCCGTGGCCCCGGACCTTTCAGTTTTTCGTTTTCTATTTAATTCGACTTTTATTTCCACATAGATTAACTAGGGTCCGTGGGTACGGACATTAGGTCCGTGGCTACGGACGGAAACAAAATTTGACCTAATTCTGCCTCTAAAACCTTAGTTTAGGTAACTTCAATTTTACTTTAAGTTTCTGTCAAAAAATGTTAAAAAATAAAAAAATCAGAAGCGCGCACTTAGGTTAAAACGACTCGTAATAAGCCGTAATTAAACTAAGTAGAGGAAAAACGACTTCCAGGGGTAATGAAAGTAATTGAACCCTAATTAAGTCGAATATCAAGCCCCCGAACCCGAACTCTGCCTTCCTAATTTGATCTAGGTTAAAATTATGTGGCGACTCGTAATAGGTTCCAGTGAGCTAACTTAGGTTTTAATAATTATGGCTATATGACTTAGTTATTAAACTTAGGTTATAAGTGGACCTAAAACCTGACTAGATCTTGATAAATCTAATCAACATAGGGTAGGGTTTAAAAATCGAGGCTCACAGAATGGTGACTCTGCTAGGGACAAAACTCTTAATATTAACTTGTTTAGTTTTAAGAAAGAGGGCTTAACTCGAAATTGGTTATTTATGGCTTTATTACTTTGTTTGTTTACTTTTGTGCGCACTTTAATTTCTGCACCTTTGCGTCATATGAGAGCGAGGGTCCACACAAACCGATTTCACCCCGGGACCCGTTTGAGGGTCCCCTGTCAGGGACTCACACCTTTTAGGTGATGTGAATAAGCGGGGGAAAAGAGGAGGGTGTCGTCTAACCACACCCCCTTAATACCTGGGCCTTAGCCCCAAGCGTTTTCCTGGCAGTGCCCTTACCTAGCCCTTTGTTTGGTCAGTCAAAGACCCGACCGTAGACGCACACCCTCAGGTGATGTGAAAAGAGTGGGGAAGCCCAAAGAGAATAGCGTGCAAGCCCTATTCCTTTGCGGTGACCTGGGCCAGCGCCCCAAGCGCCTCTCCGGATCGATCCATACCCTGTTTGATTTAAACGTCTAGTGAGGACATGTTGAATTTGTGTGGGCCTTGTTTGCTTGTATGATCGGCCCATTACCCATCCTAGAGATTGATAGGAACTTCTCCTACATCAACCTAGCCCAACATGAATTGGTGGCTCTATTTGTTTACGGCCCAGAGGCCCTGTTTAGTTTAACATGTGAGTCGTTCGGGCTTCGGCCCAAAAGCCTAGACTTAGGTGATTTCTCTTCTGGCCCAATTTGAATTATCCAATTAGTTCTAGACCTATTAAAAAGAAATCCACATGAACTTGAAATAACTCACAAGTCCTAAAAATAAAATCTTTTTCGGCTTAGCAGCCATCTTCTCTGGCCCGAAGAAAGTTAGGCCCATTTGTGATTTAGGGACCATTCCAGCTCATGTGCTTTACTTCAGGCCCATACACATTCCGGCCCAAGGGCTCATTCTAGTCTAGGTAGACTTCTTATCATGACTCTAACCGAAAACCCTAGATCTAGGTGTCATCTTTTAGGCCCAACCAAAATCATTCGGCCCAAATTCCAATTCACATCAAGATCATGGTTTAGAAATCATTTTGGCTCATGCTCCACTTCTAGCCTAAACACATTCTGGCCCAAGCGCCCAATTCTCAAAACATTCCGGCCCAAGAGCCACGTTCATCAAACATTTCGCCCTAGGCGCCAGTTCACAGCTCATGAATCATTCCGGCCCATGTGCCTCTCTTCCAACTCATTTCGGGCCTCAGTGCCTACCCACAATTCCCAAACACATTCAGGCCCAAGTGCCACATTCCCAAACACATTCAGGCCCAAGTGCCACGTTCCCAAACACATTCAGGCCCAAGTGTCGCCTTCCCAAACACATTCTGGCCCAAGCGCCACATCCTCAAACACTTTGTGGCCCAAGCGCTACACTTTCAAACACATTCTGGCCCATGTGCCACATGTTCTAAGACATTCCGGCCCAAGTGCCAACCCGCTTATGAATCATTCTGGCATGTGTGCCTCACTTTCAAATCATCCAGGCCCGAGTGCCTAATCCACATTCATGAAACCGTTTCAACCCATGCACCTCACATTCAGGCCCAAGTGTCTCATGCGTCATCCATAGGCATTTCTAGTTCAGGTATTTCGTAGAGCCTACTAAGAGTCTAAGAATAATACGGTCACAGTCATCTTAGCGACATCCCGGCGGACAAGAGCTCGAGTCTTCAGCATGCCGACTACAGACGGTTCAGCGGGATTCGGATTCAACAGAAATTTTAGGGTTCCCATGCATTCTACTGCATAACCTGCAATAACACTCATCTTTCAAATGCACCTCTCATATTTTTCAAAGAATGATCGTTTTCAAACCACTAATAAGAAGCATCGATTTTGTTAAATCATCTTCTTCCTCATGTTCACAAATGGATGACCTTTTCAAGTCTAAATGATAACACAAAAAAGAAGGTTTTGTTTCACACAAGTTTCTTTTGAGAAAGTGGTTCATGAATTAATTATCACCCGACAATGGAATACAAGGACTTGTATTTTGTTTCTGAAATTTTGAACATGCCTTACCAAACCCCCGCAGCTTATCCCAAAACATCCAAATAACTCCCAAAGCGGTTCCAAATCCATATCTTTCAAATTGTTGTCATAAACCCTAAATTAATACTGGGGGCAATCTGAGTTAGGTTTGTTATCTTTAATTTTTCTTTTTAACGTGTGAACAAGTCTTTGAGTGAACATTTCGTGAT
The DNA here is from genome assembly GCA_023374045.1 of Limonium bicolor. NCBI lineage: Eukaryota > Viridiplantae > Streptophyta > Magnoliopsida > Caryophyllales > Plumbaginaceae > Limonium > Limonium bicolor. The sequence goes on from CM041780.1 coordinate 19,731,532, forward strand.
AGTGCCTTGAGCGGAAAGACCATGAGTGAACGAGCATGTCATTTTTACACGACTCCGACAAGGCTACATTCAAAGGTGAGGTAAACGGCATAACTCTGACCGAAGGAGATAATTTGTAAATTTACTCTTAGACCTGCGAAAAGTAACAAAGAACGGATACACAACTATCAGGAATGACGAAGCACCTAGGTACAGCACCATATAGCCAAAAGCTTGTAAACCCTATCATTAAACCCTAGGCACCTCCGTTGAGCCTTTCGTATATCCCTTTTCGATATTATGAGCTCCACAAAATAATCCAACCAATGATGAATGTCCGACCCGGTGACCAAAGGAAGCGAGGAGCCCGACTCTCAGATAACATTCTCATCAGTCCAAAGAAGCAATGCCGCTATCAGCATGACGAAGCGATCCGCAAATGGTTCCAGAGTGACACAGGAACAAAAGAGCTCACATCAAAATAGCTCTCGAAGCCCAAAACCGGGAAACACAAGAACCCTGAAGGCAAAGTCAAGAAAGGATAAAACAAAAAGGCAAACCCGAAGTGCCTCGAAGAAATCCAAATGACAAAAAGAGAAAAGGTGTAAAGGACAACTTCAAAAGTCCAGGTCCTGAAGCTCGAAAACAACGTCAACATGAAGCAGCTAGACGACTTCAAGACAAGGAAGATGAATGTGAGAAAAGATACAAGTTGCAGCTTCGGTCACCCATTTAAGCTCCACATACCTCAAATATCCCACCCTGATCTCGTCGTCTTTCATCACGCCCTATGGCCACATTATAAGCTTTAAAGACTTCCGACTTGATAGTTGTGTATCTAATCACGTGAAAGTAACAGATCGAATGCGTAAATCCACCAAATGTCAAATTCAATGGTTTAGAAGTTGTGACCGTGAGCAGGAAACAAGTACAAACATCAAACACGCTGAGTGTAGGTTAGGAAGCACCACATCGAAACATAAGCCTTGACCCTGTGAGGACGAGACTCGTTCACGTGTTTAATCAAAGAAAATACTGGGGGCAATCGATACGATCGATTGCCATGAACTCTAGCTCAGATTGTCCTAAGGAAAAATACTGAGGGCAATTGTTGGTTCCAACAATTGCCATGACAACACCAATTGAAACCTAAAGCTTGAGCACCACCATCCCACCACAGGCATAAGCCCTTACCTCCACATCAAACACCTCAGGCACACATAAGCTCTAACCTCGACACACACACTCTCAAGCCCGTCATTAGCCTTACCCCTACAAAAACATCAGACCCGCCATAACCATGACCACCATCCAAAATCACAACCTAATCCCAGGTTTATCATATATCCTGAACACCAACAAAAGCTTTTAGCACCATAAAATAAAACCACACTCCACCAGTGGCATGTTCATCTTCTAAGAAACAAAATACAAATCTGAAATTCTTAATCAGGAAGTGATTCTTTCACATTCCTTTTCAGTAGAGTTTTTCCCAAGCTTTGCCATGTTTGGCACATTTTCCAGCAATTTCTTGCTTTGAACAATTTTTTCAATTCTCATCATTGCCATGTTTGGCACATTTTCCAGCAATTTCTTGCTTTGAATAATTTTCAGTTCTCATCATTGCCATGTTTGGCACATTTTCCAGCAATTTCTTGCTTTGAACAAATATCTTATATGCACTATGATTGCATTTTACATACTTTTGCATACACCTCATCATCTCCACGTTTGGCCCTTTTACAATTGGTTTTCACCACATGCATTTGCACGAGACCATTATCTTTCCAACCCATTTTTAGTGCGAGACCCATCATACACTTAACTCACTTTCACTTAGATCCCATCTTTAGGCTCGTCATAAGACCTAGATCCCCTCCTTTAGGCTTGTCATAAGACCTAGTTGCATTCCTTTAGGCTCGTCATAAGACCTAGTTGCATTCCTTTAGGCTCGTAGTAAGACCTTTTAGCTTACCCACTCTCATCAAACACATTGCATTCATCTCATTCATATAGGCTCGTCATAAGACCTAGTTGCATTATCCAGACGCGTCACAAGACCTGGCGATAGAAAAGTTGGCGAGGTGATGGCAATAAATCCTCCTGTGTTATGTCAGCTTACTTTGGGATTAACGAATGGTGGGCGAAGGCAATAAGTCCCCAGGGTTTTTACCAGGAGTTATCCCTGCACACCGGCTTGGGGGCGATGGCAATAAGTCCACATTGGGTCCAGCCAGGAGCCTTGGCACGGGTTTCGGTCCCCAGAAGCATCCGAGCATCATCAATATCATCGGCATCATCAACATCATTGGCATCATCAACATCATCAGCATCATCAGCATCATTAGCATCGCTAGCATATCAGCATTCCTGCATCTACACATTATTTCATTTTCATCACTTTAGGTAGCCAGCGCCTTAGAATAGCTTGTCATCATTTTCATCACTTTAGGTAGTCAACGCCTTAGAATTGCTTGACATCATTTTCATCACTTTAGGTAGTCAGTGCCTTAGAATAGCTCGACAGCATATCATCATTGCAGGTAGTTGGTGCCTTCGAATAGTTCAACAACATCTCTTTCTCCTTTAGGTAGTCAGCGCCTTCGAATAGCTCGACACAACCCACTAGATTTCAAACGACATACGAGGTCTTTTAAGATCCAAAATTTTGGGGTATCACTCAAGCATCAACTAGACTTTTCATCTTCATTACAAAGCCTAGTTGACGGGGGGCAATCTGTTATACCCAAAATTTTAACCCCCTCGGAATAGTCTCTAAGGCATACGTGTTACAAAGGGCAAAAGGGGTCAAAAAGCACCAAGGCGGGATTTTCCAAGGACATTATCGGGATTTTCTATTTTCATATGACTTGTTCATTATCTTCAAACACTTCCAAATATCATAGTCATTATGAAAGGTATTTCATGATATTCTGATAATATTTATTCTGGAAATTTAGCTCTTAATTCATATTATAAGCTAATTTCTTTAATAATTAACACATGAAATAGCCTCAAAATAGAAATAAAAAGGTTTCAAAAATCAAAATAAAATTGTCACATGGTTAGCATGACTACATACAGTCATAAACCTGAAATTATCTTATTTGGAACCTTAGCCTAAAATTTAAAAGAGAAATTCAATCATTTTTGTAATTTTCTCTCTCCTTTGGAAAATACCGAATTCAAATAAAAATGTCATGAAATTTTAATAAAAGATAGAGGATTATTTTTAGAGACTAATGCCATTGAAATTTCGTTATTTCGACTTTCCAATAATAAGTTATGAATTATGGGAGATTCCGGATTGTGAGATTTTTATCTAATCGGTTATTTATCGAAATAACCTGATTCCAACTCCCAAAATTCCTAAAAAGCGTCTTTTATCTTTGGTTAAAATGTCAGAATTTTTATCGTCCTGTAACATGTTTCAGAAAATCAGATTCTCTTAGAGCACAAAATCAGGGTTTTAGATAAAGATCTTGCTCTATCAACATGGCCTTGCTCTTTCTATAAAAGGACCTTCCAAAAATGACCTAGGGCAGAGGAGAACACTTCCAAAGTCAGAAAACACAGCCACAAAGCTTCTCCCCACGTTTTTACACCCCAAGCCTCAAATCAATACCGAAACCCTGCTGAAATCACCCCGAAACCACTGAAAACACAATATTTCCTTCCCCACCAGACTTCCAAACACCAAACCACCTGAAAAACAGAAGCAAACCGTCCTTAACCATACAAGGAAGAAGGGGTCAGAAGCACGGGTCGAAGTTGAACCGGATTGGCTATCAACGAAGCGTTCGAAGTTTCCCGACGTGAAGAAACAACCAAATCTCGAAGCCAAAACAGGTTCGAAATTGAATTCTTTAACTCCACTAATCTCAATACACTTCTGGTTGAAATTCCTATTCAAATTGACTTTTATGTTCTTCTGAATTAAGGTTTGTTTACGTTTCTATCCACTAACTTGTTCAAAAAGTTTCGTCCTTAATTCGTTGTCAAATTAGGAACTTTTGATCACTAACATGTTTAGAATCTTTCAGGCTACCTACCCATAAATTTTGAGCCAAAAACACCATCGGGAACCACCCAAACGCCGCCGTCCGAGGGCGGTCCGCACCCACGGACGCCATGTCCGGGGTCCTGGACACCCTGTCCGTAAGCACGGACACCCCCGGACCGCGGCGGGAATTTAATTTTCAAATGTTTTAGGGTTTTTTCAAACTATGTCCGGGCCTACGGACACCCTGTCCATGGCCCCAGACCTTTCAGTTTTTTGTTTTCTGTTTAATTCGGCTTTTATTTTCACATAGATTAACTAGGGTCCGTGGGTACGGACATTAGGTCAGTGGCTACGGACGGAAACAATATTTCTCCTAATTCTGCCTCCAAAACCTTAGTTTAGGTAACTTCAATTCCACTTTAAGTTTCTGTCAAAAATGTTAAAAAATAAAAAAATCAGAAGCACGCACTTAGGTTAAAACGACTCGTAATAAACCGTAATTAAACTAAGTAGAGGAAAAACGACTTCCAGGGGTAATGAAAGTAATTGAACCCTAATTAAGTCGAATATCAAGCCCCCGAACCTGAACTCTCCTTTCCTAATTTGATCTAGGTTAAAATTAGGTGGCGACTCGTAATAGGTTCAGTAAGCTCAGTTAGGTTTTAATAATTATGACTATATGACTTAGTTATTAAACTTAGGTTATAAGTGGACCTAAAACCCGACTAGATCCTAATAAATCTAATCAACATAGGGTAGGGTTTAAAAATCGAGGCTCACAGTTGGATAATCGAACAAGTAGGATATTTAATGAGATTTGACGGTATTAATATTTATACCTGAATGGTAGTGTAAAGTGTTGTGCCCATGGCCACCTGGTTGCGGAAAAAAAGTCCCCCCCAGAACTTCTCGACCTTAACGGTCTCGGAGTAGTCGACTCCGGTGATGAAGTCTTGAAGACCGATGAAATGAGCGTAGTACTCGTCCACGGACAAACTCCCCTGGGACAGCGTCTCGAACTCCCGACGCTTCTTCTGCTTGAGGTGAGCGGGGTAGTACTTCCCTCGTAGGATCTCGACAAAAGCAGCCCACGAGAAGTCGGGTGTGGCTAGGTGCTGATCCTTCACTAGTCTCCACCAAGTATTAGCTGCGTCCTTCAAGTGGAAAGCAGCAATCGTGACCCGCTGGTCAGCTGGCACTCGCAAAGCCTCGAAGTCCTTCTCATGCTCCACGATGTAACACTCCAAGGCAACGGGGTCCGGCTCCACAGAATAGGTCGGTGGTCATGTCTCGGACACCGCCTTCAGCCAGTTCACTTCACGGGCTGAGGTGGGTGGGGTAGTGCTCCTCCAAGCTGGGTAAGGATGGCGGCAACCGCCTTAGTAACGCCTGGGATGCCAGGGTCACCACCGCCCCCTCTGCTGGCTCCGCGGCCTCTAGCTCTACCAAACATATGTAGTACAGATTGCCGTATTACAAATCGGTAAACATACCATAAACACACAGTGGATATTGTGTAACACCCCCGAATAAACATCCAACAATACAAACATCGCTGCTCGCCATATTACAAGTTAACTATGCAGCGGAATAAACTTCATCCGGGTGTTACAGACGCCAACCACCCACGTGGTTGACACGACCACTCTTCCAGCACCAAGTTACAGTTTGTATGACTGGAAACAACCCTCTATCAAAACTTATATACAACATAAAGTACAATTCCCAAATACCGAGTGTCTACAACAAAATTACCAAATCATAAACTGTAATTTACATCTCGGGTTTAGTAACAATCTATACATTAAACATACTACTACAAACTTAAAAGTCATGCCCTGATGGACTACCCCCATGGTAGCCATCTCGCCTACGCTCTGTTATCGTCCGGCATAATACCTGTAAAAATTGGGTTATAAAGGACTCAGCAAACTACGCTGAGTATGAATATGTGTAGCCCATATGTTGCCGGGCTACACGACTACTTGGTCGAATATTATTAAGTCAATTTACATGCTATAATAAAGCAGTAAAGCACACCACAATACATCATGGTATCATACACACGTAAAGGTAACAAAACATTAGCAACAACAACCAAGCACAACAAGCTGCAAGTATCACAACAACAATCATGTACATAACAAAACATGTGCATAGGTATGTTATACTCATGATCCTCACTATGGGATCATTCAAGCGTTGTGTGTTTTTTATTTCTTTTCTCTTGTTCCCATAATGTGTATTTTCTTTCTCTTTCCTTGCACCAGGTCTGGGGATATAGTTTAGATCCCGTGACCATATCATGTAGGTGCCAATCTTTCCTTGTTTCTTTAAGGGTTACTTGTAAATTCTCTTATTACCGCACATTGGAGGACGTCTCCTCCATATCTAATCCCCCATTCCTGACGTCATATGCCGAGAAAGTGGAGTCACCTCTAGACTCCAGGATATTGTTCATCAATTGCCAATCCCTCATCCCCGTCGTCAAGTTTCAAGGAAGCTGAGTCTCCTCTAGACTCCAGGATGTGCTCCACCATAGATGGTCGAAGGATCTGATGCAGATACCAACTCCAAAAGTATTCCATACCGCGCGGCCCGAGATGTTGTCTTCCCGGGTTATTCTCGTGTTCCACCAGTTGGTAATTATTGTTCATTATCAAAAGTAGCTCGACACCATAGTGGGTGTCATTAGGAGCCCTCTATAGTTTGAGAGGAGTTTTCTCCTTGTATAGTTGTTTTGTTTTGTTTGCGTAGTTCGTCGTGTTTCATCTCAAGTTCCATAAACGAGAAGGGACTAAACTACTATGTGCGCGCAAATAATATGCAACAAGGATATAGCAATCATGTAAGCAAGATAAGCAAGCAATCCAAATTTCATGCTTTGATCTTATGGTCATTTTCACACAAGGCACACAGCAAACAAGCCGTGTAACACGGCAATATACGAACCACACATATCCATACCTTATTCTAAAGTACGAGTTGTCTCACACACGGGGTCCCGGTCGGAGTTTGCTACGGCCCTAGCGTTAATTAAAAACAACGTGTCAGTTTATGATTTCATGTGATGACCTTTGTGACACTTCCCAAATTTATCTCATTATTATCGGGTGTTATTTCCTAGATAAACCTTTGTTGAATGTTTAACCTTTATTATCTCTTAGGACTCCCCCTGTATTAAACTTTATCTTACTCCTAGGGCATTCACACCCTTGTTTTACACGTTAACTAAGTCCTTTTTCCCTAGTTAATGTTTTAGAGCATTTTAAGCGCTAATTATGTAACATGTTTATGTAAAATAGATTTAACTTGTCTAAAGTGTACTCCTTTCTTAGCTAGGTTGGTTAGAAATGTTTTAACTTTATTATCCTAATACTATGATCCTAAAAATACCCATAGAGCTTGTTTACACAGAACCCAAAGGCTTCCAAATCTGAAACACAATCTCTTTGCACCACCTTATCTAACTTCGTTTCTAATGTAGTAAAGTGATGTTTAACCTTCCCAGCATGTTTGCTCACCTAGCTATATTTATTAGCTATTATTTAGGCTCTTTATAAAACTAGAATCACACTTAGTACGCCCTTGTAACCCAGTTATACAGAAGCTATAACATCAATGAATCTGAAGCACAAGCTACACATTTCCTCTTGGTTCTTGTTGCTAGTTAGTTCAGTTTATGTTTGTTTCTTCCCTGCAGTGTTTACCCGACTAGCTATGGGTGTTAACCTTGGTGTAAACTCAAGACTATACTCATAAAAAACCTACATAGCATCTGAAATTAATTACATAGAAACAGATACAAAAAGACAATCAAGAACCAAACCAGACTGATGCATTATCTTTCCTTCTGTTTTCCTTTCTGCTCTTTAATCTGGTTACTAATTTACCCAATGCATTCGTAGCTTACTAAGGTATATTAGAGGTGTTTAGTTTTATTAGCAACTCAATATAACCCTTTCAAACCATCCTATACAAAGTTATACATAAACAGATTTTCAGGAGGATCATAAAACTGAAACATTTTATTATGTTATCTTTCCTTTTACTCCCTTCTGTTATTCTCCTAACTGTCTTTCAATCTTACCCCACTAGTTATAGGTGTTAACAATGTTTTAGACTTGGAACTAAACCATTGAGACACCCAAATAGCTGCTGTGATGAGTTACACAGAAACAGCAACTCACAAAACTGAAACACATACACACCAACCCTGAAATTCAATATTTTGTTTCCTTTTCTTTGTTCCTGAGTTTCTTTTAGTTCTTACCCAACCTTCTTACTCAGTTATCCCCGTGTGTTCTCTAGGATTTTAACATCTAAGATAGATCCAAGGCATTAGACATAGCTGCTGAGATGTCCCAAATTGCATAGAAGAAACTCTAAAATCCCAAACTGATGCCTTCTCTTACTTGTTCACCGTCTGTTTCCTAAATTGATTTACAACTTCCTCCAAATCATTTAAATTCTTAGTTAAGTCAGCTTAAGAGACTCTAAGTTCATTTTTAACCCACAGATGCATTTTATACAGAAGCAAAACACTTGCAGAATCTGAAACTGAATTGGTATATCCTCTTCTTATTATTTTCTGTTCACTGATCTGACTTTCTATATTTTTTCCCCCAACTTAGCTACACCTTGGCTTATGTGTTAACAAGATTTTAAACTCGAGACTAATCCCAAAACCACATGGACAACTCCTCTTAAACATCCTTGTACAGAACTTAACAAAACTGAAACTGAAACAGAAAACAAAATCTGTAACTTGAAACTGGAAAACTGATAACTCTCTTTGTTTTTCTTTCCTGTTCTGAATCTATTTTCTGTTTCCCCCTAAGCATTTGTACTTAGTTTAGTGTGTTAGGTGAGTTGGGGTTCATTAACTACCCAATGCAACCCCTCATGACCCTCTGTAATAGATGTTAGACAGAAACACATTTTCAGGAAAACCATAAAACTGAAGCATTTCAATTCAGCTACTTTTCTTTTCTGTCATCTAACTTATTTCTTTCCAGTTTCTCCTATTTGTTTACAGGTAGACCTAGGTGATAGCAATGTATCGGGTTCATTAATAAGTTAATACAGCCCCTGTAACCCTTCTGTAACTTGGTTATACAGAAGCATGAGTTTTGAAGAAAAACTAAAAATCTGAAACTCGAAATCTGATGCATTTTTGTCTTCTATTTTTTTTTCTCTTTTCTGTTTTCCCCCAACTTTCTCACCTATTTAGTTGTGTGTTTTAATACCGTTTCATTTTTAAGACAACCCCAGGCAGTAAGCTAAAGTCACAGAACTTCTTACGCAAACTGAAATCCTAGAAATCAGAAACTGATAGAATGTAAAAACTAAAACAGAATTTGATATGCCTTTATTTCTATCTCTTCTTTTTGTTACTTGGCTTGACCCCTATCTCCCCCATCTTGTTGGGTTATGATCTTAAATGTTTAATTATGGCTTGAAACTCTAAACCAACCACAGCAACATTGTTCAACCGAAAACTGGCAAAACCGATAAAACTGGAAATCTAAAATGCAAGAAACTGATATCTTCACTTCTATCACTTCTCTAGTTTCCTCATCTGACTTTTCATTTCTTTCCTGAATTGTTTACCCTATTATTTAGGTGTCATAATCAGTGTTTTAACCCCAAAACAAAATTGTTAGACCTACTGAAACGTGCTTGTACTGGAACCAGGAGAACTGCAGAAACCGAGATCAAGTTTCTGTACTCTATCACTACTTACTTCTACCTTTATATGCTATTAGTGTTTTTTTCTTCTAACACTTATGTAGCTCACATATCTGTTATATAAATCACTAGGCAGTTACTAGATCACGACTAGTCCCTTAGTCATGTTTTCTCTCAGAGAAATTCCCATGAGCACAAATATTCATCAAAATAAAATTCTGAAATCTATACAGAACACTTGGTTAGCTCACTACCTTGGGTTCTTTTGTTTTTTTTTTCATCTTTTCTGTTTTGAAGCTGGTTCTCCCGAGTTGCTTTTGGCACCAAGCTAAACCCTCAAACCTTGAACTCTTGGCCTCAGCTGGGGATGGTTTCTCACGAATCAGATTATGACAACCAGAGAGAAAATGGGCTGGAGTAACTAAAACCGTTTGGAAATGCTTTACCTTCAGATCATGTCCCAGCGAAAAGGTTGGGCAGTTTCTTTTATCCAAAAACTTTTCAAATGAAGCCTATCAGGCTGCATGGGGAGTTTACACATGAAAGGAAACAAGAGAGAGTTGAGTGCATGATCTGTAATAGTCTCGGGCATTCAGGGATACAGAGGGAAGAAGATAGCAACACACAGTTTAGGAGAATCACCTGTAATTATTTTCAAGCAAGGTGCAGCTGATTTCAAGGGTAACTTCGGTGCGCTCTTTGAAGGAGTATTCAGAGGGGTTCATGCATGTAACTTGTTTGGTTCACGAACAGAAAATGTAGCAGTTTCAGGAGTCCTTGGCACTCTTGTTCATTCTCTAGACTGGTGTGATCAATCAAGGGGGAATGGAATGAGTTTCTGATCATACCGAAATGTGCGCACGCAGGGAAAGAGAACAGAATGGCTGAGCCTAATGACTAATAATGGCTGACCCTAATGACTAATTAAGGAGTAAGTGGTTACCAATGACAAGAGAGGATGCGTGGGAGTTTGGAGCATACAATCTGATGCATTAAAACTTTGAAACAGAACAGACTTGTCTTTTGACTGAACCCAAGATGGTGCGGTTGGTGCTTGTGGTCTCCCTTATTCACGAAGCTACAGAGAAAAGAAGTAGAGGATGGAGATAAATACTGGGTAATGGAATGTTGGTCTCAGGTTACAAGGGACTATCGTAGAGAAAATCCCTACAGAGCAGATGCTTGTCGGCATTATTTTTCTTTGGTTCAAGCGCATTACAGAGGGACTGAGAGGGCGAGAGATTTAGGAGGGGACAGGGCTGAGTTGTCTCAAGTTACTAGGGAATTATGGGCGTTTGAATAAACAAAACTTCTATCGCTTCAGAACTTGGATCTTCAGGTTTCTGTTGTTTTTTTTTTTCGATCTGGTTCTGTGTCGAGGAGGAGGAAGAACCGGTGCTACAGAGATGGCGTGTTTGATTCTCTCTTTTTTTTGTAGTTACCTTAGTTGACAGAATACTAGTTTTATTTCGTTGGCATAAGTTACTGAATTCGAGCATAGCTCATCCGGTTAAAGCGTTCAGGAGGTATACAAGAGGTACGGGGTTTGAACCTTAGCGGGAGCGCATTCCCCCCTTTTTTTGTATAAGCCATATACATGCTTATTTATATATATATGTATGACTATATATTATATCGTGTTATTTTTGTTACGATGTTATGCGATGTTATTATTACTTATTTACAACATTACAATATCGTATCATTACGTACATGTATTTTCGTATTCGTATATATATAAGTACGTGACTATATTAATATATAACGTTGTCATGTTATCGGACATGTATATCCTAAACTTATATGTTCATACATTTTTTATGCCCGAATTATATAACGCGTTATTTTCGGATAATCTCTTCGCGTTTATGATTTTATGCGTTTAAATGTTCAGGGGTGTTTCAACTTACCCCCCTTAAAAGAGACTTTGTCCCGAAGTCTTACTTCCTTAACTTATCTTTTCCACTCCTGGTAATCTTAGGGATCCAGTCCCGCATTCATTCATGATAACCCAAAGGATTAAGTCTATAATTATAATTCTCAGTGCTTCTAAGCACCATGCCACATCAGTGGCTTCACACAAGTTCTCATAGTAGACCAAGATGCTAGCAATGTATATAACATGCTAAAGTGCAAACCACGGCACATAACATTCATTCATACAAAGCGTACATATACGTACATAACATTCTCACACACAAGTCTACCAACCATCAACGTGTGGTTATAGGATTACAACACAGTGACACACGCAAAACATCCAAAACGAAACGCGCTTACCCCCCTTAAAATGGATTACGCCCACGTAATCCTTATTATGTCATCCTTGAACCTTGGTTCAAGATGTTTTAGTCTCGTGGGGGTTTCTTGTTCCTATGCAATGTAGATCCCCTTATAATTCTATAAAATGTCTTGTCTATGGTAATGGCTTAGTTTATGTTTCAAGGATTCTTATCAGTATCCATACTGATTTATCAATTGGAAGGTGTGAGTTACGGTCCACCAGCTTCTGCTATGCGACTCTGATTTCATTCAGGTTTAGGTTTCCCTCACTATGCCTTTCAAGGAAGTGCATGGTTTAATTGTATAGGAGTAACCGTCTTTTGACTGACAAGGGCTATTTAAATTTATACACAATCTCGGTGGGTTGTAATTTGCCTATCATTTCCTTTGGGGATCGGATATTCATGCTTTTGGTGCGCTTTTAAGCGTCTGGATTGTTGTTTCTGGCTGACCCCTTTTGGCTTTAGTTCATGTAGGCTATGTAGTAAAAATTTAGTGGTTAGTATTCTTCAATGTTACCACGTGTCGTTGTTACTACGACATGTTTTGTTTATATTATCGATCGTAATTATATGTAGTTAGCTAGTTTATTCTCCTAGCATTGTTACCTATTTTCTCCCTTGATGCGTACAGCCAAATTAGGCTTTTCTTCGTCTTTAAGTAACCTTTATTTTCCAGCCCAATTATGGCCTCGACAGTCGACACTGTTGGTTGACCTCCTTTAGTTTAAGTCAAAAGGTTGCCGAATTTTATATGTTAGAAGTCTCTATCATTGTAAATTGTTTAACATAGGATATTTAGTTTCCTTATCATCATCATTGTTCTTATAATTGTATCAAGCAGCAGCTTGTCGATTAGCTCTGCTTAGTCACAAGGTCCAGTGTCTTGCATTTGGTTTCTATAGTACATGTTTTCATGTATTATCTATTTGGTTATTAGTAACATCACACCATTCTTCCTACCATTTCAAGTCTTTACATCTTTGTATGTGTTTACTTTCTAGGTTTCGAACCATGTATCCATGTATTTTTTGTGATTTTATTATCTAGTACAACAACGCTTTCTTCGCACTTTACCAAACCAAATTCATACCATTTGACACCTATTTGTAGTTATGTGTCCACTTGTAGGGGGTTTCGAGAATCATCCAACACTGACGTGATCAGCGTAAGTGTTGGGCTACCTCTACACCCCAATTTGTGCTCAGTATGACTTGACCTGGCCAGGGTCAAGCTCAACCTTGCACGTTCGGTTTAACGACTACTCAATTTAACCAATTTAGGTTCTTATCTCACTTGTTCCTAGTCATCTAGTAATTAATTCGCTCATTCTTGGATTAATATTAAAATCTAAGCCTTTATAGTAATTCTTTAAATTCTCTAACTATATATATATTCGTTCATTCTTGTATCCATAACATAATATAATATATATATATACTTATGTGCTATAAGTTCCAAGGTCGTATTAGTATTACAGTACCCTTTGGACTTATATATTATATCCCCATGTGATTGTTTCTATAGCTTTAATGGTATATTAGTACACACATTTATATCCCCCTAATATTAGAAGTTCTTTTCATCCCCATCGTCATGCCATGTGCATAAATACATGTTCATTCGCTACATGTGGTCTCATAATGTTTAAATTCTAGTGTTAACCAGCTGGGTATACAATTGTATACTTCCAAGTTCTTATATTATTACTATTTTCCTCCACACTTACAAATTAATACTGAATCTACCAAGTGATTCTTTCATTATCTTGACCCATTAATTTATTCCCTAATTAAGTCCCTTAACCTTCTTAAAATTCCCAAATTTCAATACCCGACTATTCATAAATATTCGATTGAGTTGGGATTGTTCCTCATTGGAGTGCCTAGTTAATTTGGCTGATTTCATCTAGTTTGACCGTTCAGGCCCACTTCGATCTGACTTCATATTACAAATTTTAATTCTTTGAATGGACCATCTATAAAGTCCAATTCTATATGTGTATATATTTTTTTGCTATTATAATTGCGTATAATTTAATTTCTTTATTCTGATTTCCATCTTAATCCTTTCTGGGTCTTGTAACCCTTCTGTTACTTGCTCATCATTATTCCTTGGGTGTTTCTTCTTATCTGAAGTTGTTTAGCTTCACCTTGCGGGTTCCACCACCTCATGGTTCTTAATCTATTGTTACTACTATCGAGGTCTCATTATTTATTTGGGTTGTTGAGTTGTACTGATAACTCGAGTTAGGCATGGTTGTGTAACAAGTCATGACATCCTTTAATTGTATTTTATTTAGCTCCTTACGTTCTACAGATACCGGGGTCCTTCCTGATTTATATATGTATATACATTTGTTTATGTATAATTTGCTAACTCTTATCCAGAGTTCCTCGATTTAGTCTCCGACTCTACATCTGTCTAGGTTATATTCGCTACGTTATAAATCTTACCAGGAGTTCCTCTCTGGTCTTTTGATTATAATTGTGATTGTCATAGCTTCTCCTGATTTAATGAGACCGCTCTCCAAAATCTAGTTAGAACATTCGTCCTTCTGATGTAGTGTGTTTGAAAGGATTATACCACATAGCAGCATCGTATATTGCTGTTTAGTCATGTACAAGAGAGGTCAGATCTATAGGGTGGTATTGAAGAGCACTATAATACAGTGTACGGAAGTAGCTGGTACACTGATTGAAATGTATGAAGTACATATCTTTTGTTTGGGAACTCTGCTGGAGAAGTTTTGCAGTAGGTCTGTGTTTGGAGGTATCTTCGCTAAACCTTAGGTATGGGTTTAAGAAGTTTAGGCATTTTCTAACTGTTACCTAAGCATGGTGATTCCGCATTTGACTTCCTTTTTGTCATGGTTGTTTATTTGTTGTAGTTGAGTGGGGTTATTATTCAGAACCATTGTGACAATCTTAACTGAGGTTATAGTGAAGCTTAGACCAATAACTCATTGAGAGGTCTTGCACTGGACCATTGTTAGCTTCATAAAGGAAATGAATTGTAAGTCTATTACATATAATTCTGTCAGGACAAATTTTTTATGCATGTCTTGAACACTCATTTAACCCTCATCTGAATATGGCATCAGGTGCTCTTTGGTATGTATATCTTGTGAGCATACCCTCCATTGGCTCAAGAGTTTTCATTGTATTAATTAGTGTGGCTTCGTACTATTTCCTTCATAGTCATAGTGTAAGACGAATAGATGCTTTATAGGGTTTGTCTTTTATAGAACTGGATTCTACAGCTATTTGTGACCTTGCTGGCTGGTTCCAACAGTTCCCCCTTTTGGGATGTGTTCATCTATGATTGAAACTTAATTTTATATTGTACGCATCTTCTTTAATTGAACCCTATTTACTCTTTGGGTTTTATTGGTATCTTGTCTTTTCTGGTACGTATGTATGTACATTGGTATATATGATTAGATAAATCCTGTTTAGAGTTCCTTAGTATGTAGTGTGTTTGGAAGGATTATTCCGCAATAGTGGCATTATACATTGCCCTTTAGGTATTTACATGTGAGGTCAAATCCGGGTATAACAATATGGCTTACTTGAGCAGTTGGTACCTTGGTTAGAATGCAGGGAGCAATATCTTATATTTGGAGAACTCTGCTAAACTTTGGTGTGGATTTTTTTTTTGAAAGTTAGGCATTTGGTAATGGTTACATAAGCATGACGCTTCCAGATTTAACTTCCTTTTTACAGGGTTGTTGCTTATTTGTTGCTGTTGAGAGAGGTTATGTTTACAGCAACATTGAGATAATCTTACTGAGGTTATGGTAATTGTTAATCTATTATAACCCAGTCTTATGGCACGAGCTCTATGCGTGACCTGAACGCTCAGTTTTTCACTGTATTATCTTGCGAGTATGCTGTATTTCATATTAATTATTGGAACTAGAGTTTTAATTTCATGTTCTCACTGTATTCGTTAGTGAGACTCCACATCATTTCCTTCATAATCGTAGTTAATGATAAAGACATGATCCAAAGGGTTTATTCTTTTTATAAAATTGAATTCTACAGTTGCCTGTGGCATTGCTTGCGGGTGTTTTAACAGTTCCTCTTTCGGAATTTGTTCCTCCCTGATTGAAACTTAATTCTCTATTTGATAAGTGAGAAATACATAGACATTAAAGGGTTTAATTTACCCTATACTTTCTCACTTTCAGGAAAATATTTCTCCCTTATCGTATGTTTTTCCTAAGATTTATGTCTTGATATGGACTGATAGATTTTATGTATCAAATACAGGAAAAAGTGTTGGAATCAAATAGTTTATTTCACAAGCTTTCCAACGCAACAAACGGCGAGAAAAACGGAGCTCAAACGAAGAATCTGGAGCCTATCGAATTTTACAAAGGAAATATACACGTCCACCTTTGCGTCCACCTTTGCGTCCGCCCAAATATGGGTGGACACAAACATGGACAGAAATGCTGTTCGCAGGAAATTGTGTATGTGCCCGTATAAAGAAAGGTGGACACAAGCGTGGACAGAGACGTGGACGTGAGACGTCCGCATAAAGAAAGGTGGACACAAGCGTGGACAGAGACGTGGACGTGAGACGTCCGCGTATGGTTAGGTGGACAGGAGGTGTGTCCGCATAAAACTGGGCAGACAACAAGCGGACGTGAGTGACGTCTGCATAACCTTAGGCGGACACAGGGGCGGACGTGACTAAATTCAGACGTGACAGTTTTCTTCTTCCTTTGCGGCGCCGCAGACATGTCGAACTACTTCTTCATTAATATCAGGCGGCGCCTACCTTAATTCACTCACGCGTCTGTCTCCACCTCTGTCTGCAATCAATATGCAATCAATGTGCAATCAATCTCCTTCCACTCCAGATCTGCCCCTTCTTCCTCCTCTCCTCTATATAAACACTACTACTTCATCAGAAAAACCTGCGCACGATTGCCTGAAGCTTAACTCTCTGTAATACTCACGTTCTCTCCCAAATCACACTTCCTCCACAGAAATTCCATACAGTGCGTACGAATGCATAGAGCTCTTTCTCTTCTTTAACTGTACTTTGTTTTAATGGTTGTCGTATTTACGATGTTTGTTTGTACAATTATGTCTGAGTAAAAACCTTAGCTCCCGGGTTGAGAAGCAAGCTTATTTTACTAAACTGTGTTACGTAAACTTTCTAATATAATCTGTTCAAGCAATATTTTGATTCTCCTCCTTAATGCGCTTTAATATTTAGGCCATTTATTGAAGTGATATTTGTAGTTTCTTGTCAAAATGCAGTGCTGAGACAAGATTCTAGACAAGAGAAGTCAAAACAGGTTAACGACTAGAAGTGAGTTTTCACCTATAGGTTAACCAGTCTCCAATAGGAATTGTTAATAATGCGATTAATTTATTAATGACTTGAACAAGGGATTGCGCTTGTTGTTTAAATTAATCAGGGTTTATTAGACAGGGAATGGTCAATAAACTAATTAAGATTCTTGAGTTTATTGCTAAAGTGGGAAAGTCTACAATAATATAATTGAGTAAAATAGGTGACCAGAACAACCCGGGGTGCTTCCTTAAAAGCAAAAGAGTTTTATAACTGCTTTTATTATTCTGTTTTAATTAATTGCTCTTTTCACTGTTTTGTTTACGTCAAGTATTAGACCACAACCTCCCTAAAAAATGATGAGTTTCTATTCAACAGTCTAATTAGAATTCTTAATTAATTTACACTATCAGTTAAACCACAGCAAGGTCCCCAAGAGTTCGACACCCCACAATTCCACTATTCCGCAAAACGATTAGGTACACTACCTAAGTGGTAAGAAGTAGTCACATATTTCTCCAACACTATTGTACCCAACTCCTTTTATTTGGTCTTCTTGATCAAAATACTCGATAGATGTTTGAACATAGTGGTGAATTTACTGCCATTTTCTTATCTGTTTGATTTGTGTTGGGGTGGGTAACTAGTGCCTTATGGTAATGCCTATTTACAAGGTTCGAGAGTTCTTTTTATGATCCCTGTACCAATGTGTTTTTCTCAGGGAACTGCAATTACTGTCTAAGAAAGTTCGTTATGTCAGGGAATGAAGAGAAACATGAGAGTAGAAGGAAGATAAGCTGTATTTGCCCTATGTGGGATGATTGCGGGGCTCCAAAGGAATAAAACAACTCGAACGAGAAGAGAATGAAGAAGACATTAGCATGTATGTTCCTCGTTGTGCACTAGTTTATGAATAGTAACCAAATAGTGCCTAATTTTGTCTTTAATCAATTAAGTCTAATTAGTTGGTCAAACAAGACCATGACTTGCCTTAATTAATAGGGGTCCGGTTTTCTAAGGGAGGATGAGTCACCATGTGAGCAATTTAGTTTATAAAATAAGGGGGAAAAAGGACAAGTACTATTTACTTTTAGGAAGCAAATATCTCTTATTAGCTTTCCTCTCTCCTCCTTTCTTCATTCATCTTGTTCCCACTGGTTTTGTGCTGCTCCTCTCTTCTTCTTCAACGTGAAGAACAACCCCATGCCAAGCTCCACCTTGTCTTGATCATTACTCACTCATCTTAGCCCCAAAATCAAAAATAAGCATAGATTCTTCTTAGTTAGCTCAAGCTCTCTCCTTATATCTTTTCAACTCCTTCAAATCTCCATTTTGGTGCCAAGAGAAAACTCCATTGATGGAGGAAAATCAAGTTTGAAGAGCCCATTTGGTTCTCCATTCATTAAAGGTAAGGAAAATGTAAAAAAAACCAAGTTTCCATCACTTTCTTACATGGCCGAATATTTCTACTCATGGGGGCTTCATTTTTATGCCTTGTTCTAGCTTGTTTTCTACTCTCCAAAGGATAGAGAAGGTCCTTCTTTACTCATATCCAAGCTTGTCTTGAGAAACCAAGGTAAAACATTCAATTTAATACCTTAAAACACATTTTTAACCTAGGTTTTATTCCGTAAGGTTAGTGTGTTGTTTAGTACTCATTGGAGTCATTGAATATTGATTAGAACATTGGCAAGGGAAATTAAAATGGTGGCCGAGATTTCCAAGGGAAGAAGCCTAAGGAGAAAGTTGAGAGAAACTTGAGAAAAACAAGGTAAATTGCTTACCCAATGGTGGTTTAAGTTTTAAGGAATGTGTTTTAGGTGGGTACTAATGTGGCTTAGAGCTTACATTAGGTAAGGGGTTATATAACCTAGGAAAAACAATTCAAACAAGCTTATGAACTTGTGATTAAGGAGCCATCGGGAATGAGTTAGTAAGATAAGTATAAGGTGAATTAAGAGAACACTTATATTGCTATGGGAGCATTGTTGTGAGTATTTGCAGGTTGAAAGCTTTTATATGTGGGAAATTCAGTGTTTAAGTTTAAGTCATTTAAGGGCCTAAGAGCCATGTCATTTAAGAGCCTTAGTGCTATGCAATTTAAGATTTTTGCATTATATTGAGTTTGTTGTTAATGAGTCGATTTGGGTGAGAAAATATGATGAGGAAGGACTTGATGTGTGTGAGTTGGTTGAATGAGGAAAACAATGCATTTGGGTATGATAAAATACTAGGGAAGCTATGGCGAAATTTGAGTAGAAAACAAAGTGTTTAAGTGGTGGTGGTGAGTTAGTATGCCCTAGGGTTACTAGGGATCATTAAGAGGAATTTGAATGGAAATGAGTTAATTAAGGAGTTCTTGAGGTTTAGAATGACCTAGAATGGTCTATGAGGAAATTAGAGTTTAGATGGGTGTATTGAACACACCAAAGTCATGGTAAGAGGAATGGTGAGACTTATGCATAAATTTGAAGGAGAAGGTGTATAATGCTTAAGATGATTTAGGAATGAGCTAAGGAATATAACAATGAGAATTTTGGGAAGCTTGAATAAGTGAAGTGGATGCTAGTGGTGGAGCAATAAGGTTTTAGTTAGATGTTAATGAGTGGACTTAGGTGAAGGGAGTGAAGATCGAAGGAGAATGTTGTCGATTGTCAAGGAAATTGACTAGGAATGTATAAGAGAGTAAGATCATGAGAATGGTGAGTAAATTGAGCAAAAGAGATGTAGATGTCTAAGGATGGTGTAGGATGGTCAAGGTAAAGAAAAACAAGGTTAAGGTGCTAAGAAGATGGGGAGAAATGAATAGGTAAGTTCATGAGTTTAGGTTGATGAGTAGCAAAAGGAAAAGAAAGGAATTGTGCATGGACATGCAAGATAACCTTGGAAGGTTTAGCAAAGCAAAGTTGGGATGTAATAATGCTTAGGGAGAAGTCATATTGATTGGAAAGGAAACACTTTGGGCAGTTGGAGTTTTAGACAAAATTTACATGCTGGAAATATAAGGAAATAAGTAACAAGTTTTAGGAATTTCTTGTAAGGATTGGGGAAATGGTTAAGGAAGTTTTAAAGGATGTTCTAAGGTGAGTTTAAGTGCCTATATGGTATTAAGACATAATGGGACACTTGTGGAAGAGTATGGGATTGGAAGAACAATTTAAGAGAAAAATCTGTAGTGGACCGACCCAGGGTCCGACCCAGTTTTGGGTCGGTCGGGCCATGTTGAGCCAGCCGGAATGTCTCTGGACTGGACCGACCCAGAGGGTTTTGGGTCGGTCGGCTTAGCTTTGGGTCGGTCGGGCAAAATTTAACGTAGGAAATGAGTTCTGTAATGGACCGACCCAGAGGGTTTGGGTCGGTCGGTCTAGCTCTTGGTCGGACGGATGATTTTCAAAAGACGGAAAAATTTCTGTGGTGGACCGACCCAAAAGGTTGGGTCGGTCGTGGGTCGGTCTAAGGGAATTGTTCGAACCAGAAAATCACTGGGACGGACCGACCCAGGGGTTGGGTCGGTCGGTGGGTCGGTCGACCCTTAAGACTTAAAAAAAAAAGAAAGAAACCCTAAGAGAGTTTAGTGGTATTAATGGTACCCCATTAAGAGGGCATTGATGATTAGAGGTATAAAGACCTAAGGGATTAAGCTAAGAATAAACTTAAAAGTTTAAGGTTAAGTTGAAAGAATAAGTTGTAAAACTTAAGAGGTGTTAGGTGGGGAATCGTTATGGGTTGAGTAAGTTAATTAAGTTGAATTAAGTTAAGTGATTAACAACCTAAAACTGAATGAATGTTTTAGGGCTTGAGTATTTGGACTCCGGAAGAGAGTAAGCAACCGAACGACCAATGGTGAACGGTACAGTTCTTCTTGTGACCTGCTTGCTAGCGAGGTGTCCCTCGGCTTGTGTGCTATTTGTTTTTGTGTGCTCACTAAACAAGATAAAGCATGTAACCGGAATATTATGTTGATTGTATTGTTGTGTGATGTTTGAAAACTAACACAACTTACGTGAGAACTTACTAACCAGTGTTTAGTAAGTACTGTGTGAGATTAAGGAACACTCCCTAATATTAGTTTGTTAATAACTGAAAGAGGTTAAACGAACAAACGTCGCATTGCGACTACTGCTAACTTTAACTTGGGGGGGGAGTGAGGAATCCGGAATGGTAGCGGCACATGTGTATTTGGGGAGGTCGGTATCCTTATCAGATACCGACTTCCAAATATGACTTATCTTCAGACTCGTCGCCTAGAGTCGACATATAGACTCGACCTCCTCAGACTACTTGTTTTAGGAGGGAGGTAAGTGTCCTGCTGCTGGCTAGGGTTAACCAAGCCCTACGAAAATAAACAACGAGCTAAGGGTTAACCAGTTCTAATGAGAGAACGGTTGACATATATGAGATAAGGTTTGAGATAAGTTGCAACCAATCCTATTTAAAGGGTGGTTTGTATTATAAGACTGAGATAAGCTACATCCATTCCTTTTTAAAGGATGGTTGTTTTCTAAGACTGAGATTGAGGTAAGATAAGGATGGACTAAGATTAAGAGGAAACAAAACCTAAAGAGTTAAATAATTAACTCTCTAATTAAGGGAACGCATTTAAGTCATTCATTGTGTTTGAACTTTGATTGTTCATATTTGGATTGTTGTTTATTGCACTTTCTATTATGTTGTGCATCTAATCAACCTCCATGCTATCGACAATTAGACGTCGTAGCCACGTTAGCTTGGGGGCCATGAGAGGATCGTACCAGCATTCGTGCTGACCCCCTTTCGGGGCTGTTTTTACTACACAGGTGGAAGTCAGGAGGCGGTCGTCACGAGAGTAAGATGGGGTACAAGCATCACGGGTTAAGTGTGGCCTACGAGTTGTGCATGTACACTCGTATGGCAATTTGAGCTTGTAAGATGTATAGGATGTGAGGGGATTGTAAGAGGGATATGTATTTGGTTAAGACTTGTAATTACTAATGTTCGGTATATTCTGTCAGTCAGACCGTGGCAAGGTCCTGGAGTGTATTGAATTCCGCTGTGACATTTATATATATGTTGTTAAGTTGCGAAACCACATTTGGATTGAGATGGAGTGTTACAAAAAGTGGTATCAATGCGTAGTTACGCTCTGAAGATAAGAATTACCGAACTTAGGAGAATACTGAGGTTGAGTTTGAGTTATGGGTTAAGGGTTGAGAGATAGAGTGAGAGGTGCGTTAGTCAGGACTTCTCGGTGTTTACCGGATATCCATAGTACCTAGACCCGCCCTCCACATCCCTTGCTTGAATTATGGGGAACAAATGCCAGAGAGAAGACAGACTTCTCTTACTCGGGGAAACCCGATCTGGTAGTTAGTTAACAGTAAGCAATACGAGAAATATCTTGTCGTACGATAGTTTACAAGAACTTGAAGGGTTTTAATGGAGCGCAATAGTGAAGCAGGCGTTATCAATGGAATTCTATCAATAAGGGAACGGTAATTACCGGCAACATGGGTCGACATGCTACGCAGTCGAAATAACCCGCCATACCAATGGTAAGAAAAGCACTATAAGTGCAATGGTTAAGAAAACATAAGTGACATGAGTACCGGACAGTGGTCCGAATGAGCATAGCAGTGGGATAATATAAAGCTTAAGGGATAAGATTACTGGAAAGTCCAGTTGAGAACGGGAACTCCAAACCCCATACAATGAAGAAGGTTGCAAACCTGGCCGACATAACGCAGACGACGGTAGAAACTCATACAACTGTACACCAGAATAGGACTACGATGTAGTGCCTAAAGGTGGATCATTAATTAGTAACCACGACAAAATGTGTGGGAACGGGAGCAAGGATTAAGACATAAGAAAATAATAAGGGGTTCCCTCAGAAAGAGGAACACCCTGATAAGTGACAGCACTGTCAAAACGGCAAGGAAACTGCTAAATGGTCAGTTATCCAAACTAAAGAACATCGAAGGAGTCCCGAGGACTACCAAAGATATAAAATGTTAGGAGGAAGTACCATTACTGATGCGCACAGCACCGGTAACCCATCTTGCATGGCGCACTTGCCATAGCAAGTGCTACCACGGTTAAGCTACATGAAAAGCCATCATGGCGAGATAGTAGAACGCTACAGTGGTAGTAATACCAGATAGTAAATCTATAAGAACAAGAGAATAAGACCTTGGAAGGGCCTGACGGCCTGACCATGATGAGATGAGTGGATACACCAGTCAGTAGGGAGCTGAACTTGGACGAAATACTAAACGATATAAATATTAACAATGGTATAACCTACTACAACAACAACCGACAGTACGGTAAGAACACCAATCCTGAACTCCAAGAGGAAACCTAAGAGATCGCTCAATGATCCGAGCAAGACGATATGTAAGCAATAACATACCCGGAAGTGTTACATAATACAGTGGAGACTGTTAACACAACGACTTTCAACAAGAATGGGATAAGACTCCCAGATTGATCACTAAGAATACCAGTAATAAGCATTCTTCAATGAAGATGTTGGAAAACCCAGGAAACAGGGATAAAAAGAAATGAACTTAAGCTATAACCTACTAAGGATTAAAGACGTACAACCCTGGAAAAGGAAAGCTTAGGGGACTACCCCCACAGAGAGGGCATAGTCGAGCCTGGCAAACTGATGAATGACAGTTAATACTGTTTGTTTAACTCATTAACACCCAAGTATGATTGATCATCAACTTGGACACCGTAAGACAAACGCCTAATACGAACCTAACCTTGATTGCTAAAAGACATGAGTCTAGTAAAATGACAGTATTTTTTAGGACACTAAGTAACCTCAGATCACCTGAATAAACTTCCATAGTAGGAAGCAGGATGCAGGATGCAGCAACTTACCATGAGACCCGATACTACATTTAATATGTAACCTAATGGTGGATAATGTTCAAAGAAACAAAAACCTATAAGGATGACCTACAGATGAGTAAGAGTACAAGTAATGAACTGAGGCATTAAGCACTAAGAGCCTACGAGCCAAGGATGTTAACCACATCAGAGCCCGAGGCGCAGTAAGTTGTAAGAGAGCTTATTTAAGCCACGAAGGTTCTACAATTTGTAGTTATGAACGGTTATCAACCTATAACTTAGATTATGGAAAATATTGCCAGGAAAAGGCACTAATGAGAATAATGAGATAGTACATTAGCAGGAGCGGAGAACGAACCATGCCTTTTAGGGTGGGGACACCTCTCCTTGTTGTGAGGCCATGAGTGGGAATAAACCCCTCAAAAAGGGCTTTCACTTATTAGAAATATAATATGCTTTGGTTAGAGAATGGAAAATGTGAACCTCGAGACTACCTTTAATCATACTAGATACACTTGAGGAATAAAGAAGGCTGCAGAGTCAGACCACATATCCAACACCCAGGATGTAAGAATCAGTAATCGTGAGAGGGACTGACCTACATACGAGACCGAAATTGAGGAAGAACACCTCATGTTTAGAGACAACCATTTACAACACGGTACGGCAACCGTCATACACCGAAGTTGGACAAACCCCAGTGTGTTTACACCAAGAAGGGATTGAATATAGGATAAGATGTTAGAGTAAATGAGTAAGTAGTGGCGCCATCAATGGGCAACATGGGAAAGGCCAACTACCACGGTAGTAGTGGTTGTGAGTACAATATTTATATAAGGGGATTAAGTCATGGTGCGCGGTAAAGCGACCGTTATGTATGAGCCGTCAAATATTGACACTGAGGCAATTAGATTTATGAGTTAAGACCAGTATAAGTAAGGGAATAAGATGGAAGATGAACTACGCATTGATGCCAGTAGTCTGGACCTGGTTCAGTAAGATTTCTCAAGAAGCACACTACCCATTCCTTAAGGAACTGGAAGTGCATTCCTAGTTGAGCAAATATGAGAAACAAGATAAGAGGCTCTATGGAAAGAGACCTCAGTCACTAAGAGACCGAATCAGTACGGGATACAGAAAGAACTAGAGCATACAATACCCAAGAACATAGTAAATGGATTTTCCTTGATTAAGTTCAAGAAGAACAATAAGTGTTATTATGGAACGATGAAAGAGGAGATCGACAACAGAATAATTCATAGTTAGCAATGGTTAAACGTGTGACGGACACCACGAGTTTACTAAAACGAGATGTGGGACGACTGCACCCCACAGGGGCTTGCAGGCCTGACGGACTCATTTATGAGTTAGTCGGGTAAGTAGTAATGTACCAGTAAGGTACCCCATGCATGTAGACGAGTGGAGTAAGGAACACGGGAAGTAGTCGACTCCGTACCACGGCCAATGACGCAAGATCAGATAGGAGCAGCTACTACCACAAATAGTCGAAGAGAAGAATTCAGATTGAACCAATAACACAAATGAATCAGAGAACAAATAATTAAGGACTATGAAGTGCAAAGAGCACAGATTGTTAAGTACAGACATTGGACATGTCTTAAGGTGTAGGAGATTAAACTGTAAAGCGCAATAAGCACTAAACGGTAGTTTCAGATTAAGAATCATCCTCAGACCAAAGGTCAGATTGAAAGAACGATTTAGAAACTTGAGAAAACACTAAGAATACAAACATTAGATCTCCAGGGAGATTGGATAGACGAGCTACAACTCATCAAGGCCGTGTATATATAAAGATAACACGTTGTAACACCCCGTCCTAAGCCAATCGTGGTTATCGCAACTTAACAAATAATACCTAAACGTCGTAGCGAAAATAAACTATCACCAGGACCTTGCCACGGTCTAATCAACAAGAAATACCGTTACTTAAATATTTACAACCGCATATCCATAGTACATACACCAACCGAGTTTAAAGTATCTCCAAAACCATACAATATTTCACAAGTTCAACTATCAACAGACGGGTGCACAGGCACTACCCGTACTCAAAATAAGTCCCACCTAGGGCTACCCGCTCCTACTCTCGTGGTGTGTCTTCATGGGCCGCTTACCTGCAAATGTAAAAACAGCCCCCAAAGGGGGTCAGCACGAATGCTGGTACGACCCTCTCGTGGCCCCCAAGCTAACGGGGCTACGACGACTAATTGTCGATAGCATGGAAGTTGATTAGCATCACAACATAATATGAAATGCAATAAAACAACAAACCACAATGAACATAAGTAGCTCAAATGCAAATGAACGACTCAGGCGTTCCCTTAATAAGTGAGTTAGATCTCAACTCCTTAAATCCACAATCTCCTTAACCTTATAATTACCAACCGTTCCACTATTAGATTGGTTAGCCCTTAATTGGTTGCTTATTTTTGTAGGGCTTGGTTAACCCTAGCCGGTAGCAGTGCACTATCCGGCAATAAGCTACCTTTCTCAATTTGTTGGGGCTGTAGGCTTGATCCCCCCACGCCATCCTTAATGTGCCTCCCACCTCAAACAGTAGTCAAGGTGGTCGGGTCGGTTTGTTGACCCTAGGCGACGAGTCTAATGACAATTCTTATTTGGAAGTCGGATCTGATTCAGATACCGACCTCCCCCAATACACATGTGTCGGTACCATTCCGGATTCCTCACTCCCACCCCAAGTTATGGTTAGTGAAAGTCTTAAATACCATGTGTTAGTTAAACCTTGACGGGTATTAACCAACAATCATCAATGTACAAATGCTCTTCTTAACTCAATACGTATCAAGCTTAGTTAGTAGCTATGCTTAAGCCTCAAGGGTTAGTGTAAAGAAAACACATACACAACGAGAACATTATTATCCGATTGCATGCTTTATCTTGTCTTAGTCATATCAAACAACAAATAGCACACAAGCCGAGGGATACCTCGTTAGCAAGCAGGTCACAAGAAAGACTGTACCGTTCACCGTCGCCTGTCGTTTGTTCAACCTTCTCCGGGGTCCCAATTCACAAGCCTAAAACATTGATTCATTTTTAGGCCATTAGTTATTTGCACCTTACTTAACTCACTTAGTTCCTAAAGATTCCCATTTGATGCCCTCTTAAGTCCTTACCACCTAACCTTATAAACTTACTTTAAACATTAAGGTTTATACTTAACTTAACTTAATTCCTTAGGTTCTTAGGTTCCTAATCATTATTACCCTACCAATGGCATACCTTATTACCAATTAACATCTTTAGAATTTAAAATCTCTTTTTTTTTGTTTTTGGCTCGACCAATCTTACCGACCGACCTTACCCAAGGTCGGTCCATTCCAGGACGCATTACCGTTTGAAAATTTTACCCCGACCGACCTTGCAAGTCCGGTCCCCAAGGTCGGTCCATTCCCGAGAGTTTTCCCCGTGGGAAATTTAAGCTCGACCGAACTTGTAAGTTCGGTCCCAAGTTTGGTCGATTCTAGAGACTTAATTCGTACACAAAATACAAGCCCGACCGAACTTGTAAGTCCGGTTCCCAAGTTCGGTCGGTTCCAGAAACTCTTTCCGGTAGTGTAAACTGAGCTCGACCGACCTTGCAGGTCTGGTCCCTAAGGTCGGTCGGCTCCAGAACCTAGTTTCTAAATTCCCATTTGACTCCAAACTTCTCCTCTTACATCCTAGTATGTTCTAACCTCATTTGGGCACCTCAAATACACCTTAAGCCTTCCACTAAACACATTAAATCACTCACCAACATCCACCTTAGTCATTATGCATTTTCCTTGTAATCATGCCAACACTTGTAATGTTTTTTCACTAGGTTTCTAGGTGGTGGTTCATACCTAATATAACCATTATGCCAAATGCTTCCTCACCACTATAACATCATCTCCCAAGCATCTTTCACCATCTAGGTTCCTTTATGTAACTACATGAAGTCTCTTCACCTTTAAACACATTACTTTACTCTTCTCCTAACAAGATTGCATATTTCCTAAACACATTCTCAAATTGCCTTGGGTGCATACCTAAACATTCTTTGATTCCAAGATCCTCCATGATGATGCCAAAGTCATTATAACTCACAAGAACACCTTAAACTCACTCTTTTTCCTTCAAGACAACCTCTAAACTTCATAGTATTATCCTAGTCATGAAATTTCATTAGAACATCTAAAACACTAAGTTCCTTCATCAAATTTTGACATGGGTTCTCTAGTATATTGTTACACCTAAACACTTGGTTTTTCACCATCAAACAACCAAGATCACTCAAATTCTCATTACATCATCTTAACACACAATTTACGCCAAAACTACACCACATCATCATATAGTGTATAAACTTAAAATGCTTGACACTTAGGCCCTTAAATGACACTAATCTTAACCATTGAATTTCCACATATATTTGCCTTTAACCTGCGAATACACACAACAAGGCTCCCATTGAAATAAAATGCTTCTTGTAATTCATCTCAATATTGTTTAACTATCTTTTTTCTCATTGGCTCCTTAGTCACAAGTTCTCAAACATAGTCATTGTTTCTCCTAGGTTATATATAGCCCCTTTCTAATGTAAACCTTAAGCTACACTCACCATATACCTAAATCCCATCCTTTAATGCATTAAACACCTTAAGGTAAGACATTTACCTTGTTCTTTTACAAGCTCACAAACTTTCATCCTTAGACTTTTTCCTTGAACAATCTCGGTCACCAACCAAGTTCTCCTTGCCAATTTTCTAACCAATATTCAATGACTCCAATGAGTACTAAACAACACACTAACCTTAAGGAATAAAAACCTAGGTTACATTATGTTTTAAGGCATTAAATTGATTGTTTTACCTTGGTTTCTCAAGACAAGCTTGGATATGAAGCAAGAATGACCTCCTTTATCCTTTGGAGAGTAGAAAAAAAGCTAGAACAAGGCATAAACATGGAGTCCCATGAGTACAAATTTTCGGACAAGGGAAGAAATGGTGGGAACTTCATTTTTCTTACATATTCTTTAACTTAAGAGAATGGAGAAGCTAATGGAGTCTCCAAGCTTGAGTTTCCTCCTCTAATGGCAGTTTTCCTTGGCTCCAAAATGAGGCTATTGAAGTTTTGAAAAGATAGAAAGGAAGAGCTTGAGCTAACTAAGAAGAATATGTAATTTGTTTAGGTTTTGGAGCTAAAATGAGTAAGTAGCAATCAAAGGAAGATGGAACTTACATGGGGGCTGTTTTTCATGTAAATGGAGAAGAGAGAAATCAAGGGAAATCGGTGGTGAGAGAGGAGAATGAAGAAGTGAGGAGAGAGGACTACTAAAGGTAAGATATTATGTTAAAAGGTGAATAGTGAACTTACTTACTTTTGCTTTCTCTTTACTTAGCTAGATAAGTATGGTGAGTCACACGTAAAAACCGGCCCCCTTGGTCAAATAAGGTAGATTGTGGTCTTTGTTGACCATTTAATTGACTTACTTTGACTAATGTCTTAAACTAGCACTATTTGGTTACTATTCACTAAACAAGGCACATAATTGTGAAATTTTTGATTTCCCATTGATTTAGACTTCATAATGTGATACTAATTAGTACACATGTTAATTAGAGAGTAATGATGGACATTTAGCCACTCAAAACCCATTTACAAGACAATTTTTCAAAAATGTGCTTTAAGACTCCTTAAGGCACATTTTGTGTTTTAACTTGTTTTCAAGCTTGGTTTTCTTTGGTAATTGGTTTAAAATGACAATTAGGATATTACTAAGGTCTTAGAATGATATTTGGGTGCTCACCCAAGTCTCTCCAAGCTTAGAGCACGTTTTTGCTCAAACTGCTCTTTTGGTGTTTCCTTATGTTTTCTTTGATTAAAAATGTTTCTTAATGTTTTTAAGGCATTATTTAGCCTCCTTATATCTTAGTTTATCACTTAAACACCATATCTAAGTTTGGGGCATTTCACACGTGTCCATTGAAAGACCTTTAGTACACAGATATAAGCATGCAGGAGAAGAATATACAATACTATAAAAGGATAAGAAAGGCAAACGGAGCCTAAGATTATCAGAGTCACGTAGCGGAAGCTAGCAGATCAGTGCCTTTGAGGTTAGATCAAACTAAGTTAAGAATATGATATAAGTACCGTTAAGAATCCTCGATACAGAGACTAAGTCATTAGCATAGTTATGACCCTTTGATCGAATTATAAGTGAGATCACTACAAAAAAACTATAGTATCACAGACGGAAAATTTCCTACGGAATTAATCCGTATGTAAAAAGTATTTTCACCTACGGAATTTTATAGCATTACCGACGGAATTAATCTGTAGGTAAAACTGTTTCAATATTTTAAAAGCGCGGGCGCTAAACTCACGGAGGGAAATCAATTCACAAAATGTTATACTTTTAGAGACGGAATTTCCGTAGGTAAAAGTCTATCAATATAATACCTGAACAGTAGTTATCAGCAACCAAATATTTGGTAGGTAATAACCTCTACCTACGAAATTTATTCTACATATCCGTATGAAATAGTCATATTAATACAAATCCACCTCACTTATTCATTTACCCCAAATCTTCTTAATTTTGTCTCTACCGGTAATATACTTGCGCTCGATTTTTCTTCTACGTACAGGTGAAGAATTTTTCTTCTACTCTCTTCTTCGACCTATCGCTGCTGGTGAAATTTTTTTCTTCTACTCTCTTCTTCGACTTGTCTCTGCTGGTGAAGCAATGTCGCTGCCGGTAATCACTTGCGACAAGGAACATAATATGTCCTTTCTGCACATTCCTTCTCTTCTTTGGATATTGCAACCCTAACTGGCGATAAGGAACTTACATTTTCTCCGTCTTTATTCTCTTCTTTGTTTACGTTTTGCAAGGATAAATCTGGAGCTGCAGTTCATAAGGTAACCAGTAATGTAATTGTTGTAAATCTATTTCTGATTTTGTACTGCTACCCTAACTGGCGATTCTGGCTTTTGTACTGCGACCCTAACTGGCGATTTTTCATTTTGATTTCCATTTCCATGGGGTCTCTGTTATCCCTTTTGCTCTTTATGTATAACAGTACTAGATACGTTTCTTGGAGGGTAGGTGAAGTTCACGGTCTTAGGCAGGTATTGAGAAAACTCCGGATAAATGCACCCAAAAAAATGAAATTTCTAGCACTAATCCGAGACCTGGTTTATTTTGTGGTTCAGCTGTCAACAGTTGATCCGAGACATAGATATAGTCTGAATATGTTGTTTGAAGATACAAACTCACATTGCAGAACTGTCATAATATGTAACGCCCCTACTTAACATAATTACAGCGGAAATAAAATACTAAAGGCGTACAGATCATCGGGTTCCAAACACCCGACACCAAACCTCACCAATTTACAACTTACAATCCACAAAAGCTACGGTCTGAACTCGAGAAAAACTTAACACAACATAATAGAAATTAAACATATTCTCTCTCCACAAAACCTAGTCCCATCCCAAACGCTCATTCTCTTCGTGGCCACCTGTAAATCAATTCGTACCTGCAAGATGAAACCAAGCAGCCCACCCCAAAAGGGGCGGGTCAGTTCCCTGGAATGGAACTGGTACAATTCTCCAAAAACAAACTTATAAAACATAACTCTTCAAAATAAATAGTAACATGAAAACAAACTCTTAAAAGTAAAACAGAGATAAAGCACTTCAAAACAATCAAGTTCAAAGAGGAAGGAAAACAAGACAAAGATAAAGAACTTCCAAAACAAGTCATCCACTTAAGTAGTCACACCACATAGTTAGTAAGCATCCATTGTTGATGTTAGAACCAATTCCCGTTTGGAGTATAAAGACTCAGATAGTCACGAAGGACTAGGAATAATAAGATAGATCCAAGAACCAATAACTCAAGAGTGGAATAATTCAATTGGAAGAGATGGCTCCCACCGCCAGATATCAATGTCCATGTGGACGAGGGATATACAGCCCCCTGCTGTCAGATTTAAATGTCCTGGTGGACGAGGGATATACAACCCCCTGCTGTTAAATATCAATGCCCTTATGGGCGAGGGATATACAGCCCCCTGCTGTTAAATATCAATGCCCCTATGGGCGAGGGATATACAGCCCCCTGCTGTTAAATATCAATGCCCCTATGGGCGAGGGATATACAGCCCCCTGCTGTTACCATTGAAGACGCGCGCACGTCGAAAGAAAGATTTCCAAGATTGACCTTTTCCAAATCCCCACTAGATCACCAACTACCCAGAGCAATACCAAAACACTCAGTCCTACAGAGTGCAGAAGCGTAAACCCTAAGCAGTCAATGTCTAACGGGACACCAAATAGAAGGAACCAATACCCATGTAAGTTTCATACTCAAGGCTCAGTTAGTCACACAAGCTGAGTTAGTCACACAACCAATTCCTTTTTAGAAATTCCTCTTAAAGTCAGTTAGCGTTTCCCAAAACATTCCACAAGTCAATCATCAAAAATATCGGAGTACGAGGAATCGTACAAAACATTCCATAGAGTCCAAAACACAACAAGCTGAGTACGAGAAATCGTACAAAACGTTCCATAAAGTCCAAAACACAACAAGCTGAGTACGAGAAATCGTACAACAATAGTATCTGAATACGAGAAATCGTACCTGGGTAACGCTGTAGCAGTTCTAATCAACTTGCACAAATAATCAACAGTACTCTGAAGAATATTAAAGGTAGTCTATCATCAATCACTTGTAGCCCACGTTAAACTTAAATAAACTCCTCACTCACATTTCTAAGTCCCAATTGTCTTTTAAGCCCTCACTTAAATGTTATGTATAACCTTTGGCTTGTCTTAGAATGTTGTATAACTCAAGGTTGTAAGACCAAGGAATGTATTTTATTAACACTTGTTAATTGTTCCACCCTTATCCACTTTACCCATACCTAACCATAATTCTCACATTAAAGACCTTTATAACATAAGTGCATTATACGTTATTCAATCAATCTTAGAATTTAGAGACAACTACTAGACTTAATTATTTTATCTCTACTTTAGAATGACTTAATATTATAACCATCTAATTATCTTGTCTTAAGATGTTCAATTACTTTCATCCTGAAACAAGTATATTTTAATTAACTCAAACCCTTCCAACTCTTTTACTTAGTATCCACAAAGTATATTATTCGCTTAATTATTACCTATATAATAAGGTGTTTTAAGATAACCCTTTTTATGTATCCTTACTTACATTTTAATTTCCCAAGTATTTAATTTTTACACACATTCTCTCCATAGAGTATGTATAATCTGTTTGTACTAAATTTTAATAAACTTATGTCTTAAATACATTTTATATTACTTACAAGACCAAAGGTTTCAAAGGAATAACTTAATAAATTAATTTCCTTTATTGTATTTTAGGATAAACATTATATCTCGATATAAGGTAAAAATTTATCTAAGATCTAAATTCTGATTCATAATTGAAATTGTTAATTATGTAATAAGATAATCTATTCTGAAAATCCCCATACCTTATATTCAAATGACACATTAATATTCCCAGTGTCAAAAAGGTAAATCAATATAATATCTTACGTAACCTAGTTTCATCTAATTAAAGGTTTAAAGATTTTAAGTATCTAATTTCTATTTATAAACCTTCTTATAAATTCTAACTACTACATACATTACTTAATTATAAACTCACATCCTGAACATTGGTATTAAATGTATTTTATATGGCTTATCAAATTCTAAGAACGTAAGGATTATTATTTAGATTAATTCCCCAATCATAGTTTAATATAGTTTTATATCATAATCCTTTTAATGATTTTATCACAAGATATTAAGTTATTACTCAATACTATAAATATTAAGAAATGATTAAATCTAGACTTATTTATCCTCTTCACATTTAGATGTAAAAGTAACTCATTTACTTTATTATTGTTTATATAATAAGAACATTTAAATGTAAAAGTATTTCATTCATTTTATTATCAATTAAATAATAAGATCTATTTGTGTAACACTTTATGTAAACTAATTACAAATATTCCTAAATTTCAACTTATTAATTTCTTAACCCAATTATAGATTTACATTGTGGTCACTGACTAAATATATACATGTATTTTAATACTGTTTATATAAATCCTAGAAATTCAAAGGTAACTAAAAACTCAATTCATAACCATAAAATAATACCACCTCATATAGTATTCTATTATTAGTATTATGTAGAGGTTTAGTTTAACTCATTAATTCCTTCATATTATATTTTCTATAAGGTATTTTATTCCTTTTATTTATTAATTTATTGTATATGTATATCCTTCCTATTATATTTCTCACAAGGAATGTTATTTCCTTTATCTATTTTTATTGTATATATATATATATAAATATATATATATTAAGATTTATCCAGAACATTCTTTAAGAAATTCTATTGTATTTAATTATATTTAATATCTTTTAGACATATCCACAACTGATTTATGGTTTACAAAATAAAGTATTTCCCTTAGTTTTAGTTAAACATATTAGCTTCCATATTATATAATAAACAAAATGTAGTTTAGTTAAATTCCTTGATTTAATATAAGTTTCTATTTATTTCTCTCATATAAATATATATATAAATATATGTAACAATTTTTACTTCACTTAAAGTTAATACCCAAAATATTTATAAACATACTGTATTAAATGTTAATTGGTCTTATTATATTTTCCCCAACCTATAAAGTTCATTAACCAACTATACTTTAATTTTTTTATTACATTAAAAACTATATATTATAAGTTATTCTTATGAAAAACTCACAAACACAATTTTTAAAACCTTTTCCCGTTTCCCAAAAATTCCCAAACTTAATATACAGTAACTATAACATTTTAGACATATTATAAAATTTTTATTTCATAAAAATATCTTTTTAATTTAGCCAGATAATTCCAGAAAACCCGTAACTTGTAAAAATCATAAATTATGTTTAAAAACTCGAAAACCATAATAATTTACATCAAAATAAACTAGATAAAATAAGGAATCTATGGTTAAAATTTCAAGTCAAAATACCTTCGGGAAGGTATTTAAATTAATTCAACAAGTTAGGACTATTTACTGGAATTCATTAAAACTAAATCTGAAACGTTTTAATCTCAGCCGTCCAAATCTCTTAACTCTCATCGGACGGCCGAAATGCAGCGAGTTCATCAGCGAAAGACAAATCGAACCCGAGTACCAAATTCGTAAATTCTCTCAATCCACAGAACGAAATCGAGTGATTCGTGTTTCATTGAACTCGAAATTGAAAAACGAATCCATTGACACCGATTTCCCCAATTATAATGCACTATAAGATGGAATTCGAGTTTAGTTCGAAGGTTAGGGTTCGTATTGTTACAGAATTCGATTCGACTACAATCTTGCAAAATTCTACACATACAGAGCACAATAACCTCAATTGGTTGTTGGGTTAGGTCGGATACATGATTACTAACAGTAATAACGGAGCAATTTGACCGGAAACTCACCGGAGTTGCAAAAACGGAGGAATTCGATTTCGGGAAATCTGGAAAAATCCGAACTTGAGCTGTTCGAGTAGTGAACTTTGGAGATCTATAAAATACGTTCTAGATCGATTTAGGCCATGTTCTTGGGCTCATTAGAAAGAAGAAATATAGATCTACACAATGATAGCAAGAACTAATCCTAACTCGCATCACACAGAAAGAAATCGAAGTCACAAAATACGAGTTTACCTCTCTGTTTCGGTATTATTTTATGTGCTGGCAAGACCGAAACTTTAGGCCTCTATATCTCCCAACTGGTTACGAATTGGACTTGGGCATAAAAACGAAAGTTGTAGAGGGATTAGAGATCTTTACAACGAGCTAAAGAAATCGAATTTTGGTTGATTAACGAAGAAGTTATGATGGACGCAAGTTACCTGAAAACGAAGGAAATTCTGGAATTCTGGAAACAGTCTCGCAAGGTGGCTACTTTCGCTCGATTTTCCGGTTGACTCAGATAGATCTAGGGTTTGTATGAGTAATGGTTGGAAAGAGGAATTGTAGGAGAAGAGAGTGGTGAAGACGGCATGAAAAAATATTAAGTAATGTGAAAGTTATAGCCGTCTAAAGTTAGGGCTAGGAAGTGAAATCGGTTACGAAAATCAGGGAAGGAAATCGGCTAAGTGTGGGCGACCCACTACAGAGTGACACGTGGCACTTCTTAAAATTTTGATTCAAAACTTCAATCTAGCATAACTTTGGCTAGGATGATCCGTTTTTTACGTTCTTTTTATCGATCTTCATGGTTTTTCATAACCTATTTATTGGTATAGGTTTCATGACCTGGTTTGACCATTCTCGAAAAGTCAACTCTAGCAAGGCTTAATAAGCTTTAAGGTTTCTAGAATTTTATATTGACTTTTATATTTCAAAACAATGTTCCAACACTTCCTAAAATCTTTATAATATATTTGGAGTGTTTAAATTTTTCCCAAGATTTATTGACTTATAAATCTTATTATTAAATTCATAATACTATATAATAATATATAATAATTAGGAGAAAACCCCTAAATAAATTTCACAACCCCTTATATTAATTTAATATTCATAATTCCATATAATAATTTAATATTCATAATTCCATATAATAATTTAATATTCATAATTCCATATAATAATTTAATACTTAATAGTATTATTAAAGGTTTAATAAAAGAAATCCCCTAAATTAATTTAAATTAATTTAGGGGTATTTCATAATAGTGGCCACGTCTACCTCAGTCAATCGATTGGCCAGCATTATCAAGAAATCATACACCAAGTCACTGAAAGATGACAACAAATATGGTCCATGGGAATGAAAAATATCTAGATATATGAAAGGATAATAGAATACCATAAAATCATACCTCGGTCAATCGATTGGCCAGATATCATCCATGAGAATGAACTAGTTTGTTCCTGATTGTGTTCTGAATCATATGTATATTGCAACCCTTACTGGCAATAAGGAACAAACATACTCTGCGTCTTCATTGTCTTCTGTTGCTTGCGCCTTGCAGAGATATATATGGAGCTACAGTTCGTTAAGGAGTCGGTAGTATAATTGAACTGGTGAGCAGGTAAAATCTGTTTTTGATTTTAGTTATATGACATCTAAATATTGCAACCTTAACCGGCGATAAGAAGCATACATACTCGGCACCTTCATTCTCTTCTGTTGCTTGTGCCTTGCAGAGATAAATCTGGAGCTACTTCAGCACATTGTAGTTTATTAAGGAACCGGTAAAATAACTAAACTTATCTATTCGGATTTGTGGTGATTATCAAAGTGTTTTGTTTTTGATTTTCTTCCATCGCATCTGAAAACTAGTGATAAACATACATACTCAGCAGCCTGTTCCATTTTGATTGTTCATTCTCATTAATTGCCCCTTCATTCTAGAACCGGTAATACAATCGACCTTCAGGTTGGGCAGTTGATTTTGTTGGTTTCTTATGTTTGCACTTCTAGTTTGCTCGCTTGGTGTTTACAAGTGATAGTTTAAAAACAGTAGCAATACAATCGACCTTCAATCTACCATTAATCCCACTAACTATAACTGTTAAAAACAGTTGTTAGAGATATATGCTACTAATTGTGGGTTTTATATTCATTGATCGATTCATAACCAAAAAATTGTGCTCCGTAACATTAAAAATGATCAGTCAAACATAATAAATAATTTATGTCTCATTTTCTACGCCTTCATTAGAGATTATGATTGTTGATTCATTAATTTTTTATGATAGAAATATTATTTAGCTGATCACTTATTAGAAATATTATTCAGTTCAATCGATTGGCTAGATATTGTCCATGAGAGTGAACTAATTTGTTCCTGATTTTGTGGGTGTTTGGGTAATTAATATAATTTGTTTCCGTTATTAATTACTTGTTGTTTGTTTGTTGTGCGTGATATCTTAAAAATGCATATTTTTATGCAAAGACAACAACATGTGCAGCATTCCACTAACAATCAACCGTCTTCTTCTTTTTCCTTCTTTGAGTTAGATCATCATCATCAATACCACCAGGTAACCAATTTAAAAAACCTACAACTATACTATTACTACTGCCACTATACTATAACATAGCTCACTTTTCTTCTTCTGATCATCATCATCTCTCTTTTAATTAATTACTCTATTATATTAATTCATTCTGTGGCATGCATTCAGGGAAACTACTCATCAACTTTTGAGAATAATAGCCAACATCCAATCACCACTTTGGAGAAAAATATTGGCAGCAGTAGCAGCAGCCTTCCATACCTAAAAGATAATGTCGATCTGAAATCTAAAAGTGTTTATGTGAGTATTTTTTAATAAACTACGCATCTTTTTTTTTAGTTCATAAGGATTGTTGAATGACAATGTATTAATTCTATTTACAAAATTGTAGCAAACATACGTGTCTTGTTTGGAGGAGAAGTATGGTCCAGATCATGATGAACATCCTGAATTTGATCCTGATGCATGGTGTAAGGCAATTGGAGGAATGGAGACCACACGGACTCACATTTATGGTTTTGGAACTACACCGCGTGCAAAACAAATATTCAATCCATCAAGTTCCCCAGCTGAAATAGCTTCATCAGCGTGTGGGCCAGCAACAAAAGTTTCGGGTAATTCAACTGAATTTGACCAACTACGTCAAGAGATGTCAACTATGAAGGAAGAAATGAAAGGGTTTGTTGAAAGTCAAGATGAGATTAAGAGTACATTGCTAACATTGGCTGAATTGTTTGGTCAATTTAAACATGGCACTTCAACCAATGCTACTGGATCTGTTGGTGGATCTTCGAAGGCTACTAATGGTGACTCACATGACGAGATAGATTCTGATGACGATCTTTGTTGAAGGTATGGATCTTATACTTTAAACTTAATTTTGACAACCCTTTTTATTATAGTCCTGATGACCTGAAAATCAGTGAGACTGAACTAGAATTTGTTTGTGAATTTTGTTTATTACTGGTATTGGTTTATGGTGCATTTTGCTCTGAATATTCTCTGGAGTTACTTATGCACAGCTGTTTTGAAAAATCTGCAGTAGAGTGAGGAACATATTGAAGGCGTGTGAATGTTTTTGCTTGTTTTTTGCTTATATTTTTGCTTCTGTGTGTTGCTGTTGCTATGGTTGATTTTGACCAAAACATTTGCCTGTCCAAAGAATCCATGTATAGAAAAGATTACAACTTTTACTTGACGGGGAAACCATTCAAGAAAAAAATAAATACAGGAAAATATCCAGCCCCTGCTTTCGTATTCTCATAAGCATTTCATTCTCCAGAGCACGTACTTGATCAAGTATATAAACTATCTGCAATTTGTTTGTCACAAAAGTTATCATGCAAAGTAACCCAACTTACTAGTTGAACCAAGGCCCAGATTCAGAACCTCAGACCATTCAACGCTAGAGATTTTGTGTATAAGGTAAAGTACAGTAACACCAGAACAAGAATTATGACTATACCTGGCCAGCCTGTCCAAAGAATCCATGTTTATGCTTTAGTTCTGTCTCTGATTAAGCCACATTATGTGGCTGGTTGAACCTGCTACTGTGGGGCTTAATTAAGCTTTGTGTTTCTGTTTTGAATTAAGCTCACGCATAACCTGCTTGCTGTTATTGTCTGAGTGCTTCTTTTTATGCTACTGTAGTTTTGCATTTTTGCCTATGTATGTTGTTGTTGCTATGGTTGATTTTGACCAGCACTTGTGCTTAGTTTTGTGACCTCTTTAAGCTCTATTTATGATCTGAATTATGTGCATCTTTTGATCTGGTTTTTGCTGTTGTTTGAGTGTGACCGGTTGAACTTGATTCTTTTGGGGTTTTGGTACATTGCAAGTCGTTTGTTGTTGAACTTTGGGCTGATTATGAGCTATGCTTTCTTTTGTAGATTTTGAAATTAATGTTTTCATGAGTCTGGTGAAGTTAATGTGATATTTTAAGTCAATGATTTTTTATTTTTGAAGTTGCTTCTTGTATAAGGTAGTTTTATCTTCTATTAAACTAGATGTATTTTATTTTGCAGATTTGGAAGTAGCTGGAGGGACATGAAGCTCTCAACTGAAGAATATGTGTCTTCTATGATGCAAATCTGAAAAGGATTGTCATAGTGATTAGTAAAATTGAATATTGTAAACTTTTGGTAGGATATGGGTGTTGTAGTATTCGAATTCTTATGAGAAACGTCTTATAGTTTCTTTCTTATGGAAACATTTGCTAGTTATGAAGACTATTTTGGGAATGTTGTGACTATGGATATAACTATTTTATGTAGTTAATATAAAATGTCACATGTGTTTCAGCTATGAATTTAACAGTTGCTATATATGATTCAGGTGATATGTGTTTTGTTTGTGAAATTATTAGGTACAAAACATTTCGTAGGTGATAACTTATGAGATGAAAGATTTCGTAGGTAATAACATTATCTGAGGTGAAACATTCCGTAGGTAATAATATCTGAAACACAAAATTTTGGTAGGTGATAACATATCAGAGACGGAACATTCCGTTGGTGATAACTTTACTTGAGACGGAATTTTCTGTAGGTGATAATTATTTTCTGAGACGGAAATGTCCGTAGGTGATAACTGTTTTCTGAGACGGAAATGTCCGTAGGTGATAACAGTTTTCTGAGACGGAATATTCCGTAGGTGATAATAATTTTCTGAGACGGAAATTTCCGTCGGTAAAAGTCAATACTATCACCGACGGAGTTTGTTTTCACAGACGGAATATTATTACCGACCCGTTTATTACAGACGGAAAGTTCCTACGGAATTTTCCGTCTGTGATTGTCATTACCTACGGAAATGTAACTTTTACCTACGGAATATTCCGTCTGTGATACTACTGTTTTCTTGTAGTGGATAAATGACATGGAAGCTAGAATGCTTGGTGAGAATTAGACATCTTGAACCTATGTTCAATGACGATATAATGTTGATTACGTGGGCATAATCCATTTTAAGGGGGGTAGAGTGAAAACCGCTTAGCGTATGTTTGTGTACGGAGTACATAAACTACGGTGTGCATAGCACAAAAGAATTTGAGAATATGTTTTACATAAACATTTTGAGATAAATTATGGTTATTGCGCACAGAAGATGTGAATACCATACATATTAAGTACCTATCTCGTTAATTCCGGTGTGAGTACAAGTTAAGAGAATTAAGGAAGAGGATTAAGGAGACTTAAGGAATATGGAATATATGAGATATGGGTCGGTATGAAACTACATGTGAGATAAGAATAAGATAACACTATGAGATATTATTTGATATGAGTATGAGGAAGAAGATAGTAATGCTATGAGATATAAGATGGTGAGAATTGATATGAGACTGATATAGAACTTAGTAAGAATGAGAGCCTTGAGGTAATTACTAAGAGATGAACTGGGAATGATTGATGGACTGATTCCACACCTTGGAGATGTATTGATTACGATTAGAAAGACTAAAGATAGAAAATTGGACATGAGTGAATTATTTGGAAGTTTGAAAATGACGTGGGAGGCGGAACTTGATTTTCTAGAGATCAAGGGAAACCGAACACAAATTGGGGTGGAAGGATAGTTCAACACTGATGCTGATCACATCAGGGTTGGATGATTCCTGAAACTCCCTACCATTGGTCACAATTAAATCATGCTAAGGATAGACGCGTTGGTATAAAACAAAATTGGAGTTGATTGTATTTTTAATTAGAGGAATTATTCCTCACATGACCTCGTAAAAAGGATTACCTTTTTACTGAGTCTCGCCCATGAAGTCGAGGACGCACGAGCCTTTGTCTTCGGACCGGTGACATGGGGGGAGCAGAGTTATTTTGTATTCTGGCCCATGGTGACGAGGACGAACGAGCCATTGTCTACGGACCGGTGACATGGGAGAATACGTTGGAAATTATGTGAATGTTTTAGTCATCAAAAGGAACAAAGAGAATTTTGAGTGCTATACATGCTTAAGCATGTTGTGCGATATTTAAGTATAAGCATATGGCGGATCTAATGATTCAATGATTTTAAGTATACAAAAGTATGATCTATATGATCTATGAAATGAGTTAAGACATGTATTCTAATAAGATAAGATGCATGGGAACTTTGGGGACAAAGTTCTTTTAAGGGGGGTAGATTGAAATACCCCAAACCTAAGTATGCTAAGTAAACATCAATTTATGATGTACTAAGGCTAAAATATGCCTTAGAGAGATTGGTAGACAATATAAACCAACGAAAACACAAGAAAATGCCTTAAAGGCAATCTGGGCAAAAATGTGCTCTAAGCTTGGAGTGACTTTGATTAGCACCAAAATACCATTATAAGACTTTGTTAACATGCTAATGGACATGTTAAATCAGTTACCAAAGAAAACCAAGCTCAAAAACAAGTTTAAACACAAAATGTGCTTTTAGACTCCTTAAAGCACCTTTTTGAGAAATTGTCTTAGAAATGTGTTTTGAGTGGCTAAATGCCTATGATTACATCTTAATCAACATATGTGCTAATTAGTATCACATTAGGAAGTCTAAATCAATGGGAAACCAAAATTTTCACAAATTTGTGCACTAGTTTATGAATAGTAACCAAATAGTGCCTAGTTTAGTCTTTAATCAATTAAGTCTAATTAGTTGGCCAAAAAAGACCATGACTTGCCTTAATTAATAGGGGGCCGGTTTTCTAAGGGAGGATGAGTCACCATGTGAGCAATTTAGTTTATAAAATAAGGGGGAAAAAGGACAAGTACTATTTGCTTTTAGGAAACAAATATCTCTTATTAGCTTTCCTCTCTCCTCCTTTCTTCATTCATCTTGTTCCCACCGGTTTTGTGCTGCTCCTCTCTTCTTCTTCAACATGAAGAACAACCCCATGCCAGGCTCCACCTTGTCTTGATCATTACTCACTCATCTTAGCCCCAAAATCAAAAATAAGCATAGATTCTTCTTAGTTAGCTCAAGCTCTCTCCTTCTATCTTTTCAAATCCTTCAAAGCTCCATTTCGGTGCCAAGAGAAAACTCCATTGATGGAGGAAAATCAAGTTTGAAGAGCCCATTTGGTTCTCCATTCATTCAAGGTAAGGAAAATGTAAGAAAAACCAAGTTTCCATCACTTTCTTACATGACCGAAAATTTCTACTCCTGGGGGCTTCATTTTTATGCCTTGTTCTAGCTTATTTTCTACTCTCCAAAGGATAGAGGAGGTCCTTCTTTACTCATATCCAAGCTTGTCTTGAGAAACCAAGGTAAAACATTAAATTTAATACCTTAAAACACATTTTTAACCTAGGTTTTATTCCGTATGGTTAGTGTGTTGTTTAGTACTCATTGGAGTCATTGAATATTGATTAGAACATTGGCAAGGGAAATTAAAATGGTGGCCGAGATTTCCAAGGGAAGAAGCCTAAGGAGAAAGTTGAGAGAAACTTGAGAAAAACAAGGTAAATTGCTTACCTAATGGTGGTTTAAGATTTAAGGAATGAGTTTTAGGTGGGTACTAATATGGCTTAGAGCTTACAATAGGTAATGGGTTATATAACCTAGGAAAAAGAATTTAAACAAGCTTATGAACTTGTGATTAAGGAGCCAATAGGAATGAGTTAGTAAGATAAGTATAAGGTGAATTAAGAGAACACTTATATTGCTATGGGAGCATTGTTGTGTGTATTTGCAGGTTGAAAGCTTTTATATGTGGGAAATTCAGTGTTTAAGTTTAAGTCATTTAAGGGCCTAAGAGCCATGTCATTTAAGAGCCTTAGTGCTATGCAGTTTAAGATTTTTGCATTATATTGAGTTTGTTGTTAATGAGTCGATTTGGGTGAGAAAATATGATGAGGAAGGACTTGATGTGTGTGAGTTGGTTGAATGAGGAAAACAATGCATTTGGGTATGATAAAATACTAGGGAAGCTATGGCGAAATTTGAGTAGAAAACAAAGTGTTTAAGTGGTGGTGGTGAGTTAGTATGCCCTAGGGTTACTAGGGATCATTAAGAGGAATTTGAGTGGAAATGAGTTAAGTAAGGAGTTCTTGAGGTTTAGTATGACCTAGAATTGTCTATGAGGAAATTAGAGTTTAGATGGGTGTATTGAACACACCAAAGTCATGGTAAGAGGAATGGTGAGACTTGTGCATAAATTTGAAGGAGAAGGTGTATAATGCTTAAGATTATTTAGGAATGAGCTAGGGAATATAACAATGAGAATTTTGGGAAGCTTGAATAAGTGAAGAGGATGCTAGTGGTGGAGCAATAAGGTTTTAGTTAGATGTTAATGAGTGGACTTAGGTGAAGGGAGTGAAGATCAAAGGAGAATGTTGTCGATTGTCAAGGAAATTGACTAGGAATGTATAAGAGAGTAAGATCATGAGAATGGTGAGTAAATTGAGCAAAAGAGATGTAGATGTCTAAGAAGGGTGTAGGATGGTCAAGGTAAAGAAGAACAAGGTTAAGGTGCTAAGAAGATGGGGAGAAATGCATAGGTAAGTTCATGAGTTTAGGTTGATGAGTAGCAAAAGGAAAAGAAAGGAATTGTGCATGGACATGCAAGATAACCTTGGAAGGTTTAGCAAAGCAAAGATGGGATGTAATAATGCTTAGGGAGAAGTCATGTTGATTGGAAAGGAAACACTTTGGATAGTTGGAGTTTTAGACAAAATTTACATGTTGGAAATATAAGGAAATAAGTAACAAGTGTTAGGAATTTCTTGTAAGGATTGAGGAAATGGTTAAGGAA
This sequence comes from Limonium bicolor, assembly GCA_023374045.1. Taxonomy (NCBI): domain Eukaryota; kingdom Viridiplantae; phylum Streptophyta; class Magnoliopsida; order Caryophyllales; family Plumbaginaceae; genus Limonium; species Limonium bicolor. The sequence goes on from CM041780.1 coordinate 19,776,461, forward strand.
GTTTTAGAGGATGTTCTAAGGTGAGTTTAAGTGCCTATATGGTATTAAGACATAATGGGACACTTGTGGAAGAGTATGGGATTGGAAGAACAATTTAAGAGAAAAATCTGTAGTGGACCTACCCAGTTTTGGGTCGGTCGGGCCATGTTGAGCCAGCCGGAATGTCTCTGGACTGGACCGACCCAGAGGGTTTTGGGTCGGTCGGCTTAGCTTTGGGTCGGTCGGGCAAAATTTAACGTAGGAAATGGGTTCTGTAATGGACCAACCCAGAGGGTTTGGGTCGGTCGGTCTAGCGCTGGGTCGGACGGATGATTTTCAAAAGACGGAAAAATTTCTGTGGTGGACCGACCCATAAGGTTGGGTCGGTTGTGGGTCGGTCTAAGGGAATTGTTCGAACCAGAAAATCACTGGGACGGACCGACCCAGGGGTTGGGTCAGTCGGTGGGTCGGTCGACCCTTAAGACTTAAAAAAAAAAGAAAGAAACCCTAAGAGAGTTTAGTGGTATTAATGGTACCCCATTAAGAGGGCATTGATGATTAGAGGTATAAAGACCTAAGGGATTAAGATAAGAATAAACTTAAAAGTTTAAGGTTAAGTTGAAAGAATTAGTTGTAAAACTTAAGAGGTGTTAGGTGGGGAATCATTATGGGTTGAGTAAGTTAATTAAGTTGAATTAAGTTAAGTGATTAACAACCTAAAACTGAATGAATGTTTTAGGGCTTGAGTATTTGGACTCCGGAAGAGAGTAAGCAACCGAACGACCAACGGTGAACGATATAGTTCTTCTTGTGACCTGCTTGCTAGTGAGGTGTCCCTCGGCTTGTGTGCTATTTGTTTTTGTGTGCTCATTAAACAAGGTAAAGCATGCAACCGGAATATTATGTTGATTGTATTGTTGTGTGATGTTTGAAAACTAACACAACTTACGTGAGAACTTACTAACTAGTGTTTAGTAAGTACTGTCTGAGATTAAGGAACACTCCTTAATATTAGTTTGTTAATAACCGAAAGAGGTTAAATGAACAAACGTCGCATTGAGACTACTACTAACTTTAACTTGGGGGGAGTGAGGAATCCGGAATGGTACCGGGACATGTGTATTGGGGGAGGTCGGTATCCTTATCAGATACCGACTTCCAAATATGACTTGTCTTCAGACTCGTCGCCTAGGCTCGACATATAGACTCGACCTCCTCGGACTACTTGTTTTAGGAGGGAGGCATTAAGATGGCGTGGGGGGATCTAGCCAACATCCCCAACAATTTAAGAATGTTGTTTATTGCCGGTAAGTGTCCTGCTGCTGGCTAGGGTTAACCAAGCCCTACGAAAATAAACAACGAACTAAGGGTTAACCAGTTCTAATGAGAGAACGGTTGACATATATGAGATAAGGTTTGAGATAAGTTGCAACCAATCCTATTTAAAGGGTGGTTTGTATTATAAGACTGAGATAAGCTACATCCATTCCTTTTTAAAGGATGGTTGTTTTCTAAGACTAAGATTGAGGTAACATAAGGATGGACTAAGATTAAGAGGAAACATAACCTAAAGAGTTAAATAATTAACTCTCTAATTAAGGGAACGCATTTAAGTCGTTCATTGTGTTTGAACTTTGATTGTTCATATTTGGATTGTTGTTTATTGCACTTTCTATTATGTTGTGCATCTAATCAACCTCCATGCTATCGACAATTAGACGTCGTAGCCACATTAGCTTGGGGGCCATGAGAGGATCGTACCAGCATTCGTGCTGACCCCCTTTGGGGGCTGTTTTTACTACACAGGTGGAAGTCAGGAGGCGGCCATCACGAGAGTAAGATGGGGTACAAGCGTCACGGGTTAAGTGTGGCCTACGAGTTGTGCATGTACACTCGTATGGAAATTTGAGCTAGTAAGATGTATTGGATGTGAGTGGATTGTAAGAGGGATATGTATTTGGTTAAGACTTGTAATTACTAATGTTCGGTATATTCTGTCAGTCAGACCGTGGCAAGGTCCTGGAGTGTATTGAATTCCGCTGTGACATTTATATATATGTTGTTAAGTTGCGAAACCACATTTGGATTGAGATGGGGTGTTACAGAGAATGAAGAAAAACGTGAGAAGGAGCATTAGAGTGTAAAATTGTGTCATGTTTCCTTAAGCATTGTAGATTGTACCAATTTTATGGTGTAATTTCGTCTTGGACTATACTCTCTTATTTCATTGTTTTACGGGATGTTTTCTAAAATTAACCTCTCAAGTGTACGAATTGAGGAATTTATCTCAATCCTATCTTTGGCTTAATTAATTGCTTATTTAAGTTTTATTTATTTCATAAATTTTAAGGTATTCCGGTCCTCTTTGCTTGTGAGGTAGGGTCCTATCGACTGCTAAGCATGTCGACCCAAGTTGCCGCTAAAATTGGTCCCTCTATGGGTAAATCCCTTTGGCAACGTCTTTGAATTTCACGGGTTGATAACATTAAGTAGATGCCGTATCGGGTTTTCCCGAGTGTGAGGAAGCTTTCTTCCTCTCCGGCGTTCTTTCTATGAATTGGAATGGACCCTAGGGACGTAGAGGTTGGGTGTAGGTGTCTGTAAGTATCCAGTAAATGTCGGGGAAGAACCCTAACTAACGCGCCTCACATACTAACCCTTAACCCCGTTTCCCCGAATTCAGGTTTTCCTATACTCGGTACTTCTTTGTTTCAGTCATCAGAGCGTAGTTACGCTCTGATACCACTTTCTGTAACACCCCCGAATAAACATCCAACAATACAAACATCGCTCCTCGCCATATTACAAGTTAACTATGCAGCGGAATAAACTCCATCTGGGTGTCACAGACGCCAACCACCCACGTGGTTGACACGACCACTCTTCCAACACCAAGTTACGGTCTGTATGACTGGAAACAGCCCTCTATCAAAACTCATATACAACATAAAGTACAATTCCCAAATACCGAGTGTCTACAACAAAATTACCAAATCATAAACTGTAATTTACATCTCAGGTTTAGTAACAACCTATACATTAAACATACTACTACAAACTCAAATGTCATGCCCTGATGGACTACCCCCATGGTAGCCATCCCGCCTACGCTCCGTTATCGTCAGGCACAATACCTGTAAAAATTGGGTTGTAAAGGACTCAGCAAACTACGCTGACTATGAATATGTGTAGCCCGTATGTTGTCGGGATACACGACTACTTGGTCGAATATTATTAAGTCAATTTACATGCTATAATAAATCTGTAAAGTGCACCACAATACATCATGGTATCATACACACGTAAAGGTAGCAAAACATTAGCAGCAACTACCAAGCACAACAAGCTGCTAGTATCACAACAGCAATCATGTACATAACAAAACGTGTGCATAGGTATGTTATACTCATGATCCTCACTATGGGATCATTCAAGTGTTGTGTGTTTTTTATTTCTTTTCTCTTGTTCCCATAATGTGTATTTTCTTTCACTTTCCTTGCACCAGGTCTGGGGATATAGTTTAGATCCCGTGACCATATCATGTAGGTGCCAATCTTTTCTTGTTTCTTTAAGGGTTACTTGTGAATTCTCTTATTACCACACGTTGGAGGACGTCTCCTCCATATCTAATCCCCCATTCCCGACGTCATATGCCGAGAAAGCGGAGTCACCTCTAGACTCCAGGATATTGTTCACCAATTGCCAATCCCCCATCCCCGTCGTCAAGTGTCGAGGAAGCGGAGTCACCTCTAGACTCTAGGATGTGCTGCACCATTGATGGTCGAAGGATCTGATGCAGATACCAACTCCCGAGTATTCCATACCGCGCGGCCCGAGATGTTGTCTTCCCGGGTTATTCTCATGTTCCACCAGTTGGTAATTATTGTTCATTATCAAAAGTAGCTCGAAACCATAGTGGGTGTCATTAGGAGCCCTCTATAGTTTGAGAGGAGTTTTCTCCTTGCATAGTTGTTTTGTTTTGTTTGCGTAGTTCGTCGTGTTTCATCTCAAGTTCCATAAACGAGAAGGGACTAAACTACTGTGTGCGCGCAAATAATATGCAACAAGAATATAGCAATCATGTAAGCAAGATAAGCAAGCAATCCAAATTTCATGCTTTGATCTTGTGGTCATTTTCACACAAGGCGCATAGCAAACAAGCCGTGTAACACGGCAACATACGGACCACACATATCTATACCTTATTCGAAAGTACGAGTTGTCTCACACACGGGGTCCCGGTCGGAGTTCACTACGGCCTTAGCGTTAATTAAAAACAATGTGCCAGTTTATGATTTCATGTGACGACCTTTGTGACACTTCCCGAATTTATCTCATTATTATCGGGTGTTATTTCCTAGATAAACCTTTGTTGTTGAATGTTTAACCTTTATTAGCTCTTAGGACTCCCCCCGTATTAAACTTTATCTTACTCCTAGGGCATTCACACCCTTGTTTTACACGTTAACTAAGTCCTTTTTTCCTAGTTAATGTTTTAGAGCATTTTAAGCGCTAATTATGTAACAAGTTTATGTAAAATAGATTTAACTTGTCTAAAGTGTACTCCTTTCTTAGCTAGGTTGGTTAGAAATGTTTTAACTTTATTATCCTAATACTATGTTCCTAAAAATACCCATAGAGCTTGCTTACACAGAACCCAAAGGCTTCCAAATCTGAAACACAATCTCTTTGCACCACCTTATCTAACTTCGTTTCTAATGTAGTAAAGTGATGTTTAACCTTCCCAGCATGTTTGCTCACCTAGCTATATTTATTAGCTATTATTTGGGCTCTTAATAAAACTAGAATCACACTTAGTACGCCCTTGCAACCCAGTTATACAGAAGCTATAACATCAATGAATCTGAAGCACAAGCTACACATTCCCTCTTGGTTCTTGTTGCTAGTTAGTTCAGTTTATGTTTGTTTCTTCCCTGCAGTGTTTACCCAACTAGCTATGGGTGTTAACCTTGGTGTAAACTCAAGACTATACTCATAAAACTCCCACATAGCATCTGTAATTAATTACACAGAAACAGATACAAAAAGACAATCAAGAACCAAACCAGACTGATGCATTGTATTTCCTTCTGTTTTCCTTTCTGCTCTTTAATCTGGTTACTAATTTACCCAATGCATTTGTAGCTTACTAAGGTATATTAGAGGTGTTTAGTTTTATTAGCAACTCAATATAACCCTTTAAAACCATCCTATACAGAGTTATACAGAAACAGATTTTCAGGAGGATCATAAAACTGAAACATTCTATTTTGTTATCTTTCCTTTTACTCCCTTCTGTTATTCTCCTAACTGTCATTCAATCTTACCCCACTAGTTATAGGTGTTAACAATGTTTTAGACTTGGAAGTAAACCATTGAGACACCCAAATAGCTGTTGTGATGAGTTACACAGAAACAGCAACTCACAAAAAACTGAAACACAAACACACCAACCCTGAAATTCAATATTCTGTTTCCTTTTCTTTGTTCCTGAGTTTCTTTCAGTTCTCGCCCAACCTTCTTACTCAGTTATCCCCGTGTGTTCTCCAGGATTTTAACATCTAAGATAGACCCAAGGCATTAGACAGAGCTGCTGAGATGTCCCAAATTGCATAGAAGAAACTCTGAAATCCCAAACTGATGCCTTCTCTTACTTGTTCTCTGTCTGTTTCCTAAACCGATTTACAACTTCCTCCAAATCATTTACATTCTTAGTTAAGTCAGCTTAAGAGACTCTAAGTTCATTTTTAACCCACAGATGCATTTTATACAGAAGCAAAACACTTGCAGAATCTGAAACTGAATTGGTATATCCTCTTCTTTTTGTTTTCTGTTCACTGATCTGACTTTCTATATTTTTCCCCTGTAACAACCCTACTAACAACAACACACTTATCAACAACTGCAGCGGAAAACATACTTCATCACATTACTTAACTCGTTGGTGTTACACACCGTTAACCACCCACGTGGCTAACAAGGCTATTACATATACATTGTATCGGTCTGATGGGCTAGATTCCCGAGCGACTGCACATTCTATCCCTTTCCATTTACAACAACACATACATATACCTTCCAACTGTACTGAGTATTTACAAACTAATGCCGATAACAATTTCGGTCTTACTTCACCTACTGTACATATACAACTTAAATGACTACCCATGTACAAACGACTACCCCGTCCTACTCTCGAACGGCTTCCAGCTCCTTGTACCTGAAATAGGAAAAAGAAGAGAAAGGGTGGCCCCCCAGGGGCTCAGCACCTTTGCTGGTATGGTAATCCCGCAGCCCGCATGCTACCAGGCCACGCACAACTATTTGTCGTCTTAGCATGCGGTTGATTATATTTGAATCATGCATGTACTCCAATAACACAAAACACATTACAATCCACAACAGATGTCACAACAAATACAGACAACACATCTACACCTAATAAATCACTTTTTGTGTTCTTTGACCCTAGAGTGTTTCTCCCTTAATGGAGCTATTTCCTTAATAGACGACACTTACCCACTAGTCGGGTTTCCATAACGTCTCTTTTACAAACTGGAATTCATATCCATGATCCACATATTTCACATTTAAACAACATATAACATCACATCGCAAATAACATTGCAGTACATCAATAACACATAACATAACGGGTACGGATCTCTTTAGGAACCGCCCCAAACACAGTTAGTTCATTGGGAGAGCCTAGAGGATGCTGTCAAACTCATGCTAAGCTCGTTTACATAACTCGTTACCGTCCTGTTAGACGAACGGATAACTTAACATAAAGATGGATCGGATATAGTGATTCGAACACAACATACATAATCCCCAACAGACGTGAGTCAAGAGCCTTGGTTAAGCTCAGGGGTGATCGAAGACCAATGAAGGAAGACAACCAACAGAGAGGAAGCTGAAGAAACTGTATACAACAACTCCCAAACAACGCGCGACCGGAACTACCGGATTCCTCACCCCCCACAACATATAAATATTCACAGATAAAGACTCCGCTGTGGAACCTATCACATCAGCACACAATACAGTATTATGACTAAGTTAATCACACACAGGAGGGTCATACATTTACAGCAACATCACACACAACATCACATAACTAACTCACACATAGCCGTGGTTAGAACGTTCCTTAGGTTGGAAACGTTATTACCGGATACCGTTCTCTTACGTTTACCTAATAATGGTTAACTAGCCTTTCATGCGCATTCGAGGTTACCGGTATCGGTACGCAAACACACAACAACAATAACAATTGTAAACTTGTTTCATGAATTATCTTATAACGTGGCAAACATACAGAAAAACACATTGGCATACAAGCCGGTGTAATCCGGTAGGACACAGGTTGCAAGAAAACCATACCTGTCACCGGGGTTTCACTCTAACGTGCCATCACATGTTCCTCGTAACATCTTTGAACAACTGGTAACATTAAATTTACTTTCATTAACACCGGGGTAACTTGTTTGTTTAAAGTTCAATGCTCATGACTTACTCCCGTTAATCAGTTAAATAACCTCACATTTTTAACTTGTTTTACTTTTACATTTTAACACAACATTTCACCCACTCAATTATCATTATAGCTCACTTAACATGTCCTTAACAACCTTATAACATCATTACTTATCAATCCCCATCATTACATATCATTTTCCAACCTTAAACAACATTTTTAGAGTGGTCCGGGACTTGGTCCTTACCTTAGCCCCGGACCAACACTTAATCTAACTCTCGGGTGGTTTTATGTAGTGGTCCGAGACTTCATACAGAACTTAAGTCCCGGGCCGAAATAAGCTAGCAATCCTCGGGGGTAAATCAGGGGGTGGTCCAGGACTTAGTACAAGACCTAAGTCCCGGACCAAGGTAGTACAAGAACTCTCGGCCCTTTTTCATGCATGGTCCGGGTCATCTTCCAATACCTAGGTCCCGGACCGCTGTAACAGATTCCCAAATTTGACATTTTCAAGTCTTATTTCATCTATTCTTTTCATCCTTTGATTACCCATGCTTCCCATGTGATCTTAGGTATATTCTAATGCTAAAATAACACCTCAAACTTGTCTAATTCCATATCCAACATGTTACTCAATTTCTTACAAAATCTACCCACACTTGTGATATTTTTCATTAGGTTTCTAAGTGGTAGTTTTTATGCCTACAACACCAACTAACCAAAATGTTACCATAGTTATGCTACCACTACTCCTTGAGCACTATATTCCCCAAGGTAATGCCCATGCATTTTTAACAACTAGAACACTTTAATTCTTTTTCTTCACCATCTTAACACTTAACAATTCCTAGTACCTCCTAGGTCATAAAATCCCATTACATCACCTAAACTCCTTTGTTTATCAACTAAATTTTGCCATAGCTTCTCTTGTATATTCTCACACCCAAACACTTAGGTTTTTCTCATTTTCACTACCAAAAACACTTAATCACTTAATACACATTCCTTACACACAAACATATTGTTTTTCATCCTTTAACCATCCAAGACATTCATCTTCACAAAAAATGCTCTTTACACACAACTAATTCTTTAAATAACACTACATCACAATATAGTGCATAAACTCAAATTGCTTGGCACTTAGGCCCTTAAATAATATGGCTCTTAGGCCCTTAAATTGCATAAACCTTAAACACTGAATTTCCACATTTAAATGCCTTCAACCTGCGAATACACTCAACATCACATATGCCCTTTAATAGTTTCCTTGAGAGCATTTTACTAGGTCATTCACCATTGGCTCCTTAAGTATTTTATTAAGCAAATTAAGCTCACTTTTCCTAAGGCATTTAAACTACATTGAGATAGTTTGTTTACCTCTTTTCCTCTCAAACTTCTTTCTTGTTTCCTTGAACCGAAAATCAGCAAGGAGTTTGATCACTTGTCAACTTTCTAGTCAATATACATTTAAGGGTAATGAGCATTAAGTTTCATACTTAAACTCACATATAAACCCTAAATTTACATAAGTGTTTTAAACACTTAAAATAGAACTTTACCTTTGAATTTGAAAGAGAACTTGAATATGTAACAAGAGAGGTTTCCACCAAGCCCTTGAATAATTGGAATGAGCTATGAATGAGCAAAATAAAACACCATGAAGAAGGTGGTTTCGGTCACTTATGGAAACAAAAGGAAATGAAGTTTTTCTTTGGGTTTCCTTACCTTGAAGCAAAGGAGAACAACAAGGTGTGAAAAGGTGAGCTCAATCTCCATCAATGGTGAATCTTCATGGCACCAAAATGAAGTTCTTGAAGATTTGACAAGAGAGAAGTGTAGAGATTTGCCTAACTAAGACAAATATGGTCTTAGAATTGAATTTGGATCATGGAGCTAGAAGTTACAAGCTGTGGAAGTTGGAGATGGTGTGGTTTGCTGTAGCAAAACCGATGGAGCTTGGGAGAAGATGAAGAAATCGGTGGTGAGTGAAGGAGAATAAGAGAATGAGGTGAGAGGGTACACTTTATTAATATATTTATGTTTAAAAGTAAATAGTTCTTTTGCTTTATTACTTTCCTTAGTTATTTGATTGGTCAAGTGTGGTGAGTCACACATGAAAAATCAGCCCCCTTAGTAGTTTAGGCTCTTTGGTGGTCTTTGTTGACCAACTAAGTCACTTATATTGACTTATGTTATAAACTGGTACAATTTAGTTACTATTCACAAACTAAGGCACATATTTGTGAAATTTTTAATTTCCCATTGCTTTAGAATTCTTAATGTGATACTAAGTAGTACACATGTTAATTAAAGGGTAATGATGGATATTTAGCCACTCAAAACCCATTTACAAGACAATTTTTCAAAAATGTGCTTTAAGACTCCTTAAAGCACATTTTGTGTTTTAACTTGTTTTCAAGCTTGGTTTTCTTTGGTAATTGGTTTAACATGTTCATTAACACATAATTAGGGTATAGGTATGACCTTTAGGTCTTATACAAACTTATCCCAAGCTTAGAGAACATTTTTGCCCATATTGACTTTAAGGTATTTATTTGTGTTTTGTTTGGTTTAATTGTCTACCAAGGTTTCCTAAGGACTTATTTAGCCTTATTAAATCATAATTGAATATTATTAAGTCTTGGTAGGCTCTTTGGGTCCTAACCAAGTTCACTCCAAGCTTAGAGCATGTTTTTGCTCAAACTGTATTTATGGTACTTTATTGTTTTACTAAGGTTTAAATCGTTCACTAACGTTTCTAAGGCACTTTTTAGCCTTAATATACCATAGTTTAATGTTTAAGAAACTTATCAAGGTTTGGGGTATTTCAATCTACCCCCCTTAAAAGAACTTTGTCCTCGAAGTTCACACTTCCCACGCATCATTTGGATTAGAACACGGAGATTAATTGCAAATAAAACTTCCATAACCAAACATACTTTACATCATACCCTCGGACTTAACGGTCCGGGTAACATATACACATCCATACATAACATAACATACTCACATGATAACCTCGGACTCAACGGTCCGGGTATCTTAACAACATTGTACTTACATAACAACCCTTAGACTCTTAGGTCTGGGTAACATAACAACATTTAGACACATAGGTCTAGGTAACATAACAACATTTAGACACATAGGTCTAGGTAACATAACAACTTTCGGAACTCAACCACATTAGGACTCAAGGCCAAAATAGTATTTATTTCACATACCCCACAACATGTCATAGCATGTATAGCAATCAAAAATATCTTTTATATACACAGTGATCCCGCAGAACCCGGTCGCGATGGACACCTTCTGTCCCCGTTCCTTTGGGAGATCAAACATTCACTTAAATTTTTCTTTTAAAACATGTGTACTTCTCATGCATACGTCCTCGGCTCGTGAGCAAGTACTACAAAAATATTCTTTGTTAAGGTTTAGTAAAAGTACTTTCATAATGTAAGGTATCTATCGACGTTTTATAAATACCAATTCAAAATCCTTTTGAAAACGCATACAACTCCAAGTCCAACTTATGTTCTTTATTTCTTTTCCTTAGCGTGGTTATTTGTGACCACTTATAGGGAGCTTCAAGAATCATCCAACCCTGATGTGATCAGCATCTGTGCTGAACTATCCTTCCACCCCAATTTGTGTTCAGCTTCCCTTGATCCCATGCAAATCAAGTTCCACCTCCCACTTCATTTTCAAGCATCAGGTAAATCACTCATTTCCAATTTTCTATCTTTTAGTCTTTCTAGTCATAATCATTACATCTCCAAAGGATAGAACTCCGTCTATCAGTTATCTCCATTCACTTTAATCCTGTTACCTAGGGAATCTTATTCTCACTAGGTTCTATGTCGGTTTCATACCCTTTCATGAATCACTATATTGTATATATACACATATATTTTATCAAAATACAACACACAGTTTCACATTTATACACTGTCGGGGTTTTGTTCCCCGGGAGTTTCTCTACTCCCCACACTTGTACTATCACACACAACTGTTAACAAAATAAACACACTTATCACAATGGTATTCGCATCTTCTGTGCGCAATTACAACAATTAAACCATGAATGAATGCGTATGTTTATGTAACACACGCACCAATCATCCAAACAAATTATTTTGTGCTATGCACGACATAGTTCACGTACACTTGTACGGTAAAACACACTAAGCGATTTTTGCGTTCTACCCCCCTTAAAGGGATTACGCCCACGTAATCAATCACTGAACATTGGCTTAAAATGTTCTGCCGTCGTAAAGTGTTTTAACTTCCACGAGGTCTGTTATACAATTATGTTCTGGTTAGAGGATCTTAACCATATTGGCGGTTTAGTTCCTAAACCAAGAATTCTCATTGGAGTTTATTTTAACTCTCAACCGGTTTCGATTCTGGCCTGTTAGGCTTCTAAGCATTAATAATTAGCCATTTATTCGTATTCACTATGTACATTCGGTATCTGAAGCATGGGTTCACTGGCCTCTGCTGTGCAACTCTGTTAACTGTAGAGCTTAGTTTGCCCCATTCGTTAATCTTAATGTATTGTACATCTCCCATTTATCACCTTTATCTTGGTAATAATGGTTTCTCAACCGACGCGTGGTATCTCTTACCGTGAGCGAATTCGGTGAGTTTCAAAACTTTCCATCCATTTCTCTAATAACTTACTGCGTAAACTGCTACGTATTTCACAATGATTGACTTGATTCCTTCCGACTTACTATCGGTTGAGGCTGAGCTACTACCTAGTGTGTAGTGCTCTCTTGGTTATTTCCCCCACTTGAGGTATATTCCATACCGATGTCTAGTATTCCATGTTACTGCAGTCACTTATTGCTAATCATGCCTCCGCATTTGGTTCTGTACAAGTGCTCTTTCATTGGTACGACCTTGCATTTCCAATGCATCGATCACTATGGCATTATAAGCCGCTTTCTACTTCCACCACAATTAACATTTCCCGAATCCTAGCTACTGCACTCAATCATTACTGCACAAATGCAATACCAAAACACTCAATCATACAGAGTGCAGAGGCGTAAACCCTTGACAGTAAATCTCTTATGCGATTCGCAATGGATTTCTCACCGTGTTCCTTATCACATAGTATTGACTATTGGCTTATTGCCCAGTTTGTTTGCTATCACTTATCGTTGTATCTCCACTGAGTTTGACTCATAATTCTACTTATTTGCAATATTACCATTTAACAATACTTATACAATGGTCGCTTATTACGCACCATATTCTTACTTCTTGTATAACACTGACTTACATGGCATCCACCGTCATATTGGCTTCTGCACATGTACTTTCATCATTCGTATCGTGGCTCGTCATTCATTTGGATGACCACTGAATACCCTATTTCTTTTGAGTCTTTGTGCTCCTTAAGCGTTGTTCACTCTACATTTAGCATCACATTGCTATTTGGCTTATTACCCTTCCGGTGTCCACAATTGGTACAAACACTTCTATTTGTATCCTTCTTGTTCAAATCATTCTTGGGTAATAACAGTATGGTCAATCCTTAACATATTTCTTGAACTTGGTTCACACAACTACCGCTGCAGACGTGTTATCATGAGTGGTTAGAACTGGTGAAATTAAAATAAAAGAAAAGACATTAAAACTCAAAATAAACGTCGGGCTGCAAACAAATCCCGGTCGTGGTAGTATAGTAAAGTGTAAGCGACCGGATATCGAACCGTGGGACTAAGGTGAAATAAGTAGTACAAAAGCTTGTCACAAAAGGGGGAAGTTAATTGACTTGTTTCTGAAAAGTAAACAACAGATTAATTTAGTGAACTGAAGTTAAATTAAACGGGACTCCGGGTTCAGGTTAATATGATCTGATTAATTGTGCTATCTCTACCGGTTTAATAGAATAATTTGGCAAGATTCCTGTTATTATCTTAAGGTCCGATGAAAACTCATAAGAACTCGTTTACCTGAAAATGCAAGGTCCGATGAAAACTCAAGCAAAATGCGTGTAAACGGCAGAGGAGTGTGAGGAATTTTATTCTTGCAACTGAGTACTAACTTATCCGATGAAAATAAGTTTCCTACAGTTTTACGGCTTAATTAACCTATCTGTTTGTCACCGATCAGATTAAAAACAGATTTAGTAAGGCTTTTTAATATATCGATGAAATTTATTAAAAAGGGAGAGAGACAAAACTTTAATCGTAACAAACTGAATTTATTTTAACCGGTAGAAATATTGCATAATTAATACAAATACATAATTAAACCTTCACCCGGAGTAAATCCTCCTTAGCCTGACATATTAACTGGTAATAAGTCAGACAGAGGTTGGACGTAATAATAATACGGAGGTGTGGATGGTGAATGGAGAAATGAAGAGAACGAAGAGTGGAGCGAGTACGTAGGATATTGTATGTGGAATGAGTGATTTGGGGTGTTTTAGTTCTGGGGACTGAATGATGTGTTGTGGTGTACGGGAGAGAATTAATGGAAGAGAATGGTAATTGTGGTGAGCGATGGTCTGATTTTTTGGTTTTCTCCGTACGTCCGTTTAAGGTTGAAGGTGCTGTGTTTATATAGAGGAGGAGGATAAGGTTAGAGGCAGATCTGAAGTGGAAGGAGATTGATTGCAGATTGATTGCTCATTGATTGCAGGGGACAGAGCTGGAGACAGACGCGTGAGGAAAATAAGGTAGGCGCGTCTGATATTAATGGAGAAGTCTGCTGCACCGCGAAGGAAGAAGAAAACTGTCGCGTTGAATTTAGTCACGTCCGCCTGTCTGTCCGCCTGATATTACGCAGACGTCTCATACTCTCGCCCGCGGTCTCTCCATCTCTTGTCCGCCTTGTTGTCCGCCTCAGTTCATGCGGACACAAGTGTTGTCCGCCAATCTGTCCGCCTAAATCCATACGGACATCAATGGAGTCCGCTACTTGTCGGTCACCTTGTCCTGTCCGCCTTAATCCATGCGGACACAAACGTGGACAGTTTTTGACTTATTTTCTTCTACGAACTTTGACTGGCTCTAGATTCTTCGTTTGGACTCCGTTTTCTGAGCCGTTTGCGTCTATGCATTCGTCTCTTCGTCTACTTTACTCCCAGCTTGGTTTTCCTCATGTTTAAACAATAAATTTGTGAGACAACAATAAAAAATAAACTAGAGGAAAAACTAACCGAAGTGGGGAAATGAGCAAGAAAAAGTGCTAATATAATATATGAAATACACCTATAAATCATGCTCATTTGGACACTTATCACACCCCCACACTTATCTTTTTGCTTGTCCTCAAGCAAAACCACGTACCCAAGTAAGTAGGGAATGCTCAATATTAACAAATATTATTATGAAGGGTAGGATAAAGAAGTGAACAGTTCATGATCTTTTTAACTTATTGAGGAGTGTGATCCATCAACTGCTGGTGGCATAGGTGTGCTCAGGGTAAAAATAAAATATAGAGTTTCGGGGTATGATCCAAGGTACTTCAATGCTCCTTTGTTAAGGCGACTCTGAGAACTTTTACCATGGCTAACTTCTCTCAAGAATGGGCATTTGAGGAGAAAACAAAAGGAAAAATAGATTCATGCATTTGTTTCACTTTTGCATAAGGGATGAGAAGATAAAATGTAGGCATCATGCCTTTGTATTTAAGAACACTCAACTCTCTTTTGTTGGTTACCAATGGTGTCTCGCAAGTCCCTTATTTTTTTTTTGTATTTTTTTAAAACAGAGAAGCACCCCTTAGCAATCCCTAAGAGAGAAGACAGAAAGAAACCCTGAGCAATAAAATCCAACCATTTGCAGATTATTTGGTCACACCGCATATAAAATGCTCCTTAAAAGTAATCAAAATTTTAAAATTTTGTACCATTTATCCTACAATTCATAACAGTATTTATTCTTAAAGAGAACAGCCCACATTAGCAGGGTACATAATTTTAATTTTTGAACAACTGCAAGATAAGCAGAGAGATTTAAACAATTTAAGCACAAAATGCCCTGAAAAGGCTCTTCCCCCACACTTAAGCTCAAGCAATGCCCTCATTGCGTAGATGGAATTAAATTAACAGGGAATGCAACTAATAAAGGAAAGAGTGTACTCCCCAGATCTCGTAGAGTGTGTAGAGCTCCCCCACACTTGAGTGCAGCTGTGGAATGTCATGAAATGAACCTGTAAAGAATATTCTACACAGCCAGAAGAACTCAAGTAAAACCTGCATTTTATTATAACATATAAAGGGAAATATAGTACAAAAAGGAAAACAACATTAATTAAAGGAGAGACAAAAGATAGATAGTGGGTTGCCTCCCACCAAGCTGCCCGGGTTAACGTCTCTAGCTAGATGCATGTTCTTTTTTATTATCCCGGATCATAAATGAATGTTGACAATGGTAGTACCGGGAACAGGAATTGCCAATATGTAGGACCGAACCACCTGGATCAAAACAAAGTATTACGACAACAATTACAGTAGGAAAGACAAACTCCACAAAACCTGGTTTTGAAGGAGGTGTTTGCCGCCATTAATATTGTATTGAAAACCGGGTGATGGTGGTAGTGCTTCTTCAAACTGGAGAATGTAAACATTCTCCTTTTGTTGTTTAGCCGTATGGATGCAAGATGGTAGTGGTGGTGCTAGCTCAGAGTCGAGGATGTAAATTTCCTCTCCTGGAATGAAAATGAAGGTGGAAGTGGGCTTCAACGGGTGGTTGGGTGGGCATTATTTTTCTTTGGAGAAAGGTCCAGATTTTTCAATGGATGTCCCTTGGTGTGAGGATCAAAGTTGGATGGCTCCTCCTCCTCAAATTTGAGGATGAAATATCCTCATCTTTTTGAAAAGGCTCATAGGAAGAGTCCTAGTTGATTTCAACTTTAGAAGGGGGTGGCTCCTTGAAGGTGATTTTGGTGTTTTGTTTGGAGGTTCTGGCAGGAGCGAGCATTTCCTCCTCTTCATTTTTGAGGATGTAACTATCCTCATTTTCTGGATATAGCACAGAGAAGGAGGGAAAATAACGGTAATTGACTTCAGAGGGAGGAGACTCCAAGAAGTTGAGGTAGAAGTTGTCCTCTGATGGCTTGTCTTCAAGCTCAAGCAGAAGATTTGATGTCGTTTGCTCATTTTTGAACGGGGGTGGTGATAAAGAGTAACTCAAATCCTCAGGTAAGTCGTCCACTATATGAACCGTTTCGCTCTCCGGTTGCAGTGATGTAAGGTCTAGTGGACCTTCCATCATTTCGTTTATCGTAACTAATTTGGCATAGAGCTTCAGTTGGTTCATGTCGAGGTATTCTTCCTCAGCCTGCGCTGCTCCACTTCAGGGACCATTTCACTCTCGGGTTTTGGCTCCCTTTGAGCTGATGTGATGGGCTGGTCCACTACGTAAATTGCTTTTGCATATTCTTTTGGATTTGGATTGGTTTGTGAAGGGAGTTAACCAGGAGGTCTTTGTTGAATGAGTAACTGTTGATGAATTTGAGACTGCAAGGCTTTTTGTCATTACGAAGGGCTGTGACTTCATCTTGCGTGTCTCGGGACTTACCCATCATTGCTTTAAAAAATCATCTCTTGCATTTGAGACATTTCAGACTCAGGATTCGGAGGAGGTTTTTGGTTGACTTGAAGACTTCATTGCCATAAGGTTGTGTTGATATTGCCTTTGGCCTCCTTGAAAATTGGACTGAGGTCTGTAATTTTGAGATGGTTGTAGTGTATGTGGGTTTTGATATTGGTCGGTGGTTTGAGTAGCGAAGTTGGACTGCATGTTACGTTGCCAAGGTTGTCTGTATCCTGAATTGTTGGTGAGATAATTTGCCTCCTCTGCTGCTTTTTATTCTTGTAGTTGGGGGCTTTTGTTCGTAGTCATGAGGCCCACCACATTGCGTACAAGAAATAATATGAGATGATTGGAAAAGAGGAGCATAGCCTGGAGGGATTGTAGATGATCGGGAAATCATCGACTTAGCTTGCTGGGGTCTGAATTCATAGCCATCTGCTCAACCACTTTCTGCAGATTACTGACTTTTTTGTTGCCTACTGGCATTGCTTCCATGAGTTGCTCATGCTTTTCATTAGTTGGTCGAACTTGTTATCACTTTCCCCAACATGGTATAAAACCTAGAGTACCCGCTCCTTGATCCACCGAAGGCCCAGTCTCTCTCTGTCTGCAATGTACGATCAAGCCTTTGTAGAACAATTGTGATACTGTTCTTCTTTTTCGTCAGACCAGGGTGAGACAAGTAATAGTAGTCCT
This sequence comes from Limonium bicolor, assembly GCA_023374045.1. Classification (NCBI taxonomy): domain Eukaryota; kingdom Viridiplantae; phylum Streptophyta; class Magnoliopsida; order Caryophyllales; family Plumbaginaceae; genus Limonium; species Limonium bicolor. Next base: position 19,794,176 of record CM041780.1, read on the forward strand.
TTGAACCGTCCCAAGTTTCCCACAGGATTTCTCCGACCCCGCAGGTGACTTTTTGCCCACTTTGAAATAGAATTCAGGGTAATTCATTTCCCCAGCATCATCTCCCACGTCGTCGGAGCTTTGGGGTGTGGTGAGGAAGGATGGATAGCTCGTAGTCGAAATTGAAATGTAGTAGCACATGTTGAGAACTGGTGGCCATGTCATCCCAAGTACCAATGGTACTTGGTGTCAGGCTATGATACCACTTGCTCGCACTCCTGTCAGGCTGTGAGGGAATAATGACAGTCTTGCGTACTGGAGTACTGCATCGGTTGCAGTAAGACTGTTGGCATGTTCAAGAACTTTGTAACATGTAACAGGGCTTCGTCTGGACTGGAACCATCAAACATGCCCAGCTCCTTTACACATCTGATTTGATGATATGGCTTCAGCTTCTGCCACTCATCGTATTCGGATGGGCTAAGGTGAGGAAGGATGATAGCAGGCCATTGTCCTTGTTTAGACGGCCTGTTAATGTTTTCGAACTGTCGCTGGTGAAATTGCCATGTCAGCTTCCGGATCAGATTCTATCACTGTGGTGGTAATTGAAATACCCCGTAATTAAAAATAGTGATTAATTAGGCTAATAAGTAATTTAGAAGCTTATTAAGTGTAAATAATTATGAGGGAACAAATCCCGAAGAAACGGACCTTTAAAACGGTTTAAAAACATTACCGAACCTTAAAGCACGTTTTTCGAGGTAACCGGGAAAACGTGTCTTTAAGCGGGTCAAATAGACTCGTAACATTTTGGTCAACTAAATAATCATTAATAAATATTAGTGAAGCTTTAGAGCCAATAAAATCAACAAAACGAGAGATTTGTAAAACTGTCAAAAACGGGAACTTGTGGGGTAGAAGTATAAATAACTGAAACTTATGTGTCCACTTTTAAATAAAAAGTGAAGATTGGTGTGTGTGTGTGTGTATGCTAGCCGATGGGCTCTTTTCCCCCCTCCCCCCTCTCACACTCTCTCACACACTTACTCACACTCTCTTATTAACTAAAAACAAAAATAATAAAGTAAACTCACCTCACTTTTACTACTCTCACTCTCAATTCTCTCTCTCCCACACTCATCCCTCCTCTCTCTCACGTAAGAACCCCTCACCAACACCCTCTCTTTTCTTCTTTTCTTCAACCTCACGATTTCCATGGAGGCTTAAGAACAACACAAAAACTCACCTTCTCTCCTTTGTACTCTCTCACTCTCTCCACACTCTTCCAAAATTTAAAAATACCACCATTGTAATCCTCTCCTCAAGAGCTACACTTTCATCTTTCCAAAATTCGAAAACACCCACTTTCGTTTTTATGGGTATGTCCCATTTGGAGTTCCAAGACCACCATTAGAAGGCCCTTGTTCTCCTTGTTCTTCTAAGGTAAAACCTTCTTGAAAACTCCATCTTTTCCTAGCTTTATGGGCAAAACGAAAATCTAGTTAACTCTTGTTTGCCCCTCTTGTACCCACCAGCCGATTTTGGCTCCTTTGGAAGGTGGGGACCTTGTTCTTGAGCTGCTCCAAGTACTTCTTAAACCCTTGGAAGGTAATGAGATTCCTAAACCCTAGAATTTGATTAGAGCTATATAATGCTTAGGGTGAGTTTAGTATTAAAATTGTGAATGTGAATGGGTGGTAGTTTAGATTGTGGAGTGCTGTAACCGTTGAGAAGAGGAGGAAGAAGAACAAGAAGAGGAAGAAAATCTAGAAGGAAAACAAGGTAAGAATACTCATTGTGTAGCTTGGTATATATTTGTATATGTAACAGATTTTTAGTAATGAAAATTGGTATTGTAAAATGATAATGCATTAGTAGTATAATGTGTAAGAGAATATAGGTATTTTGAAGCTTTAAAAGATGTGTAAAACTTATTGAAAACAGATTGGGATTTAGTTGTTGAGTGCAGGAAATTTTAGTGGTCTTAATGTTGTTTTAGCATTAGTATTTGTATATGAGAGCTTGTGTAGTTTGGTTGTTGAAACAGGTGAAATAAGTGTTGAATTGTGAACTAGATTGAGTGGTGAGAGTGTAAAAATATAGGGGAGGTTATGGCAAAATTTGCCTAGGATTAGAACACTTAGAGAATTAAAACTAGGTGAACAATGTGAGTGTGTAACAGATTTTGATTAAGGAAGATAGAGGATAAGTTGAGGGAGATAGATGATGTATTCGAGATGTATTAGGAGTGTTAGGAATGACATTAGAAGAGGGAGTTGTAGATGGAGAGTGTTAGTGCTAAAATCTGTAGCAAACACAACTAGGGAAACAACTAGTGAAAGTGTGAGTTGAAACTTAGAAAATTAGATGAGTGAATGAGTATAAAATTGTGTAAGGAGTTAGGAAATGAACTAGGGTGTATTAGGAGGTTTAAATGGTGTTAAAACATGTAGGATTAAGTGTAGGAACAATGGGGAAGTATTGGGTAAAAGAGAGGACTGAAAACAGAAATTAAAATGCAAATACTGGCCGGACCGGACTTGCGACCGGACTTGCAAGGTCGGTCGAGCCCAGATTTACAAGACGGGAAAGCTACTGGAATCGACCGGACTTGCGACCGGACTTGCAAGTCCGGTCGAGCAGAAAATTTTCCCGTCAGAATGCTACTGGAATCGACCGGACTTGCGACGGACTTGCAAGTCCGGTCGGACCAGAAAATTCCCCGATGAAACTTACTGGAATGGACCGGACTTGCGACCGGACATGCAAGTCCGGTCGGCCAGAGAATTTCCGTAACCCGAGCTACTGGAATGGACCGGACTTGCAAGGTCGGTCGCAAGTCCGGTCCTGACAAAAAAAAAAAAAATTATTTTAATCTAAATAATAATTGTATATATATGTATATGTATACCCATGCATATATGTATATGTACATGTGTGTAAGCATGCAAACCTTAAGTAAGAAAGTAAAAAACTTAAGTAAGGAAAAATGAGTAAGTAATGTGTAAGTGTAAGAAGTATAAGGACATAGTAAGTATAAGTTAAGTAATGATAGTTAGATTAATCATTTAATTGTATGTGTATAATAGGATTTGATTTGTGACACCGAAGGACGTTTGGAATCACGTACAACGGTGAACGGTATGGATTCCTCATGCCCCGTATGCTATCTTGGTTACTCTGATTTGTGGTTGTGTGCTAATTGACCACCAAATAAGATAAATGCACGAATCGGAGTTAATATGCATACTTGTGAATATGTAGTGCTGTATGTTGTGAATACTTTTCTTAAATCTTAGTTTGTATAATTCATGAAATGTATGGATGATAATGATGTGTGTATGTATGTTGTATTGTTCCGTGACCGTTATTTATTGTGTTTGGACTTCTAACTTATTCCTAACAAGCTAACCATCCTAACTTAAAATGGTAATTAAATTGGAATGAGTAGAAGTCCGATATAGTTTCGGCCACGCGTGAGGATGCGGAGTCACGAGAGGTTGGCTCCAATTCCTGACTCTTAAACTGGTCCACGGCCCAAATCCCTTAAGTGGGTAGCATCCCGGATTGGCGAGTCAAGTAAATCCCGGATGTGGGACGGTGTAGTCCCCAAGGCCGGAGGTCCCGACGACTTAACTTGAGTATAAGAAAGTAAGTAAGAATGAGTAAGTAAAGTAATTGAAAGTAAGTAATTGTAAGTAAGAGGAAGTAAGTAATGAGTAAAAGAGTAAAGCATTCCGATTAACACGGATGCATAATTTGGCTAACCTCGTGAAGGTAAGTGAGATGTATGCTATGATATTGATGCCTTGAACTGTGTAATGTATTGTATGAGCATGTATGATGTATGAAAAGCATGTATGTATGAAATAAATGAATGACATGTTTAGTGGACGTCAATAGTCGGCGTGCCCTAGCTAGCACGCGGTATATGCGGGGTCCATATGCAGCTTTTGCTGAGCCCCTTGGGGCACCATTTTTACTACACGCAGGTACTCGTGATTGATGAAGATGCTGAGGACATAGCTCTATTTCTTTATCTTCTTTTTGATTGTAAACAATGAATTTATGATTGGGTGTACTGAGTAGTACATGGCTGTAGTTTTTGAGTAGCCGGTGTACCATGGGGTACACCTTTTTGGATAATGGAAGTATGGGATTGGGGTATAGATGAGTAGCTTTAGAAACTCATTCTTTTGGTAAGCTTGAAAGGTTGTAATCGAATATACTTTAAATACTCGGTGATCCAGGATGTAAGTATTTGGTATATGGTATTTTGGTAAGTAATTTAGTAGCTCGGTACGTTATGTTCATCAGACCGTGACTGTAAGTATTAGTAGCCTAGCTAGCCGTATGGGCGGTTAGCGGCATTGTTCCACCCGCCGTAGTAAGTATGTAATAATTCCGCTGCGAACTCGTAGGATTAATAGGACGATTAGACGGTAAGCATAGGATTAGCGGTTGGGGTGTTACAGTAATGTTTTGTTGAGTTCGGTTCTACCTTAGGGTGCGCAGAAGGGTTCTCTCGATCTCCGGAATGTAACCAACCGTGTGATTATTAATTTTCTGGGAGGCTGTTTGACCTGGTAAAAGGCATTCACCACTCAAAACAGAGAAAAGAAACTCGTTATGTGTTAGAATAAATAAAAAGTGTTAGGAATTAGTTGACAGAAATTATAAGTTAGTAGTTAGAGACAATGGAAAGAAATGACAGAAATTAAATGACAGAATTTTGAAGTTAGTAGTTAGTATACTGGAAATTATAAGTTAGTAGTTAGTATACAGAAATTTAAAGGACAATGGAAATTAAATGACAATAATATTAAGAAGTCAGAAGTTAGATGTCCAAAGTCAGATGTCCAAGTCAGATCAGAAGTCAGATGTCCAAAATTAGATTATCAACAAAATAATATTAACAGATTATTATAATATAGCAGGTGAATTAACCGGGCTTAGGGACTAGATTAAATCAAGTCCCCGGCAACAGCGCCATTTTGCAGACGTGTTATCGTGAGTGGTTAGAACTGGTGAAATTAACATAAAAGAAAAGAAATTAAAACTCAAAATAAACGTCGGGCTGCAAACAAATCCCGGTCGTGGTAGTATAGTAAAGTGTAAGCGACCGGATATCGAACCGTGAAACTAAGGTGAAATAAGTAGTACCTAAGCTTGTCACAAAAGGGGGAAGTTAATTGACTTGTTTCTGAAAAGTAAACAACAGATTAATTTAGTGAACTGAAGTTAATTAAACGGGACTCCGAGTTCAGGTTAATATGATCTGATTAATTGTGCTATCTCTACCGGTTTAATAGAATAATTTGGCAAGATTCCTGTTATTATCTTAAGGTCCGATGAAAACTCATAAGAACTCGTTTACCTGAAAATGCAAGGTCCGATGAAAACTAGCAAAATGCGTGTAAACGGCAGAGGAGTGTGAGGAATTTTATTCTTGTAACTGAGTACTAACTTATCCGATGAAAATAAGTTTCCTACAGTTTTACGGCTTAATTAACCTATCTGTTTGTCACCGATCAGATTAAAACATATTTAGTAGGCTTTTTAATAAATCGATGAAATTTATTAAAAAGGGAGAGAGACAAAAACTTAATCGTAACAAACTGAATTTATTTTAACGGTAGAAATATTGCATAATTAATACAAATACATAATTAAACCTTCACCCGGAGTAAATCCTCCTTAGCCTGACATATTAACTGGTAATAAGTCAGACAGAGGTTGGACGTAATAATAATACGGAGGTGTGGATGGTGAATGGAGAAATGAAGAGAACAAAGAGTGGAGCGAGTACGTAGGATATTGTATGTGGAATGAGTGATTTGGAGTGTTTTAGTTCTGGGGACTGAATGATGTGTTGTGGTGTACGGGAGAGAATTAATGGAAGCGAATGGTAATTGTGGTGAGCGATGGTCTGATTTTCTGGTTTTCTTCGTACGTCCGTTTAAGGTTGAAGGTGTTTGTGTTTATATAGAGGAGGAGGATAAGGTTAGAGGCATATCTGGAGTGGAAGGAGATTGATTGTAGATTTATTGCTCATTGATTGCAGGGGACAGAGCTGGAGACAGACGCGTGAGGAAAATAAGGTAGGCGCCGTCTGATATTAATGGAGAAGTCTGCTGTGCCACGAAGGAAGAAGAAAACTGTCGCGTTGAATTTAGTCACGTCCGCCTGTCTGTCCGCCTGATATTACGCGGACGTCTCATACTCTCGCCCGCGGTCTCTCCATCTCTTGTCCGCCTTGTTGTCCGCCTCAGTTCATGCGGACACAAGTGTTGTCCGCCAATCTGTCCGCCTAAATCCATGCGGACATCAATGGAGTCCGCTACTTGTCGGTCACCTTGTCCTGTCCGCCTTAATGTCCGCCTTAATCCATGCGGACACAAACGTGGACAGTTTTTGACTTATTTTCTTCTACGAAATTTGACCGGCTCTAGATTCTTCGTTTGGACTCCGTTTTCTGAGCCGTTTGCGTCTATGCGTTCGTCTCTTCGTCTACTTTACTCCCAGCTTGGTTTCCCTCATGTTTAAACAATAAATTTGTGAGATAACAATAAAAACATAAACTAGAGGAAAAACTAACCGAAGTGGGGAAATGAGCAAGAAAAAGTGCTAATATAATATATGAAATACACCTATAAATCATGCTCATTTGGACACTTATCAACCGCTCCGCGGTTTCAAAATGTAATACCCCGAATTTTTGTAGCCCTAATGGAAACCATACTTCCTTAGGAATTATTAGAGAACTCGAGGAAACCATAGTGGTTGGGAATCAACCAAGAAACCTTGGAGAAACCCTAATTCAGAAAGTTCCGAGAACACTGAAATTTCGGTAAGTTATTTGGAGTTCTAGAAGCCCCGGTCAACTGTGGTCAAACCTAGGTCAACTTTGGTCTGACTTCGGTCAAACATTGGACCTTGGTCAAACATTGGTCAAACCTTGGTCAATGGTCAACTTTGACCAAGATGATGCAGTGATGATGCAGTGATGATGCAGTGATGATGTCGGCATGACATAATGATGATGTAAGCGTCGAGGTGTCAAAAGATGATTAGTTACACATGGTTCAATCAAGAGAAGACATGTGTCACCTTCATTAATGAGGGGTGGTCACACATGGATGGTGGAGATTCATCCAAGCAAAATATCTACGATCCGACGGCTGTAAGTGAAGACATCATTCTATTTTGTCTTATACTCTTATTACCATGCCACTTGTCTCCTTCATCATTAAGGCCGGTCACACATGGAGGGCTGAGATCTAATCTAGACAATTGTCACTAATCTAATGGCTTAGGAAGAGATAAGGTTATCTTAGTAATCATTACACTTAATTAATGAAGTAAATGATTTTTTTTGGAATTCTCTCACGCCATCCATAAGAATGAGATGGGAACCGATTTCCCTGCCTTCCTCACTCACTCTCACGCCATTAGAACACCATAGAAGCTCATAGAACTCAACACCCACCATTGGAGAAGGAGATTCAAGCTAGAAATCAAGGAAAAACAAGATTTCAAGGAGGGAGAAGGGAGCTGGTGACCTTGGACGAATTGTTTGGTGGAAGAAATTGATTCAATTAGCTAAGGGACTTATAAGGTCGTGGCTAAAATGTCAAGGAGATTCCAGGTAACACTTATGCTCACCATTTCTTTCTTTAAACCCTGATTTTGAGCTTTAACTCTTGTTAATGGTAACTTCCGAACCCTAGCTTCTCTTGAGCTGAAATTTTGACAGTGTTTTTAGATAGTTATACTAGAATAATATCAAAAATTCAGGCGAAAATACATTTGGGAAGTAGGGTAAGTTCTAGGGAACTTTTAGAGAGGAAAAATGTGTTTTAAGACTCCTTGAGTGATTTCGATGGGATTTTGTTGAGTTTGGTGTGTTATTCTACCTATATTAACTCATAATAATGGATTATAGGTGGTGGGAACTCGTGGTTTGACATACAAATGCTAGGTCAAGGTGGGAGGGCTTAAATGGTGTTTTAAGCCTTGAGGCTTAGTTAAATAGGTTCCCGAATTCATCTTGCCTTAAAATTTTGAGGGTAGTCTTTAATAGTGAACATATGGTTATGGTCAAAAAATGAAGTCGAATGGAGATATTTAAGTCGGTTAGACATGGCAAGGAAAATAATGAGCTTTAAGCTTTAGGAGTTGTTTAGATGAGTTTCCGACATGGGTTTGAGCTGAAATTTTGAGGGTATTCTTATATTTTGAGTTTAGATCTATGGTCAAAAATTCAGGTCGAAACTCACCTGGGAAGTTATTCGAATTGTTAGGAAGTGATTTGGGTCAAAGGTGTGCTTTAAGCTTGTATAAGTGTAATTGTGTGTTGGTTATTGGATTTAATGGTTTCTCTGGTCATTATGGTTCTAATTTGACGTGTGGTTGAACTTTTAAGAGATGGTGAAGTGTAAAAGGTATAAGGAAGTCTTGTAAGGTTATATGTGTGCTAAAACTTGGAAAGAAGGAAAATTGTGTTTAAGTATGGTTTTGGGTGTTTTGTTGCTTGGTTTATCCTTGAAATGTTTGGAATGATTTTTGGTGACTACTCTTGGTGTGGAATGCTTGTCGATCTGTGATTTATAAGTGAATGCTTGATTTTGATTAAGTGGATTGTTTGTACGTGATTAAGCTTGTCTATTGCTATCATTTGGTTGGTGGTTATTTTGAGCAATTTTATATGATTGTGGATGATATTTATATGTTGGAAAGGTTGATGTTACTTATGGTGGTAGAAGTGTGAATTTGGAAATATATATTTCGAAACTATTGAGCTATGGTTAGCTCCTTCAATTTGTCGAGCCATGGTTGGCCATTCACTGAATTTTCGCTCTACCAATGTATTGGAGCTAAGCCATCATGATCTACTCTATGGACTGATGATTCATAGGGGGTGTGCACACTTAAGGACATGGGGTGAGGTGGTGGAATTATTTGTCCAAGGGGCCGAGAGCCTAGTAGCTCTTTGTCGAAAGACCGGTGTGCCCGAGGATTGGTGGAATGTTAATAATTGAGATACAAACTGGTGGAAATTGTTATGCGGTTTCCAAAATATTATTGGATTTATGTCTCTGGTGAGTTTGCTGGTATGGTGATATCATTATGAACAGGTGGTTTGTGTTAAGGTAAAATGTCTCAAGGAAGGTGAGTGTGTTGTAAACTTGTGTTTGTGGTTGATAACATGGTTGTTTGTGTTGATGTGTGCCTTTATGCTGCTAAAAAGGTTTTTCAAAGAGAGTGAATTTCACAGGGTGTGATATTTGTTACTCAGCTTTGCTGACGTTTTCTGGTTTGTGCCTGTGGCCCTTTGTGTGATTGTTTGCCGGCCACAGGTTTGTTGCAGGTGAAGTTGATTCTTTGTGTGATATTGCTCTTGAGCTCGGGATAAGGGAACGCGCCGACATAGCTAGGAATTTTATTTATTTGTAAGTGGTAAACTCCTTGGAGCATGTTCCGGGAGTTAGGTTGTAGGTGGATTAGCCTTAGCATCCACACTAGTTGGTGGGTGTGGCGGTAGCGCTCCGGTTTGACTTAGGTGTTTTTAGTCTTCCGCTGTAAAATATTGTAGTAAGTTGTTCAAGTAATAAGAATTTTAGTGTGTGAAACCGGGGTGTTACACAAAATATCGAGAGGTATTTCCACTCATAAAGCAGTGTTCGTTCTCCGCTTTATTCACTTGTACAACATAAACTTCTGTAATTGATTTAAATTTTTCATAACACGTTTTTTGTGGCTTATAAGCCTTACTGCCTCGAGATCGGCTCATTGTAGGCTGTTCACACAAATTTACTTTTCTGCACAACATTACATGGTTTAGAGGTTGTATTGGGCTCCATGACAAGGTCATTGCATCACGCTTCCTTTCATGGGATGCCCCTTCAAGGATGTCAGACTTCCTCCTGACGACTTATGTTTTACTGAGTATCAGTTTCAACTGTTGATGCAAACACCCTTCAAGGATTTCTCCTAGGTATTGCTAGGTTATGCCATTACACCTGGCTTGCACTTATTGGTGTGTTTAGTTAACTACGTCGTCTTGCGTTCTTAGCTGGGTTTACTATCCTCTTCTGTGAAGATTGTTATTCCTTGTAGTCTAGGTGATCATTTCGGGAGTTTCATCCCATTCGTTGCACATTAACGTGCCCAAATTAGGCATCTGCCTTGCCACGTACAGGCTGGGTCACCGTTCCAGCTATCATGTTTATCCTGAGGATCCCTAAGACATATGCGATGTCTTTACATAACAGTCAGTGCACTTCGTATTCCCTGACTCTTAAACATTTCCTTGAAACGAATTCACTAATTCATTTAGTCTTGTTCACTTAACTGAGTTCTTTTATTCCAACCATTCTTGGTAATCCTTTGCTCTTGCTTGACTTTTACTGCTGACCGTAGTATGGAGTCGACTACTTCCCGTGTTCTGGACTCTACTCGTATACATATGTGGGGTACCCTACTGATACATTACTACCTACCCAACTAACCCATTAGTAGGTCTGTCAGGCCCACAAGCTCCTATCGGAGTGCGGTCGTCCCACATTACAGTTGGTACACTCGTAGTGTCCGTCACACGCCTAGGTGAAGTATTCTGTTGTCAACTCCCTTATATTGTCCCATGACAATATGCATTCCGTGCTTCCCGAATTTAATCAAGGGAAAGTCTCTCCACCATTATATCATTACAAACTCCATCCATTCCCTCGGGTTGCTACCCTTGGGTTTACCAGTTTCCTTTCCGGTTATTCAAAAGTAACCTGGGTATAACTTACCTACCGTGTGGCACTGAGGCCGAGGTAGGTCTTCTGGTTTGTTTTTTTTTTTTAAAAAAAGGTTAGAATGAGTATAGGTTTGAAAGAAAACTTGGTTTTGAAAGAAAGAGTTTGAAATAATCTGAGTTTAAAGAAAATTTTCATGGTTCACACAACGCCTTCTTGCCTATCCAAGTCTAGCTTCTTGCTGACTGGTTTATTCCCACATACATTGGTTAGGCTGTTAAGCCCTTCCACGGTTATGATGATCTCCTTTAACTTCAGGTTACTTCACTAAGTACTTTGTATTTGCTAAAACTTTCCCGAACAGCACTGTTATAGCAGCACTTGCCATGGCAAGTGCGCCATGCTAACTGGCTATCGGTAAACACATACCAGTTGTGGTATTGTTCTTTACCCGCACTGTCATCAGTGGCCTTGTTGGCCCTTACTTGATCTTACAGTCTTGACAATTAACCCTCTGGGCGACTTCTCACTGTATCCACATGATAATCATTAACTAGGGTGTTTCCCATTCTGGAGACCCCTTTTCTTAGTATTGTTTCCTCTTCGTAGCCCATTCCACGCATTTGTCGTGGTTACTGAGACTTGTCTCTTGTTTGGGCACTATGTTGTAGTTCCTTTGTCGGTTGGTATACCGTTGGTGTATTATTTAACAACTGTTGTTCCGTAGACTCTCGCCTCGGGTTCCATTACTTCACTTCTTGCCTGTTGCACGGTTGGTGCGTTGCAAGCTGGTTGTTCTTGACTGCTCGGCATGTCGACCCAGGTTGCCGGAAATTCCATTCTTCTATACACAAGATTCTTCATTCTTCGCTATTAAATGCGCTTAACATTGTTCAGACAGAACCGTCTCCGGGATTCCCACTTTTCGGGATCTACCGTATGACAGGTTCTCCTTACTTACAGTGATGTTTAATAACAGCCAGATCGGGTTTTCCCGAGTAAGAGAGGACTTCCTTCTCACTGGCGTTCTTTCCCAAGTTATAAAACAGGGATTGTGGAGGGCGGGATGGATATTGTAGGTTCCTAGTACACACTGGTAATTCCTAACTAGCGTATCTCTCACGCTATCACTCAACCCTTAACCCAAAGTACTAAAATCCTAACTCGGTACTTCCTAAGCTCGGTAATTCAGTCATCAGAGCGATACTTTGCTCTGAAACCACTTTTTGTAACACCCCCAACTATAACAACACACTTATCAACAACTGCAGCGGAAAACATACTTCATCACATTACTTAACTCGTTGGTGTTACACGCCGTTAACCACCCACGTGGCTAACAAGGCTATTACATATACATTGTATCGGTCTGATGGACTAGATTCCCGAGCGACTGCACATTCTATCCCTTTCCATTTACAACAACACATACATATACCTTCCAACTGTACCGAGTATTTACAAACTAATGCCGATAAAAATTTCGGTCTTACTTCACCTATTGTACATATACAACTTAAATGACTACCCATGTACAAACGACTACCCCGTCCTACTCTCGAACGGCTTCCTCCAACTCCTTGTACCTGAAATCAGGAAAAAAGAAGAGAAAGGGTGGGCCCCCAAGGGCTCAGCACCTTGATGCGTATGGTAATCCCGTAGCCCAACATGCTACCGGGCCATGCAACTATTTGTCGTCTTAGCATGGGTTGATTATATTTGAATCATGCATGTACTCAATAACACAAACCATTACAATCCACAACAGAGGTCACAAACACTAAGACTACCACACACCTAATAAATCACTCTTTGTGTTCTTGACCCTAGAGTGTTTCTCCTTAATGGAGCTATTTCCTTAATAGACGACAATTACCCACTAGTCGGTTTCCATAACGGTCTCTTTTACAACTGGGATTCATATCCATGATCCACATATTTCACATTTAAACAACAATAAACATCACATCGCAAATAACATTGTAGTACATCAATAACACATACATAACGGGTACGGATCTCTTTAGGAACCGCCCCAAACATAGTTAGTTCACTGGGAGAGCCTAGAGGATGCTGTCAAAAACTCAGCTAAGCTCGTTTACATAACTCGTTACCATCCTGTTAGACGCTACGAATAACTTAACATAAAGATGGATATGATATAGTGATCCGAACAAAACTACATAAATCCCAAACAGACGTGAGTCAAGAGCCTTGGTTAAGCTCAGGGGTGATCGAAGACCAATGAAGGAAGACAACCAACAGAGAGGAAGCTGAAGAAACTGTATACAACAACTCCCAAACAACGCGCGACCGGACTACCGGATTCCTTACCCCCCATAACATATAAATATTCATAGATAAAGACTCCGCTGTGGAACCTATCACATCAGCACACAATACAGTATTACGACTGAGTTAATCACACAAAGGAGGGTCATACATTTTACAGAAACATCACACACAACATCACACAACTAACTCACACATAGCCGTGGTTAGAACATGCCTTAGGTTGGAAACGTTATTACCGGATACGTTCTCTTACGTTACCTAAAATGGTTAACTAGCCTTTCATACGCATTCGAGGTTACGGTATCGGTACGCAAAAACACAACAACAATAAACAAGTGAAACTCGTTTCATGAATTATCTTATAACGTGGCAAACATACAGAAAAACACATTGGCATACAAGCCGGTGTTATCGGTAGGACACAGGTTGCAAGAAAACCATACATGTCACCGGGGTTTCACTCTAACGTGCCATCACATGTCCTCGTAACATCTTTGAACAACTGGTAACATTACATTTACTTTCATTAACAACGGGGTAACTGTTGTTTAAAGTCTAATGCTCATGACTTACTCCCGGTAATCAGTTAAATAACCTCACATTTTTAACTTGTTTTACTTTTACATTTTAACACAAACATTTCAGCTCACTTAACAAGTCCTTAACAACCTTATAACATCATTACTTATCAATCCCCATCATTACATATCATTTTCCAACCTTAAACAACATTGTTAGAGTGGTCGGGACTTGGTCCTTACCTTAGCCCGGACCAACACTTAATCTAACTCTCGGGTGGTTTTATGTGGTGGTCCGGACTTTATACAGAACTTAAGTCCCAGACCGAAATAAGCTAGCAATACTCGGGGGTAAATCAGGGGGTGGTCCAGGACTTAGTACAAGACCTAAGTCCCGGACCAAGGTAGTACAAGAATTCTCGGCCCTTTTTCATGCATGGTCCGGGTCATATTCCAATACCTAGGTCCCGGACCGCTGTAACAGATTCCCAAATTTGACATTTTCAAGTCTGTTTCATCTATTCTTTTCATCCTATGATTACCCAAGCTTCCCATGTGATCTTAGGTATATTCTAATGCTAAAATAACACCTCAAACTTGTCTCTATTCCATATCCAACATGTTACTCAATTTCTTACAAAATCTACCCACACTTGTGATATTTTTCCTTAGGTTTCTAAGTGGTAGTTTTTATGCCTACAACACCAACTAACCAAAATGTTACCTTAGTTATACTACCACTACTCCTTGAGCACTATATTCCCCAAGGTAATGCCCATGCATTTTTAACAACTAGAACACTTTAATTATTTTTCTTCACCATCTTAACACTAACAATTCCTAGTACGTCCTAGGTCATAAAATCCCATTACATCACGTAAACTCCTTGGTTATCAACTAAATTTTGCCATAGCTTCTGTATATTCTCACACCCAAACACTTAGGTTTTTTCACCTTTTCATAACCAAAAACACTTAATCACTTAATACACATTCTTACACACAAACATATTGTTTTCATCCTTTAACCATCCAAGACATTCATCTTCACAAGAAATGCTCTTTAGACAAACTAATTCTTAAACAACACTACATCTTAATATAGTGCATAAAATCAAATTGCTTGGCACTTAGGCCCTTAAATAATATGGCTCTAGGCCCTAAATTGCAATAAACCTTAAACACTGAATTTCCACATTTAAATGCCTTCAACCTGCGAATACACTCAACATCACATATGCCCTTTAATAGTTTCCTCGAGAGCATTTTACTAGGTCATTCACCATTAGCTCCTTAGGTATTTTATTAAGCAAATCAAGCTCACTTTTCCTAAGGCATTTAAACTACATTGAGATAGTTTGTTTACCTCTTTTCCTCTCAAACTTCTTTCTTGTTTCCTTGAACCGAAAACCAGCAAGGAGTTTGATCACTTGTCAACTCTCTAGTCAATATACATATAAGGGTAATGAGCATTAAGTTTCATACTTAAACTCACATATAAACCCTAAATTTACATAAGTGTTTTAAACACTTAAAATAGAACTTTACCTTTGAATGGGAAAGAGAACTTGAATATGTAACAAGAGAGGTTTCCACCAAGCCCTTGAATGATTGGAATGAGCTATGAATGAGCAAAAGAAAACACCATGAAGAAGGTGGTTTCGGTCACTTATGGAAACAAAAGGAAATGAAGTTTTTTTTGGGTTCCTTACCTTGAAGCAAAGGAGAACAACAAGGTGTGAAAAGGTGAGCTCAATCTCCATCAATGGTGAATCTTCATGGCACCAAATGAAGTTCTTGAAGATTTGAAAAGAGAGAAGTGTAGAGCTTTGCCTAACTAAGACAGAATGGTCTTGGAATTGAATTTGGATCATGGAGCTAGAAGTTACAAGCTATGGAAGTTGGAGATGGTGTGGTTTGCTGTAGCAAAACCGATGGAGCTTGGGAGAAGATTAAGAAATGGGGTGAGTGAAGGAGAATAAGAGAATGAGGTGAGAGGGTACACTTTATTAAGATATTTATGTTTAAAAGCAAATAGTTCTTTGCTTTATTACTTTCCTTAGTTATTTGATTGGTCAAGTGTGGTGAGTCACACATGAAAATCGGCCCCCTTAGTAGTTTAGGCTCTTGGTGGTCTTTGTTGACCAACTAAGTCACTTATATTGACTTATGTTATAAACTAGTAGAATTTAGTTACTATTCACAAACTAAGGCACATATTTGTGAAATTTTTGATTTTGTAGGATCGGGTGGCTGACTCAAACCAACTCAAGGTGTGAGTCTAAGAGTTGGTTTGACTCAATCGGTCTTTGAAAGTAAGAAACACTCTGTGATGTAGAGGCACTCAATCGAACTTCATATGTGACAACACTTGAGACGTAGAAACACTTAGCCGAACTAAGTGCGCGGAGGAAGCAGTTGCTCAAGGTAGTGAAGTAAGATAGACTTAGCGGAGCTAAATGGATTAACACTCGAAAGGTGGAGGACTCTGTCGAACTCAGCAGGATACACAATATAAGTTATTTTATTTCCTGGTCAAAACAAAACAACTTATAATGCCCACTCAGTAGATGAGATCTACTTCGTGGTTTTCACTCACTCACCCAATACAATCTCTGATCAGCTCAATGATAAGTGTAGTGAAAACTAGGTCCTACCTAGAAAGACTCTATCGATATGCACAAACGAATCTAGTACTCTCTCTCTCTTTTCTCTCTCTAAAATAGGCAAAGCTTTCTCTAAACAAATGCTCTGAATGATTCTCTTTGGAAAGCTGCCATGAGAAATGAAATGATAACTCTCTTATATAGTGGAGCTGGTGAGGGAGTCTGCTTCCGAAATTTCTGCCATCTGAACATTGTAGTTGCTTAAAAATTCGGTCCTAACTTCTTTATGAACATTGCTAAGCCTTGGCCCTTAATTTTCGGATAATTACCAATCCATTGGACGACTTGGCAACGTTCAATTATGACTTTCACGTCTGATGTAGTAGACTGACTCTGTCAGTTCCGAAATTTCAGGAACCAATGACTCTTTCCTTGAATTTTGGAAGCTGGAGCCATATTTCGGAAGTTGAAGCCAAGTCTTCTGATTAGTGCCATGTTGAGAGAATTTTGGTCCAAGTCTGAACGTTGATGACCGTTGTAAGTCAATGTAGTTGCTGTACTTGCTCCTTAATTTTCGCAACTGACCGACAGACTCCTCGAATTACCAGAAGTCAAGGCTTTGGATTTTGCTCACATTTTGCATGAATTTCGGCCCAAGGATGATAGTTAATGATTGTTATGGTTTAGTGGATGTTGCTCCTTGAATTTCGTTACTGATTGATGAATTCACATGGATGGACTCTCTCGCTCTTTCGGTAAGGACAGAGACTCATTCGATCTTTCAAGGTTGACAGACTCTATCTTGTTGAGAAGTGTGATTGACTCGTTTGATCTGGTTGACTATCTCAGCAACACCTTCATACTCCAACAATTTCCCATTGATTTAGACTTCTTAATGTGATACTAAGTAGTACACATGTTAATTAAAGAGTAATGATGGACATTTAGCCACTCAAAACCCATTTACAAGACAATTTTTCAAAAATGTGCTTTAAGACTCCTTAAAGCACATTTTGTGTTTTAACTTGTTTTCAAGCTTGGTTTTCTTTGGTAATTGGTTTAACATGTTCATTAAACATAATTAAGGTATAGGTATGACCTTTAGGTCTTATACAAACTTATCCCAAGCTTAGAGCACATTTTTGCCCATATTGACTTTAAGGTATTTATTTGTGTTTTGTTTGGTTTAATTGTCTACCAAGGTTTCCTAAAGACTTAATTAGCCTTACTAAATCATAATTGAATATTATTAAGTCTTGGTAGGCTCTTTGGGTCCTAACCAAGTTCACTCCAAGCTTAGAGCATGTTTTTGCTCAAACTGTATTTATGGTACTTTATTGTTTTACTAAGGTTTAAATCGTTCACTAACGTTTCTAAGGCACTTTTTAGCCTTAAATACCATAGTTTAATGTTTAAGCAACATATCAAGGTTTGGGGTATTCATCCCCCAACTTAGCTACACCTTGGCTTATGTGTTAACAAGATTTTAAACTCGATACTAATCCCAAAAAACATGGACAACTCCTCTGAAACATCCTTGTATAGAACTTAACGAAACTGAAACTGAAACAAAAAACAAAATCTGTAACCTGAAACTGGAAAACTGATAACTCTCTTTTTTTTCTTTTCTGTTATGAATCTATTTTTGTTTTCCCTAAGCATTTGTACTTAGTTAAGTGTGTTAGGTGAGTTGGGTTCATTAACTACCCAATGCAACCCTCATGACCCTCTGTAACAGATGTTAGACAGAAACACATTTTCAGGAAAACATACATAAAACTAAAGCATTTCAATTCAGCTACTTTTCTTTTCTGTCATCTAACTTATTTCTTTCTAGTTTCTCCTATTTGTTTACAGGTAGACTAGGTGATAGCAATGTAGCAGGTTCATTAATAAGTTAATACAGCCCCTGTAACCCTTCTGTAACTTGGTTATACAGAAGCATGAGTTTTGAAGAAAACTGAAAGTCTGAAACTGGAAATCTGATGCATTCTTGTCTTCTGTTTTTTTTTTTGTCTCTTTTTTGTTTTCCCCCAACTTGCTCAACTATTTAGTTGTGTGTTTTAATACCATTTCATTTTTAAGACAACCCCAGGAAGTAAGCTAAAGTCACAGAACTTCTTACACAAATTGAAATCCTAGAAATCAGAAACTGATAGAATGTAAAAACTGAAATAGAATTTGATATGCCTTTATTTCTATCTCTTCTTTTTGTTACTTGGCTTGACCCATATCTCCCCCATCTTGTTGGGTTATGATCTTAAATGTTTAATTAAGGCTTGAAACTCTAAACCAACCGCAGCAGCATTGTTCAACCGAAAACTGGCAAAACCAATAAAACTAGAAATCTGAAATGCAAGAAACTGATATCTTCACTTCTATCACTACTCTAGTTTCCTCATATGACTTTTCATTTCTTCCCTAAATTGTTTACCCGATTATTTAGGTGTCTTAATCAGTGTTTTAACCCCAAAACAAAATTGTTAGACCTACTGAAACGTGCCTGTACTGGAACCAGGAGAACTGTAGAAACCGAGATCAAGTTTCTGTACTCTATCACTACTTACTTCTACCTTTATATGCTATCAGTGTTTTTTTCTAACACTTATGTAGCTCACATGACAGTTATATAAATCACTAGGCAGTTACTAGATCACGACTAGTCCCTTAGTCACATTTTCTCTCAGAGAAATTCCTATGAGCACAAATATTCATCAAAATAAAATTCTAAAATCTATACAGAACACTTGGTTAGCTCACTACCTTGGGTTCTTTTGTTTTTTTTTTCATCTTTCTGTTTTGAAGCTGGTTCTCCCGAGTTGCTTTTGGCTCCAAGCTAAACCCTCAAACCTTGAACTCTTGGCCTCAGCTAGGGATGGTTTCTCACGAATCAGATTATGACAACCAGAGAGAAAATGGGCTGGAGTAACTAAAACCGTTTGGAAATGCTTTACCTTCAGATCATGTCCCAGCGAAAAGGTTAGGAAATTCTTTTATCCAAAAACTTTTCAAACGAAGCCTATCAGGCTGCATGGGGAGTTTACACATGAAGGAAAGGAAGAGAGAGAGTTGAGTGCATGATCTGTAATAGTCTCGGGCATTCAGGAATACAGAGGAAGAAGAAGATAGCAACAAACAGTTTGGGAGCATCACCTGTAATGATTTTCAAGCGGGGTGCAGCTGATTTCAAGGGTAACTTCGGTGCGCTCTTTGATGGAGTATTCAGAGGGGTTCATGCATGTAACTTGTTTGGTTCACGAACAGAAAGTGTAGCAGTTTCAGGAGTCCTTGACACTCTTGTTCATTCTCTAGACTGGTGTGACCAATCAAGGGGGAATGGAATGAGTTTCTGATCATACCGAAACGTGCACACGCAGGGAAAGAGAATAGAATGACTGAGCCTAATGACTAATAATGGCTGAGCCTAATGACTAATTAAGGAGTTAGTGGTTACCAATGACAAGAGAGGATGCGTGGGAGTTTGGAGCACACATTCTGATGCATTAAAACTTTGAAACAGAACAGACTTGTCTTTTGACTGAACCCAAGATGGTGCGGTTGGTGCTTGTGGTCTCCTTTATTCATGAAGCTACAGAGAAAAGAAGTATAGGATGGAGATAAATACTGGGTAATGGAATGTTGGTCTCAGGTTACAAGGGACTGTCATGGAGAAAATCCCTGCAGAGCAGATGCTTGTCGGCATTATTTCTTTGGTTCAAGCGCATTACAGAGGGACTGAGAGGGTGAGAGATTTAGGAGGGGACAGGGCTGAGTTGTCTCAAGTTACAAGGGAATTATGGGCGTTTGAATAAATAAAAATTCTATCGCTTCAGAACTTGGATCTTCATGTTTCTGTTGTTTTTTTCGATCTGGTTCTGTGTCGAGGAGGAGGAAGAACCGGTGCTACAGAGATGGCGTGTTTAATTCTCTCTTTTTTTTTGTAGTTACCTTAGTTGACAGAATACTAGTTTTAATTCATTGGCATAAGTTACTGAATTCGAGCACAGTTCATCCGGTTAAAGCGTTCAGGAGGTATACGAGAGGTACGGGGTCGAACCTCAGCGGGAGCGCATTCCCCCCTTTTTTTGTATAAGCCATATACATGCTTATTTATATATATGTAGGACTATATATTATATCGTGTTATTTTTGTTACGATGTTATGCGACGTTATTATTACTTATTTACAACGTTACAATATCGTAACGTTACGTACATGTATTTTCGTATTCGTACATATATAAGTACGTGACTATATTAATATATAACGGTGTCATGTTATCGGACATGTATATCCTAAACTTAATTGTTCATACATTTTTTATGCCCGAATTATATAACGCGTTATTTTCGGATAATCTCCTCACGTTTATGATTTTATGCGTTTAAATGTTCAGGGATGTTTCATATTGGGTTGCCGTAAAGGCTAATAAGTACACGCGAATTGCGTTATTTAAACATAAGTTCATCTAAATAAGTCGTCTCGTACCTCACAGACGTATCCTGTGTTTCCCCAATCCTTGGCTCACTGTTTAAATCCTAGTATCTCGTCATCAGAGCAGTACTTCGCTCTGATACCACTTTTGTAAACACCCCTCTCGGTAATCATGTATTAATCTCTCACGTAGCAATAATAAACACGTCTCACAGCGGAAGGAAAAGGATAAAGAAAACTCACACGGGTGTCACTTGCCATCCCCCGCCCATGCGAGAGATGAAGCAATACGAAATACAATAATGGAATAACGACAGTAAATGAAACTCCGCGGTGATAACGAGATACGCCTATACAACAGTCTAAATTCCAAAAGTATATCAACAACAGTGAGCATCTAACCGTATCCTGAATAAGTACAACATCTCCATAAGTAATTAAAGCATCTATCCTAGTACAGTAAGAAGTCCGTGCGGTAGTCAAAATCCAAAAGCCCTAACTACCCGAGGTCCCACACTTAGGCTTCGTCAGTAATCATCAACCTGCAAAATGCCGTGTAGGCTCAGCGATAAACGCTGAGTATGCCAGGTTTGGACCCTAGTGGTCACTTAAGTCGTTATTAACCGTCTTTTGCATTAGATTCGTTTCATGCGTTGCCGGTTTAAAGTTTATAATAAAAGTTGTACAAACGTAAATAAGCACACAACATTCATTGCAGTTAAACACACATCATTACGTAACATCCATTAATAAGGTCAGAGGCGGTGGTAATACGCACAACGCTTATAACAATCACCACATATCACATCAGTCAGCCCCCCGGGCCCTCACATAACGTTGTAATTTGGTTAGCACTATCGGGCGTCAAGTTAGGACAACCTGAAATAACTCACATGGACGGTAGTCCCACGTACACACGAAGGTGCTCATAGTGCCAAGGATCAGGAGATCCCGGGGCTTCCACTTTGCATTTTTAAAGGCATCCTTAAATGGCCAAGGGCCTGGCGCCAACAGTAGCACACTCTGCCTGACGATCTATGTAGGTTCATTAGGATTTCACAAGAGTAGACCGATCCGGGTGTTAACTCTAGAGATCTCTATGCACAACCAGTGGACGGTGGCTATCTGGGTTTACGTATATCATCACACTCGTTCACACACCAACATTTGATTTAGTTAATCAGTAACCCAAGTACAGTTTTAGGTATGAGAATTCACTTATTTATTGGCTGCCTTGTGGGTCTTACGCATGCCTAGAATTAATCTATTGGTCTGAATGTCCTAAGGATTTTCCTGAGGTCCAGATGTTGTGTGTTTAATTGTTAAGAGTGATATCTGTGATTTATGTATATATTGATTAATATATGATTGCTCGACACCACTGCGTTTATTTTACGCGAACGTCTTATGACTGGAAGTTTATACATCTAAACTGGAACAAGACTAGATGACCTTTAGGTATTACGAGAACCTAACTGATGGTCAACTGTTATAGTCTTAACTCAAGGATTTGATATTGTATCACTGACTAAAGGGCTAACTTATTAAGAGAGGAATCCAGCTAGTTTCGACTATCTGGTTGCGCATCGTGATCACTACAAGGGACTACTATCAAGAGTTTAATACCCCAGATCTAAAAATCATGATTAAATTACTCTAATATGATTATTAAAGGCCTAATGGTGCCTAAAGAGTATTGGTAAGGGAAAATAAAACAAAAGAAAAGAGAAAATGCGTAAAACGCGAAAAACGTTAAAACGCGCAATAAATGAATAAAGGAGATACATGATCTCGTTAGGGTCCGATATGGATTCCTAAGCTTAGTTAGGCCTAATTAGTATACGGGAGTGATTCCCGAAGAAAACGGATCCAAATAATGGATTAAAAATACTAACGGAGTTTAAAAGCACGTTTTTCGAAAAACCCAAAAACGTGACTTTAAGTGGTCAAACAGACCCATAAAAATTATAGTTGATTAAATAACTATAAACAAATATTAATGGAAGCTTAATAACCATTAAAAATAAAGAAACGAGAAAATTCCGGAAAACGGACCCGGTAAGTGAATAGTGTCGAAACCGGGAGACGAAACGCGTTTAATTCGAAAAGATGAAAAACGACCCGGGCTACTAACAGTATGTGGCCGGTTTTAATTAGTATACATACACATTTAATTAGCTTGTTAGCTTATTAAGTCACAAGATGACAAGGGAAATAAAGTAAATGGGGGAGGGGATAGTAAAAGAGGTATTTGTACCCTCTCACCTCCCTTCTCCTTCTGATTCACGATTTCCCTCCCTCTCAGACTAAACTCCTTCTCCCTCTGTATTACGATGGCGATTCCATCAGAAAGCAAACAGCCACCACCTTCTTCTTCATTAGCTTGCTCATTTCTACACCAAATCACACCAAAATTTGTACGTTGGATTCCTTCTTGTCCAGGCAAATTTTTTCCACCCTTCAAAAACTTAAAACCCTCATTTCATTCCATGACCGTAGCTTCTTGAAGCTTGAAGAGGTGTGTTTTGAGTCTCCTTCATCTCCTAAATACTCCAAGGTAAAAATAAGCTCAAGTCTTCCATCTTTTAGCTTATTCTAGCTAAATCAAAAAAAATGCCCACGTTGAACTTGGCTTCATTTTTCAGCCGGTTTGTTCTTTGACAGAGGGGTGAGATTTTCCTAGCCTTGCTGTTCAATGATGGCACTCAAGAGAACAAGGTAACTCCTTAGTGTTTAAGCCCTAAAACTAGTTCTTGAAATATTAGTTTTGTGAGGTACGTGAGAATTAAACTAGCTTGTTATGTGGGGTTTAGGGATATGATTGTAGATAGCAATCTATACCCTCTGTTGGTGGGGGAAACAACAAGAGAAAGAGAGAACAAGAGAAGAGGAAGAAGAGAAAAGAAAACAAAAAAACTAGCAAGGTAATGAACTTACCATGGGTTGGTTTTGTCTCTGTAAACAGATTTTTGAATGCAAATAAATGACCTTGAATTAGTGTAGTTTTGATACTACAATAGTGTTTGTTGAATGAGGAAGTTTAATGGGTTGGGTGTGCAAAACAAACTTAGAAACTGAGTTGGAATTATGTGATAACAGAGGAGAATTTAATGTGCTACTGTAAGGATTTTTATGCTTATATAACAGGGACGAAAACAGGTTTTGTGAGCTGTTGTAGTGTGGTGAGAATACTTAGGAAAGTAGACAAGCTATGTCAAATTTTGCCCACGAAACTATGGGCTTGAGTGTGTTAATACGTGGAGTTGGAATGGAAGGGAAGAAAGGATTGGAAACTGCAACAGAAACAAGAACTAGCAATCTGTAATAGAGTAGAAATTACAGTGGAAATGGGTAAGTTAACAGATAAATATATAGGTGGGATTAGGTTAGTTTTGAATGCCTAATCAATGTCAAAACATCCTAGAATATGTGTAGAATGAGTGGGGAAGAAGTTGGGTATAAGTTTGGAGTGGTAACATAATCAAGAACAAGGAGGAATTTCATTTCTGCAAGTGGTCCGGGTCTGTAAACAAGTACAGAAACCCAGACCAGTGCTAAAACACGGCAGAAACCTATATCAGAGGAGTGGTCAGGGTTTACAAACCAGGACACAAACCCGGACCACCCCTAAAACTCACCCGAGAGATTTTTGAGTTATGGGTCCGGTTTGTAAACTAGCATATATACCCGGACCAGTCATTATTAGCACCCGAGAGTGACCCGAAATTGGTCCGAGTTTGTAAACCCGGACACAAACCGGACCACATGTAAAATTGTCCAGAAACTTTAAACCGTGTCTGGTCCAGGTTTGTAACCACGGACACAAACCCGGACCAGTGTAAAATGTACCAAAGAGTGTTTTAAGTGCCCTAATGATGGGGAAGTGAATGGTAATGGTTTTAGATGATGTTTAGGCCTTGTTTGGTGACTAGTCAAGGTCCTAAGAAGTGTACACAAGTTTGAGAAGTGAATGAGAAAGTTGTGAGTTTAAGAGCACTTGAACTAAACTAGGAATAACGGGATAATGGGGTTTAGTACGGGAGTAGTATTAGTTTTATACCGTAACGCTTTAATGCTAATATAAGCATTTGAATGTTATCAGAGGATCGTGTGTGAACCGAGCATGGTGTGATGACACGGTAAAAGTAAAAACCCCGGTGAAAGGTATGATTTTCTCATACTCCGCGTGCTAAGCGAGTTACGTTGATTTGTGTGTTTGTGTGCCGGCTTAATCAAGATTAAAGCATGAAAATAACCCATTGTTTGATTATGTATGTCTTGTTGTATGTTGAATGAGCTAACATACTTGTATGCTGGTGTGGTCTAACATAGAGTAAAGATCGTCTCATAGTGAGTAACGTTGGCTAGAGACCCATAGATCGGGTCGATGCTTATGATAACAAAAACGTGCAAACACACAAACTATCTGTTAAAGTATAACGATAACGCAAACATATGAACTCCCTAGAATGTGAGGAGATGTGCGGTTGAGTAATTCCCCGATAACGGTCAGTAAACCATAATGACACAATCCACGAAACAAATGAGAGTGGAAAGATAAGTGAACCTCCTTCAAGAGGATTAAAATAGTTCGAAGATGTGAACTAGTAAAGAAGGTAAAAGAGACCTAAGGGATTAGTAGCTCCCTTGAGACATGGTCGACCTCCTATATGAGGATTTTACCCGATATAAGCAAATACCGGAAGTATGAGTAAAGGAAACGTATGGGTAACTCTTAAAACCTAAGATTAACTGAACTAGAGTAATGTTCCCAAAGTCATTAGAAACATCGAGAGTGATGCTTCTAGACTAAAACACATAATATTTATAACTCCGAGAGAGGAGTGTATGGGAATGAGAGTAGTCCGAGAGTAGTCTGACCTATGTAAAAGAGTTATGAACTAAGAGAGAGTTCCGTGAGCTAGTTGAACCTTCCCACCATGCTAGACCAGAGTAGGGTCGAAACCGGGGAAGTAAGACTATGCTCGAGAGCCATGAGTTTTGGCCTGAGAATGTATTAAGAGTAACAAGCGTGACGTAGGAGACTTGTAGTGTCTCGAGAATCTACAATAGCTTGAGTATAAATAACCCAAGAGTGTGGGTGAGATAACGAGTATGAATAACCCAAGAGTGTGGGTGAGATAATGTGTATAAGTAACCCGAGAGAATGGGTGAGTATAAAATGAGTAGCCCAAGAGAATGGGTGTGTATATGAATAAGTAACCCGAGAGAGCGGGTGAGATATTGAATGAGTAAACAAGGCATAGTGAGGTATAACCCTCAAGGCCTAAGAGTAAACTGATACAACTAACAACCATGTTATGTTAGTTAGGAATTGTGTTCCGTGATTGGATGTAGATTCCTTGAGTAATACACATATGTATTGTATTGCTACGATGCATGTTGTTTGACTAAAATGAACTCCATGTATATCCGATAAAAGTAGTCGGCGTACCCCGGTTAGCGCTCGGGGTATGCAAATTTCATATGCAGCGTTAAGCTGAGCCCCTAGGGGCAACATTTTTATTTTTCAGGTACACTGAAGATGATACCGTTCAAGAGTAGGACGGGGTCGGTGGTTAGCATGGGTCGTTAGCCTTTAATCACTTATGCATTGAATGAGGTGTAAGACCGAATATGTGTATCGGCATCCGTATATTGTAGACTCGGTATAGTAAAGAAATGATTTGGGTATTGTATTTGTATTGTGTACTCGGTTGTTCCAGTTCATCAGACCGTTACGGTATGTAAGAAAGGCCTGGTTAGCCATATGGGTGGCTAACAGCGTTGTTTCACCCCTCGTTGTAATTAGAGTTCTGCTGCGTGAGTAAGAGCATTTAGTGACAGTTTAAGAGGTAATGACGAGCTTAACGGTTGGGGTGTTACAAAAATGGTATCAGAGTGAAGTATCGCTCTGATGACTGGAAATACCGAGCTTAGGAAATACCGAGTTAGGAATCAGAGACTTAGGGCTATGGGTTGAGTGGTAGCGTGAGAGATGCGCTAGTTAGGAACTTCCAGTATGAACTGGATACCTACAATACCAAACCTGCCCTCCACAACCCCCGTATTAAAAGCTTGGGAAAGAACGCCAGAGAGACGGGGAAACCCGATCTGGCAGTTATTAAATATTTCAATATGAACCAGAACCTGTCATGCGGTAGATCCTGAGAACCGGAAACCCCGAAGACGGATCCCGCTGGAACGACAATGACCGCACTCAATGGCGTGAGGTCGAGAAATCCTAATACAAGGAGACCAGAATCTGTGGCAGCTTGGGGCGACATGCTTTGCAGTCGCGAGAACCTAACTGGCCGAGCGGCAGCAAGAAGAAAGCACCAATCGTGCGACGAGATGGACTCATAAGAAATAACGAGAACCGGGACACATGTCTACGGACCGCCATGGTTATGTAATACCACTAACGGTATTCTAACCAACTAAGAACCTAGTTGAGAGTAGGTACACCCACCCTGCCACACCCGAAGAAGTTGCAATACTCAACTGATATAGCTTAGACAGCTACGAGCATAATTACGGGACATACCTGAATAGGACTACTAAAGTAGTGCCTAAATAAGTTAAACCTCGGTAACCACAGCAAAGATGTAGAACGAGCAACGAGGTAGATCACAGAACTAAGTAATTAAGGAACTCCAAGATTGGAGAAGCACCTAAAAGGTTGACATACGTGTCAAGATGAACAAGTAGCAGCTCCGACGAGCAGTTATCTGACCAAAGGATCAAAAGAAGAGCCGACAAGGCTACCAAATTTAATGTGAACAATACCGTGACCGGTATGAGTTAACCCAAAAACCGCCAGTACCGCGCACTTGCCACGGCAAGTGCAGTAATAGCGGGACTAATAAGAAGAGCTTTGACAAGCGACCAGTACTTAGTAAGTACCAAAATGGCGAGAGAAGCCAATATGGCAAGACAACCCTAAGAATTCTGAAACGAAACCTCGGAAAGGCCTAACGGCCTGACCACTGTATAAAGAACATACCAGTCTGCGAGAAGCTAGACTTGGTAAGAAGCAACCGGCATTGAAATGCCATGAAGAAATTTACTTCCAAACTCTTTTCTTTCAAAACTCAAATTTTCCAAAAACCCCCAAATTTTAAAACCAAACCAAAGAACCACGGTAAGTTATCATAGGACGATATAAGGAGGAGTTGGCAACAGAATACTTCACCTAGGTGTGTGACCGACACTACTAGTGTACACAAACGAGACATGGGATGACTGCACGCCGAAGGAGCTTGCGGGCTTGACAGACCAATTATGAGTTAGTCGGGTAAGTGGTAACGTATCAGTAAGATACTCCATGTATGTATACAAGTAGAGTACGGAACACGGGAAGTAGCCCACTTCATACTACGGACGAAAGAGCCAACTCAAACCAAGATATTTAGACACCTCGAATGATCGAAGAACACAAAGAAGTTACGAAGCTAAGGAGTCTAGAAACCAGAAAGGTGACGGACCTAAGGACATAGCGTGGATAAGTGCGAGAAGCACAGAGTATTAAGTATAGACATTGGATATGTCTCAGGAATCAAGGAGGAAATACCTAATAACTGGAATGGATACCAGTGTAAGCAATAAGATGAATGCCTTAAATGAGCATATCAATGTTTGATAAACGGGATAGGATTCCCATAGTATACTTCACTGAAGAGAATGACAACCTGTCCAAGAAGGTAAAGGAAAATTACCAAGGATCTACCCAATAATGGGAGATACTACAACCCTAAACGGGATAGTTCAAACTATATGCAACTGCAAGACAGTGTAAAGAACTGAACACACCCATGAATTCAGGCCAGATGTGATGGCATAACTCAGTAACACCCAGGAGCAATCCGTGAGGGGTGCTAGAGTCAACAGTAGTTGAACGAAATATCATGTTGAGAACACAAGTGTTAAAGCAAACAATGGGGTAGAACCCGAAGGGATCCCACGTAACACGGATACCCTAAATTGCCAGAGGGCATAAAATAATACCAAGATACTTAAAGGGGCCTTCCAGATACAAAAGTGTGATGAGACACCTATGTCAAAGAGCCCAGCAATACCTCCAAACCATTTAATGGTGTACGGAGAATCAGAGAAACTTGTATAAACAGCCGCACAGAGCATGACTCGAGGCAAAGTGACTTGTAAGCCGGAAAAACCAACTACCGTTCGTAGATTTAAACGTACAAAACCTATGCATGAAGGCATAAAGAAACGGTGGAGAACGAACCACTACCTTAGAGTGGGGATACCACTTGTGATTATGGGGCCTATAGAGCAGAGTAATTGCGTGAATCCTTCAGAGAAAGGCTACCACCTAAGGATGTAATGCGAACCGCTAGAGCGGTGTAGTGAAACTTGAGCATGTGTTATCGCCAAGGAGTAAGTCGAACAGAGATAGTGCATAGAAAGGCGTTGATAGATAGCAGTGGAAGGAAACCGAAAGAGTAATCGGATTAGTAGTAAACACTGTATGTGTGCAATATGAATTGCAGAGTAAACGATGCGCAGTAAGCGTAGAGAGTTTAGAGTAATATATTCTATTGAGCCAAGTGAATGACAAGTCATAGTATAAATGGCAGGAGTATATGAGCGGAAGCTAAAGTAGTAGCTGATGCCATATAAGCGAATATTGTTAATGAATAAGCATGGTACGCAGTGAGCGCATTGTAAGAGTGTAATCAGATAATGAAATGAAGCTGATGAGAAAAGATAGTAAAGGAGACGTATTCATTCCTATCTCATAAGAGATTTACTGCCAAGGGCTTACGCTTCTGCACTCTGTATGACTGAGTGTTTTGGTATTGCTCTTGTGTGGTAATGATCGAGTGGGAGAGCTAGGAATTGAGAAATGTCAACGAAGCCTGTTGAGCAAAAACCTAAAGAAATAACCGTGCGGCCGTTGGCCAAAGATGCACGAGGAACGTGGGCAGTAACCCACAGGGTCCAGGATCGATGGATGGTAAATGCATAGTATGAATGAAGAACTCTGGTACGAGACAAGTAAACAAACAAAAAAAAAATTAAACAAGGAAGCACTACATACTAAGTAGTAGCTTGACCTCAACCGATAGTAAGTCGGAAAAAAGTAAGTGAATAATCACGAAAGTATACAGTGTGATACGAAATAGATTTCCAGAGAACTGGAGAGAAAATCTAAACTCATCGAATTCGCATACGGTAAGAGATACCACGCAGCGATTGAGAAACCTTTATTCCCAAGTCAAAAAGGGATAGAAGGGGAGTGAATAATACATTGAGAATACCAAAGGGCGAATTAAGCTTTAGTTACCGATCACACATCAGGAGCCAGTGGGCTGTAATTCAAGGTTAAGTATACCTGGCAAGCTACGGGTAAATGGCTAATCATAAACACCTTAAAGCCTTAGAGGCTAGAACCGAACCGGTTATGAGTCAATTAACCGTATTGAAGTTAAACACTTCATGATACTGAATTAGTGAACCAATGTACAGAGGTAACATATGGTCGATTACGCGGGCGTAACCCCTTTTAAGGGGGGTAGGGCGAGAAACCGCTTAGAGTATGTTTTACGTATAGATGCGTAAACTACTATGTGCATAGCACAAAAGGAATTGTTTTGATGATTGTTGTAACTTATGTTACATAAACATATGTACCCATTCATTGTGTAATTATGATTAATGTGCATGAGAGATGCAAGTAATGAGTATATAATATTATGAAAAGAGGAGTAGAGAGACTCCTGGGAATGAGAATCCCTATAGTATATGTCTAGTGAGATTAGACATGAGACATAATGAGTATGAATCGGTATGAAACCGATGTGCAACCTTGTAGGGAGTGAGTTCCCTAGGTGATTTTTATTTGAGAATGATTGATGGAGTGAGTTCCATCCTTTGGAGTTGTAGGTTGTGTTTGTAAATTGAGTAACAAGTTGAGGAAATGAGCCATGAGTTGCTTAGGTAAAGTAAGCAAAGTAAGTTGGAAATGACGGATGACCTATGTTCTAGGAATTAGAGATAAATTAAAATGTAATGTTTATGAGTATGACTAGAAAGAGTAAAAGATAGAAAACGAAAATGTTTGACTATCTGATTGTTTGAAACTGACGTGGGAGGTGGAACTTGGTCAGCTAGCGATCAAGGGAAACCGAACACAAATTGGGGTGGAAGGATAGTTCAACACTGATGCTGATCACATCAGGGTTGGATGATTCTTAAAGCTCCCTATAAGTGGTCACAAGTAATCACGCTAAGAAAAAGATACAGCTACCATAAATTTGATTTGGAGTTGTGTGATGTTTTAAAAACAATTTCCAAACAGAATTTGAAAAGGAATTTCTTCAAGTATGAAGATGGAAACGAAAACTGGTTTTGAAACCGGTATCACCCGCCGATGGCTGAGACTTAAGTCTTGATGACCGGTAGAACGGTGGCGTGTGTATTAGTTTTGAAACCATTGCACCGTACGTGCGGCGGTCCTAAGTGACCGGTTGGGGCGGTGGTGTGACAGTGAGTGATTTTTCCAAAGGCAGCGGGACGGGGAGAGTACCTGAGACGATCCTGTGTTGAGTGAGTCAACCTGAGTGCCTGAGGATATTTATACGTGAAACGTTTTGATCAGAACCGAAGGGACCGTGGGCCAGAGAGAGTAAGTGCCCATTTGTCATGAAATGGCCGTGGACCAGAGAGCGTAAGTGTCCAATGTGACCGGTGCCTGAGGGATCAGTAGTATATATTACTCAATATGGATTCGAGGACTGTAGTGCCTTCTTGTCTTCAGACCGATTCCATGGAGAGAGTACAAAGAGTATTTTTGATTGCTATACATGCTATGATATATGTGTGGTATGTGTAGTGTGAAATGAGACTGACTTGTGGAGTCTGTAAGGTTATACATGTATTATAACCTTGGCATAGCGTGCCCATGAGAGTAACGATATAAGATTCACCAACTTTGAGGACAAAGTTCCTAAGGGGGGTAGATTTTAATACCCTGGATCTAAAAATCGTGATTAAATTACTCTAGTATGATTATTAAAGGCCTAATGGTGCCTAAAGAGTATTGGTAAGGGAAAATAAAACCAAAAGAAAAGAGAAAATGCGTAAAACGTGAAAAACGTTAAAACGCGCATTAAATGAATAAAGGAGATACATGATCTCGTTAGGGTCCGAGATGGATTCCTAAGGCTTAGTTAGGCCTAATTAGTATACGGGAGTGATTCCCGAAGAAAACGGATCCAAATAATGGATTAAAAATACTAACGGAGTTTAAAAGCACGTTTTTCGAGAAAACCCGAAAACGTGACTTTAAGTGGTCAAACAGACCCATAAAAATTATAGTTGACTTAAATAACTATAAAAACAATATTAATGGAACAGCTTAATAACCATTAAAAATACAGAAACGAGAAGCATTCCGAAAAACGGAACCGGTAAAAGTGTGAATAGTGTCGAAACCGGAACTAAAACGCGTTTTATCGAAAAGATGAAAAATGACCCGGGCTACTAAGTATAAGGCCGGTTTTAAATTAGTATACATACACATTTAATTAGCTTGTTAGCTTATTAAGTCACAAGATGACAAGGGAAATAAAGTAAAAGGGGGGAATAGTAAAAGGGTATTAGTACCCTCTCACCTCCCTTCTCCTTCTGATTCACGATTTCCCTCCCTCTCAGACTAAACTCCTTCTCCCTCTGTATTACGATGGCGATTCCATCAGAGAGCAAACAGCCACCACCTTCTTTCTCCATTAGCTTTCTCATTTCTACACCAAATCACACAAAATTTGTACCGTTGGATTCCTCTTGTCCAGGGCAACTTTTTCCACCCTTCAAAAACTTAAAACCCTCATTTTCATTTCCATGACCGTAGCTTTTGTTGAAGCTTGAAGAGGTGTTTTGAGTCTCCTTCATCTCCTAAATACTCCAAGGTAAAATAAGCTCAAGTCTTCCATCTTTCTAGCTTATTCTAGCTAAATAAAAAATGACCACGTTGAACTTGGCTTCATTTTTCAGCCGGTTTTGTTCTTCGATAGAGGGGTGAGATTTTCCTAGCCTTGCTGTTCAAAGATGGCACTCAAGAGAACAAGGTAACTCCTTAGTGTTAAAGCCCTAAAACTAGTTCTTGAAATATTAGTTTTGTGAGGTACGTGAGAATTAAACTAGCTTGTTATGTGGGGTTTAGGGATATGATTGTAGATAGCAATCTATACCCTCTGTTTGGTGGGAAACAACAAGAGAAAGAGAGAACAAGAGAAGAAGGAAGAAGAGAAGAGAAAACAAAAACTAGCAAGGTAATGAACTTACCATGGGTTGGTTTTGTCTCTGTAAACAGATTTTTGAATGCAAATAAATGACCTTGATTAGTGTAGTTTTGATACTACAATAGTGTTTGTTGAATGAGGAAGTTTTAATGGGTTTGGGTGTGCAAAACAAACTTAGAAACTGAGTTGGAATTATGTGATAACAGAGGAGAATTTAATGTGCTGCTGTAAGGATTTTTTTGCTTATATAACAGGGATGAAAACAGGTTTTGTGAGCTGTTGTAGTGTGGTGAGAATACTTAGGAAAGTAGACAAGCTATGTCAAATTTTGCCCAGGAAACTATGGGCTTGAGTGTGTTAATACGTGGAGTTGGAATGGAAGGGAAGAAAGGATTGGAAACTGCAACAGAAACAAGAACTAGCAATCTGTAACAGAGAAGAAAAATTACAATGGAAATGGGTAAGTTAACAGATGAATATATAGGTGGGATTAGGTTAGTTTTGAATGCCTAATCAATGTCAAAACATCCTAGAATATGTGTAGAATG
Source organism: Limonium bicolor (assembly GCA_023374045.1). Taxonomy (NCBI): domain Eukaryota; kingdom Viridiplantae; phylum Streptophyta; class Magnoliopsida; order Caryophyllales; family Plumbaginaceae; genus Limonium; species Limonium bicolor. The sequence continues at coordinate 19,827,564 of CM041780.1, forward strand.
AGTGGGGAAGAAGTTGGTATAAGTTTGGAGTGGTAACATAATCAAGAACAAGGAGGAATTTCATTTCTGCAAGTGGTCTGGGTCTGTAAACAAGTACAGAAACCCGACCAGTGCTTAAACACGGCAGAAACCTATATCAGCGGAGTGGTCCGGTTTACAAACCAGGACAGAAACCCGGACCACCCCTAAAACTCACCCGAGAGATTTATGAGTTATGGGTCCGGGTTTGTAAACTAGCATATATACCCGGACCAGTCATTATTAGCACCCGAGAGTGACCAGGAGTATTGGTCCGGGTTTTTAAACCCGGACACAAACCCAGACCACATGTAAATTGTCCAGAAACTTTAAACCGTGTCTAGTCCGGGTTTGTAACCCCGACACAAACCCGGACCAGTGTAAAAAATGTACTAGAGAGTGTTTTTAAGTGCCCTAATGATGGGGAAGTGAACGGTAATGGTTTTAGATGATGTTTAGGCCTTGTTTGGTGACTAGTCAAGGTCCTAAGAAGTGTACACAAGTTTGAGAAGTGAATGAGAAAGTTGTGAGTTTAAGAGCACTTGAACTAAACTAGGAATAACGGGATAATAGGGTTTAGTACGGGAGTATTAGTTTTACTTACCGTAACGCTTTAATGTTAATATAAGCATTTGAATGTTATCAGAGGATCGTGTGTGAACCGAGCATGGTGAGATGACACGGTAAAAGTAAAAACCCCAGTGAAAGGTATGATTTTCTCATACTCCGCGTGCTAACCGAGTTACGTTGATTTGTGTGTTTGTGTGCCGGCTTAATCAAGATTAAAGCATGAAAATAATCCATTGTTTGATTATGCATGTCTTGTTGTATGTTGAATGGGCTAACATACTTGTATGCCGGTGTGGTCTAACATAGAGTAAAGACCGTCTCATAGTGAGTAACGTTGGCTAGAGACCCATAGATCGGGTCGATGCTTATGATAACGAAAACGTGCAAACACACAAACTATCTGTTAAAGTATAACGATAACGCAAACATATGAACTCCCTAGAATGTGAGGAGATGTGCGGTTGAGTAATTCCCCGATAACGGTCAGTAAACCATAATGACACAATCCACTAAACAAATGAGAGTGGAAAGATAAGTGAACCTCCTTCAAGAGGATTAAAGATAGCTCGAAGATGTGAACTAGTAAAGAAGGTAAAAGAGACCTAAGGGATTAGTAGCTCCCTTGAGACATGGTCGACCTCCTATATGAGGATTTACCCGATATAAGCAAATAACCGGAAGTATGAGTAAGGAAACGTATGGGTAACTCTTAAAACCTAAGATTAACCGAACTTGAGTAATGTTCCCAAAGTCATTAGAAACATCGAGAGTGATGCTTCTAGGCTAAAACACATAATATTATTATGACTCTGAGAGAGAAGTGTATGGGAATGAGAGTAGTCCGAGAGTAGTCGGACCTATGTAAAAGAGTTAGGAACTAAGAGAGAGTTCCGTGAGCTAGTTGAACCTTCCCACCATGCTAGACCAGAGTAGGGTCGAAACCGGGGAAGTAAGACTATGCTCGAGAGCCATGAGTTTTTGGCCTGAGAATGTATTAAGAGTAACAAGCGTGACGTAGGAGACCTGTAGTGTCTCGAGAATCTACAATAGCTTGAGTATAAATAACCCAAGAGTGTGGGTGAGATAACGAGTATGAATAACCCAAGAGTGTGGGTGAGATAATATGTATAAGTAACCCGAGAGAATGGGTGAGTATAAAATGAGTAGCCCAAGAGAATGGGTGCGTATATGAATAAGTAACCCGAGAGCGGGTGAGATATTGAATGAGTAAACAAGGCATAGTGAGGTATAACCCTCAAGCCTAAGAGTAAACTGATACAACTAACAACCATGTTATGTTAGTTAGGAATTGTGTTCCGTGATTGGATGTAGATTCCTTGAGTAATACACATATGTATTGTATTGCTACGATGCATGTTGTTTGACTAAAATGAACTCCATGTATATCCGACAAAAGTAGTCGGCGTACCCCGGTTAGCACTTGGGGTATGCGAATTTCATATGCAGCGTTAAGCTGAGCCCCTAGGGGCAACGTTTTTATTTTTCAGGTACACCGAAGACGATACCGTTCAAGAGTAGGACGGGGTCGGTGGTTAGCATGGGTCGTTAGCCTTTAATCACTTATGCATTGAATGAGGTGTAAGACCGAATATGTTATCGGCGTCCGTATATTGTAGACTCGATATAGTAAAGAAATGATTTGGGTATTGTATTTGTATTGTGTACTCGGTTGTTCCAGTTCATCAGACCGTTACGGTATGCAAGAAAGGCCTGGTTAGCCATATGGGTGGCTAACGGCGTTGTTTCACCCCTCGTTGTAATTAGAGTTCCGCTACGTGAGTAAGAGCATTTAGTGACAGTTTAAGAGGTAATGACGAGCTTAACGGTTGGGGTGTTACAAAGAGTCACTCAAGGGAATCCATTATCCACATTCGATGATGGCAGAGGGCACTACTGTTGGTGCACAGGTTTGACCGAATTGGTCGTCTTTAAGGCAAATAAATTATCCAGGGCCATAAGGTCAGCTGGCAACGGTTCCATTGGAACCCAGGGGACTACTGTCCATTAATAAGTTATTAAGGGTTGTCCTAACATGACGCCTGAGGTGGAAATTAAATGGAAGGTTTAAGTGATTGGTTAAAAGGATAGGGCCATGTGGCCAACTAACAAGTACAGTTAATTAATACGCGTATCTTGTTTGGTTACTGTTATTGATTATTGGTTATTTGGTTGTTGCTTACTATTATGTGGTGATATAGTTAGGTGAACTATTATGTGTTTATTAACATTTACAATCATTGTTATTATTATTGTAAACCAGTATAGCATGTAATGAATCTAATATCAAGATGGCTAAACGACTTAAGGAATCCAAATGATTTAGGACTACATTTAGCATACCAGCATATCGTTTGCTGAGCCCTTCAATGGGAAAAATATTTCAAGTTACTGAGAAGAGACAAGCCGGAGAGCGGGACGCTGGGTAGTTGAAGTATTTTAATAAAGTACTCTTTTAGTTTTATTGCGTATTGTAATAAGGAGTTTTGTTGTATTGGGTTTAGTTGCTCAGTTGCTCAGTTTGGATTTGGATTGTAAGTTTAAGATTGTTCAGTATCTCGTCATCACAGCAGTGGAGAGTTGAAGTGGATTGATGGAGTAAGGTTGCCTTGTTACTCACATGGGTGGGTAACGGCGTGTAACACCAACGTTAGTTAGTTTTATTTTTCGCTACGAATTATATTTTGTTATGCTACGACTTGTGATTATTTATAGGATTAGGATTAGGGGTGTTACAACTAATCAGGCGGCAATATATGGTCAAGGTCAAAGGAGGAGTGTTGACCATTGGCTAACTTGGAAGATTAAGTGTTATTTTGCACTATTTGAGTACTATTCACAAACCAATGTACATATTTCTGTTTTTTTTTACTTTGAATTAGGCATTCTGATGTGGTACATTATGTCACATTAGTATATTTAAGGGTATTCAAGGCCCTAAAAAACAATCGAAACTCATTTTGAACAATCTCACAAAAATGTGCTTTAAGGAATCTTAGAGCACGTTTTGTGTTCTAAGGTGTTTTTGAGCTTGATTTTTCTTTGGCAATGATTTCATTGTGTTCATTCATGGGTTATAATGCTTAGGACTTAATTTTAGGTCCTAAAGAGTTCATTTGGGCATATATTTACCCTAAAAGGTCAAAGGGTGTAATTTTTACTTGGGAAAATTACATTGCCCACCCATGACGTTTGGTGAAATTACACAGCCCACCCATGTGGTTTCAAAAATTACTTTGCCCACCCATGTGGTTTCCACAATTTTACATCCAGCAACTTTTCTAATATTTGATCAACTTAAAAGATGGTTAAATGATATCCAAATTTAATGAAACTTTACATGGATGATGCTAAGGTGTTATATTTTTGTTCAATGCCAAATCCAAAGTTTTTTAAGGTCATATATGACCTGTGGGACCCAATGAAACATGAGACACGTTCAACGGGTCCCACGGATCATATATGAGCTTAAAAAACGTTGGATTTCACGTTTTTACCAAAATATAACACTTTAATATTGTCCATGTAAAGTTTCATCAAATTTGGATATCATTTAACCATCTTTAAGTTGATCAAATATTAGAAAAGTTGCTGGATGTAAAATTGTGGAAACCACATGGGTGGGCAAAGTAATTTTTGAAACCTCGTGGGTGGGGTGTGTAATTTCGCCAAACATCATGGGTGGGCGATGTAATTTTCCCTTTTTACTTTCTGACAAACATTGTTGTGTTTAATTGGTTTTTAAGGCATGTTTAGACCTTAATTTAATTGATTATATGTTTAATCAATGTTTAATTAGTTAGGGGTATTTCACTTCAGCCTCAAATTCTATTGACTCTATCTGTAAAAGGATCATTCTTGATATCTGTAGTCCAAGAGTGAGACTTAACTTGTGGAAGTTTTTAACAGGGATCATTCCTTGTCAAGACAATCTAGCGAAATGACTAGGAGGTGCTTTCAATTGTTTTTTTCTATGGAGATAGAGATACTGGCACATTGCTTCTTTCATTGATGTGCAGTCTCCAACATCTGGGCTCAAGCTGTTGATATTGTTCTGTTCCTACCACGACTAACACGGATTTGCTTAATTGGCTTGACGGACTAGCGAAACAAGTGAGTAACAGTAAACTCTCTAAGATTGCTAATCTGTTGGGTTATCTATGCTGCTAGGAATAAAGCAAAATAATGAGGAGCTAGCTTGGTGGAATCTCATAGAAGACAACAATTTTCTTTGTGGAAGCCTACTAGAAAAACATGCACTCAAAGAACAGATTTTGTTTCAGAAAGACCAGTGGCTCCCTCCATCCCAAGGAAGCACAAAGATTAGCATTACTTCCCTTAAGACCTTCAACGGGGAGTTAATGATAGTAGGAGTCTTTAGAGATTATAAAGGAACTCAAAGTTTGATTTTCAACAGGAAGCTAAGTATCACTACTAAGGTGAGTCAGGCTAACATCTTCGCAGTTAGAATAGCGACGGAGCTTGCTGTTTCAGTGGGTATTCATGGCTTCTACTTGGAAGTCGAGCAAGAACACACAAGGAAGATGATTACCAGTGACCTTATGGGGTAGATCATAACCTTTTGGATGACAGCAGGAAAATCAATGCCCTAAAGAATGTGTGTAATATAAGCAAAATTACTATTGTTGCTAAATTTATCAATTAGCTTATGGCCTGTGATCTGGACTGGGATCATCCCAACCAGACCACCCCTTTTGCTTAGGATTTGTAATGGCACTGCTCTTATTATTATATGAAGTTTCAATTGTGTTTCAAAAAAAAAAAAAGAATATAGAGAGGGATACCGACCGATTCCTTAATTACAAAAGAATACTTAATGCATAAAGAATAATTAATGTTGAGCGAAAAACAAATAAAAAAGTACGTACATAATTAGGAACATAACGAATCTTTATATATATAGCAGTTAGATGCAGCACCAAAAGGAAGGAATAAATTAATATTAGTTCTAAGACAAACAAAATAATCTCTCCACTCCACTCCACTCCCAGATTAATATGTCATCGATCAGCTGGCCGGCCACCATAACAATTGTAGTATTGTTACAGAGAGTTAACCAGACAGCAAAAGAATCAAACCCAAATGCTCAAACCAACACTCAATGAATTTAGCAGCAGCTGATTAAGCTAGCTGCCATTGGCTATCACTGCACTCATCAACCGAACCATAAATAGCAGGGATAGTAAAAAAACCCGAGCAAATAAATATGCATTACTAAAAATCTCGTTCACAATTCATAATGGTGTTGAGCATCCGAGAAGAGCTCCTTCCTGAGCTTGTGCGAGAACAACTTACAAGCATCCATACTGAGATCAACCGCAGCTGACAAAGCAACAAAGAGCGCCGCATCAGCCATGCAAGTCACGTGCTGTGCACCTACTGCACAATTGGTCTGCTCATCTTCCCTTCCCCTTCAACAGTCGATCCCATAACAAACCCTCTCACAGGTGACCTTGATCAGCCGCCATCGTAACCGGACTGTGTTGACCGTGCTGCTGCTGACTATATGTCCGTCCCTGCTTCTTATCAATCCAAACTCCCACCATTCTTCACACTCAAAGTAGCCTCGGCTATGGGAATCCCAGTAGCGGTGGATGTGTCATTGACGAGTTCGATTTATAGCCTAGGCCATCATCAGCGGCTCCGCCACGACCTCCAAGCCTCGAGACGACCCCATGGTTTCCAGCTGCTTAGAGAGGATGAGGATGATGAGCCGTGGTGTGGGACGGAGGATTAACAAGCTCCTGGGTTTGAGCGGGACACTCTGTCGGTACCTGGTGATGGGACGAAGGAGTGATTACTGAGGCTGCGGCTACTGGTGAACCGGAGAGGTCATGGATCATTTACCATCCATCCCTTGCGTTCCCGCGGAGGGTTTTTCTTTCTCTATTGATAGAGTTCTTCTTATCCAACCTTTTTGGTTTGGAGTGAATTTGTAGGAAGAGATCTGTAATTGGTTAAACAAGTTACAGGATCATGAAATTAATTGGTCTCATCTCAACAGATAAGGGTATATATACTGTCATATCAGTCATACGCCACGAGCTAGCATATATATGGTACAACTAATTTGGTTTAAACAACGACCGACGGCTGGAAGCAGCCGCTCATTGTCTGGTAAATTAAGCCAGCTATACAGCTACAGGAAAGAAAGAGCTCCTTTTCCAGCTGACAGGTAATAATAATTGATCGATCGAGCGATGAGATTCTCTCGTCTAATTGCATTACTCACTACTACATAATAATTGATACTGATTGTGATTAATTAAATCATCAACAGAGAAGATCGTAGCGGTGGTCAACAAACTACCGTTCTTGATGACCAACAACTTGTCAGCAGTAGCGAAACATTATAGAGAGCTCAAAGTGCATTCAATATATAGAGCTGGTGATTATTAGATAGAAGGGTGACATGCCAATTGGCAGATATGAAATGATGAACTTGAGAAATGATGGATGATAAGGCGATGCAACCCCACACACACATTGCCCATTACCAAATATTATCGCCAGAATTTTTTTTTTTTTTTGAAAGAACAGTATATAGCCGATCGTACCGTACCAAGCAGCCTAAAAAAGGGTGTATGATGATGATGATGATAACCGCCCAGTTGCAAGTCAAGAATTGGTTTAATTGTAAAATAAAAAACCTAAACGAAAAATGCGAAGAAAAAAAAAAAAACAATACCAACTGACCTGGTTCCTGCAGTTCCGATCCGCACTGAACTTGCAACTAAAAACCGGCTGGCGAATAGAATTCCCTCTCACCTGAAAAACAACCGGACTACACTCCGGTTCACCACCAAACTGAAAACACCAATCTCGGCTCAGGCTCAGTCCTCACCCCCACATGAACTCTCCCACCTCCTCCAATCGACACCGAATCCGACCTCAATTTCTCCTTTCTCTTCTTCTTATTCTTTCCGAGCTTCATCCACCCGCTCTGGTACACAATCGGTTTCGCTTCTGCACCTTTCAGGTCCAATTTCACTTCCACGGAACCGATCAGCTTCCCTGTACTCACGCCACAAGTGCGTCCCATCCGACCAGAGTATACTGACAGTCTAACAATGCCTGGTCTTCCTGTCGACGACGATAATCTCCTTAAAGTCTCGGCGTTGAGGTGGAATCCCTCTGCTGAAGTTGCGGAATCTGATGACGGAGGTGGTTCTTCACCAGTGCCGCCGCTTCCACACCACAGGTGATAATGAGGATGAACAGGGTGAGGATAAGATACAAGCGGTAAGAGTGCGGTCTGGGATGGGAAGTTCTTTAAACTGATCTTGCAGTAGCAGGGAGTGGTGGTAGGATGGACTCCGTAATTTCCAGAAGAAGATCTGGAGGAGGCCGGGAGCTTTAGTGCAAGTGATTCGATTATCAGCCGTGCGAAAGGGCAAGGATCCATCGTGTGATATTCTGATATGAATGTATTTGAATTATCCTTCTTCTCAATTTAAGTTTGAGGACGAGACTAGTGTGTGGGAACGGAAAATGGACGGACGGGAGGAGCGAGTGACTGACTGACTCGTTAGGAAGAATCGAGTAGATTTATGGGATTTATATGACGAAGAGGAATGGATTTGTATTGTATTGCTTGGGTAAGTTTTTTTTTTTTTTTTTTGAAAAAGAAGAAGAAGAAGTATTGCTTGGTAAGTTGAAACAACAGTATTGGCGTCGATTTTGTTTATGTAATGTAATCTACTCATGGAAAAGGAAATTATAATGAATAAAATATCCCTCAAACTTTCGCGGGGAAAGCGGCGCGAGAAAATGTGCAATGTACTTTCTAAGGAAAAAGAATATGGACCGGGGTTGCATTTGTTACCGGTGCTGGAATTTAAAACGATCCTTCTTTCATAAGCACGTAGTTCTGCTGACGTTGCTGGACATTGGCCTTTTAATGTATCTTTAGGCGTCGTTTGTTTTGTGCGGAAGAAAAGGGAATTCAGGAAATTAAAATAATCCCGTTTTGATTTTTCTATTTGTTTGAGTTGGAAAAAAATTAGGGAATTTTCATTAGATGTCCCTGAGGTTTGACCGAATTTCACTAAATACCCCTACCTTTTCAGAATTACTATAAGATACCCCTGAGATTTAGTTTTTAATACGAGATACCCTTTCGTCTATTTTCTTTCTCAGTAAACGTCCGTTAACTTTTTCAATTTCTTCCCATTTTACCCTTAATCCATTTTTTCATGAGATACCCCCCCACATATTGTAACGAATACTTTCACCAGATACCCTTGCATGTTTCAAATGGCTAGTTTCACCAGATACCCTGTAACGGGTACTTTCACCAGATACCCCTGTAACGGGTACTTTCACACCAAATACCCCTGTAACGGGTATTTTCACCAGACACCCCTGCAACATAAAACAGCTAGTTCTGGCCTATAAAATCAGAAAAAACAACATTTGACATTATAGTTTTCATAATGTGATAATGTCTTCCTCACAATCAAGTTACTCGGTCACTACTGTTACTGAAGGTAGAAGATGCAATTGTGGAAGAGAAGCTGAAGTCATTGTTTCAAAGAAAAAAACACTTCATCCGGAAGAATGTACTACAAATGCTTATATTGCAATAGACGGATAGATTGGGCAAAACCACAACTAATCAATAGATTCCAATGGCACAACAACATTTATCCCCAACCAACAGAGCTTAGAAGCAGTGCAACATGAGCTGATGAAGATCAAGGAGGAAGTGAAGGACTTGAAGATGCAAAGTTCAATGGGGGGTGAGGGTAGGAGTATTTATATGCATATTCTATGTATTGTTACTGCTGAAAATGTAACCAAATGTTAGAAATGTAAAAAAAATCAGAAGTATAATAAAGTTGTTACTTTGAGCTTGATTATTTCACAAGTTGCAGCAGCTTACACATTAAGCTAGTGGCATTTACATAGTTCCAACAACTAATATTTCAGCTTATAAATAATCCTACGCCCCATTGAACTTTGCATCTTCAAGTCCTTCACTTCCTCCTTGATCTTCATCAGCTCATGTTGCACTGCTTCTAAGCTCTGTTGGTTGGGGATATAATGTTGTTGTGCCATTTGGTTACATTTTTAGCAGCAACAATACATTTCTAACATTTGGTTACATTTTCAGCAGCAACAATACATAGAATATGCATATAAATACTCCTACCCTCACCCCCATTGAACTTTGCATCTTCAAGTCCTTCATTCCTCCTTGATCTTCATCAGCTCATTTGCACTGCTTCTAAGCTCTGTTGGTTTGGGATATAATGTTGTTGTGCCATTGGAATCTGTTGATTAGTTGTGGTTTTGTCCAATCTATCCGTCTATTGCAATGTAAGCATTTGTAGTACATTCTTCCGGATGAAGTGTTTTTTTTTCTTGAAACAAGGACTTCAGCTTCTCTTCCACAATTGCATCTTCTACCTTCAGCAACAGTAGTGACCGAGTAACTTGATTGTGAGGAAGACATTGTCACATTATGAAAACTATAATGTCAAAATGTTGTGTTTTTTCTGATTTTATAGGCCAGAACTAGCTGTTTTATGTTGCAGGGGTGTCTGGTGAAATACCCGTTACAGGGGTATCTGGTGAAAGTACCCGTTACAGGGGTATCTGGTGAAAGTACCCGTTACAGGGGTATCTGGTGAAACTAGTCATTTGAAACATGCAAGGGTATCTGGTGAAAGTAGTCGTTACAAATATGTGGGGGTATCTCATGAAAAATTGGATTAAGGGTAAAATGGGAAGAAATTGAAAAAGTTAACGACGACTTTTACTGAGAAAATAGACGGAAGGGTATCTCGTATTAAAAACTAAATCTCAGGGGTATCTCATAGTATTTCTGAAAAGGTAGGGGTATTTAGTGAAATTCGTCAAACCTCAGGGGCATCTCATGAAAATTCCCAAAAAATTAAATAAATAATCGGTCAAGGTCAACTGTAGCCGGTCAACAAACATTAATTATCGGTCAACATTCATCGGTACTGGTCATTAGTCATCGGTGAATGACCTATGTCTTCATCAAGTCATAAGTGGGGAAAGGGAATGAATATTATTTCCCTAGTAGAGGTGGAGAAAGATAGATAGATTTGGGTAATTTCATTCATCCCTTTCCCTTTTCTAAAAATAGGAAAAATTGACTAAAAACAACCTTTAATATACCCTAAAAATGGTGATTAAACTACTCTCTCTATTGATATATAAGGCTAATGGTGCCTAAGAGTATTGGTAAAGAAAAAAAACAAACAAACAGAAGAAAACGCTTGAAAAGCGAAAAACGCTAAAATGCGCATTAAATGAAAATAAGAGATATATGATCCGTAAGGGCCGAGATGGATTCCTAAGGCTTTGTTAGGCCTAATTAGTGTACGGAATGATTCCCGAAGAAAACGGATCCAATAATGGATAAAACGCTAACGGAGTTTTTAAGCACGTTTTTTCAAGAAAACCCGAAAACGTGACTTTAAGTGGTCAAACGGACCAGTAAAAATTATAGTTGATTAAATAACTATAAATAAGTATTAATGGAAGCTTAATGACCATTAAAATTAATTATACGAGAAATTCCGGAAACGGACCCGGTAAGTGAATAGTGACTAAACCGGGAGACGAGACGCGTTTAATTCGAAAAGACGAAAAACGACCCGGGCTATTAATTCATGTGGGCCTCATTAATAGCTTGTTAGCTATTTAGTAATGAGATGACAAAGAAATAAGTAAGTAAAGCAAATAGTAAATAGTAAAAGCAACTTAAATACACTCTCTCACTTCCTTCTTTCTTATTCTCATGTTTTTGCCCAGCCCCTGTTATTATCTTCTTCCTCCTCTGTACGCTGGGCGATTCCAAACAGCACCATCACCTCCATCTTCTCCTTCCATTATCTTGTTCATTTCTCCACCAAATCACACAAAAATTGTACCGTTAGATTCGTATCGACGAGGGCTACGTTTTCCACCCCCCTCAAAATCTTGATCCTCCACCTTCACTTCCATGGGTGTTTTTGCCTTTTGAAGCTTAAGGAGCTGATTTTGACTCTCCTTCACCACCTTAATGTCCTAAGGTAATAATAAGTAAGAGCTTTGGCCACTTCAAGCTTGTTCTTGCAATTTGGAAAATTTTCCTCACGTTGAAAATTTTCTCCCATTTTAGCCGCCAGTTCCTTGCTCTTGTGGATGTTGGAAACTTCTTCAATTGATTGCCAAGCTCTCCTTTTGAATACTCTAAGGTAACATCTAAGCTAGAGCCTAAAAACTAGTTCTTGAAATACTAGTTTTTGTGTGGAAAAAATTAAATTCATAAGCTTGATATGTGTGTGTGGGGATATGATTGTAGTTGGCAATCTATGCTCCTTTGTTTGGTGTGGAAACATGAAGAGAAATAGGGAACAAGAAAGAGGAGAGAAGAGAAAGAAAACCGAAAACAAGCAAGGTAAAAGCTTACCTTGAGTTAGTTTTTATTTGACTTGTGAATCATATGCGAGGTTGAATTAAGGACCTTGAATTGTGGTAGTCTTGATAATAATGTTGGTTGTTTGAATGGGAATGTCTCAATGGGTTTAAGTGTGCAAAATGAACCTAGGAACCCAAGCTAGTTTATATGTGAACAAGTGGGAATTTAATGTGATTGTTGATGTCTAAACCAAACAGGTGTGAAGAAGTGTTTGTGAGCATATAGGTGTGGTGAATATGTTAGAGAAGTAGCAGTGCTGCTCTCAAAATTTGCCTAGGAATGGATAGATTTGGGTGTTTTATTATAAGGATGAAACTAGGTGTTTTAGAGGTGGTAAGATGAGTGGTTAAGGAAACCAAACAAGGAGAAGTGTGTATGAGATGAATAATGAGTACATAATGTCAATTGATCGTGGGGAATGGCATTGCTTGAATGGTAAAAGAGGGAGCTAAATCTGTTACAAGAAGTGGTGAGAACTAGAAACCTAGTTATGGAAGTATAAGTGAATTTGAGTGAAATAATCAAAAGCTAGTGAGAGGACTTGGTGGTTGGATTAAGGTGATTTAGAAGGGTAATTAAGTGCTTAAAATTTATAATATATGTAGGAATATTAGGGAAGAGATTGGTGAAGTTTAGAGTTGAAACAAGTTGAAAAACTTACATAAATTGCAAAAACTGCAACTGGTCCGGGTTTGCAAACTAGGACACAAACCCGAACCAGCATCAAAACACGGCAGAAAGGTTTATCAAAGGAGTGGTCCGGGTTTGCAAACCAGGACCTAAACCCAGACCACCCTAAATCATACCCGAGAGTTTCTGTAACCATGTGGTCCGGTTTGCAAACTAGGACACAAACCCGGACCAGTCCCAAATCTTACCGAAGGTTTTTCCAAGGGGGGTCCGGGTTTGCAAACTCGGACAGTAACCCGGACCACCCAAAAAAATGTACAAAAACTATTTTAAAGCTTAATTAAGGATGGGAATGTTGGGAAATGACAGTATAAGGTAATTATGACCTGATTAATGATGTTTAAAGGTCATAAAGAGTCTAAACAAGTTTGATAAGTGTATGAGAAAAGTTATGTTTAAGAACACATGAGTAAAACAAGTTAAAAACGGGATAACGGGGTTAAGTACGGGTAATAGTTTTACATACCTAACGCTTTGATGTTAATAAAAACATTTGAATGTTATCAGTGGAACAAGTGTGAACCGAGGAACGAGTGGTGACCCGGTAAAGTATATCCATGGTGAAAGGTATGATTTTCTCATACTCCGCTGCTAACCGAGTTACGTTGATTTTGTGTGTTTGTGTGCCGGCTTAATCAAGATTAAAGCATGAAAATAATCCATTGTTTGATTATGTGTGTCTTGCTGTATGTTGTATGAGCTAACATACTTGTATGCCGGTGTGGCTAACATAGTGTATGGACCGACTCGTAGTGAGTAACGTTTGGCTAGAGACCCATAGATCGGGTCGATGCTTATGATAACGAAAACGTGCAAACACATAACCTATCCGTTAAAGTATAACGATAACGCTAATGTATGAACTCCCTAGAATGTGAGGAGAAGTACGGGTTGAGTAAATACCCGATAACGGTTGAAAACCATATTGAAACAATCCACGAAACAAATGAGAGTGGAAAGATAAGTAACCATCCTTCAAGAGGATTAAAGATAGTTCGAAGATGTGTGTAACACCCCACCACCACCGTACACTTAACATCAATCTGCAGCGGAAATCTCAACTCATCACATTACTTAATTCAATGGTGTTACACGCCGTTAACCACCCACGTGGCTAACAAGGCTAATACATATACATTTGTATCGGTCTGATGGACTAGATTCCCGAGCAACTACACAATACAATCCTCATTCCATTTTCATCATTTATTATATACATACATTCCCACTGTACCGGTATTTACAAACTACTGCCGATAACAATTTCGGTCTTACTACGCCTATCATACTCACGCCATTTGAATGGCTACCCATGTATAAACATCTGCCCCGTCCTACTCTCGAACGGTTTCCAGCTCCTTGTACCTGAAATAGAAAAGGAGAGAAAGGGTGGCCCCCAGGGGGCTCAGCACCTTTGCTGGTATGGTAATCCCGCAACCCACATGCTACCGGGCACACGCACAACTAATTGTCGTCTTAGCATGCAGTTGATTATATTTAAATCATGCATACAAGCCATAGACATACAACCACATAACATTTCGCCTCAATGGGCTCAACCTATAACCAACCCATCCACACTTAACCACAACCATCCAATGATTCCTTAAACCCTAGAGTGGCTCTCCTCTAGAACGGAGCTACTTCCTTAACGAACGACATGTACCCATTAATCGGGTTATCCTTAACGCCTCTTGTCACAACCAACCTGGGATTCATATCCATGATCCATACACTCCATATCATACAACATATCTCATTCCTCACATAACAAACATAACAAACCTTTCTTGTTTCGTCATACGCATGATAACATCACCATCATTTTAAACATCCAATATATATATATACATATAGCATAGCATAGCAAGGGAATTTGCATAGCACCATAACATTACATAACACCATAAATCGGTTCTCACAAGGAACCTTCCACCATAGTTAGTATACATAGTGAGCCTAGAGATTATTACCAATCCCATGATAAGCTCGTTACCAACCTCGTTACCGTCCGGTTATATAGAACGGTTAACTTATACCCAAGGTGTGTCGGATATAGTAATCCCAAGCACACCGAAATAACATACGCATGCCCCTGTGGCCCGACGTGAGTCAGTAACTAGCTTTGGATAAGCTAAGGGAAGGTAGAAACCAAATTGGAATACCACCTATAATACACCAAGAGAGCCGAACCGGATATGACATCGACTCCCGAGCATCTTCTCTCTACTAACCAAATCTTCTCTTTCACAACTCCTTAAGTTCCTTTCTCAAAACTTATCTATACCTTATTCCCACCTTGCACATCACATAACCTAAACCTTAAACAAACTCCTCCAAGACTTTAATACATTCTCAAAACACACATGGAATTCCTAGAACTTCCAAGATAACACCTAAATCCTTATAGCACCTTAGAACACCTTAATGCATGTGTTCTTCCTTAGTGAAGCATGTGTCCATTCCTAACCATTCCTAGTTCACCCCAGTTCATTTAAGCACTTAGAATTCCTTATACATTTTACAAATTTCGCCATGGGTTCTCTTAGCACATCATCATTCCAAAACTCATAGTTTTCACAATTAAGCACTCAAGAGCACCTAAATCCATCAAGAACATTATCACTCACAAAATTTCACCAAATTTACACTACATCACAATATAGTGCATAATTAAACTTGCTTGGCACTTAGGCCCTTAAATAACATGGCTCTTAGGCCCTTAAATTGCATAATCCTTAAACACTGAATTTCCCACATAAATAATGCCTTTGACCTGCAAATACATACACCAATACATATGTTCTTTTACTAGTCTCCTTGAGAACACTTTACTAGGTCATTCACCATTTGCTCTTTAGGTAGTTTTAACAAGCATTCTAAGCTTATTTCTCCTAAGGCATTAAACCACATTAAGATAGTATATTTACCTCTTTTCCTCCCAAATTTCTTTCTTGTTTCCTTACAAGACCGTAAGGCATTTGGTTCCTTGCCAACACTAAACAATATACCAACATTGAAATGAGTATATAAGCTTTAAGCTTTATCTCATTGTAAACCCTAGTTACATATATTGTTTAACACATCAAGGTAATTGTTTTACCTTTGAATGGAAAGAGAGCTTGAATGAGTATCAAGAGAGGACTCCTCCTAGCCCTTGGAAGATTTAAATGAAGCTAAAACAACACAAGAGAAGACACCATTACAAGGTGAATTTTCGGCCATATACCAAAAGAAGAGGAAATGGAGTTTTCTTTGGTTTTTCCTAACCTTGAAGTAAAGGTGATCAACAAGGCATAAAAATATTAGCTCAAGCTCCTTCCATGGAAGTTATCCTTGGCACCAAAATGGTGGTTTTGAGTATTTGAAAGGACAAGGTTGTAGAGCTTGCTCCAACTAAGAGAACGGTAGTCTCGGAATTAAATTCGGAGCATGGAGTCATAAGTTACAAGTGAGGAAGGATGAGAATGGTATGGCTCTGTTGGAAACCGATGGAGAGAGGAGGAAGAAGGTGGCCACCGTGGGAAATGAAAGGAAGAAGAGAATGAGGAGATAAGTTTGCTTTTGTTAGATATTTATCCTTATAAAGCAAATAGTATACTAATTAGTCATTCTTTCTTTTCTTAGTAAACTAACAAGGGTGGTGAGTCACAACCCTTAAAACCGGCCCCAAATAGTACCTAGGGGTACTTTAGACTTTATTAATCAATTGTCTCACTTATAACATTATATGTTACAAACTAGTTATAAAAATCACTATTCACCAAAAACAAGGCACATAGAAGTGAAATTTTTGATTTCCCATTGATATAGCCACCCAAATGTGATACTATATAGTACACATGTTAATTAAAGAGTAATGATGGACATTTAGCCATTCAAAACTCATTTACAAGACAATTTTCAAAAACGTGCTTTAAGACTCCTTAAAGCACATTTTGCGTTTTAACTTGTTTTCAAGCTTGGTTTTCTTTGGTAATTGATTTAATATGTTCATTAACATATAAATAAGGCATAGGTATGACCATTAGGCCTTATACACATTATCCCAAGCTTAGAGCACATTTTAGCCCATATTGACCTTAAGGTATTTATTTGTGTTTTGCTTGGTTTCATTGTCTACCACAGTTTCCTAAGGACTTAATTAGCCTTATAAAGTCATAATTAAACATTACCAAGTCTTGGTAGGCTCTTTGGGTCCTAGCCAAGTTCACCCCAACCTTAGAGCATGTTTTTGCTCAAACCGTGTCTTAGTGTTTTATTGTGTTTTACCATGGTTTAAATGTTTCATTTATGTTTCTAAGGCACTTTTAGCCTTTAAATACCATAGTTTAACATTTACACAACATACCAAGGTTTGGGGTATTTCAATGTGAACTAGTAAAGAAGGTAAAAGAGACCAAGGGATTAGTAGCTCCCTTGAGACATGGTCGACCTCCTATATGAGGATTTTACCCGATATAAGCAAATAACCGAAAGCATGAGTAAGGAAACGTATGAGTAACTCTTAAAACCTAAGATTAACCGAACTTGAGTAATGTTCCCAAAGTCATTAGAAACATCGAGAGTGATGCTTCTAGACTAAAACACATAATATTATTATAACTCCGAGAGAGGAGTGTAAGGGAATGAGAGTAGTCCGAGAGTAGTCGGACCTAAGTAAAAGATAAAGGAACTAAGAGAGAGTTCCGTGAGCTAGTTGAACCTTCCCACCATGCTAGACCCAAAGTAGGGTCAAAACCGGGGAAGTAAGACTATGCTAGAGAGCCATGAGTTTTGGCCTAAGTATGTATTAAGAGTAACAAGCGTGACGTAGGAGACCTGTAGCATCTCGAGAATCTACAAGAGCTTGAGTATAATTAACCCAAGAGTGTGGGTGAGATAATGAGTATAAATAACCCAGAGTGTGGGTGAGATAATAAGTATAAGAACCCGAGAGAATGGGTGAGTATAGTACGAGTAGCCTAGGAGAATGAGTGTGTATATGAACAAGTAACCCGAGAGAGCGGGTGAGATATTGAATAAGTAAACAAGGCATGGTGAGGTATAACCCTCAAGGCCTAAGAGTAAGCAGATACAACTAACAACCTTGTTATGTTAGTTAGGAATTGTGTTCCGTGATTGATGTAGATTCCTTGAGTATTACACATATATATTGTATTGCGATGATGCATGTTGTTTGACTAATGAACTCCATGTACATCCGACAAAAGTAGTCGGCGTACCCCGGTTAGCGCTCGGGGTATGCGAATTTCATATGCAGCGTTAAGCTGAGCCCCTAGGGGCAAAACGTTTTTATTTTTCAGGTACACCGAAGACGTTACCGTTCGAGAGTAGGACGGGGTCGGTGGTATGCATGGGTAGTTAGAATTAATTACTTATGCATTGAAAGAGGTGTAAGACCGAATTGTTGTCGGCATCCATAAATTGTAGACTCGGTATGGTAGAGAAATAGTTTGAGTATTGTATTTGTATTGTGTACTCGGTTGTTTCAGTTCATCAGACCGTTACGGTATGTAAGAAAGGCCTGGTTAGCCATATGGGTGGCTAACGGCGTTGTTTCACCCCCTCGTTGTAATTAGAGTTCCGCTGCGTGAGTAAGAGCATTTAGTGACAGTTTAAGAGGTAATGACGAGCTTAACAGTTGGGGTGTTACACAAACGGTAGGAAAGGGAACCATTCCATTATTAATTACCAAAATAACACTCCATGTAGGACTACTACTGCTAGTCAATGACTATTAGACCATCCACGTCGACATAGTGGAATCCTATAAAATATTAACTGTTACTTTATTTATTTCCCTCATAGTCACTTTCTTTCTTTTACTATGACACCTAGTTTAGTATCCTAGGCTACACAACTATTGCTCTTATCGGCATGGTTGTTTTGGTAGTATATTTACAGCATATTTGGTAGCAGGTTTGTGCTAGCATATTTGAAGCATATTTGCTTGCAGGTTTGTGCTGCATATTTGTAGCTGTTTTGAAAACTGTTGTTTGACAGTGTGACATATATGCAGCATATTTGGTTAAGTTAGTTATATGCGATGCGTTTAATATTACAATTACAATTTTATTATATTACACTATGTACTTTTATTTTGTTAGTAAAAAATAGAAAAATTCACAAACAATATATTACTATGAGTATTTAATTTACAATAAAAACGCTCAAAAACCAAAGAAAATAAAAATATTTATATAATCAATAAAATTTTAATTTTTATTATTAAATAAAATTATAAACAATATATTGTTCTTTTCTTAATTTTATAATTCTTACAAATATAAAAAACGTAAAAAAAGAGAAACAAGCATTTCAAATTTTGATAATGTTGTGTGAGTTTATTTACTGAAACTCTAACTTTTAATAATATATTATATTTTTGTAACTTTGTATGTTAATAATTTTATAATCATATTTCTATATAATTTTTTGATATTTTAATTCATATATCAACTTGGATTTTTTAATTTTATTAATCTATGTGGTATTACAAATAATATATTGTAAATTAGTATTATTAATGTGGTTTTTTTTCAAATTTGGCTAAAGAAGTAGTACTATTCTTATAAACTATATTTGAAGCATTAATTGTGTAATTTGTAACAAATAAAGTAACTTGTAAAAAATGTCATAAGATAAATAGTTTTTTTTAATCAATAGTCACAGTAATTGCATTATGAAGGGAGAAAAGAAGCGAAAGTGAAAACGCGGAAACGAAAAAGTAGCATTTGCTGCGGACATTTATACTGACATTTATGTTGTCCATTATGCTGACATTTATGTTTTTTTAACCGAACAGCAAAACATAAATGAGGCTAAATTAGCATATGCGCATATGCTGCATTTTTTGTTAGGTGAACGTAACCTGTATCTTGCCTTCTTCTGTTTACGTCATAAATTCATTTTTTTTTTCATTTTGTAACCGAGTGGATTTTACTCCATTTTGGATGCTCTTACATACATACTAACAAATTTAGGTTCCAACTTGACACTAGGAAGGATACGGAAGATGTCCCCTTCTTGTCGGTCCCGTGAATTATCAGGACAGGCTTATTCTTTTATATATAAGGTGCTAGCAGCATGCACCAAACGAAGAGGGGTGAACATGAGTCACAATGTCTCCAATCCCCTGAATTGTTAAAACATCTACAAGCTAGACAAGCGGAAAATTAGAAAAATCTTGATTACAATACATTAATCTAATCAAGGCAAAACAACTGAAAACCGAAGCTAATATAGGGAAGTCAGCAGTGGTTTGTCTTTTGTTCTTCAGAATATTGGTCATGATCTCCATAACTTCAGTAGAATTGATTCTAATGAGAATCCGCCTGACTCCTTGGTGAAGAGCCTACTGAAGACCATAAAGAATCAAGTGAATCTCCAAGCAAGAATTATCACGACAGGATCATGGTTCAAAGAAGTTAGACCTTTTTTTAAATTGTTGAAGAACAAGACTTGTCAAGACTCGTTTAACTTCCAATATCTAGACGATTTTTGAAATCTGCAAGTTGGATGGTGCCGCAGAGTTGTTGCTCATGAACTTTCTAATAAAGTGTAAGGGTGGTTTTGAGGGAGTTCAACAGGTTCATTGCGCCCCAATTTTAGATGCTTCATATTTTGGGGTTTAGAAAGGAAAAAATATGTAGTGTCAAATAAGTAATGATAGATTAGATTTTAATAATATTAATCCTTTCATGATTAATTTTCTCAGCAAAAAATGTTTTCATGTGGTAAAATATAAATAATAATCAATATTTATTAAGTAACCAGAATGTACCACTCAAAATCAACTTCTAATTCAATTTCTCAAAAATGTGCTTAAGAAGTTTTAAAGCACATTTTGTGTTTTAACTTGTTTTTGAGCTTGGTTTTCTTTGGTAATTGTTCTAACATGTTCTTTAGCATGTTACTAAGGTCTAGGGATCCACTTTGGACCCTAATAAAGGTTACACAAAGTCTTAGGCAAGTATTTGCACAAATTGTCATTATGGTGTGTTTTTGTGTTCCAAGGGTTTAGATTTGTTTACCCATGTTTCTAAGGCATGCTTTAGCCTTTTATATCATAATTTAATGTAACACCCTACCGCTAATCACATCTGTAACACCCCCGAATAAACATCCGGTAGTACAACAAGCTCTTAGCCTTAATACAAGACAACTATGCAGCGGATTCTCGACATCATCCGGGTGTCACAGACGCCAACCACCCACGTGGTTGACATGACCACTCTACCCACACCAAGTTACGGTCTGCATGACTGGAAACAACCCTCAATACAAACTCATAAACAATACATAGTACAATTCCCGATTACCGAGTGTCTACAACAAAATTACCAAATCATAAACTAAGAATTGCATCTCGGGTTTAGTATCAACCCATATATTATCCATACTACTACAAACTTAAAAGTCATGCCCTGATGGACAACCCCCATGGTAGCCATCCCGCCTACGCTCCGTTATCGTCCGACACAATACCTGAAAAAAAATTGGGTGTAAAGGACTCAGCAAACTACGCTGAGTATGAACGTGTGTAGCTGTAACACCCCATCCAACAACAAACACATAATAACAATCTGCAGCGGAAACTCAACTCATCACATTACTTATTCCAATGGTGTTACACGCCGTTAACCACCCACGTGGCTAACAAGGCTAATACATGTACATTTGTATCGGTCTGATGGACTAGATTCCCGAGCAACTACACAATACAATCCTCATTCCAATTTCAACATTTATTATATACATACACTCCCCCTGTACCGAGTATTTACAAACTACTGCCGATAACAACTTCGGTCTTACTTCGCCTACAATGCTTACGCCATTTAGATGGCTACCCATGTATAACATCTACCCCCCGTCCTACTCTCGAACGGCTTCCAGCTACCCTTGGAAATAGAAAAGGAGAGAAAGGGTGGCCCCCAAGGGCTCAGCACCTTTGCTGGTATGGTAATCCCGCAGCCCACATGCTACCGGCCACGCACAACTAATTGTCGTCTTAGCATGCAGTTGATTATATTTAAATCATGCATACAAGCCATAACCATACAACACATAACATTTCGCCTCAATGGGCTCAACCTATAACCCAAACATCCACACTTAACCAACCATCCAATGATTCCTTAAACCCTAGAGTGGCTCTCCTCTAAACGGAGCTACTTCCTTAACGAACGACGTGTACCCATCAATCGGGTTATCCTTAAACGCCTCTTGTCACAAACTGGGATTCATTTCCATGATCCACACATTCCATATCCTACAACATAATTCATCCTACACATAACAAAACATAACAACCCTTTCTTGTTTCGACGTACACATGACAACATTGCATTCATTTAAAACATCCATATATATATATATATATATACCAAAGCATAGCAAGGTAATTTGCATAGCACAACAACAATACATATCACCTCGAGAACGGTTCACATTAAGATCCTTCCACCATAGTTAGTACATACCATGAGCATAGAGATTGTTGCCAAACTCATACCAAGCTCGTTAATTACCTCATCACCATCCTGTTATTTGAAAGCACACCAAAACAACACAGTATGCCCCTGTGGCCCGACGTGAGTCAGTAAACTAGCTTTGGATAAGCTAAGGGAAGGTTGAAACCAAATTGGAATACCACCTAACACATACACCAAGAGAGCCGAACCGGATATGATAACGACTCCCATCCATCACACGCGTGGCCGGAACATACCGGACTCCTCACCCCCCATTAGCCCATATACTCTTATAAATAAGTAGTTAGAGATCCATTATGGAGCCTACCACATCCACACACCATACGGTATCATAACCGAGTTAAGCACACAGGGAGGTTCACACACTTGCATACAACAACAATATCCAACTAACTCACACATAGCCGTGGTTAGCACATTCCCAATGTTCGGGTCGTTAACCCCGAATACCGATCACTCATGTGTTCCTAGATTTGGTTAGCTAAGGTTTAACACATATTTGAGGTTAATGGTATCGGAGGCCAAATTCGCCACATAAATGAATTACTATAAACTCATTACATGTTTTATCTTACAAGGTGGCAAACACTCAAGAAAACATATTGGCATACAAGCCGGTGTAATCCGGTAGGACACAGGTTGCAAGAAAACCATACCTGTCACCGGAGTCCACTTTACCACGTCCCCTTATGTTCCTCGAGCAATTCTCGAACAACTGTTAACATCACATGTGTTTTTATTAACATCGGGGTCGCTTGATTATTTAATGTCTAATGCTTATGACTTTCCTTGTTAACTTAGTTACTTAACTTTACATTCAACTTATTTTACTTTCACATTTTATTACAACTCTTAACCCACCTAATTGCCGTTTAAACTCACCTAACATGTCCTTAACAACCTTATAACATCATCACCTATCAATCCCCATCATTTCACATCATTTCCATACCTCAAAACAACAATTTTGGTCCATACAGTGCCTTGTCCGAACTTGTGTCCGGACTTCCAAGTTCGGACACCGTTCGAGACTCTCTGGGTGCAAATTGGTGAATGTCCGAACTTGCGTCCGGACTTCCCAAGTTCGGACGCTGTTCGAGGCCAAACCAAGGAAATAAATAAGTGTGTCCGAACTTCCCATGTTCGGACGGTAGTTCGGACATCAGTCGAAGATCAGAAAATCCTTTACCCAACAGAGCCTGTCCGAACTTCCATGTCCGGACGGAAGTTCGGACACGGCAAAATGCTCAACTTCTACACCTTTAAACACTTAGCCAAATTCCTCCAAAACCTCTTACACTTATAGTTTATACTCCTTAAGTCCCTTAGTGATGATTCATGCCAATTCTAACCATTATACCAAGACATTTCTTCCACACAACATCATCATTCAAACATCCTTTCTTACATATCAAAACTCCTTATGTCATTCTTACAATTCCTTTCCCAAGCTTACACTTCCTCCTTAATTTTTCCAAGTGGTATCTCACCAATATTGACCACTATACCAAGGTGTTTCCTCTACACCTTAACATCATCTCTCACTTCTTTTCTTACTAACTAAACCTCCTTTTTCACATCCCACCTAAACATCACTTATTCCTAGAATATCAACATTATCTAAACCTTAAACAAACTCCTCCAAGACTTAAATACATTCTCAAAACACACATGGAATTCCTAGAACTTCCAAGATACACCTAAATCCTTATAGCACCTTAGAACACCTTAATGCATGTGTTCTTCCTTAGTGAAGCATGTGTCCATTCCTAACCATTCCTAGTTCACCCAAGTTCATTTAAGCACTTAGAATTCCTTATACATTTTACAAATTTCGCCATGGGTTCTCTTAGCACATCATCATTCCAAAACTCATAGTTTTCACCATTAAACACTCAAGAGCACCTAAATCCATCAAGAACATTATCACTCACAAAACTTCACCAAATTTACACTACATCACAATATAGTGCATAATTAAACTTGCTTGGCACTTAGGCCCTTAAATAACATGGCTCTTAGGCCCTTAAATTGCATAATCCTTAAACACTGAATTTCCCACATAATAATGCCTTTGACCTGTAATACATACACCAATACATATGTTCTTTTACTAAACTCTTGAGAACACTTTACTAAGTCATTCACCATTTGCTCTTTAGGTAGTTTAAATAAGCATTATAAGCTCATTTCTCCTGAGGCATTAAACACATTAAGTTAGTAGATTTACCTCTTCTCCCAAAACACTTCCTCTTTGATTCCTTACAAAACCGTATGGTATTTTGGTTCCTTGTCAAGTTCTAGACAATATACAAACACCATAATGAGTATTCAAGCTTTGAGCTTCATCTCATTGTAAACCCTAATTTGACATTGTTTCAAAAACATTAATGTAGTTGTTTTACCTTGATCTTTGAAGAGAGTTTGAGTATATAACAGAGAGGACTCCACCTAGTCCATGAAGAGTTGAAATGAAGCTAAACAAGCAAGGTTAAGACACCATGGTGAGGTTAATTTTCGGCCATGTACTAAAAGGAGAGGAAATGGAGTTTTCTTTGGTTTTTCCTTACCTTGAAGCAAAGGTGATCAACAAGGCATAAAAATATTAGCTCAAGCCCCTTCCATGGAAGTTCTCCTTGGCACCAAAATGGTGGTTTTGAGGATTTGAAAGGAAAAGGTTGTAGAGCTTGCTCCAACTAAGAGAATGGTGGTCTTGGAATTGAATTTGGACCATGGAGCTAGGAGTTACAAGCATTCAAAGATGGAAACAATGGTGGTGTTGGTGTTGCTGTATCAGCTCGTAAAAGAGAGCAAGAAGGGAGGCTGGGGGGTCGTGTGAAATGAAGGAAGAAAGGAGAATGAAGATAGAACTTGCTTTAACAAGATATTTGTATTAAAAGGTAACTTTCTCCTTTTTACCTTCCTACCCTTCCTTTCCTTAATTGCTTTTTACATGGTGGTGACTCACCTTCATAAAAACCGGCCACCATTTAGCTAGAAGGGTGTTTTGGTCTTTGTTGACCAACTTAATCACTTATAACATTATATGTTACAAACTAGCTTATAAAAAAATCACTATTCACCAAAAACAAGGCACATAGAAGTGAAATTTTTGATTTCCCATTGATATAGCCACCCAAATGTGATACTATATAGTACACATGTTAATTAAAGAGTAATGATGGCCATTTAGCCATTCAAAACTCATTTACAAGACAATTTTTCAAAAACGTGCTTTAAGACTCCTTAAAGCACATTTTGTGTTTTAACTTGTTTTCAAGCTTGGTTTTCTTTAGTAATTGATTTAATATGTTCACTAACATATAAATAAGGCATAGGTATGACCATTAGGTCTTATACACCTTTATCCCAAGCTTAGAGCACATTTCGGCCCATATTGACCTTAAGGTATTTATTTGTGTTTTGTTTGGTTTCATTGTCTACCAAAGTTTCCTAAGGACTTAATTAGCCTTATAAAGTCATAATTAAACATTATCAAGTCTTGGTAGGCTCTTTGGGTCCTAACCAAGTTCACTCCAAGCTTAGAGCATGTTTTTGCTCAAACCGTGTCTTAGTGTTTTATATTGTGTTTTACCGTGGTTTAAATGTTTCATTTATGTTTCTAAGGCACTTTTTAGCCTTTAACTACCATAGTTTAACATTTACACTACATACCAAGTTTGGGGTATTTCAGTAGCCCGTATGTTACCGGGCCACACGACTACTTGGTCGAATATTATTAAGTCAATTTACATGCTATAATAAAGCAGTAAACACACCACATTACAACATAGTATCATACACACTTAAGGTAGTAACACATTAGCAACAACAACCAAGCCCAACAAGCTGCTAGTAACACAACAACAATCATGTACATAATAAACTGTGTGCATAGGTATGTAATACCCATGATCCTCACTATGGGATCGTACGAGCGTTTTGTGTTTTCATTTCTTTTCTTTTTGTTCCCTTAAAGTGTATTTTCTTTCTCTTCTCTTTCCTTGCACCAGGTCTGGGGATGTAATTTAGATCCCGTGACCATCTCATGTAGGTGCTAATCTTTCCTCGTTTCTTTAAGGGTTATTTGTGAATTCTCTTATCACCACCATTTGGGGAACGTCTTCTTCATAGCTAATCCTCTATTCTCATTCCCGGATAGCTCTCTCTCTCTCTGTTGTTTAAATGTTACGAGCCACAGCCCCGGATACCAAGGGTCCGTCTCCCTATTCTCTTCAATGTTACAAGCCTCTGCTCCGGATACAAAGGGTCCGTCTCCCTATGCCTTCCAATGTTCTGGTCTCTACCCCCGGATACAAAGGGTCCGTCTCCCTATTCCTTTTCAATGTTACTAGCCTCTGCTCCGGATACATGGGGTCCGTCTCCCTATGCCTTCTAATGTTCTGGTCTCTACCCCGGATATAAAGGGTCCGTCTCCCTATTCCTTTTAATCTTATTGGTCTCTACCCCGGATACAAAGGGTCTGTCTCCCTATTCCTTTTAATCTTATTGGTCTCTACCCTGGATACAAAAGGGTCCGTCTCCCTATTCCTTTTAATCTTATTGGTCTCTACCCCCCGTTACACCGGTTCCGTCTCCCTACTCATTTCTAAAGGGTATTGGCTTATCATTACCTTTGATAGTTCGACACCCATAGGGTGGGTGTCTTTAGAGTCCTCTATAGTTTAGAGGAGGTTTTCCCTTTAATGTAGTTCCTTTAGTTTGTTTACGAAGTTCGTTGTGTTTCATCTCAAGGATTCATCAACGAGAAGGGACTACACTACTGTGCGCGTAAGCAATATGCACAATAATAGCAAGCAAGTAAGCAAGGAAAATAATCAATCCATTCACATGCCTTACACAAGCTCACAACAGACAATAAGCACGGTGAAACAACATCCGTTTTCATGCGTTAGTCTTGTGGTCATAAACAAACAAGACACACAGCACACAAGCCGTGTACACGGCAACATACGAACCACACATGTCCATACCTTATTTAGAAGCACGTGTCGTCTCACACACGGGGTCCCGGGCGTGAGCGTTCGTTACGCCCTAATGTTGATTAAAGTAACGGGTCAGTTCATGATTTCATGTGACGACGCTTTATAACGGGTGTTGTTCCCTAGGTGTGTTGTTAAGTGCTTAGTTTATATTAATCCTTAGAACTTCACATGTATTAATTCTAGGCTTATCTTACTCCTAGGACATTCACACCTTGTTTTATACGTTATCTAAGTCCTTTTTCCCTAGCTAATGTTTTGGAGCATTTTAAGCGTTATTTATGTAACGAGTTTATATAAGGTAGGTATAACTTGTCTAATGTGTATTCCCTTCTTAGATAGATAGGTGAGTAATGTTTTAAACCTCGTATCACAATAATAGTCTCTACAATACCCCTAGAACTTATTTATACAGAACCCACAAGTTTCTCAAATCTGAAACACAACTTCCATGTAACGCCTTATCTAACTTCACTTCCAAGGTAGTAAACCGATGTTTACTCTCTCAACATGTTTTGCTAATCTAGATGTATCTATCAGCTATGATTCAGGTTCATTACTAAGTTAGCACCACACTCATAATGCTTCTGTAAATCAGTTATACTGAAACACAAAATTATTGAAATCTGGAACAACTCTCTCCATATTCCTTTTCGATCCTTGGTTCTGTTCAGTCCAACTGATGTGTAATTCTCTCCCACAGCACCTACTCCACTAGCTAAGGGTGTCAAATATGTCTCAGACTCATTACCAACCTAAATAAACACTTGTATATATTCTGTACTTAACTACCCGAACAGCATACTACTGAAAATCTGGAGCACTGAATTAGTGCCCTTCTTTCAGCTTCTTATGTAAGCGTATTATCCTGATTCCTAATCTCCCTCAAAGTGTTCACATATTTACTTGAGTGTATTGGGGTGTTTCAGGTTCGTTAACGTTGAATGCAACCCCTACAGCTCTTTACAACATGAATCTACAGAGAGCATAGATCTTCAGGCAAGAATCAGGAATCTGAAACCTACAACCTGTTATCCTTTATTCTATTACTCTCTTCTGTTGTTTTTCTTATTGCTCATTAATCAGGGTTTTTTTTTTCTTTTTACTCTCCCCAATAATCTAGTTACTTAGGTAGATGTCTTGGTATAGTTTTAATCTTTAAAACAGACCCAAAGTAACATGGACCAAAATCCTGAAAATTCTTACACAGGTAACAACAAAACTGAAACTGAAATTAAAGATTTCCGAAACCAAACCTACTATATAACCTCTTTGCTTTGCTTACAGCTTGGTTTCAAATTTAGTTTTTTTTTTCTTCCAACGTGTTTATGACTTAGCTAGGTATGTAACGGTGTACTAGTTGTATTTGCGTTTATAAATAAATCTACACTACCCTGTAATACCCCTGGACAGTTACTATACATAAACTAAAGTTACAGATTTCGAAAGTTATCAGGTTTGACAGTGGGTTTTTAGAGGATGAATTTAATCAGTTGCAGAGGTAGCTTACCACTTAGGTATCTTAGATGATCTCCCGTGGTTGACTATTGGCACCCAAAAAACTTCCAGTACTTTGTCACTCGATACCACTGAGAACATTTACCTAGGGGTTAGTCGTTTGATAATCCAGAGAGAAGATGGGCTGGAGCAACTAAAACTTGCTTGAAAGGCTTTACCTTCTGGTTATGTTCCAGTGAAAGGGCTGAGTAGTTTTTTCTTTTATCCAACAGCTTTTCAACAAGGCCTAGAAGGCTGCATGGGGCGTCTACACATGAAAGGGACAGAAAAGAGCTGAGTGGGTGAGTTGTCTTGGTTTGTCTCAGACATCAGAAAGAAAAACAAGGGACAGAAAGAGAGAGTTGCGGCAAGATTGCTTCATGGTCTCACCGTGGTTTGAAATGCAAGCCGGAACGCAGATGTCTCTGCTCGTGAAGGATCAGGGGTAGGAAGGAGGTCTCTTGCTGACTCCAGGATATGAAGCACCAGGCCAGTGTCGGACTGATAATAAAAAGAGTATCAGGCTTGAACTCGGAAAGACAGATCGTGAAGGAAAATCACTCGCCAAGAGGGACTGGACTTCCCATGCGATGATCCAGGATTAACCAGAGGAGAAGGAGGACTTACCTTCACGCATGCGTGAGAACAAGAGGAGTTCTTTGAGTTGCTGTTGGTGCTAGCATGCAAGGGGGAAAAATAACTGAGCAAGGACCTGAATCAGGGGACAGTAGATAACGTGGTTTGAAATGCCCAAGGCTAGACAATGGCTAGTGGGTGCAGCTTCAGTAAAGAATTCGTGGGAGTTTGTAAAAGAATACAGGCTCAGATTCTTATGCTGGTCGCTTGACTTCTTGACTGAAAATAAGGAATCTGTGTACGTGATGAGGGGAGAGATTCGATGCTATAGAGGCTTGTTTGCTTCTGTTTATTTGTGGTCACCTAGTAGACATATTACTAATTCTAATTCGGTGGTATCTACTACCGAATTCTAGCACAGCTCACCCGGTTAAGCATTCGGGGAAAGTACGGGGGATTCGGGTTCAAATCCCGGCAGGAGCGTATTCGCTTCTTTTTTTTGTACCAAGTATATATGCTGATTTGTATTCAGATGCGACTATATAGTATGTCGTGTTATTCGTTTTATACGCGACTACTTTATTCGTTACGTTGTTAGTGATATATATACGTATATGTATATACTTGTCGCGTTTCAATTAAATGTGCTTATGCGACGTTATTATTTATGATTTACAACGTTATAATATCATAACGTTACGTACATGTATTTTTGTATTCGTACATATATAAGTACGTGACTACATTAATATGTAACGTTGTCACGCATTCGGACACGTATATACTAATTTAAATTGTTCATACATTATTTTATGTCCGAATTATATAACGCATTATGATTTTACGCGTTTGAATGTTCAGGGGTGTTTCAACATCATTATCCACTAAATGCCTCGTACATCCTTACCTTCGTAGTGGAAAATCCAATCCAACGGCGGGTGAAACAATGTTGTTAGTCACCCACGTGACAAACAAGGCCTAATCCAAATATAGTAACGGTCTGATGGACTAGAATATCCGAGTACTTAAACAATTACAATCAACACTTCATTTCCAAACCGAGTCAAATACAACTCTCTAGTCATTTCAGTGTTCAACACTTACCATTCAATATACCGGTCTACTAAGGTACAATCCGAAATACAATATTTCTCACAAGTCTATACAACCGTCTAGGAGTTCAACATCTTACTCAGTCTATCAAGATCTACATATTTCCAATTCCAAATACCAAGGGGTGTACCGCAGGGTATACCAGCTATTAAAAAGGGCTACAAGCCCGTGTACAACACAGTACACTATTCAAAACAATCCTAACTACCAAAAGTAATACAGTCCGGTTGCTCACATTGACTACCCACCATCTCGGGTACCTGAAAAATAAAAACAGTGCCCCAAGGGGGTCAGCAAAATTGCTGGCATGAAATTCACATACCCCGCGTGCTAACGGGGGTACGCCGACTACTTTGTCGCCTACATGGAGTTCATTTTATTTGCAAGCATAAATGCTATTATGAACAACATTATATTCATGCAATAGTACATTCAATATGCATTCCAATACATACAATGGAACACTCATACACAAAGTACAATACATACAAAAGGAAGACAATTCACAAGTCAACCGAGATCTTGAGATACACTTCTCAAGTTCTCACCTCACTTCATTGTTAGTTAGTTACTCATCGGGATTAATCGGAAGTTCTTTACTCTTTTACTCAAGATCATATGACGTACACCAGCCATGATCTTACTCATCCAATTACTTCTTCTCGTACACAATACTCAAGTCAAGTTGGTATGACCTCCGGGCAGAGACTACACCGTCTCACCACCGGGCTTTATGTTGGCTTACTTTCCCAGGTTGCTACCCATTTAAGGGGTTTGGGCCATTGGGAAAGGTTAGGCCAGGATTCGGATAACAACCTCTCGTGTCTCCTCATCCTCACGCGTGGCTGAAGTTGTATCGGACTTCTTACATACTCCAATTTACCAATTTCTCAAAGTTAGAAATATTACATAGTTAGGGAGTTAGAATCTCTTTCGAAAACAACAAGTCAAGGTTGGCACACTTGCACAACCAACATTCAAGCACTCTCATCTACAATCATACCTTTCATGAATTATACAAACTTCACAGTTCAATCACAACTCAACAAGGGATAATACATCACAAGCATAAGGAAGTGCAATAAAACCGATTCATGCATTTTATCTTGTTTAGGTGATAGCATACAACGCACAAACACACAAATCGAGGTAACCTCGGTAGCATACAGGGCATGAGAAAATCATACCATTCACCGTAGTTCTCGAGTTGCTGACTCTCCTTCGGAGTCCAACTATTCAGATCCTATAACATACATGGAATCGGGCGGTTAAGTCTCTATACTTAACCTAACTCATCTTATCTTTAAGGTTTCCAGATTTACAATTACCAACTCCTCGTAATTCAAACTCATTCACATAAGTTACTTATTTCAAATTACTTCTTAAGCTTGTTTTCACTACTAATGACCTTTATATGTCATTAATCAAGTCTTAACAACCTTATAATATCATTACCATTCAAATCCCCACCTTAGAATTGCTTAAAAACACTTTCTAAGAATATTTTAGGGTGGTCCGGGTTTGTGTCCGGGGTTACAAACCCGGACCAAACCTTGAATAAACTTTTTGTCACATTTTTACAATGGTCCGGGTTTGTGTCCGGGGATATAAACCCGGACCAATCCCTGGATTGTGTTTCTGGCATGTTTTTGGGGTGGTCCGGGTATGTGTACCGGTTTGTAAACCCGGACCAGCCCTATTACACTTCATTTTGCAGTTTTTCAACCTCCTTTCAACCTCTATTTCATACCCAATCCTTCCATAATCTTTCTACATGTAATCTAGCATGTTTTTCCACTAGTTAGGCACTCTAAACCTCCTTAATTCATTCACTAACTTCTTTACTCAAACCTTGTTTAATTCACACAATTTTCCCTCTCTAAATTCTCCTAGAAACTCTTGCTACAGATTTTGATCTTCTTCTTTTCACTAACTCAATGGTTCTTCAACTAATACCATCTGGTTATGCAACTTGCATTATTTACATCCCATGTTCTACTCAACTACCCAATTCTCTTCTAGTCCAAACCAAGGTGAGTATCTAATCAATTTGAACTCTAAAGCACACCTTGTTATCCTAGGTTCTTTCTTCACAATTACACACACTTATGTCACCTAGTTTCTAAGGAAATTTTGGCAGAGTTTCCCTATAAATCTACACATTCCCAAGCATTATTTTTCCAGCACCTAAATCATTCAACTAACCATATCCATCTAAGGATACTAACAACACACAAGTTCAATATCTAAGCTCATTAATTTCCAGCACAATTACACTTAATCAACTAGGCTCCAAGGCCTTTAATCATCAACATAAAAACCTTAAATACTCCATTCCTTTCTCATCATTGCAGTATCATTAAACACTCCCCAAAATCAATGAAACTTTTCTGTTTTATACTACAAGCAAAACAACTCAAGGTAAGTTCATTTACCTTGGAATTTATGGTTTTCTTTCCTTCCTTTCCCTTCTCTTCCGTCTTGCTCTTTCTCTCTTCTTGTTCCTTGTTTTAAAACCGGTCAAAGGGGTATTTTGCTGTTGCTACAACCAACCCAAAACAACAATACCAACTTAATACTAACTCTTAGATTAATCCCTAGAATTGTAGAATATGTCTAAGGCTTTAAGGAAGGGCATTACCTTGCACTTCTAGGTGTAGTTTTGGATAGAAAAACAACAAGGCTCAGCTCCGATCTTGAACACCAAAAACAGCTGAACAAGGAGCAGCAGGGAGGGTTCAAACGTTGGAAATGTTTTGTTGAAAGGGAAGCGAGAAAATGAAGAGATTTAGCTTCCTTTCTTACCTTAAAACAACAAGGAGATGGTTTGGCTTCCAATGGTCCACTTTAGCCTTAAAATAGAGCTCTAGTCATGGGGATGAAGTTCAAGATTTTAGGTTTTTGAAGGGTGGAAAATGACCCCAAGGTGAGAGGAGTTTAACGGTACAATGTTTGTGGAATTTGGACTTGTTTTTGGCTTTGAAAATGGGAGAAGAATGGAGCTGCTGGAGAGGCTCCTCTAAATCTCCATGGAAGGATGGGAGAAGAAGAAGATCTGAAGGAGGAGGGAAATGTGAGAATATAGAGGAATGGGAGGAGAAAGATTAAAGTAGCTTTTGTACTTTTATTTTGCTTTATGTTTTTGTCTCTTTCTCACTTAATAGAAAGTAAAGAGAGTTGGAGAGGAAAAACGTGGGCAGTCACACAAGTGAGAGTGCCAGCTTTTTATTTACAAACATGAAGAGAATTTTGTGGTCTTATTACAATTAACACCCCATAAGACCCCGTTTTTACACTATTCACTAACCGAAGCCCATTTTCTGGAATTTTCTCGTTTATTTAATTTTGACGGCTCTAGACCCACTAATGTTTAATTATAGACATTTGATTGACCATAATTTTGTGAGTCTATTAAACCTTAAAGTCACATTTTCTAATTTTCTCGAAAAACGTGCTTTAAGGTTCATTTACGTTTTTAACCCATTTTATGGATCTGTTTTCTTCGGGAATTGTTCCCACATACTTATTTAGGCATAATTAAGCTTCTAAAAATCTCATTAGCCTAATTAATCACTATTTTTAAGTTCAGGGTATTTCATTTAATGTTTAATTATCATGTTTAAGTTTGGGGTATTTCACACGGACAGAATTAAATTTGACCTAATTCAACTTCTGAAACCCTAGTTTAGGTAATTTCAATTTTCACTTTAATATTCAGTTAAAACTGCCAAAATACAAAAAAAATCATAAACTTGCGCACTTAGGTTAAAACGACTTTGTAATAAGCCGGAAATAACATAAGTAGAGGAAAAACGACTTAGAAGGGTAGTGAAAGTAATTTGAACCCGGAAAATTCGAATACCAAGCCCTCAAACCCGAACTCTAATTTTCTAATTTACCGCAGGTCAAAATTAGGTGACGACAATAATTAGGTTCTAGTGTGCTAACTTAGGATTTAGTAATTAATGCTATTTGGCTTAGTATTAAACTTAGGTTATAAGTGGACCTAGAACCTGACCAGATCCTAGTCAACCCGAATCAACATAGGATAGTGATTCAAAAACCGAGGCTCACACCAGCACGAGTGATAGTGCGCATAGGACCAACCAGATCCATGTGAATTAATTCCAAGATACCCGATGTAGATACGTGTGCCTTAGGAAGATGAGCGAACATGTTTTTTATTCAGAAGACATGCATCACATGGTCCCTCTTCATGTAGTACTGTTGACGGCAAACCTTCGACAAGGTGCTGAGTTTTGAGCTTGTTGATCAGCCGAGTGTGTGCATGACCTAGACGTTGATGCCAAATATTTGTACTGACAGTAGACACTGTTAGTGAAATACCCCGGGATTTAAAATAGTGATTAATTAGGCTAATGAAATATTTAAAAGCTTAATTAGTCCTAAATAAATGCATAGGAGTTATTCCCGAAGAAAACGGATTCGTAAAACGAGTTAAAAACGCAAACGAGCTTTAAAACGTTTTTTTCGAGAAACCGGGAAAAACGTGATTTTAAACGGGTTTAATAAACTCGTAATAATTATAGTTAGTTAAATATCTATAACTAGACCATAGTGAGGGTCTAGAGCCGTTAAAATTAATTAAACAAGAAAATTCCGAAAAATGGACCTGCTATATGAATAGTGTAAAAACCAGGAAGTTGTGGGGTGTAAATGTAATAAGTAAAAAATTAAGCCACCCTTGTAATATATGTGACCGGTTACTTAATTGTAATGGGGGCACGTTTTTATTCTTCATAAGCAGCCCCTCTCTGATTCCTAATACACTATGAGACAAAGTAATAAAGCAAATAGGTATAATAGTAAAGTGATACTCTCTCACCTTTATTTCCTTACCAGTCACGATTTACCCTCTCTGTAACATCTTCTTCCTCTGTAAACCCTCATTTGCGATTTCAACAGAGAGCAGCAACCCCATCTTCATCCTCTCTTTTCTTGCTGGATACAACACCAAACCATACAAAAACCATACCATTGGATTCCTCATGTTAAGGGCAACACATTCCACCCTTCAAAAACTTGAAACCCTCACCTTCATCTCCATGACCGTGAGCTCCTTTGCAGCTTGAAGTGGTGCTTTTGACCCTTCTTCATCTTCTTAATAGTCCAAGGTAAATATAAACTCAAAGTCTTCCCTCTTCCTAGCTTGTTTGTGCAAAAATCAAAAATTGCCCACGTTGATATTTTCTCCAATTTCCAGTCAGTTTCGGTTTTCAACAGAGGGCTGAGTTTTGCTATTCTTGTTGTCCAAGGATTTCACTCAGGAGAATAAGGTAATTCCTTAATGTTTAAAGCCCTAAAAGCTAGCTCTTGAAATATTGTTTTGGTGAGAAACGTGAGAATTAAACTAGATTGTTGTGTGTGTGGGGTATGATTGTAGTTAGCAATCTATACCTCTATTGTTGTGGAAACCAGAAGAGAAAGGGAGAGCAAGAGGAGGAGGAAGAAGGAAAAGAAATCAGAAAGCTAATAAGGTATTGAACTTACCTTGAGATGGCTTTGTTCTCTGTAAAACATATTTTTGAACGTGAAGAAATGACCTTGTGTGGTGTAGTTAAGAAACTACAATATTGCTTGATGAATGAAGAAGTTTTAATGATGTTTAAGTGTGTAAATAAACCTAGGGACTAAGTTGGTATCGTGTGATAACAGAGGGGAAGTTCAATGTGCTGTAGCAGTGGTTTTATGCTTTTATAAACAGGGGTGTTAACTGATGTTGTGAGCTGTTACAGTGTGGTGAGTATACTTGGAATGTAGATAAGTTCTGTCAAAATATGTCTAGGAATGTAGGGCTTGAGTGTGTTAAGGCGTGAGGTTGAAATGGTAAGGAAGAAAGAATAGAAAACCTGCAACATAAAACAAAACTAGAAACCTTAAATAGAGGAAAGGAATCGAGTTAGTTGACAGATAAATATATAGAATTTTTAGGTTAGTTTAGAATGCCTAAACAATGTCAAAAAATGCTAGAATATATGTAAGAAGAGTGGGGAAGAACTTATCATAAGCTTGGGGTTGAAACAAAAGCAAAAACATACTTATTTTTCAAACCTGCAAGTGGTCCGGGTCTGTAAACTAGGACAGAAACCCGGACCAGTGTCAAAACACGGCAGAAACTTATATCAGAGGAGTGGTCCGGGTTTACAAACCAGGACACAAACCCGGACCACCCCTAAAACACCCGAGAGATTTCTGAATTAAGGGTCCCGGTTTGTAAACTAGCATGTATACCCGGTCCAGTCTTGATTTGCACCCGAGAGTGACCAGAAACATTGGTCTGAGTTTGTAAACCCGGACACAAACCCGGACCACCCCATTTTCTTCACAGAAATCATTTTAAAGCCATTCCAAGGTAGGGGCTTGATGGGTAATGATAATATAAAATGTGTAGGACTTGTTTTATGATGTTTTATGGTCATTGAGAGTATAAACAAGCTTAGAAAATATTATAAGTATGTAACTTATGTAAATGGATTTGGATGACAATGAGAAGTAAGGACTTGTATAGGTTAAACTTGAAAGGTCATGACTAAGTAAGTAAGTTCGGGGGAAACGTTAGTGAAGTAACGAGTTAAGTTAATCATGGGTAATTAACCTCCCGACTTAATATATGTTATAGGACCCGATTAGTTGGACTCCGAGAGGTAGTTGGCAAACGAACGGCGACGGTGAACGGTATGATTTTCTCATGCTCTGTATCCTAACTTGGTTACCCTGATTTGTGTGTTTGTGTGTTTATATGCAACCACATATTCAAGATAAAATGCTTGAACATGTTTAAAGGTATTTCCCTTATATGTCGGGTGCTTGTCTTTGCACCTAATGAACTATGTCTTGAAAGGCTAGTTTGTATAATTCATGAAATGTTTGAATGAGAAGAATTCTTGTGTTTGAGATGTTCTCACTAACACACTAACCTTCTGACTTACCTAACTTGATAAATGGGTAACTGAAGTTAAGAGGAGACCGATATAGTTTCGGCCACGTGTGAGAATGAGGAAGCAAGAGAGATTGCTTACCGAGTTCTGGCCTAACCTTCCCAACATGGTTCCGAACCGTATGGTCGCAGCCCGGGGAAGTAAGCCAAATCTAAAGCCCGGTGGTGAGAAGTGGTGAGTATGCCACATCTCTGCCCGGAGGTCACCCGACTTAACTGAGTAATTATTTCAAGAGTTAAATGATGGTTAAGTGTGGATCATGCCTTGTGCGAGATATATGATCAAGAGATAAGAGATATGAACATCCGTCTAACCCGGATGAGAATTTGGCTAACACGAGAAGAGGTGTGAAACTTGAGGGAGAATCTCAAGGCCTCAGCGACCAACGTGTGAATAACTTGTAATGTTTCCATTGTGTGTTATGCTCTATGTGCGGGTATTGTTTTTACATGAATATATTGTTGGTATTAATAGCATGCTTGTTTGAATATAATGAACCGCATGTTGGCGACCAAATAGTTAGCATACCCTCTGAAACAGTGCACTAATCCTAATGCGACCAAGCTCGATCCCAATGCAACAGTACATCTATCCTAGTGCGACTCGATCTAGTCTTCTATCCTACCTACCTGGTTTCAGATACAGAGTTTCACGAAAGTAGAGAGGGAGAGAGAGAGCTTCTATTAGAATTGAATGCGAGTTTGATTGCCAAATATCACGTGTCTTATTTCATGGGGGTACACCCTTATTTATAGTTTTTGGGCCTGGTCCCTTTGGTGCCAGCCTGTATTTTACATGTTTAAGTACAGTTCTACCCCCTCTTTAGTACCTCTGACCGTCCACAAGTGGCTGGTCGAGTAACGTTTTGCTTTGCCTAAGTCCCATTTTCATCCGGCTAAGGCGGCCGGATGCTCTACAAGCCCCTAATCCCATCCGGCCAAAGCGGCCGGATGCTTTACGTGCCTTTAATCTCATCCGGCCAAAGCGGCGGATGCTTTACATGCCTGCTTTGGTCCGGCGCCATTTCTTCCCTTCTCATCAGTCCCACAAGTTCTATCTTTCTGAATTTCGGTGAAGAAAAATAGAACTTCTGCGTCTTGTGTTTTGGTGAAAAAATTTGCGACTTCCTGCGGCCAACTCTGACTCTTTCTTTGGCTTACCCAAGCTTTGTTGTCTCTTTATCCCAGTCCCACAAGTTCTTTTTCTTCATACGTGGAGAAAAGGAACTTTTTGTTGGCCACGCGCGTAACTCGTGTCCTGGTGTATTTCTCTTTTCGAATTTTCCGCCCGTTACCGATGTAGAATATGCAGGGCCTTCCTTTCGACTGGACGTCGGTAGCGTCTTTAGGAAGCGTGCGACCCTTTCTCTTCCCCTGTAAAAAAAAGACACTTTTTTCGCACATATATATATTTTTTATTGAGCGGGAAAAAACTTCCCTTTAGCCCAACTCTTCGAGTTCTCTCCCTTTTCCTCTTTCCTCTACTGGCCCATTACTTCGACCTCTCTTCTTCTTGCTTTCCTGTCGTTGTGCACTACCCTTCCTCTCATCGCCGTCATCCCTCGATTCTTGCCTAACTTGACAATGGCTTCTTCTTCCACTAAACAGAGCAAACTTGCTGCTAAATTTCCGCCCGCCATCGGAGCGATTCAAGGCTCTCAGTCTCCTAACGGCTTTCGCCCTTCGTACCTGAAGCCGATAAGACCCTTCCGTTCTGGGCGTCAACCTTCTCCTTTCTTCTCTCAACTACTCTTCCCTCTGTGACTGTCTCGGGGGGGTCGAAGCTCCACTTGGCACACAAATTTATTTGCCATCCTCTGATTCTCACCCCCACGACGATTTTGGTTGCGGGTACGTCGTCTATGCCGACTTCTTCCGGTCAGGTTTGACCATTCCCCCCCACACCCTTTCGTGCTAGGGTTTCTCTTCTCCGTCGCTGCTGCACCCTCGCCCATCTTCACCCTAAAGCCATTTTACACCTTCAGGCTTTTGTTTCCCTTTGTGACGACATCAAAATTCGGCCGGAGGGTACTGATTTCGTCCGATTCTTCACAGTTAGGAAGGATCCTGAGAGTCTAACCCTCATTGCGAAGAGTGGGTACTCTCTTTTTTAATAAAAAAGGCCCATGAGTGGGGGTCGCGGTGGTTCGTCGTCATTCCCCACCCGGCCGAGTGTTGGGCATACCATACGCTGCTGAGGCCGGAAAGGTCAGTTAATCAGCCCTGAGACTCCTCCGGCTGAAATTCCTATTTCGAAGGTTCTGCGGGCGGTAAACAAGAAATTGCCGACCGTCGGGGCGTTTTTTACAAAAGAACGCTTGTCTTCTCTGAAGACATATCACAGTAAGTGTTCTCTTTTGCTTAGTATGAATTATGTCGTTTTCTTTCGGTCTCCTTATCGTTTGGATGTATTGTCGCAGACTTTTTCCAGAAGGGGGACAAGATCGGTCCCTTCTATAACTGGAACTTTGTCACCTTTAAGAATGGTGGCGAAAAAATTGACTACTACGACACGCTGGATGCGGCCACTGATGCGGCCGAGCAGCTTTTGGAGAACACTGCTCTCCGGCAAAGCGTTCCAGGCGAGAGGCTGGAGATGACCAAGTTGGTAATTTGAAGAAAAAGAAGCGGCTTGAATCTCCTGTACATTCTGACGCCGGATTGTCAGGTACATGGCACGTGAGCCCCAAGTGTGGGCGCCGTGTCACCCTTCCCCTCACCCCTGGTTCAGTTTCTGACCTTGGTTCTCGCCCTGGGCGGGAGTCCGGTCATCCGACCCCTATATGTGAGTTGTTTCCTGATTTGACGGGTTACTTTTCCTCAGATCCTGCTCAGGAAAACACCCTGGAGGCCGGAGACCTCTGTGCTGATCCTTCGGCTGGAGAAGGTTTTGTTTGCTTTGTCGTCTTTTCCTGTCTTTCAAGTTTCCTTCTTTCTTTGGTATTCTTTTTAGCTTCATTCTTCTGGTTCTAATTGTCTTTGTCATTGCGGCAGCCACTGCTCCTGCCAAGAAAAAATCAAAAAAGAAAACAGCATCGAGGCCGAAGGCCGTAGAGCCACAAACCTCTGGTGATCCCGAAGCTTCAGGATCATTCTCCATTGACGTTGCTGCGGCCGATGGATGCGGCAAGGGATAGAGCAATGGAGTATCGGCAGGTGCCGGAGGACCCTGAGCTCCGAAGTAAGCAAAGAGAGGATCATGCGACCTCCTCTTTGCCGGAGGGTCCTGAGTCCCAGGGTGAGCAGAGAGAAGGCTACATAGCTTCCTCCTCCTCTTCCCTCCTCCTCCTGCTCAGGAGTCCTTCACACCGGTCCTTCCCAAAAGGAGGGTGGTTTTATCATCGCGGGCACCCTCTTCCCTTAATATCCTCCTGCGACGCTGGCCAAGTACTCCTCTATTTGGAAGGAGGCAATTAAGAGATCCGGTCATCCGGACGGAATCTTTGCTCCTCCGGCGACCTTCACTGCTACCAAGGAGAGGCTGCGGATCGGGGATGGAGGGGCGGATGCCATCATGCGACATTCCATCCCAGCAAAAGAAGCGTTCGACATGATGTGGGGGGGAATCTTTCAGGTTGACATTTACGTTACTCATACTCTCTCTTTTGTTTTGTTTTTGGGTTTCCTGAACTTATGCATTGTATTGTTTTTTTTAGGTGATGTCCATGGCCCAAAGTGCTGAGGTTCACTTTGGCAACCTCCAATCCAGGCTTCGCTATGAGGAAAGCCGAGCCAATAGAGTTGAAGAGGAGCTGAAGCTGTCCCTCCGCTCTTCTCATGACGCTTATATTGACCAGGTCGAGTATGAGATCGACCGCAAGGCAAAGGAGAGGACTGAGGCGATTAACAAAGACCTGCAGTTGTCCCGGTGTGAGTGCGAGCGTCAGCGCGATGATATGAGGCGCAGCTGAAAAAACTTCGGGAAGAGAACTTCTCTCTGAGAGGCCGGATTAAGGAGGCCGATAATACATTGATAGAGGTATGGAACTGTCTCTTGCTTTTTCTTGAATAAGGGCCAG
Organism: Limonium bicolor; assembly: GCA_023374045.1. Taxonomy (NCBI): domain Eukaryota; kingdom Viridiplantae; phylum Streptophyta; class Magnoliopsida; order Caryophyllales; family Plumbaginaceae; genus Limonium; species Limonium bicolor. The sequence continues at coordinate 19,868,984 of CM041780.1, forward strand.
CTAGCTTGATCCCTGTTTGACCTGGACATTATGCTGGACCAAGTTCGCTCCATGCACCGGAATGAAGTAAACGATCTTCGGAGCGAAATAAACAATCTCCAGGCAGAGAAGGTCTTTTTCCACCAGGAGGGGCAATCTTTCAAGCAGGAGGCTGAAGATCTTGGATTGGAGAAGCAATCTCTTAAACGGGAGAACGAAGCTCTCGTGAAAGAAAAAGAAGAGCTTATGCAAGAGCATGACCGCCTGCTGGAAGAAAAAGCTGCGCTGGAAGAGCAGTCAAGGTCTTCCCTTGATCAGAGAAGCAGTCTTGCTCCGGGATTGTTCTCTTTTGGAAAAAGAGAAGAAAGCTTGATGCGGATAAAATCGCCCTTCTAGAAGAGAAAGCGAGGCTGGAGGGGAAAGTGAGAGAGCTGGAGGAAGCGAAGTCCCGCTCTCAAGCGGAGATACCGAGCCATTAGGTCATGGTAAGCTTTCAGGCCTACAACTTTTTCCTCTCTTTGGCCTTTTCTTCTTCTTATTCTTTTTCGTCCGGCTAGGCATGAGTGCTGCCAATTTATTGAAGCACGTCACCCAGTTGAGTGGACGGATAGCCCGCGCTAAGGGGGAGCTGTCATCCGCCAATTCTGAGCGTGACAAGTACCGTGCCCAAGTCCTGACTCTTGAATCGCAAGTGACCAGGCTCAAGACATTCTCTCGGCAATCTCAGGAGGAGATACAGAAGCAAGGCACCATTAACACTCATTTAAAGGAGTCCTTTGCTTCTCAGTGCCGCCGGTTAGTTGACACCTGCCAGCAGATCGTCTCAGATCACTTTCTCGAGAAAGGAGAGTTGCTGGATGATGACCTGTACAATAAGTTGGAATTCAAGGTTGTTGCCCAGAAATCCAACTTCTTCTTGGAACTTGAAAGATTCTGCCGCAGTCCCGGAGAGACATGCTTTGGTGCTGGTGAAGCCTCATTCCTTCCAGCCGGAAGCAACATCCTGCCGTCCGCCGGAGGGATGCAGCATCTTGCCAGGAGGTCTAAGTCCTCCGGGAGTGTAGCAGGAAGCGGCGATAGATTATTAACCGCCGGAGAAGAAGCTGTTGACAAAGAAACTGCAAAGACAATAGAATAGAGTAGAATAGGGGTTTTTCATTCTAGAGAAGTTCTTGTTGCAACATGTACTTTTTTTTTTCCTGCCGAATGATCATATGCTGTAATTGTCTCCACCCCATAGTTTTGGGAGAAATATAAGCTATACTTTTTATCATCGACCGAATGATCATATGTTGAAATTGTCTTCACCCCATAGTTTTGGGAGAAATATAAGCTATATTTTATCATCTCTTGTTATTTGTCTGCCGGAGCAACTCTTTTTGAGCCGAGTTTTCTGTTGCCGCGATATTTCTTTTCTCCTGTCTTCTACCTCTCTTTTAAATAGTTATCTTATGCAAGTTATGCCGGCGCGGTTTTGCAGCTTTGAATTTTTGTTCCGGGGGGCCCCTTTTCCCTTTTGGAGCATGGTTATCTATGGTTCTAAGCTGGGTCTTCCTGCAGCTTGTTGGTCAGTTTTGTTTTGATAACAATAATAAAAAAAAAGGGTCATGTTAGCTTGCGGCACGTTGGCCGGATGCTGTTTTTTCAAGGCGTGATAGCGGCGGCTCGTTGCCGATGCTTTCTTTTTCTTTCAAGGCATGATAGCCTGCGGCTCGTTGGCCGTGCTTTCTTTTTCTTTCAAGGCATGATAGCCTGCGGCTCGTTGGCCGGTGCTTTCTTTTTCTTTCAAGGCATGATAGCCTGCGGCTCGTTGGCCGGTTCTTACTTTCAAGACATGATAGCCTGCGGCTCGTTGGCCGGAGCTTACTTTCAAGGCATGATAGCCTGCGGCTCGTTGGCCGGTGCTTCTTTTTCTTTCAAGGCATGATAGCCTGCGGCTCGTTGGCCGGTGCTTTCTTTTTCTTTCAAGGCATGATAGCCTGCCGCTCGTTGGTGCCGTTTCTTTTTTTCTTTCAAGGCATGATAGCCTGCGGCTCGTTGGCCGGTGCTTACTTTCAAGGCATGATAGCCTGCGGCTCATTGGCCGGTGCTTACTTTCAAGGCATGATAGCCTGCGTCGTTGGCCGGTGCTTACTTTCAAGGCATGATAACCTGCGGCTCGTTGGCCGGTGCTTACTTTTTCTTTCATTTTCCAAAAATAATACTTTTTATTGACGAGTTATAAATTTTACACATAGAATTTTTTTAAACATTCTCCATGCCAAGAATGCGGCAACTCATATCCCTCAGCATTTTTTAAGCGATATGAAGCCCGTCCTGTCTTTTGGTGTATGATGTATGGTCCTTCCCATTGGGGCTCCAGCTTCTTGGGTTGCTTAACTTCCCGGAGGACTAATTCCCATGGGGCAAAACTTCGTTCTTTCACCCTCCTGTTGAAATACCTTTCTACCTTAGATTTATCTTTTGCCATCCTTACTGCGGCGGCTGTCCTGGTTTCCTCAAGGAGATCAAGGTGATCCTGTACTCCCTGATTGTTGGTCTCTTCGTCATATGATTCCCATCTTATAGACGGCACCACAATCTCTGCCGGAATGACGGCTTCTAAACCATACGTCAATCTGTAAGGCGTCTCTCCTGTCGGTCCTCTTTTCTGTTGTTCGGTACGACCATAGGACCTGGGGTAGCAATTCTGCCCACTTTCCTTTTTTCTCATCGAGTTTCCTTTTTATCGCCTTTACTATTTGGCCATTTGCATTCTCAACCTGCCCATTCGCCTGAGGATGGGCTACTGATGCAAATCTCAAGTCGATCTTCCATTCTTCACAAAATTCTCGGAAGCCTTCGCAATTGAACTGTGTTCCATTATCAGTTATTATGGCTTTTGGTATGCCAAACCTGCATACCACATATTTCCAAATGAATTCTTGTGACTTCTTAGCCGTGATGGAGATAGTAGGCATTGCTTCAATCCACTTTGTGAAGTAGTCGATAGCAACGTACATGAATTTGAACCTTCCTGGTGAAGCCTCCGGGAATGGACCCACGATGTCCAATCCCCACATAGCGAAGGAATTGGGCATAGAACAGACTTTTGCTTAGCCGGAGGAGTGTGTATCTTATTTCCATGTTCTTGACACTTGCGACATCTTCGTATATATTCTTTGCAGTGTTCCATCATTTTCGGCCAAAAATATCCGAGTCTTAAGATTTTGTGAGTTGTGGTCCTTTCCCCCTGGTGATTTCCGCAGAGCCCATCATGTATCTCTCTTACCAACTCTGCCCCTTCAGCTATGGTGACACACTTCAGAGCAGGTCTTGCAAAAGATCGTCTATACAGCTGGTTATCCTCAATAAAGAATGATGCGGCCCGCCTCTTTACTATTCTGGCCTCTTTCTTCTTCCTCCGCAGTTTTCCATGCCGTATGTAATCTATAATCGGGGTCATCCAAGATTCTTCTTGATCATTTGTCTCTACCGCCAATACCTGAGCTCTTTCTATACTTGGGGAGGTTCTAACTTCCAGCCATATCTCATTGGGTACTCTTTCGCCATACTTGCCAATTTGGCCAAGGCATCAGCTTCGACATTTTCTTCTCGTGGAAGATGTTTTAGCTCGCATTTTTGGAAATTTGCCTTTAGTTCCTGGACCTTGAGCAAGTACCTCCATAGTTTTCTTCTTTAACCTCGTAGATGTTGTCACTTTGTCTCGTCACTAGCATAGAGTCTGAATACACCTCTAACTCTGTTAGAAATAGGTTATACTTTCATAAGTGTTATCCCAGATAGATTTTTATAAGTATGGAAATAAACAGGGAAGATATTTATTCTATGAAACCTGTCGCCCCTAGGGCTGTGGCTACTTCCAAACCCTGGATAAGAGCTTCGTATTCGGCCTCATTATTAGTGATGTCAAAGTCCAGCCGGAAGGCATAATTCAAGCATTGCCCATCCGGCGCCTGCACCACTATTCCAGCTCCTGCCCCACTTTTGCATCGAGCCCCATCAACCAAGATGACATATGGATTCTGAGTTTGTTTCCTCTCTTTTGCAAAGCTTGTTTCTGTTATGAAATCTGCTAAGGCCTGAGCTTTAATCGCCGTTCTGGGCATGAAGTGAATTTCATATTGTGTCAGCTCTACTGTCCAGCTTACCATCCGGCCGGAGGCATTCGGATTGTTCACAATTTGCTTGAGCGGCCAATTGGTCCTGACAAAGATTCGGTGCGACTGGAAGTAGGGTCGCAGTTTTCTTGATGCCACTACCAGTGCAAACAAGACTTTCTCTATATTAGTATACCGTCCTTCTGTCGGACTCAAGATTTTGCCTGTATAGTAGACTGATATCTCCCTTTTCTCTTCCATGATTAAGACAGCTGCAACCGCCCAATCTGTTACGGACAAGTAAAGGTATAGATCCTGTCCCAGAGCGGGTACACCCAATTTAGGTAAATCCCGGAGCATCTCCTTAATCTTCTCAAATGCTTCTATACACTCTTGCCCCCACTGGAATTTACTGTTCTTCCTCAGAATATTGAAGAACGGGATTGATTTTTCCTGAAGCTTAGAACAGACCTACTTACTTAACGCTGTGAGTCTTCCGTTCAAAGCTTGGACATCTTTGATATTTCTTGGTGGGGAAAGGTCGAGGATTGCCTGACTTTTTTCCGGATCAACTTCGATACCTCGCTGCCCAACAATGAAGCCAAGAATTTCCCTTTGGTTACTCCAAACACACACTTCTCTGGATTTAGCTTGATTTGGTATTTATCCAGAGTGTCAAATGTTTCTTCCAAATCCTTCATGTGTTGTTCCTTTGACGGGCTTTTCACAACTATGTCATCAACATAAGCTTCCACATTCCGGGCAATTTGTTGACAAAATACTTTGTCAATCATTCGCTGAAAAGTGGCCCCCGCATTCTTTAGGCCAAAAGGCATTACCCTTAACAGAATGTTCCAGCTGAAGTAATGAAGGAAGTTTTTTTTGAATCGTCCTCTTTCATTTTTATTTGATTATAGCTAGAGAAAGCATCCAGAAAACTTAACACAGAACTCTGGGCAGTCGAGACTACCAATCTATCTATTGATGGCAGGGGATAAAAATCCTTAGGACATGCCTTATTTAAATCTGTGAAATCCACACACATTCTCCATTTCCCATTTGGTTTTTTTACCATAACAACATTAGCCAACCAGCGTGGATATGCAACCTCCCTGATGAATCCGGCTTTGAGGAGTTTTTGGACCTCGGCTCGTGCGGCCAAATCTCTTTCCTCCCCTATTACCCTTTTCCTTTGCCTGACCGCCGGATGTTTAGGGTCCACCCTGAGCTCATGCCGGATAACGCTTGGGTCTATACCAGGCATCTCGTCCGTGCTCCAAGCGAATGTTGCGCTTCTTTTTCCAGGAACCTCATTAAGTGAGTCTGCTCTCCACTGTCAAACGCAGTTCCTATTTTAAAAAATTTAGAAGGGTCAGATTTTAAATGTACCTCTCTGGGGGGATCTTGGGCTGTTCGACATTCTTCTTCTCCTTGATCCGGCCCTGAGGAGGAAGGTAACCTTCCCTTGAACTCCTTGTCTGATCCCACAGTTTTGACCACCTCCTCACTAGGAAGGCTGTCCATGATACGGACTTCACACATTCGGGCCATCTTTTGGCTTCCTCTTATCGTGACTACCTTCCCACTTGAGGTTAAGTACTTCATTTTCAAATGATGAGTGCTGTGGATGGCTTTGAAAGCATTGATCCCTGGTCTCCCCGAGTACATGTTATATCCAGAAAGACCTGGCACAATAAAAGCTGTGAGCCTCTCTGTTCTCCTCTCTCCTTGGCCAGGGTCATTGTGAAGTCTATACTGCCGGAAGATGTGGTAGAGACACCTCCCACATCCTCCTAGGACCGCCGAATACTTGATGCCTCAGCACCTCAATGCTGTCTGCACTCAGTCCATATCTATCTCGCCCTCACTATCTTTCCCTACTCTACAATTCATCTTCCTGCTCGGTGATATGACATTTGCTCCGGCCCCATATCGATTAGAATTCCCTCCATCATCCATCGTTTACTTGTGCACGAATGACAAGTGGATCGTTGTGTGGGTATAGGACTCCATCTTCATCTTCGTCGGAGAAGAAAATTGGAGGAAAATTTTCCTTCTTGGCAATTTTTCTCTCCGGGAGCTCTTGATGCACTTGATGAATGTGTCTTTTCCTTTCATTAGGGGTTAGTGGTCCTACTTCTGAAAATAGTCCTGTGGGTTTTCTTAGAGGAAGTTTCGTTAGCTCTCTTTTTAGAAAAGAAAGGAGGTTTATTAATAGTAAAGAATGCGAAAAGAATGGAAATTTTATTTCTCCTCTTGTAATATGATGTTTTGACAATCTATGCGATACAAAATTTCATCCTAAAACAGATTGCAAATTGTACTCCAAATGTTTATCCTGAGTAAAGGGAAAGGAACTTTTACTCTCCTTTGTCCAAACCTGTTATCATCCCCACTGATTTGCCGGGGTCAAGCCTGGGGTGGATCTCTTCCTCCTGTCGCCCTCGGGGTGTATTCTGGGCGTTGCTCTGTTGACCGCCATACTGCCTTTGCATTCCGGCCTGTTGTTTTCCCTTCTTCTTATTCTCCTCAATGACTCGGAGCTCTTTGGCCAGGGTAGCACAGTTTACAGTCCGATGACTGCGATTTCCATGGAATTCGCAGAATGCAACCGGAATTTCTCCCTGTGGCGGCTTCCTTGGCGGAGGAAGGTAACCCTCTCTTACTGCAGCGGCATATTTCCCTGGGTCAATGTAGACAACAGTCTTTGCCCCCTGGTGCTGCGACCCCTGGGAGGAAGATCCAGCGGTTGACCTGCCATAATATGGCTTGTACCTTGACCCTCCTCTTCCGGCATTTCCCCGAGTCCTTCCTTCTTCTCTAGTACCCTGCGGCTTTGAAGCTATCGGCCAGCTCTCTAGCCTTGTTCTCGGCTATCTCAGATTTCAAGAAATCATAGATCATTTCAGCTAATTCTCCATGAGTCTTCGGCGCCTTTGTCGCAATTTTTCCAGCTAGCCAAGGCTGAGCCAGACCATTCCCAAAGGCCTTAATCAAGATCTTTTCATCAACATCGTCGATCTCTGCGACCTTCTTATGGAAACACTCACTGTATTCCTTCACGGTTTCTCCTTTTCACTGTTTAATGTCCATCAACTCTATTGTTTCTTTTTTAAACCCTCTTACTCGCAGCAAAATATTGCTGGAAATCTTCAGTCAATTGTTTGAAGCTCGTGATGGACTGCGGCGGTCTCGTGGAGATCCATCCCAATGCTCTCTTTTGAAAGCGTTCCGGGGAACAGATTGCAGAGGGCGAGGGAGCTAATCCCCTGAGTGTTCATGGCAAACATGAACTTTTTGATATGCTGGGCGGGATCTCCAGTCCCGTCATATTTCTCAATTACGGGGCGACAAAGTGCGGCGGGAGTTTCGCCTTCCTTATCCGCTCTGAGAAGGGGTACAAGCTCATATCTATTTGATCATCTTCCTCATCTTCCTCCGTCTCTTCTTTGTCGACAATTGAATTGCGCTTTCTATCCTTACTTTCCTCCCCATTGCTACCTTTGGAGTCTCTGTTTTTCAATTGCTCAATTGCCTCCGTCATCTCGTCCCATTTCCTTTGGTACTCCTCGTCCCTTTGCATCAATTCCTGCTGCAAAGTCTCATTTCCCTCTACGATTTTTCGTCAATGGATCTGACCAATCCTTTCAGCATGTCTTCTAGATCTTTCTTGGAGATGGCCTCTGGCATCTCCGAACTCATCCTTTCCTCGGAGTGGTTGTTATCTTCAGCAGCGTTCCTTGATGCTTTCCTTGATCTTGGAGCCATCTTTCGTGTTTCAATCCTGCAAAAAACGTCATTGGTTACTTTAGGATTTCCACTATGAATCGCCGTAGATTACTTCCCTGCTTCTAGGTGGTCTCGTGGTTGCTTCTTGCTGTTCGTTTCCCACAGACGGCGCCAAATGAAACAGTGCACTAATCCTAATGCGACCAAGCTCGATCCCAATGCAACAGTACATCTATCCTAGTGCGACTCGATCTAGTCTTCTATCCTACCTTACCTGGTTTCAGATACAGAGTTTCGCGAAAGTAGAGAGGGAGAGAGAGAGCTTCTATTAGAATTGAATGCGAGTTTGATTGCCAAATATCACGTGTCTTATTTCATGGGGGTACACCCTTATTTATAGTTTTTTGGGCCTGGTCCCTTTGGTGCCAGCCTGTATTTTACATGTTTAAGTACAGTTCTACCCCCTCTTTAGTACCTCTGACCGTCCACAAGCGGCCGGTCGAGTAACGTTTTGCTTTGCCTAAGCCCCATTTTCATCTGGCTAAGGCGGCCGGATGCTCTACAAGCCCCTAATCCCATCCGGCCAAAGCGGCCGGATGCTTTACGTGCCTTTAATCTCATCCGGCCAAAGCGGCCGGATGCTTTACATGCCTGCTTTGGTCCGGCGCCATTTCTTCCCTTCTCACCCCCGCTAGTACGCGGGTATGCGATTATCATATTCAGCTTTAGCTGAGCCCCTTCGGGCACCATTTTTATTCTACCAGGTACACGAGACGGTGATAGACGTGAAGACGACCGGCATGTTATGCTTTTGGTTGTTAGTATTAGATAGTGGTGTACCCAGTTTTACATGGGCTTGTGGCCTAGGGTAGTCAGTGTACTATGTGGTACACCTGTTGTTTTTGAATGGGTAAATGATAAGTGTCCAAATGAGCATGATTTATAGGTGTATTTCATATATTATATTAGCACTTTTCTTGCTCATTTCTCCACTTCGGTTAGTTTTTCCTCTAGTTTATGTTTTATTGTTATCTCACAAATTTATTGTTTAACATGAGGAAAACCAATCTGGGAGTAAAGTAGACGAAAAGACGAATGCATAGACGCAAACGGCTCAGAAAACGGAGTCCAAACGAAGAATCTAGAGCCGGTCAAAGTTTGTAGAAGAAAATAAGTCAAGAACTCGTGACCACATGTGTGACCGCCCAAGCGTCCGCATGGGACTTAGGCGGACGTCACTGAGGTACATAGGCGGACGTGAGTGATGAAGCCAGGCGGACGCACACATTTTCGCGAGTAACACTTGTGTCCGCGTGAGAACTAGGCGGACAGCCGGGCGGACGGCAGAAATGACCGAGCGGACGGAGGGAGGTCGACAGAGACGTCCGCGCGGGATTAAGGCGGACGCAGAGGCGGACGCGACTAAAATCGAACGCAAAACAGTTTTTCTTCTTCGCTCGTCGACTTCGCCCGTCGACTTCGCCCGTCGACCTGTCTGCAACTTATCCATCTACTCTGCACACGCTCTGTCCCCTGCAATAAATGAGCAATCAGTGAGCAAATCCCTTCACGCGTGATCCAGCTCTATCTTCATTTTCTCATCTTCCTTTCTCCTATATAAACGCACGTAACTTCTGTTTCCAGCCAGACATCCTCCATCCTTCGACCACCCATCATCGCTCCACTTCACCACAAACCTCACACCACATCTCATTTCTCTTCTCCCGCCTTCTCCATTTTTATTTCACTTTCCACCATACTCACCTCTAGTCCTATGTATACAAAATAGCAGAACGAATACAGGAGTGACTACAGATGATTTCTACTACTCTTGTTCCTGTTATTCTATTTATATGTTAGGCTAGAATATTTATACTCTGGGAATGGTTATTATGTATTTGTATTAATTATGCAATATTTTTACTGGTTTTATTTAAATATAATTTGTTGCGTTTTAAAGTTATCTAGCACCTTTTTAATAAATGTCATGAGTTTATTAAATTGCTTTACTAAGTCTATTTTGATCAGACCAGGTGATAAATAGATAGGTTAATTAAGCCGTAAATTTGGAGAAAGCTTATTACGATTTAATAAGTTAGTATTTTCAGATGCATAAATAATTTCTCATATCTAAACCGTCCGTTTACACGTATTGTGCTTGAACCTTGATTAGAACCTTGCATTTTCAGGTAAACGAGTTCTTTTGAGGCTATGATTTAGTCCTTAAGATAATAAGAGGAATTTTGCCAAACAATTATATTAAACCAGTAGAGATAGCATAATTAAGCAGATTATATTAACCTGACCCAGAGTCCCGTTTAATTTATCTATTAACTGTGTTTATTTTTCTCTTTCCTTTTTATTTATAATACAAGTCAATTAATCCCCCTTTTTTGTGACACGCTTAGGTACTATAATATGTATATTAGTCCCACGGTTCGACATCCGGTCGCTTACAATTCACTATACTACCAGGACCGGGATTTGTTTGCAGCCCGACGTTTGTTTTGAGTTTTTAATTTCTTTTCTTTTATTTTTACACCAGTTTAACCACTCACTATATAACGCCTGTAAAATGGCGCCGTTGCCGGGGACTAGATTTATTCTAGTTCCTAAGCCCCGGATTATTCACCTGTTTAATTATAAATATTTTGTTCTCTTATTTCTGTTAATATTATGTCTATAATATTTTGTTTATTGTTAGTATTTATTATCTACTATATTATGTTACTATTAATTATCTAATAATCTGTAAATATTAATTGGACACCTGACTTTGGACATCTGACTTCGGACATCTAACTTTTGACATCTAATTACTAACTCTTATGTTATTGTCATTTCTTTCTTCATTGTCCTTCAATTTCCAGTATACTAACTAACTAACTTATAATTTCTGTCATTTAATTTTTTGTCATTTATTTCCATTGTCTCTAACATTCAATTTCCATTGTCCTTAACATTTAATTTCCATTGTCCCTAACATTTAATTTCCATTGTCCCTAACATTTAATTTTATGTCATTTTAACTACTAACTTATAATTTATGTTATCTAATTCCTAACTTATAATTTTATGTCATTTTTATTACTAACCCATTATTTTATGACTTCATTATTTTGTTGTTGTTTATAATAAGGATAACATCAAAAAAAAAAAAAAACGAAACAAGGCGCCCCAAGCTCATGCGGACGCCCAGGCGGTCAGCTAAGCCACGTCTGCCTTGATTCCGTCCTCCGGGCGTCGCCAACGCAACTAAGTACCACTACTGAGAGTAAACCGCACCACTGTCCGCCTCACTCCCACGCGGACGCCCGAGCGGATCCCTCTATACAAAAAAAACACTGCGTTTTCATAATACCTGTTCTTCCCCAATTCTGAGAGCTCGAACCCGACGACAGAAGAACAGGCGCGCGAGTTCGCCCCCATCTCCAATCTGCTCCAACTTCTTCAATCTGTTTCTACTTCAATTTATATTTGTTATATTATTATTATGTTTGTTTCTAATCATTTTATTTTCTAATTTGTTTCAGTAGTTTCGTTTTATATACAAAAACACAAAAAAAAAAAATCTGTACGTGGCAAATGGAACAGGTGTTCGAGCAAGAGTTTTGCTATTCATACTGCTCCGTATGTGGGGGAGCTCATGATTATGAGGATTGTCTCATATTACAAGAACAACTCTGGTTAGAAGATCAACCAGATTACCTGGAGAGACTCGCTCAACCAGAACAACAACCGAAGAGCGCAATGGTTCATGAGGTAGAACACCCCACTACGGATGCAAGTTACTCTCTTCCCTCTACGGTCGCCTACCGCCAGTTTCCATCCTTCTCTGTGCTCTATCCAGAAGATGAGGATATTTACATCCTCGAAAATGAAGAGAAGAATTGCCATCACCTCCACCACCTCCCGCCAATATATCCAAACAGAACGCCACTATCACCTTCGAAGAATTAACTTTCTCTGAAGATGATATCAATCAGCGTTCTTTCTACGAGCCTCACCTACAAGAGGATGATGTTTACATCCTCCAATTTGAGGATGAAAAATCATCACCACCGGGTCTTCTGTTAGAACTACGTTCCCGGCAGTACCTCCTCAAACACCAGATTTTGTGGAGTATTAATTTTCTTATTTTATATGCCGAGGTAACGTTTTGTTTTGATCCAGGATAACGAAGCAGGCGTCTAGCCAAAGACGTTAAAGAAGGGCAGCTCCCCGGGAGGCAACCCGGATGTACTTTTATTTTATTTACTTTTATGCTCTTTTTAATTTTCAGGTTCTCTTTAAATTTTATTTTTGCTAACTTTTAACCCCGTTTGTAGTATAGTTGCTTCTAGTGTCTTATGCAGGTGCACCTTCATATCTACACCGCAACCAAGCTACGCTACTTGAGGCTGAAGCTCAAGTGTGGGGGAACTCCTTTAACAACTAGCAAAAATAATATCAGGGGAGTACCAGTTCTTTAATTATGCTTTTATTTTAAATAAAAACTACAGAGGAGCGTTTATGTGCTTAAATGTTTATTTGTCATCTTGGTGTTATCTCTATTTTATCTACTTACCGAAAAGGTCTTCTGAAACCTTCCCTTGTTTTTCTGGTGAACAATGAGGACATTGTTCAATTTAAGTGTGGGGGAGTGTGCCCTTTTCGGTGACATTTTGTGCTTAAATGTTTAATCTCTCTCCTTATCATGCGTTTGTCCAATTCAAATATTATGGACCCTTTATATGTGGGTTGTTCTCTTTAAGAATAAATACTGTTATGAATTGTGGGATTAATGGTACAAATTTTAAAATTTTGATTACTTTTGAGGAGCATTTTATATGCGGTGTGACCAAATAATCTGCAAATGGTTGGATTTTATTGCTCAGGGTTTCTTTCTGTCTTCTCTCTTAGGGATTGCTAAGGGGTGCTTTTCTGTTAAAAAAAGAGAAAGAAAAATAATAATAAGGGACTTACGAGACACCATTAGTAACCAACAAAGAGAGTTGAGTATTCTTAAAATACAAAGGCGTGATGCCTACATTTTCTCATCTCTTATGCAAAAGTGAAACAAATGCATGAATCTATTTTTCCTTTTGTTTTCTCCTCAATGCCCATTCTTGAGAGAAGTTGGCCATGGTAAAAGTTCTTAGAGTCACCTAAAAGAAACATTGAAGTACCTTGGATCATACCCCGAAACTCTATATTTTATTTTTACCCTGAGCACACCTATGCCACCAGCAGTTGATTTTTCACACTCCTCAATAATAAGTTAAAAAGATCATGTTTAGCCATCCTACCCTTCATAATAATATTTGTTAGTACTGAGCATTCCTACTTACTTGGGTACGTGGTTTGCTTGAGGACAACAAAAAGATAAGTGTGGGGGTGTGATAAGTGTCCAAATGAGCATGATTTATGAGTGTGTATTTCATATATTATATTAGCACTTTTCTTGCTCATTTCTCCACTTCGGTTTAGTTTTTCCTCTAGTTTATGTTTTATTGTTATCCTCACAAATTTATTGTTTAAACATGAGGAAACCAAGCTGGGAGTAAAGTAACGAAAAGACGAATGCATAGACGTAAACGGCTCAGAAAACGGAGTCCAAACGAAGATCTAGAGCCGGTCAAAGTTTATAGAAGAAATAAGTCAAGAACTCGTGACCACATGTGTGACCGCCCAAGCGTCCGCATGGGACTTAGGCGGACGTCACTGAGGTACATAGGCGGACGTGAGTGATGAAGCCAGGCGGACGCACACATTTTCGCGAGTAACACTTGTGTCCGCGTGAGAACTAGGCGGACGGCCGGGCGGACGACAGAAATGACCGGGCGGACGGAGGGAGGTCGACAGAGACGCCGCTGCGGGATTAAGGCGGACGCAGAGGCGGACGCGACTAAAATCGACGCAAAACAGTTTTTCTTCTTCGCTCGTCGACTTCGCCCGTCGACTTCGCCCGTCGACCTGTCTGCAACTTATCCATCTACTCTGCACACGCTCTGTCCCCCTGCAATATGAGCAATCAGTGAGCAAATCCCTTCACGCGTGATCCAGCTCTATCTTCATTTTCTCATCTACTTTCTCCTATATAAATGCACGTACTTCTGTTTCCAGCCAGACATCCTCATCCATCGACCACCCATCATCGCTCCACTTCACCACAAACCTCACACCATCTCATTTCTCTTCTCCCGCCTTCTCCATTTTTATTTCACTTTCCACCATACTCACCTCTAGTCCTACGTATACAAAATAGCAGAACGAATACAGAGTGACTACAGATGATTTCTACTACTCTTGTTCTTGTTATTCTATTTAATATGTTAGGCTAGAAATTTATACTCTGGGAATGGTTATTATGTATTTGTATTAATTATGCAATATTTTTACTGGTTTTATTTAAATATAATTTGTTGCGTTTTAAAGGTTATCTCGCACCTTTTTAATAAATGTCATGAGTTTATTAAATTGCTTTACTAAGTCTATTTTGATCAGACCAGGTGATAAATAGATAGGTTAATTAAGCCGTAAATTTGGAGAAAGCTTATTATGATTTAATAAGTTAGTATTTTCAGATGCATAAATAATTTCTCATATCTAAACCGTCCGTTTACACGTATTGCGCTTTGAACCTTGATTAGAACCTTGCATTTTCAGGTAAACGAGTTCTTTTGAGGCTATGATTTAGTCCTTAAGATAATAAGAGGAATTTTGCCAAACAATTATATTAAACCAGTAGAGATAGCATAATAAAGCAGATTATATTAACCTGACCCAGAGTCCCGTTTAATTTATCTATTAACTGTGTTTATTTTTTCTTTCCTTTTTATTTATAACAAGTCAATTAATCCCCCCTTTTTGTGACACGCTTAGGTACTATAATATGTATATTAGTCCCACGGTTCGACATCCGTCGCTTACAATTCACTATACTACCACGACCGGGATTTGTTTGCAGCCCGACGTTTGTTTTGAGTTTTTATTTCTTTTCTTTTATTTTTACACACAGTTTAACCACTCACAATATAACGTCTGCAGTAAACATGTTGGGAGTGACTGTTAAACTCGTATTCTTTTGTCGGGCTGTGAGCCCTTGATGTAATTATACACTTAGTACTCGGTAATCAGGTGTTGTAAATTATGTCGATTAAGTTGGTATTTCTTTTATCAGACCGGGACTGTAAGTTGTAGTAGTTAGTAGACCCGGTGACCATATGGGTGGTTATCGGTGTTGTATCACCCTCGGTAGTTAAGTTTTTTCGCTGCGAATAATTAAGTGTCTGTGACGTTTAGGCCGTGGTTAGAGGAATTATCGGATGGGGTGTTACAAAAATGGTATCAGAGCGAAGCCTCGCTCTGATGGAACGAAATACCGAGTGTAGTGATTACCGAGTTAGGAAACCTAACCTTGAATGACCGTAAATGATAACGGATACCCTTTAACGTCTGTAATGGCGATACAACTGATTAACTCAAGACCAGACCATTTGGTCGCATCACCTGATGTAAACTGTTACTTGTTCAGATGTCAGGAAGAGGCCGTGGTAGAGGCCGGGGCCATGGGGAGACGGCTGAGGAGCCAGAGCTGCAGACGATAGCTGAGATTGTCGCGGCCACGGTGGCGCAGATGCTACCACAGGTTATTACAGCTATGCAACAGACACAGCAGACTCAGCAGACACAGGTTGAGCCACCCCACCCCCACCACCAGAGAGACAAATTGGGTGAAAGCTGTAGCTGACCTCAGACCTGCCTGCTTCAAGGGTGAAAGCATCCGGCTAAGCTCAAGGCTTACATCTCCGAGATGGAGACGGCCTTCGAGATCCTCGAGGCTCCTGCTGGAGTGAGGGTGAGAATAGCTGCCTACTATCTGAAGGGTGCCGCTATGGACTGGTGGAAGCTAGTCAAGGGCGAGCATGTCGCTGACCCTGCATTCGACTGGAATGCCTTCACTGCTCTTCTTCGATCCAAATACTACCCCGAGCATGGAAGACAAAGAAGCGGCTCGAACCGGATGCTCTGAAGATGACGGATAAGATGACCGTCGACGAGTATTATACCATCTTCACATCTATCCTCCGACTACTACCTGACCTCGGGTATACCGGCCAGGTCTTGGTCGACCGCTTCCATGGCGGCCTGAGCCATCGCCTCCAGTATGGCATGGGATACACGCGGTTCACCTATCTACAGGTAACGACGGTTTGAGATCTTAATGCCGTAGTCAATACAACTATGTTTTTGTATGCAAGAATACCAACTAATGTCCTAATATCAGGAGTGTTACCATGCCACATCAAGAGTTGAGATTACCGTCCAGCTAAGGGACGAAGAGATGCGCAGAAGCGCAAGATCAGCAACAAGGGTTCTGGCTTTGGAGAGCAGACCCAAGGAAAAGGATGGGAAAGAAGAGGGAAGTATTCCCACCCGACCCAAACCCAAAAGACTATCTCTGAAGAGAGCGATGCCTATGCTGAGAAGGGCAAGGCAGCTGAGCCATTACAGCTCGCCTATTCCGCGCCGATAGCAGCGAAGCCGCTGAGGTCTCACCTACCTAAGGGTAAGACTCTCGATAACCGACACTAGTGTGTTCCTAAGCTTAGAATACCAAATTTTGCTATAACTCTCAATGCTTCAGGTTCTGGATCTGGCTCAGGCAAGGGCAGCTCTGATGGACGGGCCTACAGTTGCAAGTACTACAAGAACGACCACCCCGACACTGATTGTCAGGGAAGAGAGGTCAGGTGTTATAGCTGCGCAAGATGGGGCACCGTGCCTATGAGTGCCCTGCAAAGAAGGGCAACAGCCAGGAGTTCAAGTAGAGAGAAGGCAAAGAGGTAGCAGCTGGTGATACTGAGACCCAGTATGGCCAGCAGGGGCAGGGACCTAGAGGTGCTCAGAAGGTGCACCGCAGAGGCAGTCCGCCCTCCACATCATAGATCGTTCAGAGGGAGCTGGTCAGAAGACCGGTTCAGGTACTTCCACACACCTTTAATCCTTGAGAGTATGTCTACAGTTTTAATTACCTGTATCAGTAGATGACATAGAATTATAGTGTTTTCAGTGCATGTATTGACTAGTAAAGACTAGAACTTATAAAATGAAACTCACAACTTAGGGACCTTCCACAATTGCTATATTATACCGACTGAACCGAACCTTGAAGAGTCCGACATCACCACCCACCACTACACCATCGATCAGTGTCAGGTTATCCACCCAGGTATGATACTATTAAGGAGATACCTGACACCTGAAGCACAAATTGCCATTATCCGACGGTGCAATGAACTCGGAGCAGGTCCAGGAGGATTTTACACACCAGAATACCCCGGTGGAGCAAGGATGAAACTAAGAATTATGTGCAAGGGAAAGGATAGGAATCCTTACACCCGCACCTACCACGAACAGCGACCAGAAGATGAAGCAACACCACCTAAAATACCCGGAGTATTTCAAACGGTTGTTACACAAGCCGTAGAGATTGCACAATAGCTTGAAGCTGATCCCGTACCAGTACTTGAAGCAGATATTTGTATTGTCAATTTCTACCAAGAAGGAGGACGACTTGGCCTACACCAAGATAAGGACGAGACAGCGGAATCTCTTGAGATAGGAGTGCCCGTAGTGTCTTGGTCCATTGGGGACGACGCCGAATTCCTGTATGGCGAGTAGAAGCGTGCAGACCGCGTGAAGAATTATTATCCTTAGGTCAGGAGATGTCTTGGTCATGGGTGGCGAGTTGAGAATGTTGTATCACGGTATCAAGAGGATCAAGTTGAATACGGCACCATCGACTGTGATTAATGCCACACCATGAAACCAGGACGCCTGAACCTCACCTTTAGGAAATATTAGTCATGTAATCCCATGTAATATCCTAGTAATGTTGTAACGAAACACCATGTGTACCTTGAATAGTTTTATATAAAGCAGTGTTCTTTATCAATCTTTCCATTTACTTAATACCATCAAACTCATAAAGCTTATGAATGAATAGGACGTGGACTCGGTACGGAGGGTAACCTGAGTATACTTACTGAGGCACAGGCCGTGAAAGCGGCACGATCCTCACGGGTACCTTTCCGGTGAATGGCATTGATGCCTCCGTGCTATTCGACTCCGGCGCCTCTCACACCTTTGTCTCGCCGTCATTTGCGAGAAGGTTGGGCTAGATGCGGTTGAGTTACCCGATTTTATGGTTACACTCCCATCGAAGGAGCGAGTGCGTTGCACGAAGTATTACCGAGATGCCACCATCCGAATCAGGGGCGAGTAGTTCCCTATTTCCTTCATCGAATTCAGTGGCCTCAGCTTCGACTTGATATTTGGGATGAATTGGTTGGAGTGGCATAAGGGGCAAATCCTTTGTGCCGAGCATAGATTGCTGCTCAGGAGTCCGTCTGGGGTTGCAGTTTCCTACCGCCAAAGGCCCAGAGAGCCTTCGACTAGAGTCATCACCGCCATGGCCATGTACCGAGAGCTCCGAAAGGGGCACGAGGTATTCCTTTGTTATGTGCAAGACCTTGAGAGAGACCCTAATTTCAGCACCGATATTCCGGTAGTATCGGAGTTCCCGGACGTGTTTCCGAAGGAACTTCCCGGCATGCCACCTCAGAGGGAGGTTGAGTTTGAGATCGAACTTCTGCCTGGTACCGGACCTATTGCTAGAGCACCGTACCGATTGGCACGGCAGAGATGGCCGAATTGAGAGTGCAGCTTCAAGACCTGCTCGACAAGGGGTTCATACGCCCGAGCGTATCACCCTGGGGAGCACCGGTCCTCTTCATGAAGAAGAAGGATGGTAGCCTCCGCCTCTGCATCGACTACCGCGAGCTCAATGCGGTCACCATCAAGAATAAGTACCCTTTACCACGTATAGATGATCTGTTTGATCAATTGAAGGGAGCCTCTATATTCTCTAAGATTGATCTCAGATCTGGATACCATCAGATAGTCATCCGAGAGCAAGACAATGAGAAGACATCGTTCCGTACGAGATATGGCCACTACGAGTTTACAGTGATGCCATTCGGACTGTTGAATGCGCCTGCGAAGTTCATGGATCTGATGAACCGACTATTCAGCGATCAGCTTGAACACATCGGTTGTGGTATTTATCGATGATATTCTGGTTTATTCGAAATCCAGAGAGGAGCATGAGAGCCACCTGAGGCAAGTACTCGAGACACTCCGCATGAACCGACTTTACGCGAAATTCTCCAAGTGTGAATTCTGGTTTGATCAAGTTTCATTCCTTGGGCATGTGATATCAAGCGCGGGTATCTCAGTCGACCCGGCTAAGGTTGAAGCAGTTCGCTCATGGCCTAGACCCAGGAACGTTTCCGACATCCGGAGCTTCCTTGGGCTGGCCGGTTATTATAGAAGGTTCGTGAAAGATTTCTCAAAAGTCGCTAAGCCTATGACAGCTTGATGAAGAAGGACGCACAGTTTGTGTGGACCAATGACTTCGAGATTTCCTTTCAGATCCTGAAGGACTCGTTGACCTCTGCGCTCGTCCTTACCATCCCTGAGGGTTCAGAGGGATTCGAGGTCTATTGTGATGCATCAGGCAGAGGCCTTGGATGCATACTCATGCAGCACTGCAAGGTAGTTGCTTACGCCTCCCGCCAGCTGAAGAAGCATGAGGAGAACTACCCCACCCATGACCTCGAGCTGGGAGCCATCGTCTTCGCATTGAAGATATGGCGGCAATATCTTTATGGGTTAGTGTTACCATACTACTCCGACCACAAAAGCCTGCAGTATGTCTTCACGCAGAAAGAGTTGAATCTGAGGCAGAGGAGATGGATGGAATTCCTATCAGACTATGACATCGACCTTCAGTACAAAGAAGGGAAGGCGAATGTCGTGGCAGATGCACTGAGTCGTCGAGCACACTCGCTCCATTCGCTACTCGCCTCTTCTAGCTTAGTTGATGAGGTGCGAGACTGAAATACCCCTAACCTTAAATACTTAATTAAATGATCTACTAATGATCTAAGATGGATTAAACATCTAATCACATTGACTAAGGCCTAAACATGCCTTAAAAGTCAACTGAGAACAACAGTGGTCAACACAAAGCAAGACTTTGCACCCTTTGACTGTTTAGGGTAAATAAATACCCAAATGAACTACTTAGGACCTAAAACTTTGTCCTAAGCTTATTAACACATTAATAAACATATTACAATTGTTGTACACACTCCAACACAAAGAACAGCATTTTCATGCTTCAAGGTCAAGTAGGGCAAAAATGTGCTCTAAGGGAACCTAAAGGTCCAATGACCTCTAAATGATATAAAATTGGATACCATGATCAAATATCATGTAAGGAAACACAACAAAACAATCCTCAAAGAAAACAGAGCTCAGAAACACCCTGCGACTCAAAATGTGCACTAAAATTCCTTAAAGCACGTTTTTGTGTAATTGCCTTCTAAATTGGCTTTTAAATGGGCTTAAAGTTTATAATTACCTATAAATATGCTAATATATCATATTATAACAATATTAGGAATTTAATTCCAGAAATTTGCAAATTTTTACAAATTAATATTAAAATATTAATAAAACCCTAAAGGGGGGCCCGTTTGAGTCAACGTTGACCAAGAATGGTCAAGAGGTCAAAGTTGACCCCTTGGATTCCATTGAGTCGGAAGCCACAAGACAGGGGGAGCCTGATTGAACTGAATTATTGACAAAAGGAGACTTAGTGGAGTGTTACTTTTCCATTAATAAGAAATTAATACTTTAACTTACCTTTTCCTTATTTTCTTCATAATCCCTCCCTTATCTCTTGTCTCCAACGCTCCT
The DNA here is from genome assembly GCA_023374045.1 of Limonium bicolor. NCBI lineage: Eukaryota > Viridiplantae > Streptophyta > Magnoliopsida > Caryophyllales > Plumbaginaceae > Limonium > Limonium bicolor. The sequence goes on from CM041780.1 coordinate 19,889,602, forward strand.
TGCTCTTCCTTCTGTCCCAGCCGAGCTCACATGCTCCCAACCTCACCATTGTTGAGCTTTGAAGCTATCTAGCAAGGAAACCAACCTAATTCACCTAAGGTAATGTTTAAGGCATAAAATAGCTCACTTTCTTCCTTTCTTCAAGGGCTATCTTATGAGCTAACTTCTATACTCTTCCCATGGCTCAATCTCAGTGTGTGGATGTTAGAGTAAGAGTTCAAATTCGTTGGTAAGGGTTCTTGGAGCTTAGAACACAAAAATCATATTTTAAGGTAAAAATGTGCTTTAAGCGCATATCTTTTGATTCCCTTCAAATTTGGCTTTAAAATTTGTTTCTAAGCTTATAATCTTCATCTTAACATACTTATTCAGTTGGTACATCAAGAGCTTCGAAGTATAACCAGATCCAAGCCTAAAACACCATTTTAGGCATTTTAAACAAGGTAAAGATTAGCCATCTTCTAATCTGAGTTTACCAGTTTAAAGCTTGGTTTTAGTAGCCCTTTTAACACTTTTCCTACTGTAAAACAGGCCGTGGCCAACCTTAATTACCTTGGCATTTTGAGGTAAATTTTACCTTGAAAATTGACATTAAACACTTCTTATGGTTAGATCTTGCTTGGAGAAATAATCATGCCTTAATTGCTGTTTGAAAACATGTAAATAATTCTGTGGAAATTTTTATCCTAAGCTGGGCGTGGCCAAACAAGGCTTAAACTAGGCAAAACAAGGTATAAATCACTTAAATCTTCACTTGGTATATTAATAGTGTTTATACATATGTATATATATTGTGCCGTGAGTGAATGGTTAATTAAGGTCTTATTTTGACCTTAGGTGGTTAAGGACTGGTTTAATAAATTTATATAACTAATTAATATGCATAATTGTCCAAATTTAAGACATTATGTGGAAAATTGGTAAATAAAGAAAATATATGGTAAGGGCCGAGAGTTTATAGTACCTTTGGGCATTTATGTGTAATTTATTTGATAAGCCAATGTTTGTAATAAGGCCATGTACTTTAGGCCATTTTATTTATGCATTTATAAGCTTTTATTAAGTTTAGGTGCTAAATATGCATTACCGCCAAAATTATTGCGGGTTATATTATAGTAAATATTTAAATTTGGGGGCTATATATTAATAAAGCTGAAAATTAGAGGTTTAAATAACTTTATATAAAAATTATAAGATTATATAAAGTTTTGGGGTAAAATGGTAATTTCTGAAAAGATATGGGTATAAACCGTAATATATGGGGATTAATGGTCAAGGAAGTATTAAGGTGGTCAACCTTGACCATATGGTAGGTTTTGACCAAATTAAATAAGCTAGATAACTTATTTAAGGTTTTATAATAAGTTATGTACTTAATTGTAACAACTTTATAACATATGTGGTATATATGTTATTACCCGAATAAAAGGGTGGATAATGGTATTATAAACAACCATGGGCTATTAGGAATTTTAGGAATTTATTGGGTTGATTTTTTTGGAATTAAAATAAACTATATATGTATAATATATAGTTATTATGTCATTATGACACTTTGGAGAAATATGTGGTGGTATAGTAAATACCGAAAGTATATGAGTTAATAAGGTAATTATAACCCTTTGGTAAAATTTGGTGATTTTTAGAATTATATAAGGGTATTTATTGAGATATATGTATAATATATAGTTTTAATGAATTATTAAACTATATGTTATAAATTGGGCCAAATGGCAATATATATTATAGAACATATATGGGCCTGTTCGGAATTTTACAAAATATTACCATAGGTTATACCCTTTTTATAAGTTAGAAATGTTATATTAAATGGTATATATAACATGATATATAATGGGGTGATTTTGTAAATAAAGGAAACTATGGTATATAGAAAAGAATAAGGTTTAAGATATGTGCCTATGCGGCAATATATAATAGTTTTGTATAAAAACTATAGGTTATGAATTAAAGGGAATAAAAATATCATAATATATGATATTAGTATATGGTATAACATTACATAATGTCATGTGGTCAAAATAGAATTTAAATAAATTCAAGGGCTGTACCGAAATATTAATAAGAGTTGGAAAATGAATTTTAGACTAGGTCTACTATGTTATAAATGTTATAACAATTATATAGTATAAAGGTGGTTTTAATGGAATTAAAATAAGTAAGGATATTCACATTAAGTAATGTGACAACTATAAATAAATAGGATTTAAAACTAAGGTATTTGTTGATTAAACCTTAGGAGTTGTAAAGATACAACATAACATGTTGCATAATATAGGATAGTAATCTTAATGTAAGTTGTATAATATAGTACAACTAAAGGGAATAATCATCTAATAAAAGATGATAAAAATGTAACATATAATATAAGAGTTTATAACTCATGGAACTTACCTATGTGGTAATTATATACGTACACAAGAAAATATATATATGAGGATGTATATAGTTCAAAGTATTTTTACAGATGAATTATACTACATTAAATGGGGAAAAACTAACCTTAGGAAAATAAATACTAAGGTAAAATGTATGATATATGATTAAGGATTATACATGCGAATATAGAAACAAACTATATAATATACAAGGGTATATTAAGTTACATGCGATACTAAACGTTTAAAGTTACGTATATTAATATACTCGACGTAATCACGCATGAAATATGACGTTTCTTCTCCAAATTCCGAGTTAAGCCGAAAACCCGACAAACGTTGACAGTTAATAACGGGGGATTAACCGGGAGGTAGTAGCGACGGTATGGGGGTACCGTAGAGTTAAGTTGTTATACGGGATTCTAATGAGTAGCGTTATGTATTGTTAGATTGCTAGAGACGACACGAGGAGCATCGGATCTAGCTGAATCATACTCCACCGTAATACTTTCAGGGTGAATGGTATGTTATTTATGTGGCTTGATTGTCTCTGAGGATTTTCCTCAGTTCAGACATTGTGTGAAAATCTGTGATAAGATTGAATGTCTGCTTGTGTGAATTAATATGCTTGAGTTGTGTATTAATGCTGCTTATTATTACTGTTGTACGATAACAGTACCGTTCGTATATATGAACATATTATAAAACGAACTAGCGGCAATGATGCTATCTTATATGTGTAATATAAGGAATGTAAGTAAAACGTTGTAGCATTAGGATAATAAGATATATAAAAATATCTGAGACTTATATACGGAGCATTGGCCTCTTTAACGCCACTCTCATATCTAGCACTGGATCCCGAGTCGACATACTCAGGATTGGACACTACCCTTAGTCTGCTGTGTTAGAAAAAAAAGGTAAAACGATGCGATGGTTTAGATAAGTTTATCAAGAGGATGTGGCTCTTGCTGTGAACTGTGATCCATTAACGATACTAGTATACCGTGTGGTAACCGTAAGTATCTGGATAAATTCCCACGAACTACAGATGTGTCGTAGGTCGGAGACTCTACCACGGAGTGGCTATTGCCGTGGGTGACCCGCCATAAGAGATGGGTAACTTAGAGACACGTCGTTCTAACAAGACGTTGTCATTAGACATGACTGAATAATTACGAACAACTATACTAGCTCGTACATTAGACGAACATTATTTGGGCTCGTACGCCAAAGACGAGTAATTATACCTGTTTTATAACTCTCGTTGTTTCGCCTTGTTGCTCAGCGGTATGCTTTGTAATTATGTGTGGTATGTTGGTGGATTTGTTTGAACGAGCCATTGTGCTCATATTGTGTGTTGTGAACTGGTTGAGTCGAGTCACAGTACTCATGTGTAGATTATGGTGGATTGTTTGGTCGAGTGAGTCATCGTACTCAATTATGAACTATTAAGTGTTTGTTGAATGGAGTCTCTATACTCATATAAGCGTTGTAACGCTTTCAGTGGTTTATTACGATGCGATGTATGAAGCCGTGGCTTGTTTGTTTTTGAGTTTACTGCAATATATATTGTTGCTTTACAGTTTTAACATTAAACTACTTGCATGAAAATGAATTGCATGCTCTCGACCAATTAACTGAGTGTCCGAGGGGGCATGACAGTCATGTAGTAACATACTCAGCAGGGGCTGATTCCATACCACAAACAACCATTTTTGCAGGTATGCAGCTTCCGGTGTCGGCAAAGAGAGGGACGCGCTGGGTAGTTTAATCACAATTGTTTTAATATGCACTGTTGCATTTCGATACAAACCTAGAAACGTGTATAGGATTGGGATACTTAGAATGCTCACTGTGAATGTATTTTATTGGTTTGGGAAGGTTAGACCTATCTCTCGTCGTCACTGTGGGAAATTGTTTCGTATTTAAGAATATATCAGTAAGCACGTTATTACTCGTATGGGTGAGTAAGAACGGTGACACCAGTAGTACAATTGTTGAGATTACCGCTGCGATTATAATGTTAAGTAAGATAGTTAGGAGCCGATTAGAGTAGGGTGTTACAAAAGTGGTATCTGAGCGGAGTACCGCTCTGATGACAAGATAGTAGGATTTATACAGTGAGCATAGGTTTTGGGAATACGGGAAACGTTGAAGGATACGTGACCTTGTGGGGTCGTTGCAAATGCCCAAGGCTTGCACACCATAGCCGGGAGGCACATCAATATTAAACAACCGAAACTATAGTATTAGACCAAGTAAAGGTATAACCCGTCCTCTTGACATATGTCAGGGAGAGGTCTGGGTAACAGTACTAAGGAAGAACATGGAGCAGTGGAAGGTGGTGAGGGTCCAGCAACCCCAAGTACGCGAAGACTGTATGAAACGCTCACACTTGATGGAGACATCCCGAAATTTGTAATGGTACACCACCCGCCGCAGCCCGTGCCACGAGTACCATGTAGTGAGACAGTGAAATGGAAACACCACGGAGATAACTCTCCTGATCGGGAAGACCCGATGTGGATGCTAAGAGGATTATGTTAAATGTAGAATAAGACTTTGTGCTTTGATGTAATGTTTAGGACCGGGGGTCCTGGTAATGACATAATGTCTACCATACGAGGAGAGATAAATAATAAACCAAGTTTGAGGAGAAAATTCCTGTAGGACTAATGGGGCTAGCTTGCTATAAGCAAGGCGACCCTGTCTTACATCCAGGAAAGCACCGATGGTGCCTTGAGGGGAAAGAGGTAGGAACCACGAGTAATGATTAGTTTATGAGATATGAACAGACGGAAGGAGTTACCTTTAGAAGTCTCACCCGAAGCGAGTAACTCGAAAACCATGCAACACTGAAGGTTCATGATGGCCCGACGTGCATGAGGATAGATCAGGAGAACTGTAGAAACAAGAACTCGCTAAGTCGCTATCATGCACGCCTCGTGAGGAAAGTAAGACCTTACTACCACGGTAAACTTGTGGGAACGAGTGCGGGAGTGAGACTGTATTAATTTGATGAGAACTTTTGACTAGAACAACAACCCGATTAGGAAATAACACTGCACTGACACACCGTACTGGTGGCTCAGTCTGCATGGCGCACTTGCCACCGCAAGTGCCACATTAACCAAAACCTTAAATTTCAACCTGCCTTGCGCACTTGCACCAGCAAGTGCAGCGACGAAACTAATCCTAAAAGACCGAGTGGTCCAGGCAGTTACCAATAAGCACTAAACTTTTATGTGAGTCTGTAATGCAATGTAGTGGGACATAGCCTTCTTAAAGGCAGGTACGAAACCCTTGGGTTGGAGGTCAATAAACCTCGGGAAGACCTAGCCGGTCTGACCATTAAACCTGAAAATAATACACCATTTAGTAGAGTATTAAAAGGGGAGCAAATGAGAAAAACGATAATTAGTGTCTACAAGCCTAACCCCAGTGCCGGTATGGACATTAAACGTCAATCATTACCGGTGGGGAGTGTCGAGTCTTCAGGACAAGCATAACCATATTTAGGGAGTGCGCGACATTTGTGGTTAAACCACTACCATCGAACATTGCTAGAGGGCAAGAAGTGAGCTATATGAGCCAAGACTCTAAATAAAACCTATCCGATTGAGTGGATGAGAATAATAGACAAGTATCGTTATGACAAACTATTTGATTGTTAAAAAAAAACAATTTAATAGACAGATGTGAACGTGCAATAAAAGGGCCGATTTATGCCGCACCTCACATACCGGGGAGTGTTGTTAATCCATTAAGCTGCTAAACTCCCGTACGGAGGGCAGTGGATAAGGACTACACATGGAGAGCAATGATTAGAGGAACTCATTAAGTTGTGGGTATCCAATTGTAACCTGAGGAGAAAGTATGAAAAGGTATAATTGGTTCTCCCTATCTTACAAACGAGTAGAACACCGAGAGTTATAGTGGTTCGGCCAATGATCCGGCCTACATCCACTTCTTGACAATATCTTTATTCCTTCCTTAGAATTACAAGTCTAGAGAGCTTTCTAGTGTTTTCTCTCTCTTTTAATATTGTGTCCCCTACAAAGTATCTTCTACCTCTTTTATAGACTTTCTAGGGTGAAGCCTATCTTTAAGCCCTTGTACATGTGACCTTATTCTAACGGAGCCTTCCTTCTAATCTTGATATTTACTTCTTGTAGAGTCTTCTAGCCCCAAGATGCGTGGTACAGGGTATGATGCCCGGATGCGGAATACGAGACTCGGATGCGGTCCCCGATCGTAGAGTGCCGAGTGCGGATCCGGGACCCGGTCATGATGTATAGTGCCAAGACTAAGGGCCGGGTAGGGCCTGGACTGATGCTTGGAGCCCAAATTGGAACCTGAACAAAGTCTTGAAGGAGGCTTGGGGTCTGGGCCAGGGCTCGGGATCTGGGCCACCTTGGCTCTTATGTCTCGTCATATTTTTGCCCTCTTCAAGTATTAGAACCAACTAGGATTAAATTAAATAGAAAGACCAACAATCGTTTAATTATCAGAATAAGCATTGTACCTGAACAAAGGGGATGAATCCACAAATGCTGATTAATATCAAGGCTAAAAAGACACTACCATAAGGCAGGAGAAACACGAGGTGTCAACCCTTGTCATGGAGTCCATATTACAATAGAGGGTGTAACCCAATGGATTGGGGGGAGTTTTAGAACTGAAAACTCATATCTGAAGGCGTTAACAGCCTAGGAGTGAACGAGATAGAAAATAAGTAGTTACTGATCCCCACTCACGGATACTTGTTGACGAGCATGTGGAAAACCAGTATTATGACGATAAGTCGTAAACACCTATCTTAGAGAAGATAAGGGAAATACAGATTAATAAAGAAACCATAGAACCTAGTATTAGAGCCATTCACACATTAAAGGTTAAGAATTGGCAGTATAGTTACTTAAACATAAATTACCGGGACTAAGTGTACGATAATCACCGGTACGAACACTACGAGTGCACTAAACGAGACATGGGACGACCACACTCCTAGGAGCTTGTGGGCCTGACAAAACTACATTGAGTTAATTGGGTAAGTAGTAATGTATCAGTATGGTACCCCATGAATGTAAACGAGTAGGTGTGAGGCCCAGGGGTAGTCCACTCTGTGTCTGAGTCAGTGAATGGAGTCCTGACTAGGTAAACCATGAATTGACGAGAGAGATCTCAGTCAAACCAACTAGGTTAGGGGAATCAAGGATAGCTTGATATAAAATGATATAAGGACGCAACACCATAGTGGATGAGATAGAATACAAGTTTTGAGGATTTTAGTAAACGAGGAAACCAAGGCCATTTATGGTAATGGCAAGTTGAACCCATGAATGAGAAGAGAAATTATGGTATCTAAGGAGAATAGTTATATTGAGAAACCTTTGATATTAGATGCTACCCAAAAGGGGGCACAGACAGAGTTATACCATGCGCTGAAGGCGCTGCGATGATGTCGCATTAAATAATAATACTACATGCTCAAGCCAGAAAAACGTTAGTATGTTAGTACCAATTAGGGTCGAACAAAAACGAATGCCAAGCTAAAGCCACAGTCGTATTGTATATTTACAACAGACGAAGGGCAACAGCGAGCATTATAAGAGATCCTCTAAGCTGGAGATTAAATACCCCATGCAAACCACAATGGCGGATAACCGTCCAATCGACTGGTACATGGTGCGCCAACAAAGCGACCATTATAATAACTGTTAACTGAATTATGTTGCTGAGAATCAGAAAGTGGAAGCCAAAGGCAAATGGATTCCCTAATTGAGAAGAGGGATGACCATATGTGTGAGTACTAAAATACCAATACACGAGGGATACGAGTTCACACCAGTCAAAGAGGACCTATAAGGTACCTAAGGAATGAACCCATCTCAGAAGGAAATAACTTGGGTCATGAGGCACCAATTAGTTGCGCATATCAGACTCGCCTTGAGATTTTAGACACGACTACTACGAGCACTAGGTTCTAGAACATAGCTCGACACCCTTACACCGACGGTTAGTTCGGTAGGGAGGCATGAACTTGTGGAATATACCATGAGCATGATAGGAATTGGAAGACTGAATAGAATAACCAGTGAAATAATTAGCGTGGTAATGATGATACCACGCAGCATCTAGTTCCTCCATGACCAATTATGGAAGCCCGTGTAGAAAACGACCGTCACGTGGGAGTAGAACCACATGAAGCGCTACTTAAAAGGGTAACCTAACCCTAAAGTAGTTGGGCATACTGCTTGCAGAGCGAGTGGGCCCACAACACATATGATAGACATACCTAACAGATTTGGGAAAACAACCAATGTGTTTACATCTCCCGATCAAACCATACATGAACATACATATACCTAACCGACATAGGTAGTATAGCCAGAGTGGCTAAAGCCCGACCCGAGAGGAAAAGGGTAATGTATACGTAGCACATCAGTGCACGAATATTCCATATGAGTGGAACATCTTGTACTTATTACTTCAAGATGACATATTCGCAGATTACGTGGGCGTAATCCCTTTTAAGGGGGGTAGAGCGATTGTGCACGCTTAAAATATACCGTATGTAGGAGTACGTAACGCATGGTACACATACTGCAAACTATTATTGTACGTAGAGTACAAGTATTATGACTGTGTTATATTACTTGAGGTAATATTGTGATGTATTATATGTATGAATATATATATATTTTAGTTCGCATTCATGTGGCGAATAGGAAAGGGAGAACAAATAGAGTATTCTTATCCTAATTCCGATTATTTTTGCAAACGTTGCGAACATTAAACACATAAACGCCTAACTTGTTATCTCCGGTTGAGAGTTCAAGTAGGTCTATCTGGTAACTCCGATGGGAGATTTCAAATAGAAGGGGTAGAAAACTCCATACTATATGATTCATGACTCAGTATGAAACCGATTATTGGAATGCGATGAGTGAATCGGCATGAGACCGATGTGTAACCTAGTGGAGGTAAATCCTCTAGGATTTGTATGAATAATTATAAGTTGAATGAACTTGGTACATGGTTAGGATACATGATCCTATATGCCGGTGATTAGATTGATTACACTAGTTGACTTGTGTATCTATGGGACACAAGGTGGCAAATATCAAGAGGAAACAAGATTAAAAGTGAATAAACAATTGATTGATTGAAATTGACGTGGGAAGTTGAACTTGATCCTGGTCCGGTCAAGCGAAACCGAACACAAATTGAGGTGAGAGATAGTTCAACACTGACGCCGACCACGTCGGGGTTGAATGACTCTCGAAACTTCCTACAAGTGGACACATATATGAATAGAAATTGGAATTTAGGGCGTCACTCGAAGAGCCGTGGACCATGGAGTCCTTTGTCATTAGACCGGTGTGTCTGCAAGTGACAACACCCAAAGACCCGTGGACCGCAGAGCCCTTTGTCATTTGACCGGTGTGTCTGCGGGTGATTAAGGAAATAAGGTGATACTGTCCGAGGAGCCGTGGACCACAGTGTCCTTCGTTACTAAACCGGTGTGTCCACAGGTGGTTGACGTTGGTTAGCATGGGGTTGGGGATCGTCAAGTCCTGGTCTTCATGACTGCTTCCCTGTGATTTGCCATCGTTAAAGATATGCATACACATACACGCGGAGTGGTGTAGAGGTATCCTCGTGAGATACTTGCATATGAATAGGGGTGCGTGGAGTACCCCTTGTGAAACACCTTTGAGTACTTCTGGTTGGTTTTGCACCTTGTCTAGTGCTGTGTATGATTGATTTTTGCACCTTGTCTAGTGCTGTGTATGATTGAGTTTTGCACCTTGTCTAGTGCTGTGTATGAATGAGCTTTGCACCTTGTTTAGTGCTGTTTATCAATGAATGTGTCATGATTATTGACTATATGGAATGAGAATATTGCTGTATCAAATGTAATACATATAGACTAGATCTGAACGTAGTGGGATGTACTCCCTAGTGATGATCTGTCTATGATTACTTAGTGGAACTGGATTCCTTAGGTGAACTGTTGATGAGTAAGGACTTCGGGACGAAGCCTTTTTAAGGGGGGTAGACTGAAATACCCCTAACCTTAAAAACTTAATTAAATGATCTACTAATGATCTAAGATGGATTAAACATCTAATCACATTGACTAAGGCCTAAACGTGCCTTAAAAGTCAACTGAGAACAACAGTGGTCAACACAAAGCAAGACTTTACACCCTTTGACTGTTTAGGGTAAATAAATACCCAAATGAACTACTTAGGACCTAAAAATTTGTCCTAAGCTTATTAACACATTACTAAACATATTACAATTGTTGGACAACACTCCAACACAAAGAACAAGCATTTTCATGCTTCAAGGTCAAGTAGGGAAAAAATGTGCTCTAAGGGAACCTTAAAGGTCCAATGACCTCTAAATGATATAAAATTGGATACCATGATCAAATATCATGTAAGGAACACAACAAAACAATTCTCAAAGAAAACAGAGCTCGGAAACACCCAGCGACTCAAAATGTGCACTAAAATTCCTTAAAGCACATTTTTGTGTAATTGCCTTCTAAATTGGCTTTTAAATGGGCTTAAAGGTTATAATTACCTATAAATATGCTAATATATCATATTATAACATATTTGGAATTTAGATCCAGAAATTTGCAAATTTTTACAAATTTAATATTAAAATATTAATAAAACCCTAAAGGGGGGGCCCGTTTGAGTCAACATTGACCAAGAATGGTCAAGAGGTCAAAGTTGACCCCTTGGATTCCATTGAGTCGGAAGCCACAAGGCAGGGGGAGCCTGATTAAACTGAATTATTGACAAAAGGAGACTTAGTGGAGTGTTACTTTTCCATTTAATAAGAAATTAATACTTTAACTTACCTTTTCCTTATTTTCTTCATTATCCCTCCCTTATCTCTTGTCTCCAACGACTCCTTGCTCCTTCCTTCTGTCCCAGCCGAGCTCACATGCTCCCAACCTCACCATTGTTGAGCTTTGAAGCTATCTAGCAAGGAAACCAACCTAATTCACCTAAGGTAATGGTTTAAGGCATAAAATAGCTCATTTTCTTCCTTTCTTCAAGGGCTATCTTATGAGCTAACTTCTATACTCTTCCCATGGCTCAATCTCAGTGTGTGGATGTTAGAGTAAGAGTTCAAATTCGTTGGTAAGGGTTCTTGGAGCTAAGAACACAAAAATCATCCTTTAAGGTAAAAATGTGCTTTAAGCGCATATCTTTTGATTCCCTTCAAATTCGGCTGTGAAACTTTGTTTCTAAGCTTATAATCTTCATCTTAACATACTTATTCAGTTGGTACATCAAGAGCTTCGAAGTATAACCAGATCCAAGCCTAAAACACCATTTTAGGCATTTTAAACAAGGTAAAGATTAGCCATCTTCTAATCAGAGTTATACCAGTTTAAAGCTTGGTTTTAGTAGCCCTTTTAACACTCTTTGCCTACTGTAAAAACAGGCCGTGGCCAACCTTAATTACCTTGGCATTTTGAGGTAAATTTTACCTTGAAAATTGACATTAAACACTTCTTATGGTTAGATCTTGCTTGGAGAATAATCATGCCTTAATTGCTGTTTGAAAACATGTAAATAATTCTGTGGAAATTTTATCCTAAGCTGGGTGTGGCCAAACAAGGCTTAAACTAGGCAAAAACAAGGTATAAATCACTTAAACCTTCACTTGGTATATTAATATGTGTTTATACATATGTATATATATTGTGCCGTGAGTGAATGGTTAATTAAGGTCTTATTTTGACCTTAGGTGGTTAAGGAATGGTTTAATAAATTTATATAACTAATTAATAAGCATAATTGTCAAATTTAAGACATTATGTGAAAAATTGGTAAATAAAGAAAATATATGGTAAGGGCCGAGAGTTTATAGTACCTTTGGGCATTTATGTGTAATTTATTTGATAAGCCAATGTTTGTAATAAGGCCATGTACTTTAGGCCATTTTATTTATGCATTTATAAGCTTTTAATTAAGTTTAGGTGCTAAATATGCATTACCGCAAATTATTGGGGTTATAGTGTAAATAAATTAAATTTGGGGGCTATATATTAATAAAGCCGAAAATTAGAGGTTTAAATAAATTTATATAAAAATTGTAAGATGATATAAAGTTTTGGGGTTAAATGGTAATTTCTAAAAAGATATGGGTATAAACCGTAATATATGGGGATTAATGGTCAAGGAAGTATTAAGGTGGTCAACCTTGACCATATGGTAGGTTTGACCAAATTAAATAAGCTAGATAACTTATTTAAGGTTTTATAATAAGTTATGTACTTAATTGTAACAACTTTATAACATAGTGGTATATATGTTATTACCGAAAATAAAGGGTGTATAATGGTATTATAAACACCCATGGGCTATTAGGAATTTTTAGGAATTTATTGGGTTGATTTTTTTGGAATTAAAATAAACTATATATGTATAATATATAGTTATTATGTCATTATGACACTTTGGAGAAATATATGTGGTGGTATAGTAAATACCGAAAGTATATGGGTTAATAAGGTAATTATAACCCTTTGGTAAAATTTGGTGATTTTTAGAATTATATAAGGGTATTTATTGAGATATATGTATATATATAGTTTTAATGAATTATTAAACTATATGTTATAAATTGGGCCAAATGGCAATTATAGAACATATATGGGCCTGTTCGGAATTTTACAAAATATTACCATAGGTTATACCCTTTTTATAAGTTAGAAATGTTATATTAAATGGTATATAACATGGTATAAATAATGGGGTGATTTTGTAAATAAAGGAAACTATGGTTTATAGAAAAGAATAAGGTTTAATATATGTGCCTATGCGGCAATATATAATAGTTTTGTATAAAAACTATAGGTTATGAATTAAAGGGAATAAAAATATCATAATATATGATATTAGTATATGGTATAACATTACATAATGTCATGTGGTCAAAATAGAATTTAAATAAATTCAAGGGCTGTACCGAAATATTAATAAGAGTTGGAAAATGAATTTTAGACTATGGTCTACTATGTTATAAATGTTATAACAATTATATGGTATAAAGGTGGTTTTAATGGAATTAAAATAAGTAAGGATATTCACATTAAGTAATGTGACAAACTATAAATAAATAGGATTTATAAACTAAGGTATTTGTTGATTAAACCTTGGGAGTTGTAAAGATACAACATAAAATGTTACATAATATTAGGATAGTAATCTTAATGTAAGTTGTATAATATAGTACAACTAAAGGGGAATAATCATCTAATAAAAGATGATAAAAATGTAACATATAATATAAGAGTTTATAACTCATGGAACTTACCTATGTGGTAAATATACGTACACAAGAAAAATGTATATGAGGATGTATATAGTTCAAAGTATTTTTACAGATGAATTATACTACATTAAATGGGGAAAAACTAACCTTAGGAAAATAAATACTAAGGTAAAATGTATGATATATGATTAAGGATTATACATGCGAATATAGAAACAAACTATATAATATACAAGGGTATATTAAGTTACATGCGATAATAAACGTTTAAAGTTAAGTATATTAATATACTCGACGTAATCACGCATGAAATATGACGTTTCTCCAAATTCCGAGTTAAGCCGAAAACCCGACAAACGTTGACAGTTAATAACGGGGGATTAACCGGGAGGTAGTAGCGACGGTACGGGGTACCGTAGAGTTAAGTTGTTATACGGGATTCTAATCAGTAGCGTTATGTATTGTTAGACTGCTAGAGACGACACGAGGAGCATCGGATCTAGCTGAATCATACTCCACCGTAATACTTTCAGGGTGAACGGTATGTTATTTATGTGGCTTGATTGTCTCTGAGGATTTCCTCAGTTCAGACATTGTGTGAAAATCTGTGATAAGATTGAATGTCTGCTTGTGTGAATTAATATGCTTGAGTTGTGTATTAATGCTGCTTTATTATTACTGTTGTACGATAACAGTACCGTTCGTATATATGAACATATTATAAAACGAACTAGCGGCAATGATGCTATCTTATATGTGTAATATAAGGAACGTAAGTAAAACGTTGTAGCATTAGGATAATAAGATATATAAAATATCTGAGACTTATATACGGAGCATTGGCCTCTTTAACGCCGCTCTCGTATCTAGCACTGGATCCCGAGTCGACATACTCAGGATTGGACTACGACCTTAGTCTGCTGTGTTAGGAAAAAAAAGGTAAAACGATGCGATGGTTTAGATAAGTTTATCAAGAGGATGTGGCTCTTGCTGTGAACTGTGATCCATTAACGATACTAGGATACCGTGTGGTAACCGTAAGTATCTGGATAAATTCCCAACGAACTACAGATTGTTCGTAGGTCGGAGACTCTACCGCTGGAGTGGCTATTGCCGTGGGTGACCCGCCATAAGAGATGGGTAACTTAGAGACACGTCGTTCTAACGAGACGTTGTCATTAGACATGACTGAACAATTACGAACGACTATACTAGCTCGTACATTAGACGAACATTATTTGGGCTCGTACGCCAAAGACGAGTAATTATACCTGTTTATAACTCTCGTTGTTTCGCCTTGTTGCTCAGTGGTTATGCTTTGTAATTATGTGTGGTATGTTGGTGGATTTGTTTGAACGAGCCATTGTGCTCATATTGTGTGTTGAACTGGTTGAGTCGAGTCGCAGTACTCATGTGTAGATTATGGTGGATTGTTTGGTCGAGTGAGTCGCCGTACTCAATTATGAACTATTAAGTGTTTGTTGGAATGGAGTCTCTGTACTCATATAAGCGTTGTAACGCTTTCAGTGGTTTATTACGATGCGATGTGTGAAGCCGGGGCTTGTTTGTTATTTGAGTTTACTGCAATATATATTGTTGCTTTACAGTTTTAACATTAAACTACTTGCATGAAAATGAATTGCATGCTCTCGACCAATTAACTGAGGGTCCAAGGGGGCATGACAGTCATGTAGTAACATACTCAGCAGGGGCTGATTCCATACAACAAACAACCATTTTTGCAGGTATGCAGCTTCCGGTGTCGGCAAAGAGAGGGACGCGCTGGGTAGTTTAATCACAGTTGTTTTAATATGCACTGTTGCATTTCGATACAAACCTAGAAACGTGTATAGGATTGGGATACTTAGAATGCTCACTGTGAATGTATTTTATATTGGTTTGGGAAGGTTAGACCTTTCTCTCGTCGTCACTGTGGGAAATTGTTTCGTATTTAAGAATATATCAGTAAGCACGTTATTACTCGTATGGGCGAGTAAGAACAGTGACACCAGTAGTACAATTGTTGAGATTACTGCTGCGATTATAATGTTAAGTAAGATAGTTAGGAGCCGATTAGAGTAGGGGTGTTACAGAGACGCTCAGATGAAAGACCCGTATATGAGTGAGATCAGACAGAGTATCATCGACGGTACATTTGAGCACCGGAAGTATGACTTCAAGCTCCACGATGATGGTCTGATCCGACTGAATGGCAGATTATGCGTTACCCAAAGCAATGCTGAGCTGAGGGATCACATTCTGCGAGAAGCCCACTGTTCTTCATTGTCTGTCCATCCGGGAGCCTCTAAGATGTATAAAGGCATGAAGAGGTACTTCTGGTGGTCGGGAATGAAATCTGATGTGAATGAGTTTGTCTTGAGGTGTCTCACTTGCCAGAGAGTGAAGTTTGAGCACCGTCGACCTGGAGGAATGGTACAACCTATGCCGATTCCTGAATGGAAGTTCCATGATATATCGATGGATTTTGTTGTTGGACTCCCATCTGCTAGGGGAGGACTCAACATGATCTGGGTGATCGATCGCCGCCTTACCAAGGTGGCCCGCTTCATACCGATGAGGGACACCTGGAAGGTAGCAAAGCTTGCTGAGATATTTGATCGAGAGATTATTCGATATCATGGAGTTCCAAAGACGATTGTGTCTGACCGTGACACCAGGTTTCTTTCGAGATACTAGAGAGCCACACGTGAAGCGCTTGGTACCGAGTTGAAGCTCAGTACAACCTTCCATCCACAGACTGACGGTCAGACAGAGTGGACCATCCAGACACTGGAGGACATGCTGAGAGCATGCGCCTTAGATTTTCAGGGGAGCTGGGTTGATAAGTTACATCTGATCGAGTTCTGAAATACCCCAAACCTTGATATGTGTTTAAATATCAAATTATGGTATGTAAAGGCTAAAAAGTGCCTTAGTAACATCAGTGAACAATTTAAACCATAATAAATGCAATAAGCATTAAGACACAGTTTGAGCAAAACATGCTCTAAGCTATGAGTGAACTTGGTTAGGACCCAAAGCCTACCAGACTTGATAACATTAATTATGATTTTAATAAGGCTAAATAAGTCCTTAAGAAACTTTGGTGGACAGTTAAACCAAATAAAACATAAGAAAATACCTTAAAGTCAATATGAGCAAAAATTGCTCTAAGCTTGGGATAAATGTGTATAAGACCTAATGGTCATACCTATACCTTATTTATATGTTAATGAACATATTAAATCAATTACTAAAGAAACCAAGCTTGAAAACAAGTTAAAACACAAAGTGTGCTTTAGAAGTCTTAAAGCACGTTTTTGAAAAATTGTCTTGTAATGAGTTTTTGAATGGCTAAATGTCCATCATTACTCTTTAATTAACATGTGTACTATATAGTATCACATTTGGGTGGCTATATCAATGGGAAATCAAAAATTTCACTTCTATGTGCCTTGTTATTGGTGAATAGTGATTTTTAACTAGTTTGTAACATATAATGTTATAAGTGAGACAATTGACTAATAAAGTCTAAAATACCCCTAGGTAGTATATGGGGGCCGGTTTTATCAAGATGAGTCACCAACATGTAAAAAATCAATAAGGAAAGGAAGGGTAGGAAGGTAAAAGGAGAAAGTTACCTTTTAATACAAATATCTTGCTAAAGCAAGTTCTATCTTCATTTCTCCTTTCCTCCTTCACTTCACACGCCTCCAACCTCCCTTCTTGCTCTCTTTTACGAGCTGCTACAGCAACACCAACAATCACCATTGTTTTCCATCTTTGACCACTTGTAAAACCTAGCTCACTTAACCAAATCAAACAAACCCACCATTCTCTTCCTCTCATCAAGCTCTTCAATTTATCCTTTCAAAATCCCAAGAGCTCCATTTCGGTGCCAGAGGAATCACCATGGGAGGAGCTAGAGCTCACCTTTTCACATATTCTTGTTCTCCTTTGCTTCAAGGTAAGGAAACTCAAAGAAAAATGACATTTCCTTCATGTTTTTGTCATGTCCGAAAATCACTCTTAATGGAGTCATTAATTGCCTTGTTCTAGCTTCATTCCAAGCTTTCATGGACTAGGAGGAGTCCTCTCTTGATATATATTCAAGCTCTCTTTCCATTCCAAGGTAAAACAATCATGTTAATACTTAAGATAATATATGTCTAGGGTTTACAATGAGATAAGCTTAAAGCTTATATACTCATTTTAATGTTGATATATTGTTTTAGTTGTTGGCAAGGAACCAAATGCCCTACGGTTTTACAAGGAAGCAAGAAAGAAATTTGTGAGGAAAAAGAGGTAAACAAACACTCAATGTAGTTTAAATGCCTTAGGAAAATGAGCTTGATTTGCTTGATAAAATACCTAAGGAGCCAATGGTGAGTGACCTAGTAAAATGCTCTCAAGGAGACTAGTAAAAGAACAGATGCATTGGTGTTGTATTTGCAGGTCAAAGGCATATTTATGTGGGAAATTCAGTGTTTATGTTTATGCAATTTAAGGGCCTAAGAGCCATGTTTTTAAGGGCTAAGTGCCAAGCAATTTAAGTTATACACTATATTGTGATGTAGTGCTTATGTGTGAAGTTTGTGTATAAAAATGTGTTTGATGGATTTTAGTGTTCTTGAATGAACTAAGGTAAAACCTAGTGTTTGATGTGAGTAAGTACAAGAGAAGCTATGGCCAAATTTGGGAAAATGTGTAAGAAGTTCTAAGTGTTTTAAGTGGTTTTGGTGAACTAGGAAGTGTTAAAGGTGAATGAATGTTACTAGAGAAGAAAACAAGTGTTAAGGGTGTTTAAGAGTGATGCAAGGGTTAGGTATTATATGGAAGCTCTAGGAATTCAATGTGTGTTTGTGAATGATTAAAGTCTTGGAGGAGTTGATAAGGTTTAGGTAAGGTTGGTGTTCAAAGAATAATGATGTTTAGGTAAGGTTTTGAGTAAGGAGTTTTAAAGAAGTTGTGAAAAGGAGATTAGTTAGTAAGGAAAGAAGTTGAGAGATGATGTTAAGGTGTAGAGGAAACACTTGGTATTGTGGTCATTATAGGTGAAATGCCACCTAGAAATCATAAGGAGAAAACATTGTAAGTGTTAGGAATTTTGTGGAGATATAAGTAAAGGTTTAAGGAATTAGGGAACATAGTTTTGTGAGTGCTTAAGAATATCTTAAGGGTGTGTTTGAAGTGCCAAATGATGTTAGAACACATTAAGAGGCCTTAGGAGAAGTTTGGTGAAGAATTGGCAAAGTTTGGGTAAGATTAGGAGGCGACCGACCCAGGGGCCGACCCAGTTTTTGGGTCGGTCGAGCCTCTGTTAGATGTTAGGAAGTGTTCGGTAATGGTCCGACCCAAAAGGGTGGGTGGACATGGGGTCGGTCGGTCAAGTTAAAAGGAGGGAAAATGTTCGCACATGGACCGACCCAGAATGGTGGGTCGGACGTGGGTCGGACGGGCATGATATAAGGAAGTAAAAGGGGTCTGTAATGGACCGACCCAGATGGGGTCGGACGGTGGGTCGGTCGGACCAAAAAATGTTTAAGGTTATGAAATCATATGAGATGATGGGGATTGGTAGGTAATGATGTTATAAGGATGTAAGGAATGTTAGGTGATTTTAATGACAATAAAGTGGGCTAAAGGTTGTATTAAGATGCGAGAGTAAAACATGTTAAAATGTTAAAGTTATTAAACCAAGAAACGGGGAAATTATATAGCATTAGACTTTAAAAACAAACATGTTACCCCAATGTTAATGAAAGAACATGTGATGTCAACAGTTGTTCGAGAATTGCTCGCGGAACAAGTGGACGTGGTAAAGTGGACTCGGTGACAGGATGGTTTTTCTTGCAACCTGTGTCCTAACGGATTACCCGGCTTGTATGCCAATATGTTTCTGAGTGTTCCACCTTGTAAGATTAAAACATGTAATGAGTTTATAGTAATTCATTTATGTGGCGAATTTGGTATCCGATGCCGTTTAACCTCAAATATGTGTTAAACCTTAGCTAACTAAACTAGGAACACATGAGTGATCGGTATTCGGAGTTGACGGCCCAAACCTTGGGAACGTGCTGACCACGGCTATGTGAGTTAGTTGGATATTGTTGTGTATGCAAGTGTGTGAACCTCCCTTGTGTGCTTAACTCGGTTATGATACCGTATGGTGTGTGGATGTGGTAGGCTCCATAATGGATCCCTAACTACTTATTTATATGGTATATGTACTAATGGGGGTGAGGAGTCCGGTCTGTTCCGGCCACGCGTGTGAGGACGGGGGTTGATATCATATCTGGTTCGACTCTCTATGGTGTATGTATAGGTGGTATTCCAATTTGGTTTCTACCTTCCCTTAGCTTATCCAAAGCTAGTTACTGACTCACGTCGGGCCACAGGGGCATGCGTATGTTATTTCGGTGTGCTTGGGATTACTATATCCGACACACCTTGGGTATAAGTTAACCGTTCTATATAACCGGACGGTAACGAGGATGGTAACGAGCTTAACATGGGATTGGCAAAAATCCCTAGGCTCACATGGTATACTAACTATGGTGGAAGGTTCCTTGTGAGAACCGATTTTATGGTGTATGTAATGTTATAATGCTATACAAATTCCCTTGCTATGCTTTGGTTTATATATATATATTGGATGTTTTAAATGAATGCAACGTTGTCATGTGTACATCGAAGCAAGAAAGGTTTGTTATGTTTGTCATATAAGGAATGAGATATGTTGTAGGATATGGAATGTGTGGATCATGGAAATGAATCCCAGTTGTGACAAGAGGCGTTTAAGGATAACCCGATTAATGGGTACATGTCGTCTGTTAAGGAAGTAGCTCCGTTTTGGAGGAGAGCCACTCTAGGGTTAAAAGGAATCATGGGATGGTTGGTTAAGTGTGGATGTTTTGGTTATAGGTTGAGCCCATTGAGGCGAAATGTTATGTATTGTATGGTTAGGCTTGTATGCATGATTTAAATATAATCAACTGCATGCTAAGACGACAATTAGTTGTGCGTGGCCCGGTAGCATGTGGGCTGCGGGATTACCATACCAGCAAAGGTGCTGAGCCCCTTGGGGGCCACCCTTTCTCTTCTTTTCCTGTTTCAGGTACGGAGAGCTGGAAGCCGTTCGAGAGTAGGACGGGGCAGATGTTATACATGGGTAGCCATTTAAATGGCATGAATATGATAGGCGTAGTAAGACCGAAATTGTTATCGGCAGTAGTTGTAAATACTCGGTACAGGGGAAGTGTATGTATATAATAAATGTTGAAGATGGAATGAGTATTGTATTGAGTAGTTGCTCGGGAATCTAGTCCATCAGACCGATACAAATGTACGTGTATTAGCCTTGTTAGCCACGTAGGTGGTTAACGGCGTGTAACACCATTGGAATAAGTAATGTGATGAGTTGAGTTTCCGCTGCAGATTGTTATTATGTGTTGGTTGTTGGATGGGGTGTTACAAAAAGTGGTATCAGAGTGAAGTATCGCTCTGATGACTGAATTACCGAGCTTAGGGAATACCGAGTTAGGATTTAAGTACTTTGGGTTAAGGGTTGAGTGATAGCGTGAGAGATACGCTAGTTAGGAACTACCAGTGACTACTGGAAACCTACAATATCCATCCCACCCTCCACAATCCCTGTTATATAACTTGGGAAACAACGCCAGAGAGATGAAAGTCCTCTCTTACTCGGGAATACCCGATCTGGCTGTTATTAAACACCTTTAGGGTACGGAGAACCTGTCACACGGTAGATCCCGAAAACTGGGAATCCCGGAGACGGTCTCCATCTAAACAATGTTAACCGCATTTCATAGCGACAAATGAAGAATTTCATGTATGAGAGAATAGAATTTCCAGCAACCTGGGTCGACATGCCGAGCAGTCGAGGATGACCAGCTTGCAACGCACCAACCGTGCAACAGGCAAGAAATGGATTAATGGAATCCGAGACAAGAATCTACGGAACCACAGTTGATAAATAATACACCAACGGTATACCAACCGACAAGGAACTACAACGTAGTGCCCAAACAAGAGACAAGTCTCAGTAACCACGACAAGTGCGTGGAACGGGCTATAAAGAGAATACAATACTAAGGAAAAGGGGTCTCCCAGAATGGGAAACACCCTAGTTAATGATTATCATGTGAATACAGTGAGAAGTCACCTAGAGGAGTATTTATCAAGGCAGTAAGATCAATGAGGGCCAATAAGGCCACTGATGACAATATGGGTTGAAACAATACCACAACCGGTATGTGTTGAACTGATAGCCAGTTAGCATGGCGCACTTGCCGTAGCAAGTGCTGCTATAACAGGGCTATTCGGAAATTTATAACCACTACAGGTACTTGGAAAAGTACCATGGAGTTAAGTGTGATCGTCATAACAGTGGAAGGGCCTGTTAGCCTAACCTCTGTAATTGGAAGCACACCAGTCAGCAAGAAGCTAGACTTGGCCAAGGTAAGAAGATGTTGTGAAACCATGGAAATTTTGCTTTCAAACCTAATCTTTCACAAACTCTTTTCTTTTCAAACCAGATCTTCTTTCAAACCAACACTTCTTTCCAACCTTCTTTTAAACCAAACCAGTAAAACCAAGGACAGTTGACAAGGATACAACAATGGATAAACTTTCCCTCGATTAAGTTCGGGAAGCAGGGAATGAATATTGTCACGGGACAATATAAGGGAGTTGACAACAGAATACTTCACCTAGGCGTGTGACGGACACTACAAGTGTACCAACTGGGTTGTGGGACGACCGCACTCCGATAGGAGCATGTGGGCCTGACAGACCTACTTATGGGTTAGTTGGGTAAGTAGCAATGTATCAGTATGATACCCCATATATGTATACGAGTAGAGTCCGAAACACGGGAAGTAGTCGATTCCGTCTACGGTCAGCAGTATAAATCAAACGAGAGCTGAGGATTACAAGGAATAGTTGAAGTTAAGGAATTCAGTTAAGTTAGCAAGACTAAAAGGATTAGTGAACTCCTTTCAAGGAAATATTTAAGAGTTAGGAAGTGCGATGGACACAAACTGTTATGTAAAGACACCACATATGTCTTAAAGATCCTTAGGGATAAACATTATAGCTGGAATGGTGACCCAGCCTGTACAAGGCAAGCAGATGCCTAATGTGGACACATTAATGTACAATGAACGGGATGAAATTCCCAGAATGAGTACCTACACTACCAGGGAACGTTAATCTTCACAGAAGAAGATAATAACCAGTAAAGAACGCGAAAGGCGTAGCTAACAGAATGTACCAATAAGTATGAGCCAAATGTAAAGGCATAACTTAACAACACCCAGGAGCAATCCTCGAAGGGTGTTCACATCAACAATGGTTGAACGAAATGCATGACAGAAGCACAAGGGTTGAAACTAACACCCAGTTTAGACAAGAGTTGTCAGGAGACGGACTGACAATCCTAAGGGGCATCCCATGAAAGGAAACGTGATGCAACGACCTTGTCATGGAGCCCAATATAATATTCAAACCATGTGATGTAGTACAGAGAAGTACATGTATGTGGACAGCCTATAATGAGCCCAGCTCAAGGCAAATAAGGCTTATAAGCCATAATCAAGATATGTTATATAAATTCGATTGAATACAGAAGTTTATGTGATATAAGTGGATAGAGTGGTAAACGAACCACTGCATTAAGAGTGGGGATACCTCTCGACATTGTGACACCGCAGGAGCGGTAGTTATGTGAATCAAGTTCAAGGAATATGTTAAGGATGGACGATGTTGTTATTGAAAGAGAAATTAGCTAGTAGTATGTGTATAAAGTGAAGCACCTGGCTGAATAACGCCGGCTTGTGACTCGAATGATCGATGCTCAAGGAGCATACAGTGGTCATCCAAATGAGGGATGAACCATAATACGAATGATGTAAGTTTATGTGTGGAAGTTAATGTGACAGTAAATACTATGTGAGTTAGTGTTATACAATAAGTAAGAGCACGGTGCGCAACAAGCGACCGCTGTATAAATGTTGTTAAACGAAATGTAACAGATAAGACCAGTTATGAGTTAAACTCAGTGGATATATAAGGTAAGCGATTTACACAGACTGGGCAATAAGCCAGTGGTCGTACTGTGTGATGAGGAACTCAGTGTGAATTCCATGGCGAATCGCATAAGGGATTTACTGTCAAGAGTTTACGCTCTGCACTCTGTATGACTGAGTGTTTTGGTATTGCACTTGCGCAGTAATGATCGAGTGGGATAGCTAGGAATTGGAGACATGTTAATTATAGAAGAATAATGTTATTATGGCCGATGCATAGGAAATGCAAGGCCGCACCAATAAAAAGTACTTGTACAAAACCAATGTGGAGACATGATTAACAGTAAGTGACTATAGTAGCACTAGCTACCAAATCGGTATGGAATATACCCCAAATATTGGAAATAGCAGAGAGAGCACTACACACTAGGTAGTAGCTCAATCTCAACCGACAGTAAGTCGGAAGGAACAAGTCAATCATTGTGAAATACATAACTGTATACACAGTAAATGGTTATGGAAGTGGATAGAAGTTTATAACTCGCCGAATTCGCTAACGGTAAAAGATACCGTGCGTCGGTTGAGAAACCATTGTTACCAAGATGAAGGTGATAATTGGGGATGTACAATACAGTAAGAATAACAAATGGAGCAATTAAGCTCTACGTTTGAGTTTCGCAGCAGAAACTAGTGAGCCAGTGATTCAAGTGTTGAATGTACATGGTGAACATGAGTGAATGGCTAATTATGCCTAAAAGCCTCACACCAGGACCGAAACCGGTTATGAGTTATAACTCCAATGCGAATTCTTGGTTTAGGGACTAAACCGCTAATATGGTTAAGATCCTCTAATCAGAATCCATTGTGTAATAGACCGCGTGGAAGTTAAGATACTTCACGACGGCAAAACATTTTAAGCTAATGTTTAGTGATTGATTACGTGGGCGTAATCCCTTTTAAGGGGGGTAGAGCGCAAAACCACTTAGTGTATACTACCGTACAAGTGTACGAAGTGTATGTGATTTATATTGTGCATAGCACAAAATTATTGTTTGTTTTGATGATTGGTGTGTGTGTTACGTAAACATACACACTCATTCATGGTTTAATTGTGGTAATTGCGCACAGAAGATGCGAATACCATTGTGATAAGTGTGTGTGTTTGTTAACAGTTGTGTGTGAATGTACAAGTGTGGGGAGTAGATAAACTCCCGGGGGAACAAAAGCCCCGACAGTGTATAAATGTAAAACCAGGTGTAGTATTTTGGATAAAATATATGTGTATATATATATATATATGTACTTTATAGTGATGCATGAAAGGGCATGATACCGACATAGAACCTAGTGAGAATAAGATTCCCTAGGCAACAGGATTTAAAGTGAATGGAGGTAACTGATAGACGGAGTTCTATCCTTTGGAGATGTTGTGATCATGACTAGAATGATTCAAAAGATAGAAAATTGGAAATGAGTGACTTACATGATGCTTGAAAATGAAGTGGGAGGTGGAACTTGGTTTGCATGTGATCAAGGGAAGCCGAACACAAATTGGGGTGGAAGGATAGTTCAACACTGATGCTGATCACATCAGGGTTGGAGGACTCTTGAAACTCCCTATAAGTGGTCACAAATAACCACGCTAATAAAAGAAGCAAAGAGCTTAAGTTGGACTTGGAGTTGTGTGTGTTTTCAAAAGGATTTTAAATTGGTATTTATAAAACGTTGATGGATACTTTACGTAATTAAAGTTCTCTTATTTAACCTCACAAAGGAATTTGAAATTTAAGTGATTGTTTTAAACTCCCAAAGGCACGGGGACGGAAGGCGTCCATCGCGACCGGGTTCTGCGGGATCACAGTGTATATCAAGGATATTTTTGATTGCTATACATGCTCTGACATGTTGTGTGGTATGTGTAATGAATGTTGTTTTGACTTGGATTTCCTAAAGTGTATACTATCAAGGCCTATGAGTCTAAATGTGTGGTGTTACATAGACCTATGTGTCTAAAGACTGTTATGTTATGGGGACCTATGTGTCCAAATGTTGTGATGTTACCCGAGACCAGTGAGTCCAAGGGGTTGTTATGTATGTGTAAGTGTTGTTAAGATACCCGGACCATAGAGTCCGAGGTTATCATGTGGATATGTTATGTTATGTGTGGATGTGAATGTGTTGCCCGGACCATCAAGTCCGAGGTTGTGATGTAAAGTGTGTTTGGTTATGGAAGTTTATTTCCAAGTGATTACTGTGTTCTAATCTAATGATGTGTGAAAAGTGTGAACTTCGAGGACGAAGTTCTTTTAAGGGGGGTAGATTGAAATACCCCAAACCTTGATATGTGGTTTAAATATCAAATTATGGTATGTAAAGGCTAAAAAGTGCCTTAGTAACATCAGTGAACAATTTAAACCATAATAAATGCAATAAAGCATTAAGACACAGTTTGAGCAAAAACATGCTCTAAGCTATGAGTGAACTTGGTTAGGACCCAAAGAGCCTACCAAGACTTGATAACATTTAATTATGATTTAATAAGGCTAAATAAGTCCTTAAGAAACTTTGGTGGACAGTTAAACCAAAAAAACATAAGAAAATACCTTAAAGTCAATATGAGCAAAAATGTGCTCTAAGCTTGGGATAAATGTGTATAAGACCTAATGGTCATACCTATACCTTATTTATATGTTAATGAACATATTAAATCAATTACTAAAGAAAACCAAGCTTGAAAACAAGTTAAAACACAAAGTGTGCTTTAAGAAGTCTTAAAGCACGTTTTTGAAAAATTGTCTTGTAAATGAGTTTTGAATGGCTAAATGTCCATCATTACTCTTTAATTAACATGTGTACTATATAGTATCACATTTGGGTGGCTATATCAATGGGAAATCAAAAATTTCACTTCTATGTGCCTTGTTATTGGTGAATAGTGATTTTTATAACTAGTTTGTAACATATAATGTTATAAGTGAGACAATTGACTAATAAAGTCTAAAATACCCCTAGGTAGTATATGGGGGCCGGTTTTTATCAAGATGAGTCACCAACATGTAAAAATCAAATAAGGAAAGGAAGGGTAGGAAGGTAAAAGGAGAAAGTTACCTTTTAATACAAATATCTTGCTAAAGCAAGTTCTATCTTCATTCTCCTTTCCTCCTTCACTTCACACGCCTCCAACCTCCCTTCTTGCTCTCTTTTACGAGCTGCTACAGCAACACCAACATCACCATTGTTTTCCATCTTTGACCACTTGTAAAACCTAGCTCACTTAACCAAATCAAAAACAAACACCACCATTCTCTTCCTCTCATCAAGCTCTTCAATTCTATCCTTTCAAAATCCCAAGAGCTCCATTTCGGTGCCAAGAGGAATCACCATGGGAGGAGCTAGAGCTCACCTTTCACATATTCTTGTTCTCCTTTGCTTCAAGGTAAGGAAACTCAAAGAAAGATGACATTTCCTTCATGTTTTGTCATGTCCGAAAATCACTCTTAATGGAGTCATTATATTGCCTTGTTCTAGCTTCATTCCAAGCTTTCATGGACTAGGAGGAGTCCTCTCTTGATAAATATTCAAGCTCTCTTTCCATTCCAAGGTAAAACAATCATGTTAATACCTTAAGATAATATATGTAACTAGGGTTTACAATGAGATAAAGCTTAAAGCTTATATATCATTTTAATGTTGATATATTGTTTAGTTGTTGGCAAGGAACCAAATGCCCTACCGGTTTTACAAGGAAGCAAGAAAGAAATTTGTGAGGAAAAAGAGGTAAACAAACTATCTCAATGTAGTTTAAATGCCTTAGGAAAATGAGCTTGATTTGCTTGATAAAATACCTAAGGAGCCAATGGTGAGTGACCTAGTAAAATGCTCTCAAGGAGACTAGTAAAAGAACATATGCATTGGTGTATGTATTTGCAGGTCAAAGGCATATTTATGTGGGAAATTCAGTGTTTATGGTTTATGCAATTTAAGGGCCTAAGAGCCATGTTATTTAAGGGCCTAAGTGCCAAGCAATTTAAGTTATACACTATATTGTGATGTAGTGCTTAATGTGTGAAGTTTGTGTATAAAAATGTGTTTGATGGATTTTAGGTGTTCTTGAATGAACTAAGGTAAAAACCTAAGTGTTTGGATGTGAGTAAGTACAAGAGAAGCTATGGCCAAATTTGGGAAAATGTGTAAGAAGTTCTAAGTGTTTTAAGTGGTTTTGGTGAACTAGGAAGTGTTAAAGGTGAATGAATGTTTACTAGAGAAGAAAACAAGTGTTAAGGTGTTTAAGAGTGATGCAAGGGTTTAGGTATTATATTGGAAGCTCTAGGAATTCAATGTGTGTTTTGTGAATGTATTAAAGTCTTGGAGGAGTTGATAAGGTTTAGGTAAGGTTGGTGTTCAAAGAATAAATGATGTTTAGGTAAGGTTTTGAGTAAGGAGTTTTAAAGAAGTTGTGAAAAGGAGATTTAGTTAGTAAGGAAAGAAGTTGAGAGATGATGTTAAGGTGTAGAGGAAACACCTTGGTATTGTGGTCATTATAGGTGAAATGCCACCTAGAAATCATAAGGAGAAAACATTGTAAGTGTTAGGAATTTTGTGGAGATATAAGTAAAGGTTTAAGGAATTAGGGAACATAGTTTTGTGAGTGCTTAAGAATATCTTAAGGGTGTGTTTGAAGTGCCAAATGATGTTAGAACACATTAAGAGGCCTTAGGAGAAGTTTGGTGAAGAATTGGCAAAGTTTGGGTAAGATTAGGAGGCGACCGACCCAGGGGCCGACCCAGTTTTTGGGTCGGTCGAGCCTCTGTTAGATGTTAGGAAGTGTTCGGTAATGGTCCGACCCAAAAGGGTGGGTCGGACATGGGTCGGTCGGTCAAGTTACAAAGGAGGGAAAATGTTCGCACATGGACCGACCCAGAATGGTGGGTCGGACGTGGGTCGGACGGGCATGATAATAAGGAAGTAAAAGGGGTCTGTAATGGACCGACCCAGATGTGGGTCGGACGGTGGGTCGGTCGGACCAAAAACATGGTTTAAGGTTATGAAATCATATGAGATGATGGGGATTGGTAGGTAATGATGTTATAAGGATGTTAAGGACATGTTAGGTGAGTTTTAATGACAATAAAGTGGGCTAAAGGTTGTATTAAGATGCGAGAGTAAAACGTGTTAAAAATGTAAAGTTATTTAACCAAGTTAACGGGGAAAGTTATAAGCATTAGACTTTAAAACAAACATGTTACCCCAATGTTAATGAAAGAACATGTGATGTCAACAGTTGTTCGAGAATTGCTCGAGGAACATAAGTGGACGTGGTAAAGTGGACTCCGGTGACAGGTATGGTTTTCTTGCAACCTGTGTCCTAACGGATTACACCGGCTTGTATGCCAATATGTTTTCTTGAGTGTTTGCCACCTTGTAAGATTAAAACATGTAATGAGTTTATAGTAATTCATTTATGTGGCGAATTTGGTATCCGATGCCGTTTAACCTCAAATATGTGTTAAACCTTAGCTAACTAAAACTAGGAACACATGAGTGATCGGTATTCGGAGTTGACGGCCCAAACCTTGGGAACGTGCTGACCACGGCTATGTGTGAGTTAGTTGGATATTGTTGTTGTATGCAAGTGTGTGAACCTCCCTTGTGTGCTTAACTCGGTTATGATACCGTATGGTGTGTGGATGTGGTAGGCTCCATAATGGATCCCTAACTACTTATTTATATGGTATATGTACTAATGGGGGGTGAGGAGTCCGGTCTGTTCCGGCCACGCGTGTGAGGACGGGGGTTGATATCATATCTGGTTCGACTCTCTATGGTGTATGTATAGGTGGTATTCCAATTTGGTTTCTACCTTCCCTTAGCTTATCCAAAGCTAGTTACTGACTCACGTCGGGCCACAGGGGCATGCGTATGTTATTTCGGTGTGCTTGGGATTACTATATCCGACACACCTTGGGTATAAGTTAACCGTTCTATATAACCGGACGGTAACGAGGATGGTAACGAGCTTAACATGGGATTGGCAAAAATCCCTAGGCTCACATGGTATACTAACTATGGGGAAGGTTCCTTGTGAGAACCGATTTTATGGTGTATGTAATGTTATAATGCTATACAAATTCCCTTGCTATGCTTTGGTTTATATATATATATTGGATGTTTTAAATGAATGCAACGTTGTCATGTGTACATCGAAGCAAGAAAGGTTTGTTATGTTTGTCATATAAGGAATGAGATATGTTGTAGGATATGGAATGTGTGGATCATGGAAATGAATCCCAGTTGTGACAAGAGGCGTTTAAGGATAACCCGATTAATGGGTACATGTCGTCTGTTAAGGAAGTAGCTCCGTTTTGGAGGAGAGCCACTCTAGGGTTAAAAGGAATCATGGGATGGTTGGTTAAGTGTGGATGTTTTGGTTATAGGTTGAGCCCATTGAGGCGAAATGTTATGTATTGTATGGTTAAGGCTTGTATGCATGATTTAAATATAATCAACTGCATGCTAAGACGACAATTAGTTGTGCGTGGCCCGGTAGCATGTGGGCTGCGGGATTACCATACCAGCAAAGGTGCTGAGCCCCTTGGGGGCCACCCTTTCTCTTCTTTTCCTGTTTCAGGTACGGAGAGCTGGAAGCCGTTCGAGAGTAGGACGGGGCAGATGTTATACATGGGTAGCCATTTAAATGGCATGAATATGATAGGCGTAGTAAGACCGAAATTGTTATCGGCAGTAGTTGTAAATACTCGGTACAGGGGAAGTGTATGTATATAATAAATGTTGAAGATGGAATGAGTATTGTATTGAGTAGTTGCTCGGGAATCTAGTCCATCAGACCGATACAAATGTACGTGTATTAGCCTTGTTAGCCACGTAGGTGGTTAACGGCGTGTAACACCATTGGAATAAGTAATGTGATGAGTTGAGTTTCCGCTGCAGATTGTTATTATGTGTTGGTTGTTGGATGGGGTGTTACAAGTTCTCTTATAACAACAGCTACCACGCTTCAATCAAGATGTCACCCTTCCAAGCCTTGTATGGTAGACCGTGTCGTACTCCACTGTGTTGGGATGAGTCCAGTGAAGCGGTCATTGTTGGACCGGAATACCTTGAGCAGATGCAATCTGAAGTGCAACAAATTCGAGCGAATTTGAAAGCGGCCCAGGATAGACAAAAGTCTTATGCCGATGTGCGACGACGCGACCTCGAGTTCACTGTTGGCGATCCGGTGTTTCTGCGCGTCTCACCGATGAAGGGCGTGTTCCGATTCGGTCAGAAGGGCAAGTTGAGCCCGAAGTACGTTGGGCCTTATACGATCACGGAAAGGATTGGAGCTGTAGCTTACAGGTTAGCGTTACCTGTAGACTTGGGTCGTGTTCATGATGTCTTTCATGTTTCACAACTCAAGAAGTATATAGCCGATCCATCTCATGTCTTAGAGCCTGATCACCTATCCCTTGAGCCGACGATGAGATACGTCGAGACTCCCTTGCGTATTCTTGACACCAAGACGAGAGACACCCGCAACAAGTCAGTGCGGATGGTGAAGGTCTTGTGGTCGAACCATGACGTCTAGGAGGCAACTTGGGAATTAGAGGACGCCATGAGGGTGAAGTACCCGACACTGTTTGTAGACTAGATTGTCTAGTGTCGTGAGGGTACGGGGCGTACCCCTTTTAAGGGGGGTATGACCTTTTTGTTTTAGCATTGCTTCGGGATAGCTTGGCTTGTATGTATAATGTATATGTTTACATTTTGTTTGACACAGTGAAACAACTAGTGTATTGGTTGTAGTGTTCATAGTGCTTGCAGTGTATTGCTTGCATGGGTGGTGCGTGTTTGCACAATGTGCGTATGTGTATGTTGCTGTGAATATATATGTGTGTGAGACTTGTTAATGAACTTGTTTGACAGATGTGATATCTGTAGTGTACTAAGTGTGTATTGTGTTAAGTGTGATTTTTGACAAGTGATTTGTCAAATGAGTGAAGTTAGTAATCCACCGACTTTGACCAACTTTGAGGGCAAAGTTTCTTAAGGGGGGTAGGTTGAAATACCCCGGGATTTAAAACAGTGATTAATTAGGCTAATGAAATATTTAAAAGCTTAATTAGTCCTAAATAAATGCATAGGAGTTATTCCCGAAGAAAACAGATTCGTAAAACGAGTTAAAAACGCAAACGAGCTTTAAAACGTGTTTTTCGAGAAACCGGGAAAAACGTGATTTTAAACGGGTTTAATAAACTCGTAATAATTATAGTTAGTTAAATATCTATAACTAGACCATAGTGAGGGTCTAGAGCCGTTAAATTTAATTAAACAAGAAAATTCCAAAAAACGGACCCGCTATATGAATAGTGTATAAACCAGGAAGTTGTGGGGTGTAAATGTAATAAGTAAAAAAATTAAGCCACCCTTGTAATATATGTGACCGGTTACTTAATTGTAATGGGGGCACGTTTTTATTCTTCATAAGCAGCCCCTCTCTGATTCCTAATACACTATGAGACAAAGTAATAAGGCAAATAGGTATAATAGTAAAGTGATACTCTCTCACCTCTATTTCCTTACCAGTCACGATTTACCCTCTCTGTAACATCTTCTTCCTCTGTAAACCCTCATTTGCAATTTCAACAGAGAGCAGCAACCCCATCTTCATCCTCTCTTTTCTTGCTCGATACAACACCAAACCATACAAAAATCATACCGTTGGATTCCTCATGTTATGGGCAACACATTCCACCCTTCAAAAACTTGAAACCCTCACCTTCATCTCCATGACCGTGATCTCCTTTGCAGCTTGAAGTGGTGCTTTTGACCCTTCTTCATCTTCTTAATAATCCAAGGTAAATATAAACTCAAAGTCTTCCCTCTTCCTAGCTTGTTTGTGCAAAAATCAAAAATTGCCCACGTTGATATTTTCTCCATTTTCCAGTCAGTTTCGGTTTTCAACAGAGGGCTGAGTTTTGCTATTCTTGTTGTCCTAGGATTTCACTCAGGAGAATAAGGTAATTCCTTAGTGTTTAAAGCCCTAAAAGCTAGCTCTTGAAATATTGTTTTGGTGAGAAACGTGAGAATTAAACTAGATTGTTGTGTGTGTGTGGGGTATGATTGTAGTTAGTAATCTATACCTCTATTGTTGTGGAAACCAGAAGAGAAAGGGAGAGCAAGAGGAGGAGGAAGAAGGGAAAAGAAATCAGAAAGCTAACAAGGTATTGAACTTACCTTGAGATGGCTTTGTTCTCTGTAAAACATATTTTTGAACGTGAAGAAAATGACCTTGTATGATGTAGTTAAGAAACTACAATATTGCTTGATGAATGAAGAAGTTTTAATGATGTTTAAGTGTGTAAATAAACCTAAGGACTAAGTTGGTATCGTGTGATAACAGAGGGGAAGTTTAATGTGTTGTAGCAGTGGTTTTATGCTTTTATAAACAGGGGTGTTAACTGATGTTGTGAGCTGTTACAGTGTGGTGAGTGTACTTGGAATGTAAATAAGTTCTGTCAAAATATGTCTAGGAATGTAGGGCTTGAGTGTGTTAAGGCGTGAGGTTGAAATGGTAAGGATGAAACAATAGAAAACCTGCAACAGAAAACAAAACTAGAAACCTGTAATAGAGGAAAGGAATCGAGTTAGTTGACAGATAAATATATAGAATGTTTTAGGTTAGTTTGAATGCCTAAACAATGTCAAAACATGCTAGAATATATGTAGGAAGAGTGGGGAAGAACTTATCATAAGCTTGGGGTTGAAACAAAAGCAAAAACATACTTATTTTTCAAACCTGCAAGTGGTCCGGGTCTGTAAACTAGGACAGAAACCCGGGCCAGTGTCAAAACACGGCAGAAACTTATATCAGAGGAGTGGTCCGGGTTTACAAACCAGGACACCAACCCGGACCACCCCTAAAACTCACTCGAGAGATTTCTGAATTAAGGGTCCGGGTTTGTAAACTAGCATGTATACCCGGACCAGTCTTGATTTGCACCCGAGAGTGACCAGAAACATTGGTCCGGGTTTGTAAACCCGGACACAAACCCGGACCACCCCATTTTCTTCATAGAAATCATTTTAAAGCCATTCCAAGGTAGGGGCTTTGTAACACCCCAACCGTTAGTCTCGTCATTACCTCATAAACCGTTACTAATTTCTCTTACTCACGCAGCGGAACTCTAATTACAACGAGGGGTGAAACAACGCCGTTAGCCACCCATGTGGCTAACCAGGCTTAACTTACATACCGTAATGGTCTGATGAACTGGAGCAACCGAATACACAATACAATTACTTTACTCAAATCATTTCTTTACTATACCGAGTCTACAATATATGGATGCCGACAACATATTCTGTCTTACACCTCTTTCCATACATAAGTAATTAAATCTAACTACCCATGCATCCCACCGACCCCGTCCTACTCTTGAACGGTAACATCTTCGGTGCACCTGAAAAATAAAAACGTTGCCCCTAGGGGCTCAGCTTAACGCTGCATATGAAATTCGCATACCCCGAGCGCTAACCGGGGTACGCCGACTACTTTGTCGGATATACATGGAGTTCATTTTAGTCAAACAACATGCATCATAGCAATACAATATATATGTATATTACTGAACAAATCTAAATCCAATCACGGGACACCATTCCTAACTAACATGACATGGTTGTTAGTTGTATCAGTTTACTCTTAGGCCTTGAGGCTTTTACCTCACTATGCCTTGTTTACTTATTCAATATCTCACCCGCTCTCTCGGGTTACTTATTCATATACACATCCATTCTCTTGGACTACTCGTACTATACTCACCCATTCTCTCGGGTTACTTATATTCATTATCTCACCCACACTCTTGGGTTATTTATACTCAAGATCTTGTAGATTCTCGAGACACTACAGATCTCCTACGTCACGCTTGTTACTCTTAATACATACTTAGGCCAGAACTCATGGCTCTCAAGCATAGTCTTACTTCCCCGGTTTCGACCCCACTCTGGGTCTAGCATGGTGGAAAGGTTCAACTAGCTCACGGAACTCTCTCTTAGTTCCTAACTCTTTTACATAGGTCCGACTACTCTCTTTCCCATACACTCCTCTCTCGGAGTTATAATAATTGTAACACCCCTACATCGAACTTCACAACTAATTGAAATTGCAGCGGAATTAAACAACTAAACAATAACTAAACACTTCGGTGCTACAACGCCGTCAACCACCCACGTGGTTAACAAGGCTGAATAAATACAAGTGTACCGGTCTGATGATCAGACTCCCGAGCATAGAACTAAAACCATAATTACATCATATACAATATCGAGTATTTAATTACATTCCTTCACTATAAACTGCCAATATACCGCCATAGTAGTATCAACGGAATCAAAATATCATGCCACTGGAGCACAGGCGCATCCCGGGCTCAACATCCAAAATAACCCCAAAAGTACAACTGCAGCCTAGATCCTACAACCACTCTGCTTCCTCGATCCTCATCCTGCAGTAAAAATATGGAGCCCCCGAGGGGGTCAGCAACCCTTGGCTGGTATGGTTAACGCGCAGCCCATCGGCTACCGGGATACGCGCAACTAATTGTCATGATGACATGGCATTTATTTTAAACATAACATAACATATGGCATAGCAACATCATTGCATAGCACAACATCACATACACAGTGGATACTCTTTCCACAATCACAAACAAGAAGGTTAAATAACATAAGAGCCTAGAGAATGGTTCACTCTCATGTTAAGCTCGTTACACACACTCATTACCGTTCTGTTATTCGAACGAGTAACTTAAGTCACAGATGGTTCGGATATAGTGACCCGAACACACCACACAAACACATGTTCCCACTAAACCGATCATAAGTCAGAATAGGTAAGCTTTGGAGGAAGCTAGCGGGAGATCGAACGCCAAATTAAGGAGAACAATCTTAACAACATAAGAGTCGAATCTGATTCAGATATCTACTCTTAAACTTACATGCATGACCGGACAACCGGATTCCTCACTTCCCAGTTAGCACTTGTTAGAAGTTCAACAGTGGAACTTAACAAACAATTCACAACAGGTGGTAAGTCATGTAAGACACACACAAGGGAAATGAGTCACATCACGACATCACAACAATATGAACAACTGTAAACTCATTACATGTTTAAGTCTTATAACGTCATAAACACACAGAAAAACATACAACACACAAGCCGGTGTAAACCGGTAGGCAACAGACTGCAAGAAAACCATACCTTGCTCCTATACATGTTTAAGAATGTCGGTTAATTACTTACTTAACTTCAAATTTATTAAGTATTTAACATGTTTATATGACATGTTTTGATGTCTTAACTTATACTTGACTACCCACATTATACCCCCTAGGGTTTATTACTTAAGCCATTCTTGTTTGTTTTTTTTTACAAGTTTAGGTCCGACCGAACTTACCAACCGACCTTACACAAGGTCAGTCCATTCCAGAGCACACCTTACCGTGAGAAATTCTACTCCGACTGACCTTGCTTGTTTGGTCACAAGTTCGGTCTATTCCCGAGAGTTTCTTCCCTTTGAAAATTCAGGCCCGACCGATCTTGGCAAGTTCGGTCACAAGATCGGTCGATTCCCGAGATTTACTCACGTACAAAAATTCAGGCATGACCGAACTTGTAAGTCCGGTCCCAAGTTCGGTCTATTCCAGAGACTCAATCCGTACTAAAAATCCATGCCCGACCGACCTTGCAAGTCCGGTCCCCAAGGTTGGTCCATTCCAGAAACCAATTCTCGCAGGGTAAACTGGGCTCGACCGATCTTGGCAAGTTCGGCCGCAAGATCGGTCTGCTCCAGACCCTTATTTTTCATTGCCCATTTAACTCCAAACTTCACCTCATATATCCTAGTATGTCATAACCTTATTTGGGCACTTCAAACACACCTTAAGACCTCCTTAAAACTCCATACATCATTCACTAAAATCCTCCTCAAGCATTTACACAAATTCTTATAAAAAGGTTTACACTTATAATGTTTTTCACTAAGTTTCTATGTGGTGTCTCATACCTATAACTCCCACTATTCCCAAATGTTTTCTCACCACTACAACATCATCTCCCAAGCATCTTTTCTTCTTAAACAACTCCTTGAACATCTTTACAAGTTTATAGCTTCCCATGCAACAAATCACTTCATCCTTATTCACCAACATTGCACAAGTCCTAAACACAATCTCACCAAGATCTTGAAATGTCCCAAAGCATTCTTTTGCATTCTAAATCCTCTAGAACATTGCCTAAGCCCTTTTTACATCTTTAAACACCTTAATGCATGTTTCTTCCACTAGTTGAACACTTAACCATTCTAAACCTTTCCTAACTTACCAAACTCATTTTAAACCCTTAGAACTCATTGTTTATTACCTAAATTTTGACATAGGTTCTCCTAGAACATTACTAAACCAAAACACATTGTTTTCACCATTAAACAACCAAAAACACTAAAATCCATCAAACACATTCTTATACACAAACTTCACACATTTAGCACTACATCACAATATAGTGCATAATTTAAATTGCATGGCACTTAGGCCCTTAAATAACATGGCTCTTAGGCCCTTAAGATGCATAAATCATAAACACTAAATTTCCACAATATATTTGCCTTTGACCTGCAAATACACCCAACAATACATATGCCCTTTACTAAGCCCTTGAGAACATTTTACTAAGTCATTCACCATTGGCTCCTTAGATCATTTCAATAAGCAATATAAGCTCATTTCTCCTAAGACCTTAAACCACATTAGGTTAGCACATTTACCTCTTTTCCTCACAAACTTCTTTCTTGTTTCCTTGATTAAAATCGGTAATGATGTTTGGTTTGCTTGCCAACTTCTAAACAATATACAAACAATATAATGATTATTCAAGCTTTAAGTTTCATCTCATTGTAAACCCTAGATTATACATTGTTTTAAAAAAACATTAAGGTAGTTGTTTTACCTTAGAACTTGGAGAGAGTTTGAATATATATCAAGAGAGGACTCCACCTAGTCCATGAAAGGTTGGAATGAAGCTAGAACAAAGCAACATAATGAGCACCATTAATGGTGATTCTCGGTCAAGATAAAAACATGGAAGAAACATCATTTTTCTTTGAGATTCCTTACCTAGAAGCAAAGGAGATCAATAATATGTAGAAATATAAGCTCAAGCTCCTTCAATGGTGGAACTCCATGGCACCGAAATGGTGGTCTTGAAGTTTTGAGAAGATAGGAATGAAGAGCTTGATATGAGGAAGAGAATGGTGGTGTTTATTTTTGATTTGGTTAAGTGAGCTAGGAAATATTGGCAATGGAAGATGGAGTTTTGGTGTGTACTATTGCAAACCGTAAATGGAGAATGAAGAAGAGATAGAAGAGAGCTTGGAGGCGTGTGAAATGAAGAAGGAAGGAAGAAATGAAGATAAGTTTTGCTTTTAGAAGATATTTGTAGTTATTAAAGCAAATAGTAACTTAAGTAGTCATCTTTATTTACTTAACAAGTTAACAAGAGTGGTGAGTCACCACACTTAAAAAAAACCGGCCCCCAATAGTTACTTAGGGGTATTTTAGTCTTTATTGATCAATTTAATTACTTATAATAACATATGTTACAAACTAGCTTATTAAAGTTACTATTCATAAAAACAAGGCACATAGAAGTGAAATTTTTGATTTCCCATTGATATAGACTTCCAAATGTGATACTATATAGTACACATGTTAATTAAAGAGTAATGATGGACATTTAGCCATTCAAAACTCATTTACAAGACAATTTTTCAAAAATGTGCTTTAAGACTCCTTAAAGCACATTTTATGTTTTAACTTGTTTTCAAGCTTGGTTTTCTTTGGTAATTGGTTTAATATGTTCACTAGTATACAACCAAGGTCTTGGTAAGCTCATTAGGTCTTACCCAAGCTTATCCCAAGCTTAGAGCACATTTTAGCCCTAATTGACCTTAAGGCATTTATATGTGTTTTCTATGGTTTAAATTGTTTACTAATGTTTCTAAGACTCTTTTTAGTCTTAATATACCATATTTAAATGTTTAAACAACATACTAAGGTTTGGGGTATTTCAATCTACCCCCCTTAAAAGAACTTTGTCCTCAAAGTTCACACTTCCACATCTCCTAAATGTTAGAACACGTGAATACATATAAACAATATTTCCATACAACATTAACAACACACTTACATAACATTGGACACAAGGTCCATACAACATAACATCGGACACGAGGTCCATACAACATCATTCAGACACAACGGTCTGTAACATAACAACATAACATAGACGATGTATTTAAATACACGTCGTACACACATAACCGAAACGGCTCTACCCCCCTTAAAAGGGGTACGCCCCGTACCCTATACACATAAGCACTAAGAAGTAAACAATGACGGGTACTTCGCCTTCATCTTATCTTCCAGCTCCCAAGTGGCCTCCTCAACGTCTTGGTTAGACCAGAGAATCTTCACCAGTCTCACAGACTTATGGCGAGTATCTCGAGTCTTAGTATCCAGAATCCGTACCGGAGTCTCCACTGATCGCATGGTCGGCTCTAATGTTAGCCTTTCAGGCTGAAGCACATGAGACGGATGAGACATATACTTCTTCAACTGGGACACATGAAATACATCTTGTACCTTGCCCAGCTCGGCGGGTAGATCAAGTCTGTAAGCTACCGGGCCAATCCGCTCCGTCACAACATAAGGCCCCACATATTTTGGGCTCAACTTGCCTTTCTGGCCAAAACGAAATACTCCCTTCATGGGGGATACTCTGAGAAATACCTGATCGCCCACGGCGAACTCCAGGTCACGTCTGCGCACATCTGCGTACGACTTTTGTCTATCCTGAGCTGCCTTCATGTTAGCCCAGATCTGGCGAACTTCTGCCTGAACTTGTTCAAGATACTCTGGTCCTATAATGACCGTCTCACTCGACTCATCCCAGCATAATGGCGTGCGGCACGGTCTACCGTACAAAGCCTGGAAGGGAGACATCTTGATCGATGCATGGTAACTATTGTTGTAACTAAACTCGATCAGATGTAACTTATCAATCCAGCTGGTCTGAAAGTCAAGTGCACATGCACGTAACATATCCTTAAGTGTCTGGATGGTGCGCTCACTCTGACCATCTGTCTGTGGGTGGAACGCTGTACTTAGCTTCAGCTCGGTACCAAGCGCTTCCCGTGTGGATTTCCATAACCTAGAGAGGAATCTGGTATCCCTGTCAGACACAATTGTTTTCGGTACCCCATGATGTCTTACAATCTCTCTGTCGAAGAGTTCTACTAGTTTTGCCACTTTCCAGGTGTCTTTCATCGGTATGAATCGAGCCACCTTGGTCAGTCGGTCAACAACAACCCAAATCATATTCAGACCTCCCCTTGTAGGCGGAAGCCCTACTACGAAGTCCATAGAAATATCATGGAACTTCCACTCAGGCACTGGCATTGGCTGTACCATACCACCAGGCCGTCGGTGCTCAAACTTGACCTTCGGACAAGTGAGACACCTCAACACATAATCGTTTACATCCTTTTTCATAACAGACCACCAAAAATAACGTTTCATACCCTTATACATCTTTGAAGCTCCGGGGTGAATCGAAGTTGTAGAACAGTGGGATTCACTCAGTATGCGCTCTTTCAGCTCAGCGCTACTCCTTGGAATACACAGTCGGCCATTAAGCCTAATCAGGTCATCATCGTGGAGTCTGAAGTCGTACTTCTGACCCTCGAATGTGCCATCAATAAGCTTCTGCCTGATCTCCAACATATACTGATCCGTCATCTGAGCACTCCGCACCTCTTCAACCAAGCTAGTATGAGAGACTAGCGAATGGAGAGAGTGTGCTCGGTGACTCAATGCGTCAGCTACCACATTTGCCTTACCCTCTTTGTACTGTAGATTAATGTCGTAGTCGTTTGGAAACTCAACCCACCTTCTTTGCCTCATGTTCAACTCCTTCTGAGTGAACAAGTACTTTAAACCTTTGTGGTCAGAATAGATTGTCACACTTACCCCATACAAATAATGTCGCCATATCTTCAATGCGAAGACAATGGCACCCAGTTCTAGATCGTGGGTAGGGTAGTTCTCTTCATGCTTCTTCAGCTGTCGGGAGGCGTAAGCTACGACCTTCCCGTGTTGCATCAACACACAACCCATACCTCTACCTGATGCGTCGCAATAGACCTCAAAACCATCTGGACCGTCTGGTATAGTCAGGACTGGTGCAGATGTCAGAGCATCTTTGAGACTCTGGAAATAACTCTCACAGTCGACTGTCCACTCGAATGGTGCATCCTTTTTCATCAAGGAAGTCATCGGCTTCGAGACACTGGAGAAGTCCTTCACAAACCTCCTATAATAACCTGCTAGACCGAGGAAGCTCCTGATATCGGTAACTGTCTTCGGCCTAGGCCAGGTGCGCACTGCATTAATCTTTGCCGGATCAACAGCGATTCCGGCCTCAGAAATCACATGACCAAGAAAGGATACTTGGTTCAGCCAAAACCTACATTTTGAAAATTTAGCATACAACTGATTCTTTCTTAACGTTTGTAACACATCTCTCAGGTGGCTTTCATGCTCACCTCTCGATTTCGAGTACACCAGAATATCGTCGATGAAAACTACCACTGACTTGTCCAACTGGTCTTGGAACAAGCGGTTCATTAAGTCCATGAACTTAGCTGGTGCATTGGATAAACCAAACGGCATAACCGTAAACTCATAATGTCCATACCTAGTTCTAAATGCTGTCTTTTCAATATCACTGTCACGGATGGCAATCTGATGGTATCCGGATCGTAGATCTATCTTGGAGAATACTGATGCTCCCCTCAGCTGATCAAATAAGTCGTCGATGCGTGGTAAAGGGTAACGGTTCTTCACCGTAACTGCATTCAGCTCTCGATAGTCAATACACAGGCGGAGACTACCGTCCTTCATCTTCACGAAGAGGACCGGCGCTCCCCATGGTGAAACGCTAGGGCGGATAAATCCCTTGTCGAGTAGGTCTCTCAGCTGCTCCTTGAGCTCTGTCATCTCTGCTGGAGCCATACGATAGGGCGCCTTCGCAATTGGTCCGGTACCCGGAACCAAATCAATTTCAAACTCTACTTCCCGTGCTGGCGGTATGCCCGGCAGTTCCTTAGGAAATACATCAGGAAACTCCGACACTACCGGCACATCTGAGCTAAACTCTGGATCTCTCTCTATGTCCTGGACATAGCAGAGGTATACATCACTCCCTCGTCGTAGTTCACGACACATAGCCATGGCGGTGATGATCTGAGTCGAAGGCTCCCTGGGCCTCTAGCGGTAAGATATAGTAACCCCAAATGGACTCCGAAGAAGCAGACGATGCTCGGCACATAGGATTCTGCCCTTGTACCGCTCCAACCAGTTCATCCCGACAATCACATCAAAACCAAGTCCGTCGAACTCTATCAAGTCGATCGGAAACTCTTCACCTCTGATTTGTACAACAACATCTCCGTGGTAGCGGGTACACCTGATCCGCTCTTTCGACGGGAGAGTGACTAGGAAGTCTGGCATCTCATCACCGTCTAACCCCAGCCTCTTCGCAAGGGATAGCGAAATAAATGTATGAGAGGCTCCGGAGTCGAACAGGATCGAAGCGTCCACGCCATTGACTGGAAAGGTACCGGTGAGGATTGTGCCGCTCTTACCGGCTTCTGCCTCATTGCAGACACTCAGTGTACCTCCCGTTCCGAGTGCACAGCCTAATTCATTGGCAAACTAATAAGTATTGGGTAACAACACGGTTGATAT
Organism: Limonium bicolor; assembly: GCA_023374045.1. NCBI lineage: Eukaryota > Viridiplantae > Streptophyta > Magnoliopsida > Caryophyllales > Plumbaginaceae > Limonium > Limonium bicolor. The sequence goes on from CM041780.1 coordinate 19,932,239, forward strand.
ACTTCAACAACTCCACTTTATTCATTAACACATTCTCCTTACAACATTGTTAATTTACACTGTTGACATAACATAACACATATATAACATCCTTAACATACACTAGCTTAACACATTACATAATTATACAAGGCTTTAAAACTGTCAGAAGGTCAAATTCAAACGTCCGGGTTTCATATGTGTGGCATTGATAACTGCCGACGGTGCGGTATTCAGTTTGATCTTCCTGATGCCATGGTATAGCATCCTTGACTGCCCACCCATGATTAACACGTCTCCTGATTTTAGTACTAACTTCTTTGCGAGATCAGCACGCTTCTGCTCGCCATATATAAACACTGTGGTATCACTAATGGACCAAGACACCATGGGTACTCCCTTACTTAGAGACTCGGGTGACTCGTCCTTATCTTGGTGTAAACCCAACCGTCCACCTTTCTGGTAGAAGTTCACAATACACAAATCTGCTTTAACACTTGTAATTGAATCTGATTCAACTTGCTGAGCAATCCCCACGGTGTGATTAACGACCGCAAGGAACTCCTCAGGTATCATCGTTACAGTTGCTCCATCTTCAGCTCGCACTTCTTGATATGTTTTGGTGTAAGGATTCCAGTCCTTACCCATGCACATCATCTTCAACTTCATTCTTGATCCATTCGGGTATTCGGGTGTGTAGAACCCTCCTGGTGTTGCTCCAAGTTCATTGCATCGTCTGATGATGTGGACTTGTGCTTCCGGTGTCAGGTATCCATTTAAGAGTATCATTCCTGGTTGGATGACCTGACATTGCTCCATTGGAAAGTCGGTGATGTTGATGGTGGTCTCTTCAGGGTTTGGTTTGGGTGGGATTGGATAACATATATTGAAGGTTCCTTTAAGTTTAGAATTATCTAATTAGGTGACTTTCACATTACACTTTACTTCTTTACTCACATGATAATACACTTGGACTCACTAACACACACATGCATGAAATGCGGTATGCAATCACTTATTTCACTCAACAGTTTAGGTGGTACCTGGTCTAGAAGAGGGCCCTGGCACCTCAGACCGGTCCACCACATGCAGGGTGGCCTTGCTAGGTCCCGACCCCTTCCCCTTCTGGGAATCAGTGCTCCTCTGATCTGTGGGTGGCTGGTTAGCCGTCTTCGGGCCATCGATAGTCGCTGTGGCCTTACCCTTCCACTGCCCCTTGGGCTTGTTGACTCTGCTGTTGGGGTTCTGGTAACACTCATAGTCACGGTGACCCCACTTCTCGCAGTAACGACACTGCACGTCGTTTCCCTTGCAGTCCTTGCCGGGGTGGTCTCCGTTACACCACTTACAGTAGTAGTGGCGCTCCGGTCCAGAATCCGTGCTAGCTGCTATCACAGTACACAATCAATACTTATTTCATAACTTAACAACATACACTTCAACTTGTCACACATGATTAAATAATTACCCTTAGGTGGGTAAGAGCGTAGGGGTTTCGCCACGCATGCATATGTGAGCTTCAGTGGCTCCTCAGCTGTGGTGGTTTGGGCTTGGCCCTTGTCACCCTAGTGCTGACTCTTCTGGGGCTGGGGATAAGGCTTCTTCTTCTTCTTTCCTCCCCCGTACCCCTGCGGACTCTGGCCCTCGCTCGTGGCCTTGCACTTGTGCGCATTCTCCTCGTCCCTCAGACGGACGGTAATCTCGACCTTAGCAGTAGCATGGTAGCACTCCTGAATTTAGGATGTCAGTCATGCCCCACAAAACATACTCACAAACTCACATTAATACTCACTTATGGATTACACTTATTCACATCACACTTCATTCAAATTACCTGCAAGGTATTATACTCAGCTGGCCCCATCCCATAGCGAAGACGGTGGCTGAGACCGTTGTAGAAACGGTTTACCAGCACCCGGTTCGAGTATCCTAGGTCCGGTAACAGGTGGATAAGACCGGTGAATGCAGAGTAGTACTCATCAACCGACATCTTGTCCCCCTGCCTCAGACTATCCAGCTCCAGGCGCTTAGCCTCCTGAACATGCACAGGGTAATACTTGGCTCGCAGCAGAGCCGTGTACTCCCTCCAACCAAACTGAGGATCCACCATCCGGTCCTCTCTCATAAGCTTCCACCAACTCTATGCCTAACCCTTTAGGTAGTAAGCGGTAAGACGGACCTTGGCCCCAGCAGGCACATCCAAGGTCTCGTAGGCGGTCTCCAACTCGGAGATGTACGTCTCCAACTTACGTGGGTCGGTCTCCCCATGAAATGACGGGGGTCTCTAGTTTGCCAATGCCTTGACCCAGTTGGTCTCTCGTGGCGGTGGCGGTGGTGGTTGAACTTCGGGCTGTTGCCCCTGTGGAATTGCAGCTACAAGTTGTGGGACCATTTGGGCTACGGCGGCCGCTACAGCTTCGGCCATAGCTTGTGCCGTAGGGTTCTCTCCCTGGTTCCCAATATCACCAACGCCGCTTCCGTGGCCTCGACCTCGCGGTTTACCTGACATCTGAATTCACATGAACACTTATTAGCATTATGCTCACACACTTATCGGTTCCAACGGTTGTAACGTTTCCCGACAATAAGGTATCTCCACAATTAGTTAGTGGTTAACCTTTCCATAACTGCTCACTTAGGTAACTGTAACACCCCTACCATTAATACAATCATTACCGTCCAATCTCCTCATACTTCCAGATTCACACAGCGGATAAATACTTACATACAGTGGGTGATACAATGCCGTTAGTCACCCTCGTGACTAACAAGGCTACCACTTCTACATACAGCATCGGTCTGATGGACCGGAATCCCGAGTACTACACGTCTACAACACATACTCCATTCATCAATCGAATACTACAATGTTCCATTCAACACTTTACTCCTTCATAAACCATACAATACAAAATACATAACCGAGCTTACTAAGTTCCAAATACAATACCATGATTCTTCCAAGTTCCTATGTACCCATTAAGAGTCTACCCACTACCCATTTCTCACAACTACTTGCTTCCTGAAGACAAGGGTGTGCCACCGGTCTCTTACCTTGACCAAAACCGCTTTGGGGGGGGTACTGCACACTAAAAACGTTCCCCCGAGGGGGTCAGCTTTCGCTGAGCATGATAACCGCATACCCCGCGTACTAGTGAGGGTACGCCGACCACTTGGTCGAATACATGCGGTTCATTTTAATCATACATACATGCATACATGCTCTTATACATAACATTACAATACTTACACAAGGCATACATACATACACTTCATTTCATACAAGGAGTACAATGTAAACCATCCAATACATACTTACCTTCTCCCGAATTACACATACTCATTACATACACAATATACAATACTTGTTAGCTTCATTGGTCCACCCGGGTTAATCGGGTGGAGATTACTCTTTTACTCATTACTCCATACATACGCATACATACTCATACTCATACTCATACTCATACATACTTACTTGCTTACTCTTACTCATGTTAAGTCGTCGGGACCTCCGGGCAGGGACTACACGGTCCCACCACCGGGCTTTACTTGACTCACCGATCCGGGATGCTACCCACTTAAGGGATTTGGGCCGCGGACCAGTTTAAGAGTCAGGAATCGGATCCAACCTCTTGTGTCTCCTCATCCTCACGCGTTTCCGAAGCTATATCGGACTTCTACTCATTCTAATTTATTCCTTACTTATGTTAGGAGTTAGGTAGTTAGGAATTAGTAGAAGTCATTCATTCAAGGCACATACACTATACGTTGTTCATACACACATCCATACAAAATACATTACAATATACAAGTACACTACGAAATACAATGCACATCATCATCATTCATATATTTCATGAATTATACAAACTATTGTTCAAGACAATTATCAAGAACAATGTAAACAAGCACAAGTAAGTGCAATATAGTCCGATTCATGCATTTATCTTATTTAGGTGATCAAATAAGCACACAAATCGGGGTAACCAGATTAGGATACAGGGCATGAAGAAATCATACCTTGCACCGTTGATTTGGACTCACCGACTCCTCTTCGGTGTTCAACTATTCGAATCCTAGCATATACATACAGTTGGGTGGTTAATCATCTATAATTAACCTTACTTATTACTTTGCTAAAGTTTCCCGGTGTTTACTTACTAATTCCTTATTATTCAAATACATTTACTTATGTTACTTACTTAAAATTATTCTCTAGGCTTGTTCATGGCCTTAATGACCTTTAAACATCATTAATTATGTCTTTATTATCTTATAATATCATTACCCTTCATTACCCTACCTTAGATTAGCTTTAAAATGGATTCTGTGAAGAAAATGGGGTGGTCCTGGTTTGTGTCCTGGTTTACAAACCCGGACCATCTCTTTAGAGACGTTTCTGTCAAGTTTTTATGGTGGTATGGGTTTGTGTACCAGTTTACAAACCCGGACCATCACTTTAGAAAACTTTCTGTCGTATTTTTAAGGTGGTCCTGGTTTGCGTACTGGTTTGCAAACCAGGACAAATCCAGCGAGAAAGTATTCTGCCAATTTTAAGAGGTGGTCCTGGTTTGCGTACTGGTTTGCAAACCAGGACAAATCCAGCGAGAAAGTATTCTACCAATTTTAAGAGGTGGTCCTGGTTTGCGTACTGGTTTGCAAACTAGGACAAATCCAGTATGTTGCAAATTTCTAGTTTTAAAGCTTTGTTTCAACTTCAAACTTCTACCAATCTCTTCCCCATAATTCCTACATATAATCTAGCATATTTTAGCATTGATTAAGCACTTTAAACTAGCCTAATCCACTCTATAAAAATTTGTTACACTTATACTCTCACTGTAAGTTTTTCTTCTCTGTTACTATTTTTCCTTCTCCAAGAAATGCTACAGACTTTCCCATTCTTCTTCTCACCAACTCAATGATTCTCAATCTATCCTTACTTAGTTAAACAACACCCAATACACCATTTACAACTCTACCCAACTACACTCTTTCTTCCTGTTACAAACCAAAGTGAAATCTCTTATTCTTTCCTTCTCTGTACAACAGCTTTGTTCTTTCTTTTCTAACACACTCAAGTCTCTAAATTCCTGAACGAATTTTGACAGAGGTTCCCCACATTTCTAAGTGTTCTCACCACACAATTTTGCACACTCAATATATTCACAACCTGTTCATCATGTACATTATTCTCACACAACATACTAATACCTACTGCACACTTACCATTTACACTTAGCATTTTATTTCCTTGTTTTCAAAAGCCTCAAACTACAAATACCATCCACATTAATATACCCATACTCTTGCTACTGTTACGGTGATTTCTAAACATTGCTAAAGCAATATACTTATACCTACACAAGCATTAAAAATCGTACAGAGGCTTCTCTTTACCTTGGGTTTCCTTGATTCCTTTTTCTTTCCCTCCTTCTCCTTTCTTGCTCCTCTTTCCTTCTTTGTTTTCTTGGTTCATTTAGGCCAAGCTACACCATGTAACCAAGCACACACATACACACCAAAACTAGTGAATTTTCTATCTCACGTATTAAACCCTAACTTTGTGAGAAACCATTTAAACCACTTAGTAGGTCTTACCTTGAGCTTCTAATGGAGTTTTTTAGTAGAAAATGACAAGGCTTCAACTCCTCTTTGAAATGCCAAAAGCGGCTGAGAATGGAATAGTGGTGTTATACGTGAGTTTTGACTTTTGCAAGGAACAATGGAAAAGAGTGAAGCTTTGGTCTCTTTCTTATCTTAGAACATGGAGAAGAAGATAGATCTTCAAATGGTGTTCTTCGAGCTCTAAAATGATTATACCCACAAAAATAAAGTTGGAGGTTTTAGATTTTTGAAGGGTGTAGAATAATCTCCTCAGCGATACGAATCCAAGGGTATAATTTTTGTAGCATTTGGTGGTGGTTTAGGCTTTCAAAAATGGAGAGGAAGTGGCTGTTTTGAGAGGGTGGCTCAAATCGCCATTTCAGTCGCACAGAAGGAGAAGAAAATACAGAGGAAGAAGAAGGTGCAGTACGCGAGGTGTTTGTGGGAGAGGAGAGGGAGAATAAGTAAAGTAGTTACTTTTTGTTTTTAATTGTCTTGTCTTTTACATATAAGGAAGGAATAAAGGAGAGGGGTATGGGCTATTATCAGCCGGCTGCACACAGCTCACATGGCTTTTAAAATGTTATTGCAATAGTGGACACACTAATTTATTTTATTTACACTATTACCCCACAACTTTCCGTTTTTGACAGTTTTTACTATTTTCTCGTTTTATTGATTTTATTGGCTCTAGACCGTCACTAATGTTTATTAGTGACTATTTAGTTGACCAAAATTATTACGAGTCTATTTGACCCGCTTAAAGTCGCGTTTTCCCGGTTACCTCGAAAAACACGCTTTAATGTTCGTTTGTGTTTTTAATCCATTTTGTGGATCCGTTTTCTTCGGGAGTTGTTCCCATATATTATTTAGGTCTTATTAAGCCCTAGGAATCCATATAACGTGCTAACCGAGGTCTCATACCTCTTATGGTTATTTAACGCTTATTTAGCGTTTTTCGCTTTTTAAGCATTTCTTCATTTCTTTTGGATTTATTTTTCCTTACCAATATTACTTAGGCGTCATTAGGCCCTTAAAAACCTATTAGATTAATTTTAATCCCTATATTTAAGTTCGGGGTATTTCAGTAACTGTAGTTAGGTTTCCTAACTCGGTATATTCCTAAGCTCGGTACTCTAGTCATCAGAGCGATACTTCGCTCTGATACCACTTTTTGTAACACCCCTACATCGAAATTCACAACTAATTGAAATCGCAGCGGAATTAAACAACTAAACAATAACTAAACGCTTCGGTGCTACAATGCCGTCAACCACCCACGTGGTTAACAAGGCTGAATGAATACAAGTGTACCGGTCTGATGATCAGACTCCCGAGCATAGAACTAAAACCATAATTACATCATATACAATACCGAGTATTTAATTACATTCCTTCACTGTAAACTGCCAATATACCGCCATAGTAGTATCAACGGAATCAAAATATCATGCCACGGGAGCACAGGCGCATCCCGGGCTCAACATCCAAAATAACCCCAAAAGTACAACTGCAGCCTAGATCCTACAGCCACTCTGCTTCCTCGATCCTCATCCTGCAGTAAAAATATGGAGCCCCCGAGGGGGTCAGCAACCCTTGGCTGGTATGGTTAACACGCAGCCCATTGGCTACCGGGATACGCGGAACTAATTGTCATGATGACATGGCATTTATTTTAAACATAATATAACATAACACATGGCATAGCAACATCATTGCATAGCACAACATCACATACACAGTGGATACTCTTTCCACAATCACAAACCAAGAAGGTTAAATAACATAAGAGCCTAGAGAATGGTTCACTCTCTTGTTAAGCTCGTTACACACACTCATTACCGTTCTGTTATTCTAACGAGTAACTTAAGTCACAGATGGTTCAGATATAGTGACCCAAACACACCACACAAACACATGTTCCCACTAAACCGATCATAAGTCAGAATAGGTAAGCTTTGGAGGAAGCTAGCGGGAGATCGAACGCCAAATTAAGGAGAACAATCTTAACAACATAAGAGTCGAATCTGATTCAGATATCTACTCTTAAACTTACATGCATGACCGGACAACCGGATTCCTCACTTCCCAGTTTACACTTGTTAGAAGTTCAACAGTGGAACTTATCAAACAATTCACAACAGGTGGTAAGTCATGTTAGACACACACAAGGGAAATGAGTCACATCACGACATCACAACAATATGAACAACTGTAAACTCATTACATGTTTAAGTCTTATAACGTCATAAACACACAGAAAAACATACAACACACAAGCCGGTGTAAACCGGTAGGCAACAGACTGCAAGAAAACCATACCTTGGTCCTTGCTTCGATTGATTTCCACCGTAGGTCACTCCTATACATGTTTAAGAATGTCGATTAATTACTTACTTAACTTCAAATTTATTAAGTGTGTAACATGTTTATATGACATGTTTTGATGTCTTAACTTATACTTGACTACCCACATTATACCCCCTAGGGTTTATTACTTAAGCCATTCTTGTTTGTTTTTTTTTTACAAGTTTAGGTCCGACCGAACTTACCGACCGACCTTACACAAGGTCGGTCCATTCCAGAGCACACCTTACCGCGAGAAATTCTACTCCGACCGACCTTGCATGTTTGGTCGCAAGTTCGGTCTATTCCCGAGAGTTTCTTCCCTTTGAAAATTCAGGCCCGACCGATCTTGGCAAGTTCGGTCGCAAGATCGGTCGATTCCCGAGACTTACTCACGTACAAAAATTCAGGCATGACCGAACTTGTAAGTCCGGTCCCAAGTTCGGTCTATTCTAGAGACTCAATCCGTACTAAAAATCCATGCCCGACCGACCTTGCAAGTCCGGTCCCCAAGGTCTGTCCATTCCAGAAACCAATTCTCACAGGGTAAACTGGGATCGACCGATCTTGGCAAGTTCGGTCGCAAGATCGGTCTGCTCCAGACCCTTATTTTTCATTTCCCATTTAACTCCAAACTTCACCTCATATATCCTAGTATGTCCTAACCTTATTTGGGCACTTCAAATACACCTTAAGACCTCCTTAAAACTCCATACATCATTCACTAAAATCCTCCTCAAGCATTTACACAAATTCTTATAAAAAGGTTTACACTTATAATGTTTTTCACTAAGTTTCTATGTGGTGTCTCATACCTATAACTCCCGCTATTCCCAAATGTTTTCTCACCACTACAACATCATCTCCCAAGCATCTTTTCTTTCTAAACAACTCCTTGAACATCTTTACAAGTTTATAGCTCCCCATGCAACGAATCACTTCATCCTTATTCACCAACATTGCACAACTCTTAAACACAATCTCACCAAGATCTTGAAATGTCCCAAAGCATTCTTTTGCATTCTAAATCCTCTAGAACATTGCCTAATCCCTTTTTACATCTTTAAACACCTTAATGCATGTTTCTTCCACTAGTTGAACACTTAACCATTCTAAACCTTTCCTAACTTACCAAACTCATTTTAAACCCTTAGAACTCCTTGTTTATTACCTAAATTTTGACATAGGTTCTCCTAGAACATTACTAAACCAAAACACATTGTTTTCACCATTAAACAACCAAAAACACTAAAATCCATCAAACACATTCTTATACACAAACTTCACATATTTAGCACTACATCACAATATAGTGCATAATTTAAATTGCATGGCACTTAGGCCCTTAAATAACATGGCTCTTAGGCCCTTAAGATGGATAAATCATAAACACTGAATTTCCATAATATATTTGCCTTTGACCTGCAAATACACCCAACAATACATATGCCCTTTACTAAGCCCTTGAGAACATTTTACTAAGTCATTCACCATTGGCTCCTTAGATCATTTCAATAAGCAATATAAGCTCATTTCTCCTAAGACCTTAAACCACATTAGGTTAGCACATTTACCTCTTTTCCCCATAAACTTCTTTCTTGTTTCCTTGATTAAAATCGGTAATGATGTTTGGTTTGCTTGCCAACTTCTAAACAATATACAAACAATATAATGAGTATTCAAGCTTTAAGCTTCATCTCATTGTAAACCCTAGATTATACATTGTTTTAAAAAAAACATTAAGGTAGTTGTCTTACCTTAGAACTTGGAGAGAGTTTGAATATATATCAAGAGAGGACTCCACCTAGTCCATGAAAGGTTGGAATGAAGCTAGAACAAAGCAACATAATGAGCACCATTAATGGTGATTCTCGGTCAAGATAAAAACATGGAAGAAACATCATTTTTCTTTGAGATTCCTTACCTAGAAGCAAAGGAGATCAATATTATGTAGAAATATAAGCTCAAGCTCCTTCAATGGTGGAACTCCATGGCACCGAAATGGTGGTCTTGAAGTTTTGAGAAGATAGGAATGAAGAGCTTGATGTGAGGAAGAGAATGGTGGTGTTTATTTTTGATTTGGTTAAGTGAGCTAGGAAATATTGGCAATGGAAGATGGAGTTTTGGTGTGTACTATTGCAAACCGTAAATGGAGAATGAAGAAGAGATAGAAGAGAGCTTGGAGGCGTGTGAAATGAAGAAGGAAGGAAGAAATGAAGATAAGTTTTGCTTTTAGAAGATATTTGTAGTTATTAAAGCAAATAGTAACTTAAGTAGTCATCTTTATTGATCAATTTAATTACTTATAATAACATATGTTACAAACTAGCTTATTAAAGTTACTATTCATAAAAACAAGGCACATAGAAGTGAAATTTTTGATTTCCCATTGATATAGACTTCCAAATGTGATACTATATAGTACACATGTTAGTTAAAGAGTAATGATGGACATTTAGCCATTCAAAACTCATTTACAACACAATTTTTCAAAAATGTGCTTTAAGACTCCTTAAAGCACATTTTGTGTTTTAACTTGTTTTCAAGCTTGGTTTTCTTTGGTAATTGGTTTAATATGTTCACTAGTATACAAAAAAGGTCTTGGTAAGCTCATTAGGTCTTACCCTAGCTTATCCCAAGCTTAGAGCACATTTTAGCCCTAATTGACCTTAAGGAATTTATATGTGTTTTCTATGGTTTAAATTGTTTACTAATGTTTCTAAGACTCTTTTTAGTCTTAATATACCATATTTAAATTTTTAAACAACATACTAAGGTTTGGGGTATTTTAATAATATTATGTGTTTTAGTCTAGAAGCATCCCCCTCGATGTTTCTAATGACTTTGGGAACATTACTTAAGTTCGGTTAATCTTAGGTTTTAAGAGTTACCCACACATTACACTTACTCATACTTTCGGTTATTTTCTTATACCGGGTAAAATCCTCATATAGGAGGTTGACCATGTCATAAGGGAGCTATTGATCCCTTAGGTCTCTTTTACCATCTTACTAGTTCACATCTTCGAACTACCTTTAGTCCTCTTGAAGTAGGTTCACTTATCTTACCACTCTCATTTGTTTCGTGGGTTGTGTCATCATGGTTTGCTAACCGTTATCAGGTATTTACTCAACCCGTACTTCTCCTCACATTCTAGGGAGTTCATATGTTTGCGTTATCGTTATACTTTAACGGATAGTTTGTGTTTGCACGTTTTCGATATCACAAGCATCGACCCGATCTATGGGTCTCTAGCCAAACGTTACTCACTATGAGTCGGTCTTTACTCTATGTTAGACCACACCGGCATACAAGTATGTTAGCTAATTCAACATACAGCATGACATACATAATCAAACAAGGGATTATTTTCATGCTTTAGTCTTGATTAAGCCGGCACACAAACACACAAATCAACGTAACTCGGTTAGCACGCGGAGTATGAGAAAATCATACCTTCCACCGGGGGTTTTACTTTTACCGTGTCATCTCACCATGCTCAGTTCACACACGATCCTCTGATAATGTTTCAAACATTATTATTAATACTAAGATCATACGGTACATAATTAAAATGCTACTCCCGTACATACCCCGTCACCCCGTTATCTCGGTTTTACTCTTGTTAACTTGAGTTCTCACTTCTCAATCACTTCTAACACTTTCTTACACTTCCTAGGGCCTTTACATGTCACCAGGTAACCTTTAAAACTCTTTCTGTAAGATTCTGGGGGTGGTCCGGGACTTGGTTCATACCTTAAGTCCCGGACCAATGCTGGTCTTAACTCTCGGCCACATTTTTGAAGTGGTCCGGGACCTTATACATCTCTTAAGTCCCGGACCAACCTGCCCTCGAACTCTCGGCATGAATTTCAATATGGTCCAGGACCTTGTCCATATCTCTAGTCCCGGACCAGGTGCAGACTTCTATCCTTGGCTATTATTTAAGGGGTGGTCCGGGACATGGGCAGGGACTTAAGTCCCGGACCTATCAACTGGAAAAACTCTCGGGGGTATTATAGGGGGTGGTCCGGAACCTTGTCCTGGACTAGGTCCCGGACCCTGCTAAAATCTGTTACAAGTGCAGTTTTTCCACTCCAAATCAATCCCTAATCCACCCTCAATCTTTCCACAAGATTCCTACATGATTAATCACCTTAAAACATGCTCTAAAACTCTTCAATTCATGGGTTAAACCCTTACTCAAACTCACCCATTTTTCATTCTCATTTACACTAATGCACATTTGTGCATTTCTAACTTCTCCTCCACACTTTGCATTATGTTCTCTTTCATTTAAACCATTCCACATCCTCCAAGATAATGCACATCCCATACCCAGGTTCATATCCCTCTCTTAAAACCTTAATTCTCCTTTGTTTTTCTATGACTCCTCAAGCATTTAAACAACCTCTTTTGCTACAGATTTTTGCACAAATCTCCTCTCTTTAAACTAGCATTCCCAAGGTGGTTTACTAACCCAACTCAACCTCCATACATACCTAGCCACTCCTAGGTTATTCTTCACTTAAACAACACTTAATCCATTTAGATTTCTACACAAATTTTTCCATAACTTGGCTACTTTCCTAACCTTGTCCAAAACTCACCTCTTCACATATTTCATCCTAAAACTAGCCAAACCCACAAGGGTTCTACTAGAGCACATAAAAACACAAAACTCATCCATCCTCCAAATGCAACACAATGCATAATCCATAAAGTGCATGGCTCATAAATCAAACACTTTATTTCACAATGTTTCCTCACTTGCATTATTTCCATTCAAGTACATTATTATCACAACTCTCCTCATCTCAACAAATCACATTCCAATATACATTTGGGTTCATTCATTCTTTTATTCCCCCTTCCCAATTCTAGAAACATTAAATTAGGCTCCAAGGTAGTTATTTACCTCTTGTTCACAAGCCTCTCTTCTTTTCACTCCACTTCTTCCTCTTCTATTTTCTCTTGCTTGGAAATCGGCCAAAGGCCATGGGATTGCCCATCTCCAAATCAACATTCAAGGCAAGAAATGAGTTCAAGTAGAAACACTTAAGCTCATTAATTAGAAATGCTTAAAGCTCTAAAATGGGTGGTTACCTTAAAACCCTAAGATGGGGTTTTGGTCAAGAATCAAAGAGTAACTCCCTCCAAGCTTTTAGGGATTGAAACAGTGCCCATAAAAGAGAATAAACAAGGCTCCATTAGAGACAAAAATCGGCCAAGGTATAAGATGGAGAAAACAAGACTTTTTCATGGATATTTTTACCTTCATTGAAAGAGGAAGCTTCAAGCCTCAAGATAATGTGCTTTTCTCCTCAAATGGGCAACACCCATGAAAATCAAACTCATCCTTTTTGAATTTTGAAAAGAGGGAATGATAAAGGGTGATGAGAGGAAGGAGAATATGTGTTTGGTTTTTCATTTGGAGCTCTAACATGGCTTGAGCTTGGAGAGAAAGAGAGGCCTCCATTGTTGTTGTTGGAGCAGCTCAAATTGCCATAGGAAGGGAGGAGAAGGCAGCTCACGATGGAAGAAAGGAAAAGAGGAGGAGAGAGAAGGAAGGAAAGGTAATTTATTTACTTTTTCACTTTTAACTATTTGCTTTATGACTCACCACTTAATTAGCTAGGATATAGTGTGAGAGAGAGCTAATTCATGCTCTAAAAATCGGCCCACTTAATTAATATAGGCTGGGAGCATTTTCGACTTTTACAGAAAATGCTCGTTAATTTACTCGGTTTGGCACTATTCACTAATCGGGCCCGTTTTTCAGACTTTTCTCGTTTCTTTATTTTTTTATGGTTATTAAGCTCCCATTAATACTTAATTATAGTTATATAGTCAACTAAAATTTTACGGGTCCATTTGGCCACTTAAAGTCACGTTTTCGGGTTTTCTCGAAAAACGTGCTTTAAGACTCCGTTAGCGTTTTAATCCATTACTTGGATCCGTTTTCTTCGGGAATCATTCCCACATACTATTTAGGTGTATTTAAGCCTTAGGAATCCATCTCGGACCCTTACAAGACCATATATCTTTTATACTCATTAAATGCGCGTTTTAGCGTTTTTCGCTTTTCAAGCGTTTTCTCTTTTCTTTTGGTTTTTATTTTCTTTACAAATACTCTTTAGGCACCATTAGGCCCTTAATAATCATATTAGAGTAATTCAATCACGATTTTTAGATTCGGGTATTAAAGGCTTGATGGGTAATGATAATATAAGATGTGTAGGACTTGTTTTATGATGTTTTATGGTCATTGAGAGTATAAACAAGCTTAGAAAATATTATAAGTATGTAACTTATGTAAATGGATTTGGATGACAATGAGAAGTAAGGACTTGTATAGGTTAAACTTGAAAGGTCATGACTAAGTAAGTAACGTTCGGGAAAACGTTAGCGAAGTAACGAGTTAAGTTAATCATGGGTAATTAACCTCCCGACTTAATATATGTTATAGGACCCGATTAGTTGGACTCCGAGAGGTAGTTGGCAAACGAACGACGACGGTGAACGGTATGATTTTCTCATGCTCTGTATCCTAACTTGGTTTCCCTGATTTGTGTGTTTGTGTGTTTATATGCAACCACCTATTCAAGATAAAATGCATGAACATGTTTAAAGGTATTTCCCTTATATGTAGGGTGCTAGTTGTAGGATCGGGTGGCTGACTCAAACCAACTCAAGGTGTGAGTCTATGAGATGGTTTGACTCAATCGAACTTACACTTGAGACGTAGAAACACTTAGTCGAACTAAGTGCGCGGAAGCAGTTGCTCAAGGTAGTAAAGTAAGAGAGATTTAGAATAGCTAAATGGATTAACACCCGAAAGGTACAAGGACTCTGTCGAACTCAGCAGGATACACAATATAAGTTATTTTATTTCCTGGACAAAACAAAACAACTTATAATGCCCACTCAGTAGATGAGATCTACTTCGTGGTTTTCACTCACTCACCCAATACAATCTCTGATCAGCCCAATGATAAGTGTAGTGAAAACTAGGTCCTACCTAGAAAGACTCTGTCGATATGCACAAACGAATCTAGTACTTCTCTCTCTCCTTTTCTTTCTCTCTCTCTCTAAAATAGGCAAAGCTTTCTCTAAACAAATGCTCTGTATGATTCTCTCTGGAAAGCTGCAATGAGAAACGAAATGACAACTCTCTTATATAGTGGAGCCGGTGAGGGAGTCTGCTTCCGAAATTTCTGCCATCTGAACGTTGTAGTTGCTTAAAATCCGGTCCTAACTTCTTTGTGAACGTTGCTAAGCCTTGGCCCTTAATTTTCGGACAATTACCAATCCATTGGACGACTTGGCAACGTTCAATTATGACTCTCACGTTTGATGTAGCAGACTGACTCTGTCAATTCTGAAATTTCAGGAACCTATGACTCTTTCCTTGAATTTCGGAAGTTGGGCCATATTTCGGAAGCTGGAGCCAAGTCTTTTGATTAGTGCCATGCTGAGAGAATTTTGGTCCAAGTCTGGGCGTTGATGACCGTTGTAAGTCAATGTAGTTGCTGTACTTGCTCCTTAATTTTCGCAACTGACCGACAGACTCTCTCAAATTATCAGAAAGTCAAGGCTTTGGATTTTGCTCACATTTTGCATGAATTTCGGCCCAAGGCTCCTTGAATTTCGTTACTGATTGATGAATTCACATGGATGGACTCTCTCGCTCTTTCGGTAACGACAGAGACTCATTCGATCTTTCAAGGTTGACGGACTCTGTCTTGTTTTGAGAAGTGTGATTGACTCCTTTGATTTGGTTGACTATCTCAGCAACACCTTCATACTCCAACAGTTTCCCCCTTGTTGCTGATGATAGCAAAACTCTTTTTGTGAATCCCGAATAAGTCAATCTGCAAAACAAGACAAGGGAAAAAAAATTTGGGGAACCGACCCTGTCCAAGTTCCCCCTTAATCACAACATAGATTGAGTAACTCTTGTTAGAGTTCCCCCTGAATCGATGAACACTGTAACACCCCTACTATTAATATAAACATTACCGTCTAATCTCCTCATGCTTCCCGAGTCACGCAGCAGATACATCCTTACATACAGTGGGTGATACAATGTCGTTAGTCACCCACGTGACTAACAAGGCTACTACTTCTACATACAGCATCGGTCTGATGGACCGGAATATCCGAGTGGTACACAATTACAATCATCGCCACAATTACTAATTAGGTATTACCTCTTCCCATTCAATACAATACTCCATGAGTTCAATACATGCTAATACACCGAGTTTACTAAGATTCGTATACAAGTAGAATACCTCCTTCAATTCCATACATACTCATTAAGAGTCTAACCACTACCCATTCCTCACAACTACCTACTTCCTAAGTACAAAGGGTGTGCTAATTAGTACACCTCTACATTCTACTACTACTATCCAATGTAGTCACCGGTCTCGTGCCTTGACCATATCCTCTTCGGGTACCTGCACACTAAAAACGTTCCCCCGAAGGGGTCAGCTTTCGCTGAGCATGATAACCGCATACCCCGCGTACTAGTGAGGGTACGCCGACCACTTGGTCGAATACATGCAGTTCTTTTATTCATACATCATGCATACATGCTCTCATACACAATACTACAATGCTTATGCAAGGCATACGTACAAACACTTCATTACATGCAAGGATTACAATGTAAACCATCCAATACATACTTACCTCTCTTCCGAATTACACATACTCGTTACATACACAATATACAATACTTGTTAGCTTCATTGGTCCACCCGGGTTAATCGGGTGGAGGTTACTCTTTTACTCGTTACTCCATACATACGCATACATACTCATACTCATACTCATACTCATACGTACTTGCTTACTTTCTCTTACTCATGTTAAGTCATCGGGACCTCTGGCCCGGGGAACTACTCGGTCCCACCACCGGGATTTACTTGGTTCACCAATCCAGGATGCTACCCATTTAAGGGATTTGGGCCGTGGACCAGTATAAGAACCAGGAATCGGATCCAACCTCTTGTGTCTCCTCATCCTCACGCGTGGCCGAAGCTATATCGGACTTCTACTCATTCCAGTTTACTCACTTAAGTTAGGAGTTAGGTAGTTAGGAATTAGCAGAAGTCATTCATACAAGCCACATACACAATTACAATGCTCAATACTCATTTATACGAAATACAATACGATAATCAAGTACAATACAAGATTCGAATACAAGTCATCATCATTCATATGTTTCATGAACTATACAAACTAGTGTTCAAGACAATAAATATCAGGAACAACATAAGTCAAGCACAGATAAGTGCAATATAGTCCGATTCATGCATTTATCTTATTTAGGTGATCAAATAAGCACACAAAACGGGGTAACCAGATTTTGTAACACCCCATCCAAAGCCAATCGTGGTTATCACAAAACTGAACACTTAATCGAATTTGTCGCAGCGGAAATAACAAACACCTGGACCTTGCCACGGTCTAATCGTTAGAATATACCGGCCTTATCAATTACAACACTTATCCAAAATAAACAACCGACCCAAACATCACCATTCAAAATACCAACAACCAACCGAGTACAAGTAACTAAGTCATAATCACAACCTTACATCAGTTCCAATATAAACAGACGGGAGCACAAGCGCAACCCGTACTCAAAAATAACAACCCATCCTAAGCCTAACCGCTCCTACTCTCGTGGTGCGTCCTCATGGGCCTCTTACCTGCAAGTGTAAAAACAGCCCCCAAAGGGGGTCAGCACGAATGCTGGTACACCCTCTCATGGCCCCAAGCTAATGGGGCTATGACGACTAATTGTCGATAGCATGGAAATTGATTACATACACAAGCATAATATGAAGTGCAATAACAATAACCACTGATGAACATGTATAGTTCACAAACAATGAACGACTCAAGCGTTCCCTTAACAAGTGGGTTAGTAACCCCCTCCTTAGTCCTCATTTCCTTAAACTTAGTTCCTTACCTTACCTTAATCTTAATCCCAACTTATTCTCAGTATACAAACCGTTCCTGGAAGGGATTGGTTGTAGCTTAATTCGAACCTGGGATTTAGGTGATCCCACCGCACCATCTTAATGCCACCTACTCTGGACGGGAGTCCAGCGTAGCTGAGCCGACAACCGGCCCTAGGCTACAAGTCCGAAGACAATTCCTTAAGTGGAGGGCTGATCTGATTCAGATACCGACCCCCTTTCCTCAGCATGCATGACCGGAGATCGGTCCCAGGTTTCCTCACTCAAGTTCCAGTTAGTAGAAAACTTAATCACCACGTGCTAGCTAAGCCTTGACGGGCATTAATCAACAACCACCAAACTTAACTCTTATTCTTAACTCAGTAAGTACTAAACTTGGTTAGTAACAATCTCAAGTCTCACGGGTTAGTGCAAAGATAACACATACACAACGAGAACATATATAACCGGTTGCATGCTTTATTTGGTTTAGTCATAGCAATTAAACAGATAGCACACAAGCCGAGGGACACCTCGTTAGCAAGCAGGTCACAAGAAAGATTGTACCGTTCACCGTTGGCCGTTCGGTTGCTTAATCTCTTCCGGAGTCCAATTTCCAAGTCCTAAAACATTCATTCAGTTTTAGGTTGTTAATCACTTAACTCACTTCAACTTACTTATCTTACTTAACTTACCTAACCCTTAATGATTCCAACCTAACACCTCTTAAGTCTTACAACTTAATCTTACAAACTTAATCTTAAACTTTTAAGTTTATTCTTAACTTAATCCCTTAGGTCTTTATACCTCTAATCATCATTGCCCCCTTAATGGGGTACCATTAATACCACTAAACTCTCTTAGGGGGTTTTTTTTTAAAGTCTTAAGGGTCGTCCGACCCACCGTCCGACCCACCCTCTGGGTCGGACCCTTCCAGTAACTTTCAGGTATGAAAGACTCTACATGTCTGACCCACGTCCGACCCAACCAACTGGGTTGGACCATTCCAGAAATTTTCCGTCTTCTAAACCTCCCATGTCTGACCCATGTCCGACCTAACCTTATGGGTCGGACCATTCCAGAAATTTGACCGCCCTTAAAAATGCACCCGTCCGACCCATGTCCGACCCAACCTTATGGGTCAGACCATTCCAGAACCTTTCCCTGGCGTTAAACAGAGGCCGTCCGACCCAAACTTGGGTCGGACCCCTGGGTCGGACGCCTCCAGAACATGCCCAAACATTGTCAAATCTTTACCAAACTTTTCCTCAAGCCTTCCAATGTGTTCTAACATCATTTAGACCCTTAAAGCCACCTTAGATCATCCTCCAAACTCATTAAATCATCCTCCAAAGAGCTTCCCAATCCTTTACTCAATTCTTACCACAACTACTAACACTTAGCATTTATTCCTCTCATACATTTCAACATCCCTTTCACCTAGCCCTTCTACTAGCCAAAGTTCCCTCCTTATGAACTTGGCCACACCATATACACCACTTTCATCTATCTTACACTTTCCAAGGTTTTCCTTAAATTCTAAACTCTAGTTTCTATCTAAATCATCTCAAGGTTTCACACTCAATCACATCAAACTTACCAAGGTTTCCTAGCTTCTTTTATCAACATTGACCTAAGTCCTAAATACCCAAATACATTCTCTTGATTCCTAAATCCTTCATAGTAATGCCTAAATCATTATAACTCATTAAAACACTTTATCTCACCCCTTTTTCATCAAGACAGCCTCTAAAACTTCCTAGTACTTCCTTAGTCATTAAATTCTCTTAGAACATCTTAAACACTTAAGTTCTCCTTTAAATTTTTGCCATGGGTTCTCTAGTATATAGTACATCCTAACACTTTGTTTTTCTCCATCAAACAACCAATATCACTCAAATTCTCATTACAACACCTTAACACACAATTTAGACCAAAACTACACTACATCATCATATAGTGTAAAAACATAAATACTTGGCACTTAGGCCCTTAAATGACAATAATCTTAACCACTAAATTTCCACATATATTTGCCTTTAACCTGCGAATACACACAAAAGGCTCCCATTGAAATAAAATGCTTCTTGTAATTCACCTCGATATTCTTAAACTATCTCTTTTTCCTCATTTGCTCCTTAGTCACAAGTTCACACACATGATCATTGTTTCTCCTAGGTCATATATAGCCCTTTTCTAATGTAAGCTCTACATTAAACTCATCACATATCTTAATCCCATTCCCTTAAACAATAAAACACCTTAAGGTAAGTAATTTACCTTGTTCTTTTACAAGCTTTATAAGCTTTCTTCCTTAGGTTTTTCCTTGCTCAATCTCGGTCACCAATATATATCTCCTTGCCAATGTTCTAACCAATATCCAATGACTCCAATGAGTACTAGATAATACATTAACCCTAAGGAACAAACCCTAGGTTAAAAATGTGCTTTAAGGTATTAAGGTGATTGTTTTACCTTGGTTTCTCAAGACAAGCTTGGATATGAAGCAAGAAGGAGCCCCTCAATCCTTTGAAGAGTATAAAACAAGCTAGAACAAGGCATTAAAATGAAGCCTCATGAGCATGTATTTTCGGTTATGAAGAAAAGTGATGGAAACCAAGATTTTCTTACACTTTCTTTACCTTAAGAGAATGGAGAAGCCAATGAAGTCTCCAAACTTGAATTTCCTCCTCTAATGGTGGTTTGGCTTGGCACCAAGTCAACGCTCTTGGAGTTTTGAAAAGATAGAAAGAGAGAGCTTGAGCTAACTAAGAGGAATATGTAATTTGTTTTGGTTTTGGAGCTAAAATGAGTAAGTTGTGTGCAAGAGAAGGTGAGCTAGCATGGAGATGTGCTTCACGTTAATGGAGAAGGGAGAGAGAGCAAGAAAATCATGGGAACAAGAGAGAATGAAGAGGTGAGGAGAGAGGTGAGTAAAATGAGATATTTATCTTTGTAAAGTGAATAGTAGTTTTGCTTTATAACTCTTTATTTACTTAATGACTCATAAAGGTGGTGACTCACCTTATAAAAAACCGGCCCCCTTTAAGTAACAAGGGTACCTAAGTCTTTGTTGACCAAATAACTCACTTATATTGACTTATGTTATAAACTAGCTTAATTAAATTACTATTCACAAAACAAGGCACATTGTTGTGAAATTTTTGATTTCCCATTGATATAGACTTACAAATGTGATACTACTTAGTACACATGTTAATTAAAGAGTAATGATGGACATTTAGCCATTCAAAACTCATTTACAAGACAATTTTTCAAAAATGTGTTTTAAGACTCCTTAAAGCACATTTTGTGTTTTAACTTGTTTTCAAGCTTGGTTTTCTTTGTTAATTGATTTAAAATGACCATTAGGATATTACTAAGGTCTTAGAACAATATTTGGGTACTCTCCCAAGTCTCTTCAAGCTTAGAGCACGTTTTTGCTTAAACTGCTCTTTTGGTGTTTTCTTATGTTTTCTTTGATTATAAATGTTTCTTAATGTTTCTAAAGCATTATTTAGCCTCCTTATAACTTAGTTCATCTTTTAAACACCATATATAAGTTTGGGGTATTTCAATCTACCCCCCTTAAAAGAACTTTGTCCTCAAAGTTCACATATGTGCTTAACCATTCACGGTACTCAATTCCCTTAATCTTAACACCACATCTTATATTCACATTCACACATCTCAAGACTCAAAGGTCAATCTCAAATACGATACATAAGTATTATACATAACTCAAACTTAACACCAACGTGTAGCAACTTACACAAATTCCCATCTTAACCAACCAAACAAACGACAAACATGATCATTTCCTAACTCAAAAGCGAGGAAGCTCTACCCCCCTTAAAAAGGGGTACGCCCCGTACCCTATACAGATGATCTAGTCAATAAACAAGGAAGGGTACTTCGCCCTCATCTTATCCTCTAATTCCCACGTGGCCTCTTCGACATCCTGGTTAGACCAGAGAACCTTCACCAGTCGCACTAACTTGTGGCGAGTGTCCCTAGTCTTACTGTCCAAGATTCTATGAGGAGTCTCCACGGATCTCATATTCAGTTCTAATGTCAACCTCTCAGGTTCTAACACATGGGAGGGGTGGTGCATGTATTTCTTTAGCTGTGAAACATGAAAAACATCATGCACTTTACCCAGCTCAGCAGGTAAATTCAACCTGTAAGCAACCGGGCCCACCCGCTCCGTAATCTCATAAGGACCAACAAATTTCGGGCTTAATTTGCCCTTCTGCCCAAACCTGAATACACCCTTCATCGGTGAAACTCGCAGAAATACCTAGTCGCCCACTGCGAACTCCAGGTCCCGTCGTCGAACATCAGCGTACGACTTCTACCTATCTTGAGCAACCTTCATGTTCTCCCTGATTTGCTAAACTTCAGCCTTAACTTGCTCTAAGTACTCTGGTCCTATAATGACCGTCTCACTCGACTCATCCTAGCAGAGCGGTGTACGACATGGTCTACCGTACAACGCTTGAAAAGGTGCCATCTTGATCGAAGCGTGATAGCTGTTGTTGTATGAAAACTCGATCAGATGTAGTCTGTCAATCCAACTGCCCTGGAAGTCTAAGGCACATGCTCTCAGCATGTCCTCGAGTGTCTGAATAGTTCGCTCAGTCTGACCATCTGTCTGAGGATGGAACGCGGTACTCAGCTTAAGTTCTGTACCCAACGCTTCTCTGGTAGCTCTCCAGTACCTCGAAAGGAATCTGGTATCTCTATCTGACACTATGGTCTTCGGTATTCCGTGATGTCTCATAATTTCTTTCTCAAATAACTCATCTAATATGGTCACCTTCCAAGTATCCTTCATCGGTATGAATCGGGCTACTTTGGTAAGGCGATCCACCACCACCCATATCATGTTGAGACCTCCCCTAGCAGGTGGAAGTCCAACTACAAAGTCCATGGAGATATCATGGAACTTCCATTCCGGAACTGGCATCGATTGTACCATTCCGCCCGGTCGTCGGTGCTCGAATTTCACCTTCTGACATGTGAGACACCTCAAGACAAACTCGGTAACATCTGTCTTCATCCCCGACCACCAGAAGTATCTCTTCATGTCTTTATACATTTTAGAGGCTCCCGGATGGATGGAAACTGAAGAACAGTGTGATTCTCTAAGTATACGGTCTTTCAGATCCGTGTTGCCCCGCGGTATGCATAACCGGCCCTTAAGTCTGATCGATCATCATCATGAAGTCTGAAGTCGTATTTCTGACTCTCAAAGGTACCATCTGTCAGCTTCTGTCTGACCTCTCTCATGTACTCATCTGTCCTCTGAGCCTCTCGCACCTCATCAACCAAGCTGGAGAAGGAAACTAGCGAATGGAGTGAGTGTGCTCGACGGCTCAGGGCGTCGCTACAACATTGGCCTTCCCTCTTTGTATTGGAGGTCAATGTCATAGTCTTTCAGAAACTCTAACCATCTCCTCTGTCGAAGATTCAACTCCTTCTGAGTGAATATGTATCTCAAACTCTTATGATCGGTGTAGATCATCACACTAACCCCGTATAAGTAGTGGCGCCATATCTTCAAAGCGAAGACTACAACTCCCCTCTAAATCATGTGTGGGGTAGTTCTCCTGATGTTTCTTCAACTGGCGTGAGACATATTCCACCACCTTGCCATGTTGCATGAGCACGCAACCCAGCCCTCTGCCGGATGCATCACAATAAACCTCAAAGCCCTTTGTACCGTCTGGAATGGTCAGAACCGGTGCAGTGGTCAGTGAGTCCTTCAAGCTCTGGAATGATCTCTCACAGTCAACCGTCCATAAGAACGGTGCATCTTTCTTCATCAGACTGGTCATCGGTTTCACGACCTTGCTGAAATCCCTAGCAAACCTCCTGTAGTAACCTGCCAGACCGAGAAAGCTCCTGATGTCGGTAACAGTCTTCGGTCTTGGCCAAGTACGTACGGCATCAATCTTCACTGGATCTACTGAGATCCCAGCATCTGAGATGACATGACCTAGGAAAGAGACCTGGTCAATCCAAAACTCACTCATTTGGAGAACTTAGCATATAGCTGGTTCTCCCTCAATATTTCCAATACCCTCCTCAGATGTTCCTCATGTTCAACTTAGACTTCGAGTATATCAAAATGTCATCAATAAACACCACAACCGACTTGTCCAGCTGCTCCCGGAACAAGCGGTTCATCAGATCCATAAACTTCGCCGGTGCGTTTGACAAACTGAACGGCATCACTGTGAACTCATAGTGGCCGTACCGTGTCTGGAATGTCGCCTTCTCTATGTCTCCCTTCTTAATGGCTATCTGATGATACCCCGATCTGAGATCAATCTTGGAGAACACAGATGCTCCCTTCAACTGATCGAACAGATCGTCAATGCGGGGTTGGGTACTTATTCTTCACTGTCACTACATTCAGCTCTCTGTAGTCGATGCAGAGGCGGAGACTACCATCCTTCTTCTTCACGAAGAGGACTGGCGCTCCCCAAGGCGACACACTTGGTCTTATAAATCCCTTATCTAACAAATCTTTCAATTGCTCCTTTAACTCAGCCATTTCTGCCGGAGCCATACGGTATGGTGCCTTGGCTATCGGTCCGGTACCAGGTAGCAGCTCGATGGTGAACTCTACCTCTCGAGTGGGTGGCATGCCGGGTAGTTCCCGTGGAAATAAGTTAGGGAACTCTGACACTACCGGTAAGTCGGGGTCGAACTCGGGGTCCCTCTCTATGTCCTGTATATAGCAGAGGTACACCTCTTCCTTTCTCCTCAATTCCTTATACATTGCCATGGCGGTGATGACCTTGGTCGAAGGCTCTCTGGGCCTCTGGCGGTATGATATTGTTACCCCAGACGGACTCTTGAGCAGTAGTCTATGCTCGGCGCAGAGGATACGTCCCTTGTGCCGCTCCAACCAGTTCATCCCAAAGATAACATCAAATCCTAGCTCACCGAACTCAATAAAACTGACTGGAAAGTCTTCTCCTTTGATTCTGACAATGGCTCCTCGGTAGTAGCGAGTGCAACGAACCTTCTCCTTAGACGGGAGCGTAACCGTGAAGTCGGATAGCTCATCAGCGTCTAGCCCCAACCTGCTCGCGAAAGATGCCAAGACAAAGGTATGCGAGGCCCCTGAGTCGAAGAGAACTGATGCCTCAATCCCATTAATCGGAAAGGTGCCGGTGAGGATAGTACCGCTGACGTCGGCCTGTGCCTCTGTAAGTATGCTTAATGCACCTTCCGTACCGAGTCCATAACCTAATTGTGTTCACAAGCTTCATGAGTATTGATGGTATAACAAGAGTCGTAACAATTTATATGAACAACACTGTTATTTTATTCATAACCATCCTGTTTACAACATGTGCTTTAATCTTACATCTCATTCCTCATCTCATTTTAACATTACATGACTAATATTGTCTAAAGGTTAGGTTTAATCTCCCAGGTCTCATATGCGTCACATTGATTACTGCTGACGGTGCTGTATTCAACTTGATTCTCTTAATCCCATGGCATAACATTCTTGATTCTCCTCCCATTATTAATACATCCCCTGACTTAAGTACCAACTTATTTGCACGGTCTGCACGCTTCTGCTCGCCGTATAAAAACTCTGCATCATCCCCAATGGACCAAGACACCACGGGTATCCCTCTTTCGAGAGACTCCGTTGTCTCGTCCTTATCCTGGTGTAGCCCAAGTAGCCCATCCTTCTCGTAAAAGTTCACAATGCAAATGTCTGCTTGTATGTCTAGAATCGGTTCAGCTTCCAACTGCTGAGCGATCTCCACGACTTGTGTAATAATTGGATGGAACTCTTCGGGTATTCCCGGTGGTGAGACTTCATCTTGCATCCTCGTGGTTTGGTAACTCTTGGCATACAGATTCCAATCCTTGCCCAAGCTCATCATTTTTAATTTCATTCTTGCTCCCCCTGAGTACTCCGGTGTATAAAAACCTCCCGGTCCCATTCCTAGTTGATTGCATCTTCTGATAATGGCTATTTGCGCTTCGGGTGTCAGGTATCCCCTTAATAAAATCATACCTGGGCGGATAACCTGACATTGTTCGGTTGGAAAGTCTATGGATTCGATGTCGGTGTGCTCCGGGTTAGGTGTAGTTGGTATTGGATATCAGATGTTGAAGCTTCCTAAAGTGGCAGTAGGTTACATCTTACTTAAGTTCTAATCTTATCTCATTCTTACTTAACTCATTTATTCACCAAACATGCATGATAATGCGGTAAGCAGGTAGTTTTATCACTAAATGGTTATAGCGGTACCTGGCCTCGATGAGGGTTAAGGCTCATCGTCCCGGTCCACCATGTGTAGTGTGGGTCCCATCTTCTGGGTCACCCTTGGGTTCTTGTCCACCGCCTGCTGCACCTTCCTCTGACCGTCAGATCCAGCTCCCTGATCGGTCTTGCCCTTGCCCCTGGTGTCGGGCCTATAGGCTCTGCTAGTAGGGTTTCGGTAGCACTCATACGCTCGGTGCCCGTAAACTCCACAAAAGTTGCACTCCACCTTATTCCCCTTACAATCCAGCCCGGGGTGGTCCTTGTGACACCACCTACAGATGTAGCGTCGCTGGTAGCCACCACCGGCTCCCTTCTTAGTCTCAGTTCCTGATCATTTATAATATCAATACTCATATCTCAAATGGTTACTAATTGTTTCTTAACTCACTTAATACCAATCCCTTACCCTTTGGCGCCCTAGAGCGCAGGGGTGTAGCTGCGTAAGCATACGTCAACTTCAATGGCTCTTCCGGAGCCTTCTCCTTTTCCTCCTTCCCCTTTGGCATCTGATTCTTATAGGCCTGAGGCCGGTACTTCTGTTTCTTGTACCCTCCTTGCCCTTGACTCTCCGAGCTCTTACCAGCACTCTTCCTCTTGGCATTGTCCTCGTCCCTCAGCTGGACGGTTATCTCAACCTTAGCAGCGGCATGATAGCACTCCTGCTTTCCACAGTATTAGTCACTCTTATTTCTCATAATCTAAATCTTACTCATTTACTTACCCAAATCTCAATCATTCTTATTACCTGCAAGGTAGTGTAACTCGTCGGCCCCATGCCGTAGCGGAGTCGATGGCTAAGCCCGCCATAAAAGCGGTCTACCAGGATCTGGTCTGAATACCCAAGACCTGGCAGAAGACGGAGCAAGGCGGTGAACTCTGAGTAATACTCGTCCACCGTCATCTTGTCTGTCTGCTTAAGCGCATCCAACTGCAAGCGCTTCTTCGTCTGGACATGGGCGGGGTAGTACTTTGCTCGTAGCAAGGCGGTGTACTGCTCCCAGCCGAACTCTGGATTGGCCACATGCTCGGCCCTCACCAGCTTCCACCAATCGCCTGCCGCCCCCTTCAGATAAAAGGCAGCCAGACGCACCTTGATCCCAGCAGGGACATGAAGGGTCTCGAAGGCGGTCTCCAGCTCGGAGATGTACGCCTCAAGCTTGGCGGGATCGGTCTCCCCCTTAAAATGCGCGGGTCGAATCTGCAAGACTCTTCACCCAATTTGGTTCCCTGGGTTGTGGCGGCGGAGGTGGTGCACCCACACCAGGCTGATAGCCCATATGCCCTAATGCGGCAGCTACGATCTCTGCGATCGTCTTCCCTCCCGGTATTCCTGTAGCATCGTCACCTTGGCCGCGACCTCGGCTTCTCCTTCCTGACATCTGAACAAGCATAACTCACATTAGATTCGTATCCACCACTGTTTCGGTTAACAAATTTATAACGTCCGTAGACGGTAAAGACGATCCACACTTATTAGTGGTCATCTGACTCTACTCACTCTAACTTCCCACACCCTTAACCCATCACTTAATCCTTAGCTTATATCCTAACTCGGTGGTTACTTATGTCCGGTATTTCTTGATCAGAGCGTAACTATGCTCTGATACCACTTTTGTAACACCCCATCCAAAGCCAATCGTGGTTATCGCAAAACTGAACACTTAATCGAATTCGTCGCAGCGGAAATAACAAACACCTGGACCTTGCCACGGTCTGATCGTTAGAATATACCGGCCTTATCAATTACAACACTTATCCAAAATAAACAACCGACCCAAACATCACCATTCAAAATACCAACAACCAACCGAGTACAAGTAACTAAGTCATAATCACAACCTTACATCAGTTCCAATATAAACAGACGGGAGCACAAGCGCAACCCGTACTCAAAAATAACAACCCATCCTAAGCCTAACCGCTCCTACTCTCGTGGTGCGTCCTCATGGGCCTCTTACCTGCAAGTGTAAAAACAGCCCCCAAAGGGGGTCAGCACGAATGCTGGTACACCCTCTGAAATACCCCAAACCTAGGTATGTTGTTTAAACATTAAAACATGATTTATTAAGACAAGAAAATGTCTTAGAAACATTAGTAAACAATTTAAACCATAAAGAACACAATTAAATACCTTAAGGTCAATATGGGCTAAAATGTGCTCTAAGCTTGGAATAAGCTTGGGTAAGACCTAATGAACTTACCAAGACCTTATTTATATGTTAATGAACATATTAAATCAATTACCAAAGAAAACCAAGCTTGAAAACAAGTTAAAACACAAAAAGTGCTTTAAGAAGTCTTAAAGCACATTTTTGAAAAATTGTCTTGTAAATGAGTTTTGAGTGGCTAAATGTCCATCATTACTCTTAAATATATATGTGTACTATATAATATCACATTTGGGTGGCTATATCAATGGGAAATCAAAAATTTCACTTCTATGTGCCTTGTTTTTGTGAATAGTGATTTTTATAAGCTAGTTTGTAACATAGGTTATCATAAGTAATTAAATTGACAAATAAAGACTAAAGTACCATTATGTAATAAAGGGGCTGGTTTTCTTAAGTGTGGTGACTCACCACTCTCTTGTTAACATGTTAAATAAATAAGATGACTACTTAAGTTACTATTTGCTTTTAAGTACAAATATCTTCTTAAAGCAAATTCTATCTTCATTCTCTCATTCTTTCTCATTTCACTCGGTTCCAACCTTCTTCTTCCTCTCTTCTTGCTGTTCTCTCACGGTAATACCACCACCACCATTAAAACTCAAGCTTTGACCTCTTGTAAAATCTAGCTCACTTAACCAAATCAAAAACAAACACCACCATTCTCTTCCTCTCATCAAGCTCTTCATTTCTATCTTCTCAAAACTTCAAGAGCCCCATTTCGGTGCCATGGAGTTCCACCATTGAAGGAGCTTGAGCTTGTCTTTCCACATATTATTGATCTCCTTTGCTTCTAGGTAAGGAATCTCAAAGAAAAATCAAGTTTCCTCCATGTTTTGTTGTTGACCGAAAATACTCATTGATGGAGCTCTTTGTGTGACTTTGTTCTAGCTTCATTCCAATCTCTTATGGACTAGGTGGAGTCCTCTCTTCATAGATATTCAAACTCTCTTCAAAGATCAAGGTAAAACAAGTACATTAATGTTTTTGAAACAATGTAAATCTAGGGTTTACAATGAGATGAAGCTTAAAGCTTGAATACTCATTTTGTTGTTTGTACAATGTATAGAACTTGACAAGGAATCAAATACCTTACCGGTTTTATAAGGAAACAAGAAAGAAGTTTGTTTGGAAAAAAGGTAAAAATACTAACCTAATGTTGTTTAATGCCTTAGGAGAAATGAGCTTATAATGCTTGTTAAAACTACCTAAAGAGCAAATGGTGAATGACTTAGTAAAGTGTTCTCAAGGAGACTAGTAAAAGAACATATATGTTGTTGTATGTATTTGCTGGTCAAAGGCATATATATTGTGGAAATTCAGTGTTTATGATTTAAGCACTTTAAGGGCCTAAGAGCCATGCATTTTAAGGGCCTAAGTGCCAAGCAATTTAAATTATGCATTATATTGTAATGTAGTGTGATTTGAGTGAAGTTTTGTGTATGAGAGTGTTCTTTGTGATCTTAGGTGTTCTTGTGTTGTTAATGGAGAAAACAATGTGTTTTGGTTTAGTAATGTTCTAGGAGAACCCATGTCAAAATTTAGGAAATGTGCAAGAAGTTCTAGGTGTTAGTGTAAGGCTTGGTGAACTAGAAAATGTTAGAAAATGACTAAGTGTTGTACAAGAGAAGAAACTAGGTCTTAAGTTGTTCTAGGTAAACAAAAGGACTTAGACATCAACTAGGGTTTAGGTGGGTAAGAAATGATGCTTAAGAGATGATGTTAAGATGAGGAGAAAGCATTTTGGGATAGTAGTTTTCATAGGTAAGAAACATCATTTAGAAACCTAATGTAAAATGTTATAAGTGTTAGTGAATTGATAAGGAAAAATGAGTAACAAGTGAAACATGGATTTAGGTGTGTTTAAGATGATATTTAGACATTAGAATATACCTAGGAACATTTGGTAAAGTTATACAATTAATGGAGGTGGAGAACTAAGGTAACAACATTTGAAAAATGACATTTTATCAATTCTGTAGGTTTGGTCCGGGACCTAGGTTATGGTTAAAGTTCCGGACCAGGGGTGTAAAATAGGCCGAGAGTCACATAACAATGTGGTCCGGGACTTGGGTCTTGTACAAGGACCCGGACCACCCCCTGAATTACCCCCGAGAGTTGAGTTAGCATATGGTCCGGGACTTAAGTTAGGGACCAAGTCCCGGACCACTAAAAAACTTGGTTTTTAGGTTATTAAATGATGTCTAATGATAGGGATAAGTTAGTAATGATATTACAAGGTTATATAAGACATGTTAGGAGTGTTATAATGACATTTTAAAAGATGAGAAGTTAAAACAAAATGTGGAAATGTGATAACTAGAAATGTGAAGTAGATAATGTTAACAATGGACTAGTGCGTTAATTAACCGACGTTACTAAATGTGTTTAGGATTCTCTCAAGGTGGAAACCAGTCGAGGCAAGGACCAAGGTATGGTTTTCTTGCAGTCTGTTGTCTACCGGTTTACACCGGCTTGGGTGTTGTTTGCTTTTCTGTGTGTTACGACCTTATAAGATTAAGGCATGAAAAGAGTTTACGGTTGTTATATATTATGATGTTGTATTATTGTGACTCCCTTCCCTTGGTGTGTCTAACAAGACCTAAACACTTGCTTGTGTGTGACTTAACAATATATTGTGTGATCACTAACAAGTGCTAACCGGGGGAGTGAGGAGTCCGGTCATGTTCCGGCCACGCGTGTGAGGACGGGAGTCGATGTCATATCCGGTTCGGCTCTCTTGGTGTATGTATAGGTTGTATTCCAATTTGGTTTCAACCTTCCCTTAGCTTATCCAAAGCTAGTTTACTGACTCACGTCGGGCCACAGGGGCATACAAATGTTATTTCGGTGTGCTTGGGATTACTATATCCGACACACCTTGGGTATAAGTTAACCGTTCGATATAACTGGACGGTAACGAGGTTGGTAACGAGCTTAGCATGAGATTGGCATTAATCTCTAGGCTCACTATGTATACTAACTATGGTGGAAGGTTCCTTGTGTGAACCGGTTTCATGGTGTTATGTATTGTTGTGGTGCTATGCAATTTCCCTTGCTATGCTATGGTGTATATATGTTGGATGTTTAAAATGAATGCCATGTTATCATGACAATTGGTTGCGCGTATCCCGGTAGCCGATGGGCTGCGCGTTAACCATACCAGCAAAGGTTGCTGACCCCCTCGGGGGCTCCATATTTTTACTGCAGGATGAGGATCGAAGAAGCGGAGTGGCTCTAGATCCTAGGTCGTTGATGTACTTTTGGTTATTTTGGTTGTTGAGCCCGGGATGCGCCTGTGCTCCCGAGGCATTACGTTTGGGTACCGTTTGTTAAACAGTAGTGGATGTTTACAGTTGGTAGTTGTGATGTAAATTAAATACTCGGTATTGTTGGTTATGTATATATGTGGATGTTAGGACCTATGCTCGGGAGTCTGATCATCAGACCGATACACTTGTATTTATTCTGCCTAGTTAACCACGTGGGTGGTTAACGGCGTTGTAACACCACAGCGTTAGTTATTGTTTGGTTGGTTATTTCCGCTGCGATTTCGGTAGTTGGTAGGGGCGTTGTAGGGGTGTTACAAAAAGTGGTATCAGAGCGAAGTATCGCTCTGATGACTAGAATGCCGAGCTAGAAATATACCGAGTTAGGAAACCTAACCATAGTTACCTAAGTGAACAGATTTGGGAAGGTTAACCACTAACTAAGTGTGGAATTACCTTGTTGTCGGGAAGATGCTACAACCGTTGGACCGATAAGTGTGCAAGCATAATGCTAATGAAATGTTCATATGAATTCAGATGTCAGGTAGACCACGAGGTAGAGGCCGCGGGCGCGGTACTGGAGGTACGGGTGACCAGGGCGATGATACTACGGCACAGACCATGGCTGAGGCAGTAGCAGCCGCCGTAGCCCAGATGGTACCCCAGATGGTTGCTGCATTACAGCAAGGGCAACAGCCCGGAGTTCAGCCACCACCACCACCGCCACGAGAGACCAATTGGGTCAAGGCGTTGGCTGATCTGAGACCGCCGTCATTCAATGGGGAGACCGACCCTCGCAAGCTGGAGGCGTACATCTCCGAGCTGGAGACCGCCTACGAGACCTTGGCAGTACCTGCTGAAGCTAAGGTCCGTCTTGCCGCTTACTACTTGAAGGGTTCGGCACAGAGTTGGTGGAAGTTGGTGAGAGAGGACAGGATAGCTGATCCTGAGTTTGGTTGGAGGGAGTACACGGCTCTACTGCGAGCCAAGTATTACCCTGTACATGTGCAGGAGGCCAAGCGCCTCGAGCTGGATAGTCTGAGGCAGGGGGATAAGATGTCGGTTGATGACTACTACACCGCATTCACCGGCCTTATCCACCTGTTACCAGACCTTGGGTACTCGAACCGAGTGTTGGTGAACCGGTTCTACAATGGTCTTAGCCACCGTCTCCGCTACGGGATGGGGCCAGCTGAGTATACTACCTTGCAGGTAATTAGAATACCATGTTGTGAATCAGTTTATACTGTTAGTGAATGATTAATGTGAGTTGGTGATTTTTTTGCGGCTGACTACATCTAAATTCAGGAGTGCTATCATGCCGCTGCTAAGGTTGAGATTACTGTCCGTCTGAGGGACGAGGAGAATGCGCACAAGTGCAAGGCCACGAACGAGGGCCAGAGTCAGCAAGCTTATGGGGGAGGAAAGAAAAAAAACACTACCCTCAGCCCCAGAAGAGTCAGTACCAGGGTGACAAGGGCCAAGCCTAGACCACCACAGGTGATGAGCCACTGAAGCTCATGTATGCGTATGCGGCGAAGCCTCTACGCTCCTACCCGCCTAAGGGTAATTACTTAATCATGTGTATCTAGTTGAGGTGTATGTTGTTAAGATGAGAAGTGAGTATTGATTGTGTGTTGTTATAGCAGCTAGCGCGGGTTCTGGACCGGAGCACCACTTCTACTGTAAGTGGTGTAACGGAGACCACCCCGGCAAAGACTGCAAGGGGAATGACGTGAAGTGTCATTACTGCCAGAAGATGGGGCACCGTGAGTTTGAGTGCTGGCAGAACCCCAATGGCAGGAACTATAAGCCAAAGGGGCAGTGGAAGGGTAAGACTACAGCGACCACCGAAAGCCCGAAGGCGATCATCCAGCAGTCTTCTGACAAGAAGTACACTGATTCCTAGAAGGGGAAGGGTACGGGGTCCGGCAAGGCCGCCCTGAATGTGGTGGACCGGTCTGAGGCACCAGGATCCTCTTCGAGACCAGGTACCGCCTAAACTGTTAAATGAAAAAGTGATTGCTTACCGCATTTCATGCATGAGTGTTGTATTAGTGAGTCCAATGTACAACCACCTAAGTAATGAGTTAAAGAATAATGCGAGAGACACCTAAATTAGACAATGTGGAAAACTTAGGAACCTTCAATATCTGTTATCCAATCCCGCCCACACCAAACCCTGAAGAGACCACCATCAGCATCACCGAATTCCCACTGGAGCAATGTCAGGTTATCCAACCAGGTATGATACTCTTAAATGGATACCTGACACCGGAAGCACAAATCCACATCATCAGGCGTTGCAACGAATTTGGAGCAGCACCAGGAGGTTTCTACACACCAATACCCGAGCGGTTCGAAGATGAAGCTGAAGATGATGTGCATGGGTAAGGACTGGAATCCCTACACCAAGTCATATCAAGATGTGCGAGCTGAAGACGGAGCAACTGTACCAGGCATACCTGAGGAGTTCCTTGCGGTCGTTAACCACGCCGTGGGAATTGCTCAGCAAGTTGAATCGGAACCGATTCCGAACGTGAAAGCAGACTTGTGTATTGTGAACTTCTACCAGAAAGGTGGACGATTAGGATTGCACCAAGATAAGGACGAGTCACCCGAGTCTCTAAGTAAGGGAGTACCCGTGGTGTCTTGGTCCATTGGTGATACCGCTGTGTTTATGTACGGCGAGCAGAAGCGTGGTGATCTCGCAAAGAAGCTAGAGTTGAAGTCAGGTGATGTATTAATCATGGGAGGACAATCAAGGATGTTATACCACGGTATCAAGAAGATTAAATTGAATACCGCACCATCGACAGTGGTAAATGCCACACATCTAAACCCGGACGTTTGAATTTGACTTTCAGGCAGTTTTGAGCCTTGTGTAATCATGTAATGTATTAAGCCAGTTGTTCGATAAGGGAGCTATATATAGCCATGTCTACAATGTAACCAACTTATGGTGTAAAGACTGTGTTAATGAATAAAGGGATGTTGTTTTGGAGTGTATCAACGTGTTACTACCGTATACTTATGAGTTTGCCAATGAATCAGGCTGTGCACTCGAACTGGGAGGTATACTGAGTGTCTGCAATAAGGCAGAAGCCGGCAAGAGCGGCACAATCCTCACCGGTACCTTTCCAGTGAATGGCGTGGATGCATCGATCTTGTTCGACTCTGGAGCCTCACACACATTCATTTCGCTATCATTTGGCGAAGAGGCTGGGTCAGACGGTGAAGGAGATGCCAGACTTCGTGGTCAATCTCCCATCGAAAGAGCGGATCAGGTGTACCCGCTATTACCGAGATGCTGTTGTGCGATCAGAGATGAGAGTTTCCGATTGACTGATAGAGTTCGACGACGATGTTTTGATGTGATTGTCGGGATGAACTGTTGGAGCGTACAATGGAGAATCCTATGTGCCGAGCATCGACTGCTTCTTCGGAGTCCATCTGGGGTTACTATATCATACCGCCAGAGGCCCAGGGAGCCTTCGCACAGATCATCACCACCATGGCCATGTATCATGAGTTACGACGAGGAAATGATGTATACCTCTGCTATGTCCAGGACATAGAGAGAGACCCTGAGTTTAGCCCAGATGTGCCGGTAGTGTCGGAGTTTCCTGATGTATTTCCTAAGGAACTGCCGGCATGCCGCCAGCACGAGAGGTTGAGTTTGAGATTGACTTAGTTCCGGGCACCGGACCCATTGCGAAGGCACATTATCGTATGGCTCCAGCAGAGATGACAGAGCTCAAGGAGCTGAGAGACCTACTCGACAAGGCTTTATCCGCCCTAGTGTTTCACCATGGGAGCGCCGGTCCTCTTCGTGAAGAAGAAGGACGGTAGCCTCCGCTGTGTATTGATTATCGCTGATGCTGTTACGGTGAAGAACCGTTACCCTTTACCACGCATCGACATCTATTTGATCAGCTGAGGGGAGCATCAGTATTCTCCAAGATAGACCTACGTTCCGGATACCACCAGATGCCATCCGTGACAGTGATATTCGAAAAGACAGCATTCAGAACTAGGTATGGGCATTATGAGTTCACAGTTATGCCGTTTGGCTTATCCAATGCACCAGCAAAGTTCATGATTTAATGAACCGTTTGTTCCAAGATCAGTTGGACAAATCAGTGGTAGTCTTCATCGATGACATACTTGTGTATTCGAAATCGAGAGGTGAGCATGAAAGCCACCTGAGGATGTATTGCAAACATTGAGAAGAATCAGCTGTATGCTAAATTTTCTAAATGTGAGTTTTGGTTGAACCAAGTATCCTTCTTGGTCATGTGATTTCTGAGGCCGGGATCGCTGTTGATCCGGCAAAGATAGATGCAGTGCGCACCTGGCCAAGGCCGAAGATAGTTACCGATATCAGGAGCTTCCTCGGTCTGGCAAGTTACTATAGGAGGTCTGTGAAGGACTTCTCCAGTGTCTCGAAGCCGATGACTTCCTTGATGAAGAAGGATGCACCATTCGGTGGACAGTCGACTGTGAGAGTTCTTTTCAGAGACTCAAGGATGCTCTGACATCTGCACCGGTCCTGACTATACCAGACGGTCCAGATGGTTTTGAGGTCTATTGCGACGCATCTGGCAGGGGTATGGGTTGTGTGTTGATGCAACACGGGAAGGTCGTAGCGTACGCCTCCCGACAGCTGAAGAAGCATGAAGAGAACTACCCTACCCACGATTTAGAACTAGGTGCCATTGTCTTCGCATTGAAGATATGGCGACATCATTTGTATGGGGTAAGCATGACAATCTATTCCGACCACAAGAGTTTGAAATACTTATTCACTCAGAAAGAGTTGAACATGAGGCAAAGAAGGTGGGTCGAGTTCTTAAATGATTATGACATCAATTTACAGTATAAGGAGGGTAAGGCGAATGTGGTAGCTGACGCATTGAGTCACCGAGCACACTCTCTCCATTCGCTAGTCTCTCATACTAGCTTGGTTGAAGAGGTGCGGAGTGCTCAGATGACAGATCAGTATATGGTGGAGATTAGACAGAAGCTTATTGATGGCACATTCGAGGGTCAGAAGTACGACTTCAGACTCCACGATGATGACCTGATTAGCTTAATGGCCGGTTGTGTACCGAGGAGTAGCGCTGAGCTGAAGGAGCGCATACTGAGGAATCCCTTGTTCTACGACATCGATTCACCCCGGAGCTTCAAAGATGTATAAGGGTATGAAACGTTATTTCTGGTGGGCTGGAATGAAAAGATGTGAATGATTATGTGTTGAGGTGTCTCACTTGTCAGAAGGTCAAGTTTGAGCACCGACGGCCTGGTGGTATGGTGCAGCCAAAGCAGTGCCTGAGTGGAAGTTCCATACATATCTATGGACTTCGTAGTAGGGCTTCCGCCTACAAGGGAGGTCTGAATAATTTGGGTTTGGTAGACCGACTGACCAAGGTGGCTCTATTCATACCGATGAAGGACACCTGGAAGTGGCTAAGCTTGCAGAGCTCTTCGACAGAGAGATTGTAAGACATCATGGGGTTTCGAAAACGATTGTATCCGACAGAGATACCAGATTCTTATCGAGGTATTGGAGATCCACACGAGAGGCACTGGTACCGAACTGAAATTGAGCACAGCGTTTCACCCACAGACAGATGGTCAGAGTGAGCGCACCATCCAGACACTTGAGGATATGTTACGTGCATGTGCACTTGACTTTCAGACCAGCTGGATTGATAAGTTACATCTGATCGAGTTTAGTTACAACAACAGTTACCATGCTTCGATCAAGATGTCTCCCTTCCAGGCATTGTACAGTAGACCATGCCGCACGCCTTTATGCTGGGATGAGTCGAGTGAGACGGTCATTATAGGACCAGAGTCTGGAACAGGTTCAGGCAGAAGTTCGCCAGATCCGGGCTAACATGAGAGCAGCTCAGGATAGACAGAAGTCGTACGCTGATGTGCGCAGACGTGACCTGGAGTTCGCCGTAGGCGATCAGGTATTTCTTCGTTTGGTGGTATCCCCATGAAGGGAGTATTTCGTTTTGGCCAGAAGGGCAAGTTGAGCCCGAAATATGTGGGTCCTTATGTTGTGACGGAGCGGATCGGCCCGGTAGCTTATAGACTTGATTTACCCGCCGAGCTGGGCAAGGTACATGATGTATTTCATGTGTCCCAGTTGAAGAAGTATATGTCTCATCCGTCTCATGTGCTTCAGCCTGAAAGGCTAACCTTAGAGACGACCATGCGATCAGTGGAGACTCCCGTACAGATTCTGGATACTAAGACGAGACACTCACCATAAGTCCGTGAGACTGGTGAAGGTCCTCTGGTCTAACCAGGACGTTGAGGAGGCCACTTGGGAGCTGGAAGATAAGATGAAGGCGAAGTACCCGTCATTGTTTACTTCTTAGTGTTTATATGTATAGGGTACGGGGCGTACCCCTTTTAAGGGGGGTAGAGCCGTTTCGGTTATGGTTGTGTGCGACATGTATTATATACATTGTCTAGGTTATGTTGCAGACCGTTGAGTCTGAATGGTATTATGAGGTTTAAACCTTGATTCCGATGTGATGTAAGTATGATGGTAATGATGATAATGTTGGTAATGTTGTTTTGGGAAGCATTGTTTTATAAGGGTTCCCCGTGTTCTAATATTAAGATATGTGGGAAGTGTGAACTTTGGGGACAAAGTTCTTTTAAGGGGGGTAGATTGAAATACCCCAAACCTAGTATGTTGTTTAAACATTAAAACATGATTTATTAACAAGAAAATGTCTTAGAAACATTAGTAAACAATTTAAACCATAAAGAACACAATTAAATACCTTAAGGTCAATATGGGCTAAAATGTGCTCTAAGCTTGGAATAAGCTTGGGTAAGACCTAATGAACTTACCAAGACCTTATTTATATGTTAATGAACATATTAAATCAATTACCAAAGAAAACCAAGCTTGAAAACAAGTTAAACACAAAATGTTCTTTAAGAAGTCTTAAAGCACATTTTTGAAAAATTGTCTTGTAAATGAGTTTTGAGTGGCTAAATGTCCATCATTACTCTTAAATATATGTGTACTATATAATATCACATTTGGGTGGCTATATCAATGGGAAATCAAAAATTTCACTTCTATGTGCCTTGTTTTTGTGGATAGTGATTTTTATAAGCTAGTTTGTAACATAGGTATCATAAGTAATTAAATTGACAAATAAGACTAAAGTACCCTTATGTAATAAAGGGGGCCAGTTTTCTTAAGTGTGGTGACTCACCACTCTCTTGTTAACATGTTAAATAAATAAATGACTACTTAAGTTACTATTTGCTTTAAGTACAAATATCTTCTTAAAGCAAATTCTATCTTCATTCTCTCATTTCTTTCTCATTTCACACGTTCCAACCTTCTTCTTCCTCTCTCTTGCTGTTCTCTCACGGTAATACCACCACCACCATTAAAACTCAAGCTTTGACCTCTTGTAAAATCTAGCTCACTTAACCAAATCAAAAACAAACACCACCATTCTTTCCTCTCATCAAGCTCTTCATTTCTATCTTCTCAAAACTTCAAGAGCCCCATTTCGGTGCCATGGAGTTCCACCATTGAAGGAGCTTGAGCTTGTCTTTCCACATATTATTGATTCTTTGCTTCTAGGTAAGGAATCTCAAAGAAAAATCAAGTTTCCTCCATGTTTGTGTTGTGACCGAAAATACTCATTGATGGAGCTCTTTGTGTGACTTTGTTCTAGCTTAATTCCAATCTCTTATGGACTAGGTGGAGTCCTCTCTTCATAGATATTCAAACTCTCTTCAAAGATCAAGGTAAAAAAAGTACATTAATGTTTTTGAAACAATGTAAATCTAGGGTTTACAATGAGATGAAGCTTAAAGCTTGAATACTCATTATGTTGTTTGTACAATGTATAGAACTTGACAAGGAATCAAATACCTTACCGGTTTTATAAGGAAACAAGAAAGAAGTTTGTTTGGAAAAGAGGTAAAAATACTAACCTAATGTTGTTTAATGCCTTAGGAGAAATGAGCTTATAATGCTTGTCAAAACTACCTAAAGAGCAAATGGTGAATGACTTAGTAAAGTGTTCTCAAGGAGACTAGTAAAAGAACATATATGTTGTTGTATGTATTTGCAGGTCAAAGGCATATATATTGTGGAAATTCAGTGTTTATGATTTAAGCACTTTAAGGGCCTAAGAGCCATGCATTTTAAGGGCCTAAGTGCCAAGCAATTTAAATTATGCATTATATTGTAATGTAGTGTGATTTGAGTGAAGTTTTGTGTATGAGAGTGTTCTTTGTGATCTTAGGTGTTCTTGTGTTGTTAATGGAGAAAACAATGTGTTTTGGTTTAGTAATGTTCTAGGAGAACCCATGTCAAAATTTAGGAAATGTGCAAGAAGTTCTAGGTATTAGTGTAAGGCTTGGTGAACTAGAAAATTTTAGAAAATGACTAAGTGTTGTACACGAGAAGAAACTAGGTCCTAAGTTGTTCTAGGTAAACAAAAGGACTTAGACATCAACTAGGGTTTAGGTGGGTAAGAAATGATGGTTAAGAGATGATGTTAAGATGAGGAGAAAGCATTTTGGGATAGTAGTTTTCATAGGTAAGAAACATCATTTAGAAACCTAATGTAAAATGTTATAAGTGTTAGTGAATTGATAAGGAAAAATGAGTAACAAGTGAAACATGGATTTAGGGTGTTTAAGATGATATTTAGACATTAGAATATACCTAGGACATTTGGTAAAGTATACAATTAATGGAGGTGGAGAACTAAGGTAACAACATTTGAAAAATGACATTTTATCATTCTGTAGGTTTGGTCAGGGACCTAGGTTATGGTTAAAGTTCCGGACCAGGGGTGTAAAATAGGCCGAGAGTCACATAACAATGTGGTCCGGGACTTGGGTCTTGTACAAGGACCCGACCACCCCCTGAATTACCCCGAGAGTTGAGTTAGCATATGGTCCGGGACTTAAGTTAGGGACCAAGTCCCGGACCACTAAAAACTTGGTTTTTAGGTTATTAAATGATGTCTAATGATAGGGATAAGTTAGTAAATATTACAAGGTTATATAAGACATGTTAGGAGTGTTATAATGACATTTTAAAAGATGAGAAGTTAAAACAAAATGTGGAAATGTGATAACTAGAAATGTGAAGTAGATAATGTTAACAATGGACTAGTGCGTTAATTAACCGACGTTACTAAATGTGTTTAGGATTCTCTCATGGTGGAAACCAGTCGAGGAAAGGACCAAGGTATGGTTTTCTTGTAGTTGTGTCTACCGGTTTACACCGGCTTGGGTGTTGTTTGCTTTTCTGTGTGTTACGACCTTATAAGATTAAGGCATGAAAAGAGTTTACGGTTGTTATATATTATGATGTTGTATTATTGTGACTCCCTTCCTTGGTGTGTCTAACAAGACCTAAACACTTGCTTGTGTGTGACTTAACAATATATTGTGATCACTAACAAGTGCTAACCGGGGGAGTGAGGAGTCCGGTCATGTTCCGGCCACGCGTGTGAGGACGGGAGTCGATGTCATATCCGGTTCGGCTCTCTTGGGTATGTATAGGTTGTATTCCAATTTGGTTTCAACCTTCCCTTAGCTTATCCAAAGCTAGTTTACTGACTCACGTCGGGCCACACGGGCATACAAATGTTATTTCGGTGTGCTTGGGATTACTATATCCGACACACCTTGGGTATAAGTTAATCGTTCGATATAACTGGACGGTAACGAGGTTGGTAACGAGCTTAGCATGAGATTGGCATTAATCTCTAGGCTCACTATGTATACTAACAATGGTGGAAGGTTCCTTGTGTAAACCGGTTTCATGGTGTTATGTATTGTTGTGGTGCTATGCAATTTCCCTTGCTATGCTATGGTGTATATTGTTGGATGTTTAAAATGAATGCCATGTTATCAT
The DNA here is from genome assembly GCA_023374045.1 of Limonium bicolor. Classification (NCBI taxonomy): domain Eukaryota; kingdom Viridiplantae; phylum Streptophyta; class Magnoliopsida; order Caryophyllales; family Plumbaginaceae; genus Limonium; species Limonium bicolor. Next base: position 19,973,827 of record CM041780.1, read on the forward strand.
GACAATTGCTTGCGCGTATCCCGGTAGCCGATGGGCTGCGCGTTAACCATACCAGCAAAGGTTGCTGACCCCCTCGAGGGCTCCATATTTTTACTGCAGGAAGAGGATCGAAGAAGCGGAGTGGCTCTAGATCCTAGGTCGTTGATGTACTTTTGGTTATTTTGGTTGTTGAGCCCGGGATGCGCCTGTGCTCCCGAGGCATTACGTTTGGGTACCGTTTGTTAAACAGTAGTGGATGTTTACAGTTGGTAGTTGTGATGTAAATTAAATACTCGGTATTGTTGGTTATGTATATATGTGGATGTTAGGACCTATGCTCGGGAGTCTGATCATCAGACCGATACACTTGTATTTATTCTGCCTAGTTAACCACGTGGGTGGTTAACGGCGTTGTAACACCACAGCGTTAGTTATTGTTTGGTTGGTTATTTCCGCTGCGATTTCGGTAGTTGGTAGGGGCGTTGTAGGGGTGTTACACCCTCTCATGGCCCCCAAGCTAACGGGGCTACGACGACTAATTGTCGATAGCATGGAAATTGATTACATACACAAGCATAATATGAAGTGCAATAACAATAACCACTGATGAACATGTATAGTTCACAAACAATGAACGACTCAAGCGTTCCCTTAACAAGTGGGTTAGTAGCCCCCTCCTTAGTCCTCATTTCCTTAAACTAGTTCCTTACCTTACCTTAATCTTAATCCCAACTTATTCTCAGTATACAAACCGTTCCTGGAAGGGATTGGTTGCAGCTTAATTCGAACCTGGCATTTAGGTGATCCCACCGCACCATCTTAATACCACCTACTCTGGACGGGAGTCCAGCGTAGCTGAGCCGGCAACCGGCCCTAGGCTACAAGTCCGAAGACAAGTCCTTAAGCGGAGGGCGGATCTGATTCAGATACCGACCCCCTTTCCTCAGCATGCATGACCGGAGATCGGTCCCGGGTTTCCTCACTCAAGTTCCAGTTAGTAGAAAACTTAATCACCACGTGCTAGCTAAGCCTTGACGGGCATTAACCAACAACCACCAAACTTAACTCTTATTCTAAATCAATAAGTACTAAACTTGGTTAGTAACAATCTCAAGTCTCGCGGGTTAGTGCAAAGATAACACATACACAACGAGAACATATATAACCGGTTGCATGCTTTATCTTGGTTTAGTCATAGCAATTAAACAGATAGCACACAAGCCAAGGGACACCTCGTTAGCAAGCAGGTCACAAGAAAGATTGTATCGTTCACCGTTGGCCGTTCGGTTGCTTAATCTCTTCCGGAGTCCAATCTCCAAGTCCTAAAACATCCATTCAGTTTTAGGTTGTTAATCACTTAACTCACTTCAACTTACTTATCTTACTTAACTTACCTAACCCTTAATGATTCCAACCTAACACCTCTTAAGTCTTACAACTTAATCTTACAAACTTAATCTTAAACTTTTAAGTTTATTCTTAACTTAATCCCTTAGGTCTTTATACCTCTAATCATCATTGCCCCCTTAATGGGGTACCATTAATACCACTAATCTCTCTTAGGGGTTTTTTTTTAAGTCTTAAGGGTCGTCCGACCCACCGTCCGACCCACCCTCTGGGTCGGACCCTTCCAGTAACTTTCAGGTTTGAAAGACTCTACATGTCCGACCCACGTCCGACCCAACCAACTGGGTCAGACCATTCCAGAAATTTTCCATCTTCTAAACCTCCCATGTCCGACCCATGTCTGACCCAACCTTATGGGTCGGACCATTCCAGAAATTTGACCGCCCTTAAAAATGCACCCGTCCGACCCATGTCCGACCCAACCTTATGGGTCGGACCATTCCAGAACCTTTCCCTGCCGTTAAACAGAGGCCGTCCGACCCAAACTTGGGTCGGACCCCTGGGTCAGACGCCTCCAGAACATGCCCAAACATTGTCAAATCTTTACCAAACTTTTCCTCAACCCTTCCAATGTGTTCTAACATCATTTAGACCCTTAAACCCACCTTAGATCATCCTCCAAACTCATTAAATCATCCTCCAAAGATCTTCCCAATCCTTTACTCAATTCTTACCACAACTACTAACACTTAGCATTTATTCCTCTCCTACATTTCAACATCCCTTTCACCTAGCCCTTCTACTAGCCAAAGTTCCCTCCTTATGAACTTGGCCACACCATATACACCACTTTCATCTATCTTACACTTTCCAAGGTTTTCCTTAAATTCTAAACTCTAGTTTCTATCTAAATCATCTCAAGGTTTCACACTCAATCACATCAAACTTACCAAGGTTTCCTAGCTTCTTCTATCAACATTGACCTAAGTCCTAAATACCCAAATACATTCTCTTGATTCCTAAATCCTTCATAGTAATGCCTAAATCATTATAACTCATTAAAACACTTTATCTCACCCCTTTTTCATCAAGACAGCCTCTAAAACTTCCTAGTACTTCCTTAGTCATTAAATTCTCTTAGAACATCTTAAACACTTAAGTTCTCCTTTAAATTTTTGCCATGGGTTCTCTAGTATATAGTACATCCTAACACTTGGTTTTTCTCCATCAAACAACCAATATCTCTCAAATTCTCATCACAACACCTTCACACACAATTTACACCAAAACTACACTACATCATCATATAGTGTAAAAACTTAAATACTTGGCACTTAGGCCCTTAAATGAAAATAATCTTAACCACTGAATTTCCACATATATTTGCCTTTAACCTGCGAATACACACAACAAGGCTCCCATTGAAATAAAATGCTTCTTGTAATTCACCTCGATATTCTTAAACTATCTCTTTTTCCTCATTTGCTCCTTAGTCACAAGTTCACACACATGATCATTGTTTCTCCTAGGTCATATATAGCCCTTTTATAATGTAAGCTCTACACTAAACTCATCACATATCTTAATCCCATTCCCTTAAACAATAAAACACCTTAAGGTAAGTAATTTACCTTGTTCTTTTACAAGCTTTATAAGTTTTCTTCCTTAGGTTTTTCGTTGCTCAATCTCGGTCACCAATATATATCTCCTTGCCAATGTTCTAACCAATATCCAATGACTCCAATGCGTACTAGATAATACATTAACCCTAAGGAACAAACCCTAGGTTAAAAATGTGCTTTAAGGTATTAAGGTGATTGTTTTACCTTGGTTTCTCAAGACAAGCTTGGATATGAAGCAAGAAGGACCCCCTAAATCCTTTGAAGAGTAGAAAACAAGCTAGAACAAGGCATTAAAATGAAGCCTCATGAGCATGTATTTTCGGTTATGAAGAAAAGTGATGGAATCCTAGATTTTCTTACACTTTCTTTACCTTAAGAGAATGGAGAAGCCAATGGAGTCTCCAAACTTGAATTTCCTCCTCTAATGGTGGTTTGGCTTGGCACCAAATCAAAGCTCTTGGAGTTTTGAAAAGATAGAAAGAGAGAGCTTGAGCTAACTAAGAGGAATATGTAATTTGTTTTGGTTTTGGAGCTAAAATGAGTAAGTTTTGTGCAAGAGAAGGTGGAGCTAGCATGGAGATGTGCTTCACGTTAATGGAGAAGGGAGAGAGAGCAAGAAAATCGTGGGAACAAGAGAGAATGAAGAGGTGAGGAGAGAGGTGAGTAAAATGAGATATTTATCTTTGTAAAGTGAATAGTAGTTTTGCTTTATAACTCTTTATTTACTTAATGACTCATAAAGGTGGTGACTCACCTTATAAAAAACCGGCCCCCATTAAGTAACAAGGGTACCTAAGTCTTTGTTGACCAAATAACTCACTTATATTGACTTATGTTATAAACTAGCTTAATTAAATTACTATTCACAAAACAAGGCACATTGTTGTGAAATTTTTGATTTCCCATTGATATAGACTTCCAAATGTGATACTATTAGTACACATGTTAATTAAAGAGTAATGATGGACATTTAGCCATTCAAAACTCATTTACAAGACAATTTTTCAAAAATGTGCTTTAAGACTCCTTAAAGCACATTTTGTGTCTTAACTTGTTTTCAAGCTTGGTTTTCTTTGGTAATTGATTTAAAATGACCATTAGGATATTACTAAGGTCTTAGAACAATATTTGGGTACTCTCCCAAGTCTCTCCAAGCTTAGAGCACGTTTTTGCTTAAACTGCTCTTTTGGTGTTTCCTTATGTTTTCTTTGATTAGAAATGTTTCTTAATGTTTCTAAGGCATTATTTAGCCTCCTTATAACTTAGTTCATCTTTTAAACACCATATCTAAGTTTGGAGTATTTCAAGGATACAGGGCATGAAGAAATCATACCTTTCACCGTTGGTTTACTTTATCGGCTGTTCCCTTGCTCCACAGTTCCTTATTTGTTCCTCGAGTCCTAGTCTCGAACCAATGACTACATGCCAAATGGTTCAATCAATTCTAAGAATTACAATACATTCATAGCTACTACTCCCGTGCTTACCCCGTTGTCCCATTACTTTGGTTTAACTCAAAGTTCTTATACTTTCCACTTCTTAATTAATCCTCTTACTTGTTTCCCATTTACATACTTACTTCTTTACCACTGGTGTCACATTAATGGTGTATTACTAAGGTCCTTTACTAATGTACTTACCTACTTGTATACATACATATGATTACTATGTTACTATTATTATTATATTTTTTTTATAAGTTGGGGCCGTCTGACCCACCGTCCGACCCAACCTATGGGTCGGACCATTCCAGTAAGTTTCGGTTCTGTTGTCCAGACTCCGTCCGACCCACTGTCCGACCCAGACTCTGGGTCGGACGAAGTCAGTAACTTCGACAGGAAAATTTTGCCCGTCCGACCCATGTCCGACTCACGGGCCCTGGGTCGGACCGTTCCAGAAAGGTTCATTGTCGTTGCTTAAGCCCCGTCCGACCCACTGTCCGATCCAGGCTCTGGGTCGGACGGTAGCAGATTGTGCTACAAACCTTATTTTTCCTTCCCAATTTCACCCATTGCTTCCCCAATCTTCCTACATGCATCCTAACATGTTTTAGTACTATTTAAACATTCCAAATCACCTTAATTCATCCACCAAATCCATTACTAAATCTATCAAACAACATACACAATTCCCTCACTTCTCTTCCAACACTTGTAGCAGTTTTTGTTACACTTATGCTACAGATTTTAAAACTCAATCCTCACATCCAATACTTCTACTACCAATACCATTACTAGCATCCCAAATACATTTCCAAGCCATTACATTACTTATACCCAAGTTCAACTCTCCTCTTACCAACTCTTGCACACTAATTCTTCCTAGTTCTACAATGCCATTTAATACCCCTTTGCTACAGATTTTGGTTCCTACCTCCTCCATACATAATTTACTCTCCTAATGCCATTTTCAAGGCCTACAATGCATTGCCTCTCCTCTTCAAGTCCAACACTCACTCCCTAGGTCATGTACATAAGTTCTCCTAGTTTCTCCAGCACCATTCAACAACTCCTACTACAGATTTTTCATTCTTTCATTCCCTTACCACAACTACTACTCATAGTTATTAAACATCTCTACTAACTCCAATACACCCTTGGTTTTCCCATTCACCAAGTCCTCCATACATGTACATATCCCTACCAATGTTTTGCCATAGTTCATCTACATTCCTCACTTATCCCCTTATGTACTTTCTCATCAAACTCATTCCTAATCTAGCCAAACCACAAGGGTTCTACCAGCACACATACATTATAAATTCCTCAATACTTTCTCAATCCACAATTCCAATACACATACACAATACACTTGGCCCCAAGGCCTACAATTCACATACTAGTTCGAAAATACCCAAAATTCCACAATTACATTACCAATACATTATTTGGGTTCTTTAAATTGGTTTACCAATTCCCATTACTCTAATGCATTTAAACTTAGCCTTTAAGAAAAGGGCTCTTACCTTAAGCTCTTATTTCCTCTTTCCTTTTCCTCCTCCTCTCCTCTCTTCCTTGTACAATTCGGTCACATGGGGAATGGAGTTGCCAAACTCCATTCCCATCACCCAAAGCACACATAAACAAGTGCAATTAAAATACTAACCCTTAAATTAATGCTAGTTCATTGAAATGCTTAAAGCAAGTTTCTAGGGTTTACCTTTGGGGTATGTTAGGAGGGGTTTTAGCCCTTGGTTCAAGAAGGAGAATCTACCACCATTGCAAGGTGAAGTTGATGCTCAAAAGAGAGAGAGAGAACACAAGGCATTACAATGGGCAAAAATCGGTTACACAAGGAGGTAGAGAAAACTTGAGTTTTCATGAAGATTTTTACCTTGTTGGAAAGAGGAGACTCTAAGCTACCCATTGGTGTGCTTTTCTCTTAAAATGGGGAAAACCCATGGAGATGAAATTCATCCTTTTCGAATTTTGAAAAGAGGGAATGATAGAGGAGGATGAAGGGATTACAAATATGTGATTATTTTTGAGTTTGGAGCTTGCATGAGGGTGGAGCATGAGGATGAAGAAGGGAAGCCATTAGAGCTTCTTGTGGAGCTCCAACATCGCAGCAGCCAGAAGAGAGAGGGAGAGAAAAATCGATGGTGGAGAAGAGGGTAGGAGGAGATGAGGGAAATGAGAGAATGAGAGGTGAGAGAGTGTTATTTACCTTTTTGTACTTTTACTTTTTGCTTTATGATTTACTTATTTGTTAACTAGTTACATGTGTGTGTGAGGGGTTATTTAACCCATTAAAAACCGGCCCCCCTACAGTTACACTAGTTGGAGCGTTTTTCGTCTTTTACAGAAAACACTCGTTATTTTACCCGATTTAGGTACTATTCACTAACTGAGCCCGTTTTCCGGAATTTTCTCGTTTCTTTATTTTTATTGGTTATTAAGCTTCCATAAATGCTTAATAATATTTATTTAATGATTTATAATTTTTACGGGCCCGTTTGACCACTCAAAGTCACGTTCTCGGGTTTTCTCGAAAAACGTGCTCTAAAGCTCTATTAGCGTTTTAATTCATTATTTGGATCCGTTTTCTCCGGGAGTTGTTCCCATATATTATTTAGGTCTTATTAAACCTTTGGAATCCATATAATATGCTATCCGGGGTCTCATACCCCCTATGGTTATTTAACACTTATTTAGCGTTTTTCGCTTTTTAAGCGTTTCTTCATTTCTTTTGGATTTATTTTTCCTCGCCAATACTGCTTAAGCATTATTAGGATCTTAAACAAGATTAGAATAATCTTAATCACTATATTTAAGTTTGGGGTATTTCAATCTACCCCCTTAAGAACTTTGTCCTCAAAGTTGCTCGAGGTCATAAGATTACTATACTTACTCGTCCATACTTGTCTAACGCCAAAGCCATACATTCTTCCTCCTTACCAATCCCAAATCTGTTACTCAAGGTTCCTACATACTACCATATCATACCATACTAATGCACAATAATTACTCCAATCCACATTACCACCGACCATCCGGTTCCTCATTACCAATTTATGCATACGCAGAGTGCAAAGCTATTCCCAAAGCAATGCAATACACATTACAATCCCGCAGGCACTCAGGTCATCTAGACACAGGACTCCTCTATGTCCCGCTGCCCTTGGAATAATACAACATGATACACTGATGTCTTCTCCGATATAAGCTTCCAACAATTGCTTAGTCTCCATTCTATGGAAAATCCTTCCCAACGGCTACTTAGAAATCCTAAAACATACAACTCCAAATTCCAATTTATATTTATTACTTCTATCCTAAGCGTGATTCTTGTGACCACTAAAGGGGAGCTTCAAGAATCGTTCGACCCTGATGTGATCAGCACCAGTGTTGAACTATCTTTCCACTCCAATTTGTGTTCGGTTTCCCTTGATCTGATCAGATCAAGTTCGACTTCCCACGTCAGTTTCAAACAAGCAATTAATTAGTTGTTTTCATTTTCTATCTTTTTTACTCTTTCTAGTCGTGATACGAGTTCATACATCTCCAAGGGATGGAATCAGTCCGTCAATCATCCTCACTCTACTTCCCGAATGCTTTACTCCATGGTTCAATACCTAAATGCTCATTTCATCAACCTTCATTACTTCCCTCCATTACTCTCCATCATTTCAATTATTCTAACTAGGGAATACTATACCTATGAGATTTAGTTGTCCTCAATTTGCTTCAAATAATTTACCTACGATTCCACTACTCGTAACTTCATTCATCTACTACTCTCATTCATTTCGTACTACTCTTCAAAGGCTACGATACTTGTGGAGCTCCGTCCACTATTCATTACTTTTCTTTTACTAATACTCTTACATTGGTGTTACAAGATGGGTATATTCATCCTATGGTATTTTCATGTCTAATGCCTAGTTACCATAATTACAATATGAATGAGTACTTATGTTTATTTAACATAGTATCAATCATCAATTTGGTTCTCATTTGTGCTATGCACATTACGGTTTATGTGTTTTATTCACAAAACTTATATTAAGCGGTTTTCGCTCTACCCCCCTTAAAAGGGATTACGCCCAGGTAATCTACCATATGTTATTATTATTAAACATTGGTTTAATCAGTTTGGGCAAACTGAAGCATTTAGCTTCACTACGGTATACTATATAATATGCTCTGGTCAACAGGGTCTTAACCATACCAATGGTTTAGTCTTTGCACCAAGAGTTCCTATATGAGTTTATTTAACTCATATTTAATTCGGTTCTAGACTAATCGGCTTCAAGGCATTAATAGCCATTCTGCTATACTTACTAGGTATATTATCTCCTAGCTAGGGCCCACTAGCTTCTGCTGCGCGACCTTGATAACTCGGGTTATTCACCCTTCTTGTTATCCTTAATGTGCTATACATCACCTTCTTATCCGTCGATTATGGGAATAAGGTTTACTAAACAAATGCGGTATTCTTTTACCGTGTTTGAACTTGATGGGTTTAAGATTTATAACCAGCTCTCTGGTAACCTATTGCACATGCTCTTTATGCTTCCACGATTATTCATTAAGTTCCTCCGACTTATTGTCGGGCGAGGTTAAGTCACTACTTAGTTGTAGTGCTTCCTCTGTTGTCAATAGCTTCTGGATTATACCAGTTCTTCTGGTTCATACAAGTCTTTTACTTGTATGACCTTGCATTTTCTATGTGTCGGTCCTTGTGACTTTGTTATGTCTCCTTTCACCTTTATTCCAACGGAATTCACATCTCGTGATTGTTAGTGTGTTTCACACTCTTCGTGCTCCTTTGGCCTTAGGCCGCACGGTCTGTTGCTAAGAATGCTTGACTGGCTTATGCCATGTTTGTTGGTGAGAAGAAGGGTTTACTACGATTTACATTTTCCATATCCCTAGCCATCCCATTATATCATTAGCTGCACAAGTGCCATACCAAAACACTCAGTCATACAGAGTGCAGAGGCGTAAACGCTTGATAGTATGTCACTTATGCGATAGGAAGGAATATTTCTGACTGTCTTCCATACTTATTCTTCATGTCATTATCTACTTCCTCATAGGGGTCGCTTGTTGCGCACCGTATTCTTACTCATTGTACAACATTGTTTTTACTGTTTCTGTTACTGCCGTAGTTCCTCTTTACTTATTGCCATTATCATTGGCACCATTTCCTTATGGTGTACATACACTAGGAGGTTCCTAGTTCATATGTATGACAGTTGTCGTAGTATACCGCAATACTATTATCTTCCCCTTGTGGGGATGTTTTATTTCAATTTAGGTTTCATGTGCAGGTTAGCTTACCTCACATTACTTCCTCATTCATGATATAGTTTGCCAAATAACTTGGTTTATCGGGTTACAAGCTCTCTTGAGCGTTGGTCATTCATGGTGTGTAGTGTGCACACACATTGATTGTTTTTGACAATTACTGTCTCCATAGTGCTGAGCATTGGTTATAGGCTCTAGCGGTGTAGTTCTACTCGTATGTACATCACCGGGACATCCCAAGAAACTTCGAGGGTTTTCCGGTCCCGTTCTCCAATTGGAGGGTATTCTATCACTAACAAGTGAAGGTTCTTGTTGAGGGGTTGCCTCCACTCATAGGTCTCATGACAAGGTTTATCATGTTGGTGTTTATACAACGGTTCACCACATGCTTGGGTGCATACGGAGTATGCTTGCTCTTTAAGTCGTGATGGTTTGGAAATCTCATTTCCTTATTCCATCGCCTCTTGGTAGTATTTATAAGCGTAGGCTTTACTATTATAATAGATGGAAGCCTTTCCAAGGGTTCACATCTTCACCACATTGGTGGTCTTTGGCTAACGAGGGATACCTTCCCTTGGGTTTCTCATAGTGTCCAAGTGTGGACTAGGCCAATGTTGGCATCATCATGATTCTCATGCCCCTGTGTTACCATTGCTACAGAATGCATGAAGGAAAATTAAGAGTTTGTCTACTGTATACTAGGGTGATGCTCTAGTGACAGTGACATTGAGATAGCCATCAGTCCAATCCACTCATAAAGTTGGGTTTGAATTGATGGTCCAGTTGTTGATTTCTTGTCGTATGAGACAATACCACTTGCAAGTCTTGCTAACAACTGGTGCAGGTTTTGCAACCGTTTAAGTTCATATAACGTATTTGGTTTACGGCTTCTGAGCCGTATTGCTTCAAGCTATGCCCTTTGCAAGCTGCTTATACATGTCTCCACTCCATGTATACCGTCATAGGTTGGAGATATTATTGGGCTCCATGGTAAGTCGTGGCATCACGCTTCCGTTCATAGGAGACTCTTAGGCAACCTGGTGCTGATCAGTGCCTTTTGTAGACTAGGGTATTTCCTGTCAAGTGAAATCCCTTCGGTGTCTTAACCGAGTTTCGTTCCAGCTCCTGTATTCTTATCTTGACGCTTTGTTTGACTGTTGTTAATCCAGTCACCCTCAAGGATTGCTCCTGGGTGTTGTAAAATTATGCCGTTACATCCGGCTAACGTTTATGATATGTTGTCCACTGTACCATCTTGTGGTATCGTACTTGAGTTGTCCCTTTTTGGGTTATAACATCTCCCGTTCTTGGGTAGACTGTTTACACTTGCTCCTAGTGCTTAAGACTAGGTTTGATATCCCCTTCAATGATGGAGTATACTTGTGGTAATCTTGGGGTTGCTCTTGGGAATTCCGCCCCGTTTGTTGAGCATTGTTAGGTTCGCGTTAGGCATTCGCCTTACTGTGTTCAGGCTGGGTATTCCATCCAGCTGTCAGGTAGTCGCTTGGATTATTTGAGACATATCCAATGTCTATACTTACTAGTATGTGCTCTTTGCACTTCCTAGTTCTTATTCCTTATCTTCAGATGGATTCTCTGAGTTCCTTTATACTTGATCATCTGAGGTGTCCAGCTGTTCTGATTTGAACTCACTCATGGTCCGTAGAACGGAGTTGACTACTTCCCGTGTGTCGCACACTACATGTATACATACGTGGGGTACCTTGTTGATACGTTACCACTTACCCAACTATATGTCAGGCCCGCAAGCTCCTTCGGAGTGCGGTTGTCCCACATCCCGTAACGGGTACACTCGTAGTGTTCGTCACACGCCTAGGTGAAGTATTCTATTGTCAACTCCTCTTGTATCATTCTTTGTTACTCACCGTAATTCTGTTGGTTTTTGTTTTAAAGTCCAAGGTTTAAAAGAAAAGTTGTGGTTTGAAAGGAAAATCTGGGTTAAAATTGCGGTTCGGTGTTAAAAGGAGTCTCTCATGGCATAGCCATGTTTAGGTCTTGACTAAGTCTGGCTTCTCGCATACTGGTATGTTCTAATGAAGTGGTCGGGCCGTTAGGCCTTTCCAAGGTTCCATTCTTTCAGTGTCAGGATTGTGATCCAGTAGTCGCTTCTTTCGGTCTCATACATTACTATGTGTTTGTGGTGTATTAGTGTTCCTTTACATGTTCCTGTCCTTACTGCACTGCTGCTGTGGCAAGTGCGTGGTACTGTTGGTTTTTGGGTAATTCTGTACCAACCTTGGTATGGTTTCTGCTTGTATTTGATAGTCTTGTTGACTCTTCCCTGGATCTTATTGATTATGATTGGGATACTCGATCCTTTTAAGTAGCTTCTCATTGATCTTGACATGGTTGTCTTGGTCGGGGTACTTCTCCAATCCTTAGGAATCCCATTTATTTAGTTTTATGTTTTCCCTTGTTGCTCGTTCCCACTGGTTTACCGTGGTTATCGAGCCTTAGCTTGTTTAGGCACTACCCTTGTAGTCCTATCGGTTCATATCCCGTGGATATCCTTGTAGCTGTGTAAGCTATGTCGGCCAGGTATTGTAACCGTTTGGCGTCGTAGTTTTGGAACTAACCGCTTCGACTATGTCGTTAGTCAGCTAGCACACCGTTGGGGTATTATTCAAGTATTACCATCCCGTAGACTTGTGTCTCGGGTTCCGTTACTGCTACTGCTCCCTTTCATTCCGTTGCGCGGTTAGTGCTTCCTTTCCGCTGTTGGTTGGTTAGCTAGGTTTCGCGACTGCTGAGCACGTCGCCCCATGCTGTTGTAAGTTGCAGCCTCCATGTGATTGGAGTGCTCATCCTACCGCTATTAAGTGCGGGTATTGTTGTTCAACCGGGATCCATCCTCGGACTCCCAATTCTTGGAATCTACCACATGTCGGTTCTTGTTACTTGTGATTGCTTCACAACTGCCAGATCGGGTTTTTCCTTAGTATGAGAAGACCTTCCTTCTCTCTGGCGTCCTTTCCCAAGTTATACGATGGGGTTTGCAGCGGGCGGGACTGATATTGTAGGTATCCGGTACTCACCGGTGGTTCCTAACTAGCATATCTCTAATGCTAACACTCACCTTTAGCCCTAAGCTTCTAATTCCTAACTCGGTATTCTAAGCTCGGTATTTCCAGTCATCAAGCGATACTTCGCTCTGATACCACTTTTGTAACACCCCTACTATTAATACAAACATTACCGTCTAATCTCCTCGTGCTTCCCGAGTCACGCAGCGGATACATCCTTACATACAGCGGGTGATACAATGCCGTTAGTCACCCACGTGACTAACAAGGCTACTACTTCTACATACAGCATCGGTCTGATGGACCGGAATATCCGAGTGCTACACAATTACAATCTTCGCCACAATTACTAATTAGGTATTACCTTCCCATTCAATACAATACTCCATGAGTTCAATACATGCTAATACACCGAGTTTACTAAGATCCGTATACGAGTAGAATACCTCCCTCAATTCCATACATTCTCATTAAGAGTCTAACCACTACCCATTCCTCACAACTACCTACTTCCTAAGTACAAAGGGTGTGCTAATTAGTACACCTCTACATTTCTACTACTACTATCCAATGTAGTCACCGGTCTCGTGCCTTGACCATATCCTCTTCGGGTACCTGCACACTAAAACGTTCCCCCGAAGGGGTCAGCTTTCGCTGAGCATGATAACCGCATACCCCGCGTACTAGTGAGGGTACGCCGACCACTTGGTCAAATACATGCAGTTCTTTATTCATACATCATGCATACATGCTCTCATACACAATAATACAATGCTTATGCAAGGCATACGTACAAACACTCATTACATGCAAGGATTACAATGTAAACCATCCAATACATACTTACCTTCTTCCGAATTACACATACTCGTTACATACACAATATACAATACTTGTTAGCTTCATTGGTCCACCCGGGTTAATCGGGTGGAGGTTACTCTTTTACTCGTTACTCCATACATACGCATACATACTCATACTCATACGTACTTGCTTACTTTCTCTTACTCATGTTAAGTCGTCGGGACCTCCGGCCCGGGGAACTACTCGGTCCCACCACCAGGATTTACTTGGTTCACCAATCCAGGATGCTACCATTTAAGGATTTGGGCCGCGGACCAGTATAAGAACCAGGAATCGGATCCAACCTTTGTGTCTCCTCATCCTACGCGTGGCCGAAGCTATATCGGACTTCTACTCATTCCAGTTTACTCACTTAAGTTAGGAGTTAGGCAGTTAGGAATTAGCAGAAGTCATTCATACAAGCCACATACACAATTACAATGCTCAATACTCATTTATACGAAATACATACGATACTCAAGTACAATACAAGATTCGAATACAAGTCATCATCATTCATATGTTTCATGAATTATACAAACTAGTGTTCAAGACAATAAATATCAGGAACAAATAAGTCAAGCACAGATAAGTGCAATATAGTCTGATTCATGCATTTATCTTATTTAGGTGATCAAACAAGCACACAAATCGGGGTAACCAGAATAGGATACAGAGGATGAAGAAATCTTACCTTTCACCGTTGTTTTACTTTATCGGGTGTTCCCTTGCTCCATAGTTCCTTATTTGTTCCTCGAGTCCTAGTCTCGAACCAATGACTACATGCCAAATGGTTCAATCAATTCTAAGCATTACAATACATTCATAGCTACTACTCCCGTGCTTACCCCGTTGTCCCATTACTTGGTTTAAACTCAACGTTCTTATACTTTCCACTTCTTAATTAATCCTCTTACTTGTTTCCATTTACATACTTACTTCTTTACCACTGGTGTCACATTAATGGTGTATTACTAAGGTCCTTTACTTATGTACTTACCTACATGTATACATACATATATACTATGTTACTATTATTATTATTTTTTTTATAAGTTGGGGCCGTCCGACCCGTCCGACCCAACCTATGGGTCGGACCATTCCAGTAAGTTTCGGTTCTGTGTCCAGACTCCGTCCGACCCACTGTCCGGCCCAGACTCTGGGTCGGACGAAGTCAGTAACTTCGTCAACAGGAAAATTCTGCCCGTCCGACCCATGTCCGACTCACGGGCCCTGGGTCAGACCGTTCCATAAAGGTTCATTGTCGTTGCTTAACCCCGTCCGACCCACTGTCCGATCCAGGCTCTGGGTCGGACGGTAGCAGATTGTGCTACAGGCCTTATTTTTCCTTCCCAATTTCACCCATTGCTTCCCCAATCTTCCTACATACATGTAACATGTTTTAGTACTATTTAAACATTCCAAATCACCTTAATTCATCCACCAAATCATTACTAAATCCATCAAACACTCCCCTTACACTTCCCTCACTTCCTTCCAACACTTGTAGCAGTTTTTTGTTACATTTATGCTACAGATTTAAAACTCAATCCTCACATCCAATACTTCTACTACCAATACCATTACTAGCATCCCAAATACATTTCCAAGCCATTACATTACTTATACCCAAGTCCAACTCTCCTCTTACCAACTCTTGCACACTAATTCTTCCTAGTTCTACAATGCCATTTAATACCCCTTTGCTACAGATTTTGGTTCCTACCTCCTCCATACATAATTTACTCTCCTAATGCCATTTTCAAGGCCTACAATGCATTGCCTCTCCTCTTCAAGTCCACACTCACTCCCTAGGTCATGTATATAGGTTCTCCTAGTTTCTCCAACACCATTCAAACAACTCCTGCTACAGATTTTTCATTCTTTCATTCCCTCACCACAACTACTACTCATAGTTATTAAACATCTCTACTAACTCCAATACACCCTGGTTTTCCCATTCACCAAGTCCTCCATACATGTACATATCCCTACCAAAGTTTTGCCATAGTTCATCTACATTCCTCACTTATCCCCTTATGTACTTTCTCATCAAACTCATTCCTAATCTAGCCAAACCACAAGGGTTCGACCAGCACACATACAATATAAATTCCTCAATACTTTCTCAATCCACAATTCCAATACACATACACAATACACTTGGCCCCAAGGCCTACAATTCACATACTAGTTCGCAAATACCCAAAATTCCACAATTACATTACCAATACATTATTTGGGTTCTTTAAATTTGTTTACCCATTCCCATTACTCTAATGCATTTAAACTTTAGCCTTCAAGAAAAGGGCTCTTACCTTAAGCTCTTATTTCTCTTTCCTTTTCCTCCTCCTCTCCTCTCTCTCTTCTTGTACAATTCGGTCACATGGGGAATGGAGTTGCCAAACTCCATTCCCATCACCCAAAGCACACATAAACAAGTGCAATTAAAATACTAACCCTTAAATTAATGCTAGTTCATTGAAATGCTTAAAGCAAGTTTCTAGGGTTTACCTTTGGGGTGTGTTAGGAGGGGTTTTAGCCCTTGGTTCAAGAAGGAGAATCTACCACCATTGCAAGGTGAAGTTGATGCTCAAAAGAGAGAGAGAAAACAAGGCATTACAATGGGCAAAAATCGGTTACACAAGGAGGTAGAGAAAACTTGAGTTTTTCATTAAGATTTTTACCTTGTTGGAAAGAGGAGACTCTAAGCTACCCATTGGTGTGCTTTTCTCTTCAAATGGGGAAAACCCATGGAGATGAAATTCATCCTTTTTGAATTTTGAAAAGAGGGAATGATAGAGGAGGATGAGGGGATTACAAATATGTGATTATTTTTGAGTTTGGAGCTTACATGAGGGTGGAGCATGAGGATGAAGAAGGGAAGCCATTAGAGCTTCTTGTGGAGCTCCAAAATCGCAGCAGCCAGAAGAGAGAGGGAGAGAAAAATCGATGGGGGAGAAGAGGGTAGGAGAGAGATGAGGGAAATGAGAGAATGAGAGGTGAGAGAGTGTTATTTACCTTTTTGTACTTTTACTTTTGCTTTATATATTTACTTATTTGTTAACTAGTTACATGTGTGTGTGAGGGGTTATTTAACCCATTAAAAACCGGCCCCCCTACAGTTACACTAGTTGGAGCGTTTTTCGTCTTTTACAGAAAACGCTCGTTATTTTACCCGGTTTAGGTACTATTCACTAACCGGGCCCGTTTTCCGGAATTTTCTCGTTTCTTTATTTTTATTGGTTATTAAGCTTCCATAAATGTTTAATAATATTTATTTAATGTTTTATAATTTTTACGGGTCCGTTCGACCACTCAAAGTCACGTTCTCGGGTTTTCTCAAAAACGTGCTCTAAAGCTCTATTAGCGTTTTAATTCACTATTTGGATCCGTTTTCTCCGGGAGTTGTTCCCATATATTATTTAGGTCTTATTAAACCTTTGGAATTCATATAATATCCTATCCGGGGTCTCATACCCCCTATGGTTATTTAACGCTTATTTAGCGTTTTTCGCTTTTAAAGCGTTTCTTCGTTTCTTTTGGATTTATTTTTCCTCGCCAATACTGCTTAAGCATTATTAGGCTATTAAACAAGGATTAGAATAATCTTAATCACTATATTTAAGTTTGGGGTATTTCAAACACAATTTGGCAAACCACAACCTACTAAGAGAGATTGGAAAAGGGAATATATGACTATGTTAAGAAAACTGCAACCAACATGATCTAGTACCAACAGAGTAAAAGTGAAACAGAATATCCAAACTTCACCTAAGACCTAGTCGCACAGAGACAGAGTCAATCCAGAACATAACCAGAGTGACCCGTTCGTAGAGAGACGGGATTCACTACTTCCCCCTTTTTGCTATCATCAGTAAGAGAAGTTTGCAACAGAGTCTAAGTCAATCCGTACATTAAAAAATAAATAGAGTGTATCCATAACGCAAACATACTCATGGACGACAAGGGGCAAGAAGTATTGTCATATTCCACAATACCTTTCATTGCCACATACTCATAACTTGTAATGATCGCTGTTGCATTGCATTGTATTTTTGAAGACTTTATAGCTCTATATTTGCAATGCATAGATATTTAATAAGTTAAGCACACAGGGACTGTCTCCATCCCCCAGACTTTTCTCTCCACCCATGTAACAGCTTTGGGCCAACTTTCCCAGGTTTCGCATCCTTAGGAAGTTAGGTGATAAAGCACCCTTAAAGGCTTAATAACCGAGTGGACGAGGTCCGTTTTGATTCAGGAGAAACAAGTTAGCGGAGTACCTTGCCTTTGTCCTCTCCCTTCTTCTTCTTCTTTTTTAAATGAAAATCGCTAAGGGATACAAAGAACAGACACAGTCTATCGATATGAGAACACGGATTGACTCAAACAGTATGCAAACAGCACCTACTAATTATTACAACCAAGGGATAAGAGAGATTATCGTCTTCCGTTGATTGAGTCATTCCGAGTGCTGAACGGAGTGCCTCGAATCTGGTGGTAGGAAGAGGCTTGGCAAAGATATCTGCTAGCTGATCCTCTATTGGAACAAAGTCAAGTTGAATTACCTTTTTCTCAACACAGTCCTTCGAGAAATGAAAACATATTTCAATGTGTTTGGTTCTTCAATGTGTTTCCAGAGATTTTAAATGCACAATTATTATCACAGAAAATACCAATTTGATCTCAGCAAAATTTTGCTTTGTAGAGGACCAAGAGTCTAAGCATAGACAAAGGTATTTTGCATTGCTAGATGTACTCTTTCGATCATGGAGGGAATCTATCCAGTCAAAATCACTAAAACCAGATAAAGTAATATAGGGGAACGAAGGTACCATAGATGAAGTTGACTGGTTCCTTTTAAGTATCGAAAGATTTGCTTGACCACCTTGAGATAAGACTGATTGGGTGCTGCTTGAAAGCGAGCACATAGACAGACTTGGTCGTCCGAATTGATGGTATTTAGACATTTCTTGTACATATTGCCTTCTTTGCGTCCTGTGGCTCTAGAGATCCTGTACGTTCATCAAAAACTTTGCAAACGACATATGAGAGAAGTACTAAATTGAATCTTTCACAAATTTGAAAAATGCTTAACAGACTAGGTTGAAGTCCAGTGACCAGATGGACTCCATCTACCTTAAACTTGGAGGGGTTACCTATGGTGCCAACTCCCATGATTTCACCTTGGTTGTTGTTTCCAAAGATGACCTTACCTCCTTTGTAGGATGAAAGCGAGCTGAATTTGTCGGGATTTCCAGTTGTGGAGCACCCTCTGTCCAAGTGCACATAGTCCATCTCCACGCTCGCTTCCACCTGCAAAAAAAATCACTTGGTACTTTTGGGAACCCAAATATACTTGGGTCCCCTTTTTGAACCAGATTTTTTCAGCTTTTCTCGTGCCTCAAGGATAAGATTGAGTCGCATGATATTAAATGACACATCCTTGTGAAGCTTTTCACAGGCACTATCTCTATGTCCAAGACTCCCGCAATAACCACAAATCTTAGTGGGAGGAAGATTGACGTATTTTTGTTGTCCTTTCCACCAAGAATCAAAATTTTCTTTTGTTGTTGGCGCTTGGGTTTGTTGTTGGATTTGGACATATGTTTAGGGATATCGAATTTACCTTTATGCCATTTGGGCTTCGATTGAGTGGATCCAACTCCAGATCGTATATTGACTATCTCTTGGGAGAGTTTTTCAACTTCCTTTTGAAGATTATCACGATCTTGACTAACTTCCTTGATCTTGGAGTTGGCCCACTCGGGCAATTCTGATGGAGTGACCTGTTTGATGAAATTGACTGGTTTAAGAGAGAGTGCATGTTCCTTTTCTTTCAATTTTCGAGAGAGTTGCTCAACAGAAGAGGTCAGAGAGATAACTTGAGATTCTGAACTATGTAGCTCATTCTCATTGTCGGGGATCATGGACTCCGTCGTATCATGTGCCATGAGACATACCAAGCCGCTGGACTCTGTGTCTGGATCGTCGGAGTCTGAATCACCCCAACCGACAACTGCCATTGCTTGTTGATTGACTGTCAGCCTAAGCAAGGCTCTGATACCACATGTAGGATCGGGTGGCTAACTCAAACCAACTCAAGGTGTGAGTCTATGAGATGGTTTGACTCAATCGAACTTACACTTGAGATGTAGAAACACTTAGTCGAACTAAGTGCGCGGAAGCAGTTGCTCAAGGTAGTAAAGTAAGAGAGATTTAGAAGAGCTAAATGGATTAACACCCGAAAGATACAAGGACTCTGTCGAACTCCGCAGGATACACAATATAAGTTATTTTATTTCCTGGTCAAAACAAAACAACTTATAATGCCCACTCAGTAGATGAGATCTACTTCGTGGTTTTCACTCACTCACCCAATACAATCTCTAATCAGCTCAATGATAAGTGTAGTGAAAACTAGGTCCTACATAGAAAGACTCTGTCGATATGCACAAACAAATCTAGTACTTCTCTCTCTCATTTTCTTTCTCTCTCTCTCTAAAATAGGCAAAGCTTTCTCTAAACAAATGCTCTGTATGATTCTCTCTGGAAAGCTGCAATGAGAAACGAAATGACAACTCTCTTATATAGTGAAGCCGGTGAGGGAGTCTGCTTCCGAAATTTCTGCCATCTGAACGTTTGAGAAGGGAAGAAATGGTGTCAAGCCAAAACGGGTTACATAGAGCATCTGGCCGCTTTAGCCGGATGGAAGTGGAAGCGCATAGGGCATCCGGCCGTCTCCAGCCGGATGAGGATAGGACTTAGGCAAAGCAAGGTATTGTACGACTGACCGCCTGTGGTCAGTCAAAGATACTAGGAGAGGGTAGAACCGTACTTATACATGTAAAATACAGGCTGGCACCATAAAAACCAGGCCCAAAATACTATAAATAGGGGTGTACCCCCATGAAATAAGATACGTAACATTTGGTAGTCAAACTCACATACGATTCCAATAGAAGATCTCTTTCTCTCTCTCCACTCTCGTGAGACTCTGTAACTGAGACCAGGTAATGCAGGATGGAAGATCGAAGGATACTAGGATTGATATACTATTTCGTTTCATTTGGCGCCGTCTGTGGGAAACGAACAGCAAGAAGCAACCACGAGACCACCTAGAAACAGGGGAGATCGGAACACGAAAGATGGCTCCAAGATCGAAGAAAACACTGAAGAACGCTACCGAAGATAACAATCGCTCTGAAGAAGGAATGAGTTCGGAGATGCCAGAAGCCATTTCCAAAAAAGATCTCGAGGACATGCTAAAGGGGCTAGTCAGATCCATCGATGAAAAAATTGTAGAAGGAAATGAGACTTTGCAGCAGGAACTAATGCAAAGGGACGAGGAGTATCAAAGAAAATGGGACGAAATGACTGAGGCCATTGAACAGCTGAGAAACAGAGATTCCAAAGGCAGTAATGGCGAGGAAAGCAAGGATAGGAAGCATAATTCAATCGTTAGCGAAGAAGAGATGGAAGAAGATGACCAGATAGACATGAGCTTGTACCCCTTCTCAGAGCGGATAAGAAAAGCAAAACTCCCGCCGCACTTCGTCGCCCCGACGATTGAGAAATATGATGGGACTGGAGATCCCGCCCAACATATTAAGAAGTTCATGTTTGCCATGAACACTCAGGGGATCAGCTCCCTCGCCCTCTGCAATTTGTTCCCCGGAACGCTTTCGAAGAGAGCGTTGGGATGGATCTCCACGAGACCGCCACAGTCCATCACTAGCTTCAAGCAGCTGACCGAGGATTTCCAGCAATATTTCGCTGCGAGTAAGAGGGTTAAAAAAGAAACAATAGAATTGATGGACGTTAAGCAGCGAAAAGGGGAAACCGTGAAGGAGTACATCGAGCGCTTTCATAAGAAGGTTGCAGAGATTGATGATGTCGACGAGAAAATCGTGATTAAGGCCTTTGGTAACGGCCTAGCTCAGCCTCGACTTGCTGGAAAGATCGCAACGAAGGTGCCGAAAACTCATGGAGAATTGGCTGAAATGATCCATGATTTTTTGAAATCTAAGATAGCGGAAAACAAGGCTAAAGAGCTAGCGGACAGCTTCAAAACCGCAGGGGCGCCGAAAAAAAAGGAGGGGCATGGAGGAAATGCCGGAAGGGGAGGGTCAAGGTACAAGCCATATTATGGCAAGTCCACCGCCGGATCTTCCTCTCAGGGAGCACAGCACCAGGGGGCGAGAACCATTGTCTACATTGACCCGGGGAAGTATGCTGCTGCAGTAAGAGAAGGGTACCTTCCCCAGCCTAGAAGGCCGCCGTAGGGGGAAATTCCGGTTGCATTCTGTGAGTACCACGGGAACTGCAGCCACCGGACTGTAAACTATGCTACCTTGGCCAAAGAACTTCGAATCATCGAGGAAATAAAGAAGAAAGGAAAGCAGGCAGGCGGAGCACAAAGGCAGTACGGCGGCCAACAGGGTAGTACCCAGAATGCACCTCGAGGGCGACAAGAGGAAGAGGTTCACCCCAGGCTTGATCCCAGCAAGTCAGTGGGAATGATAACAGGTTTGTGAAGAAGGAAAGTAAATTTTTTTCTCCTATTCATTCAGGATAACATTCGGAGTTACAATTTGTAGCCTGCTTTGAGATGAAAATTTTACACACATAGATTGTCAAAAATCATGTTACCAAAGGAAGAAATAAAATTCCCATTCTTTTTGCATTTTTACTCTTAGCAACCCCCTTCTTTTCCCAAAGGGAAGGCTAACAAAACTTTCTCTAAGGAAACTCACAGGACTTTTTTCAGAGGTAGGACCACTAACCCCTAATGAAAGAAAAAGGCACATTCATCAAGTACATCAAGAACTCCCGGAGAAGAAAATCACCAAAAAAGAAAGTTTTCCTCCAATTTTCTTGTCTGACGAGGATGAAGATGGAGTGCTATACCCACACAACGATCCGCTTATCATTCATGCACAGGTAAACGATCGAATGATGGAGGGAATTTTAATCGATAGTGGGGCCGGAGCAAATGTGAAATACCCCAAACCTAGTTATGTTGTTTAAACATTTAAATATGGTATATTAAGACTAAAAAGAGTCATAGAAGCATTAGTAAACAAATCTAAACGATAGAAAACACAAATGTACTTTAAGGTCAATAAGAGCCAAAATGTGCTCTAAGCTTGGGTTGAGCTTGGTTAAGACCTAATGAACTTACCAAGACCTCATTTATATATTAATGAACATATTAAACCAATTTCCAAAGAAAACCAAGCTTGAAAACAAGTTAAAACACAAAATGTGCTTTAAGGAGTCTTAAAGCACATTTTCGAAAAATTGTCTTGTAAATGAGTTTTGAATGGCTAAATGTCCATCATTACTCTTTAATTAATATGTGTACTATATAGTATCACATTTGGAGGTCTATATCAATGGGAAATCAAAAATTTAACTTCTAAGTGCCTTGTTTTTATGAATAGTAATTTTAATAAGCTAGTTTGTAACATATGTTTGTATAAGTAATTAAATTGACAAATAAAGACTATAATACCCCTAAGTACTAAAAGGGGGCCGGTTTTCTTAAGTGTGATGACTCACCACTCTCTTGTTAACATATTAAGTAAATAATGATAACTAAATAAAGTACTTTTACTTTATTACTACAAATATCTTCAAAAAGTAAGTCTACCTTCATTTCTCCTTCTTCCTTGTATTCACACGGTTCCATTCTCTCTTCAACCTCTCTTCTTCATTCTCTTCCACGGTAATATCACACCACCACCATTAAACCTCTTCTTTGATCTCTTGTAAAATCTAGCTCATTTAACCAAATCAAAAACAACACCACCATTCTCTTAGTCTCATCAAGCTCTTCATTCCTATCTTCTCAAAACTTCAAGAGCCCCATTTCGGTGCCATGGAGTTCCACCATTGAAGGAGCTTGAGCTTGTGTTTCTACATATTATTACTCTCCCTTGCTTCTAGGTAAGGAATCTCATATAAAAACTTCATTTCCTCCATGTTTTGTTGTTGACCGAAAATACCTATTGAAGGTGCTCTTTATATGGCTTTGTTTTAGCTTCATTCCAACCTTTCAAGGACTAGGTGGAGTCCTCTCTTCATAGATATTCAATCTCTCTTCAAAGACCAAGGTAAAACAACTACATTGATGTTTTTGAAACAATGTAAAAACTAGGGTTTACAATGAGATGAAGCATTAAGCTTGTATACTCATTTCAATGTTTGTATATTGTTTAGTAGTTGACAAGGAGTCAAATACCTTACCGGTTTACTAAGGAAACAAGAAAGAAGTTGTGTGGGAAAAAAAGAGGTAAATATGCTAACCTAATGTAGTTTAATGCCTTAGGAGAAATGAGCTTATAATGCTTGTTAAAACTACCTAAAGAGCAAATGGTAAATGACCTAGTGTAATGTTCTCAAGGAGATTAGTAAAAGAACATATGTCTTGTTGTATGTATTTGCAGGTCAAAGGCATATATATTGTGGAAATTCAGTGTTTAAGGGTTATGCACTTTAAGGGCCTAAGAGCCATGCATTTTAAGGGCCTAAGTGCCATGCAATTTAAATTATGCATTATGTGGTAATGTAGTGTGATTTGAGTGAAGTTTTGTGTATGAGAGTGTTCTTGGTGATTTTAGGTGTTCTTGTGTGTTTAATGGAGAAAACAAAGTGTTTAGGCTTAGTAATGTTCTAGGAGAACCCATGTCAAGATTTAGGAAATATCCAAGGAGTCTAGTTGTTAATGTAAGGCTTAGTGAATTAGAGGTGTTAGGAAATGACTAGGTGTTTTACAAGAGAAGATATAATGTCTTAAGTGTTCTAGGTAACAAGAGGACTTAGACATCAACTAGGGTTTAGGTTAGTAAGAAATAATGCTTAAGAGATGGTGTAAAGATGAGGAGAAAGCATTTTGGGATAGTAGTTATCATAGCTGAGAAACACCATTTAGAAACCTAGTATAAAATGTTATAAGTGTTAAGGAATTTTACAAGGAAATGAGTAGATGTTTGAAGAGTTTAGAAATGAGTTAGAACTTGAGTTTAATGGTTGTTATATGAAGTATTTAGTGTGCCATATGGTGTTGCAATACATTGGGAGACTTAAGGAAAAGTTTGGAACAATTAGGACAATTCTTAGGAAGTTTCTGCAGTAGACCGACCCGGGGGACCGAACCTGGCAGGGTCGGTCGGACTGTAAATAGCAGGGGAAAAATTCATCAGTTAGAGACCGACCCAGGGTACCGACCTTGTCTGGGTCGGTCGGATAGGAAGAAAAGACGGTAAATGTCTCTGTTAACGACCGACCCAAGGGTAGGGTCGGTCGGTAGGGTCGGTCGGCCTAAACTTGTAAAAAAAAAACAGGAAAGAGTATTACTTATGTATTAACCCTAGGGGGGTATAATGAAGGAAACCAAGGATGGGTCGGGCATTTAAACATGACATATAATCATGTAAATACTTAGTAAAAATTGAATGTTAAGGAAGATAATTAACCGACGTTACTAAATGTGTTTAGGGTTCTCTCAAGGTGGAAACCAGTCGAGGCAAGGACCAAGGTATGGTTTTCTTGCAGTCTGTTGCCTACCGGATTACACCGGCTTGTGTGTTGTTTGTTTTTCTGGGTGTTTATGACCTTGTAAGATTAAACCATGTAAAGAGTTTACAGTTGTTAAATATTGTTATGTTGTTAAGTATGACTCTCTCTTCCCTTGTGTGTGTCTAACAAGACTTGACCTATTATTGTGAATTGTGTATTGGGTTCAATGATGAACTGCTAACAAGTGCTAACGGGGGAAGTGAGGAGTCCGGTCTGTTCCGGCCACGCGTGTGAGTATGGGAGTCGATGTCATAACCGGTTTGATTCTCTCGTATGTTATGGTTGTTCTCCAATTTGGTTTCCAACCTTCCCTTTAGCTTAACCAAGGCTATTACTGACTCACGTCGGGTCACAGGGGCATACTATGTGTTGTTCGGTGTGCTTGGATCACTATATCCGAGGCACCTTGTGTTAAGTTATCCGTTCAATCTAACAGGACGGAAACGAGTTATGTAACGAGCTTAGCATGAGCATGGCAACATTCTCTAGGCTCTCTATGGGGACTAACTGTGTTGGTTCTTTTCCTAAAAGGAATTGTTCTTGTGTGTTGTGTGTGTTGTTGTGTACAATACCCATGTTATGATATATATGTATAAGTTGTGTGTTTTAGAATGAATGCCATGTCATCATGACAATTAGTTTGCGCGCATCCCGGTAGCCGATGGGCTGCGCGTTAACCATACCAGCCAAGGGTTGCTGACCCCCTCGGGGGCTCCATATTTCTTTTACTGCAGGATGAGGATCGAAGAAGCGGAATGGCTTTAGATTCTAGGATGCAGGTTTTACTTTTGGTTACTTTTGGATGTTGGCCCGGGATGCGCCTGTGCTCCCGTGGTGTTATATACTTGGCTATGAACGGTTTATAGTGAAGGATGTATGTGAACACTCGGTATTTTGTTAATGTATATCTATGGTTATTAGTTCTATGCTCGGGAGTCTGATCATCAGACGGGTACACTTGTATTTATTCAGCCTTGTTAACCACGTGGGTGGTTGACGGCATTGTAGCACCATTCGTTTAGTTACTGTTTAGTTGTTTGAATTCCGCTGCGAATTCAAGTAGTGTTATGTGCGTAGTAGGGGTGTTACAAAATGTTATATCAGCCGAAGCGGTTAGGAAGTTGGAGGTGCCTGAGGACCAGATCAAACCCTATTCGGCGGTTCTGGGAGGATTTGTAGGAGGCGTCTCTACCACGTCTTCCGGTAGTATAGATTTCACAATGACCTGGGCCAAGGAGACGAAAGAAGGACAGAGAGACTCACGGCTTTTATTGTGCCAGGTCTTTCTGGATATAACATGTACCTTGGAAGGCCAGGAATCAATGCTTTCAAAGCCATCCACAGCACTCATCACTTAAAAATAAAATATTTAACCTCACACGGGAAGGTGGTTACAACAAGAGGAAGCCAAAAGATGGCCCGAATGTGTGAAGTCCGCATTATGGACAGCCTTCCTAGTGAGGAGGTGGTCAAAACTGTGGGATCAGACAAGGAGTTCAAGGGAAAATTGCCTTCTTCCCCAGGGCCGAGTCAAGAAAAGGAAGGATGTTGAGCCGCCCAGGATCCCCCCAGAGAGGTACATTTAAAATCTGACCCTTCTAAATTTTTTAAAATAGGAACTGCGTTTGACAGTGGAGAGCAAACTCACTTAATAAGGTTCCTAGAAAAAAGAAGGGCAACATTCGCTTGGAGCACGGACGAGATGCCTGGTATAGACCCAAGCGTTATCCGGCATGAGCTCAGGGTAGACCCTAAACATCCGGCGGTCAGGCAAAGGAAAAGGGTAATAGGGGAAGAAAGAGATTTAGCCGCAAGAACCGAGGTCCAAAAACTCCTCAAGGCCGGATTCATCAGGGAGGTTGCGTACCCGCGATGGTTGGCTAATGTTGTCATGGTGAAAAAAGCAAATGGAAAATGGAGAATGTGTGTGGATTTCACAGACTTAAAAAGGCATGCATGTCCTAAAGATTTCTATCCCCTACCATCAATAGATAGATTGTGGTTTCAAATGCCCAGAGTTCTGTGTTAAGTTTTCTGGATGCTTTCTCCGGTTATAATCAAATAAAAAAAGAAGACGATTCGGAAAAGACATCCTTTATTACTTCAGCCGGAACATTCTGTTACAAGGTAATGCCCTTCGGCCTAAAGAATGCAGGGGCCACTTTTCAACGAATGATTGACAAAGTATTTTGTCAGCAAATTGCTCGAAATGTGGAGGCTTACGTTGATGATATAGTTGTAAAAAGTCCATCAAAGAACAACACATGAAGGATTTAGAAGAAACATTCGACACTCTGGATAAATACCAAATCAAACTAAATCCAGAAAAGTGTGTGTTTGGTGTAACCAAAGGGAGGTTTCTTGGTTTCATTGTTGGGCAACGAGGTATTGAGGTCGATCCGGAAAAAAGTCAGGCAATCCTCGACCTTTCTCCTCCAAGAAATATCAAAGATGTCCAAGCTTTGAACGGAAGACTCACAGCATTAAGTAGGTTTTGTTCTAAGCTTCAAGAAAAATCAATCCCGTTCAATATTCTAAGGAAGAACAGCAAGTTCCAGTGGGGACAAGAGTGCGTAGACGCATTTGAAAAGATCAAGGAGATGCTTCGGGATCTACCTAAATTGGGTGTACCTGCCCCGGGACAGGATCTATATCTTTACTTGTCCGCAACGGATTGGGCGGTTGCAGCTGTCTTAATCATGGAAGAGAAAAGGGAGATACCAGTTTACTATACGGGCAAAATCTTAAGCCCGACAGAAGGACGGTACACTAACATGAGAAAATCTTGTTTGCACTGGTGGTGGCGTCAAGAAAACTACGACCCTACTTCCAGTCACATCGAATCTTTGTCAGGACCAATTGGCCGCTCAAACAAATTGCAAACAATCCGAATGCCTCCGGCCGGATGGTAAGCTGGACAGTAGAGCTGACACAATATGAAATTCACTTCTTGCCCAGAACGGCGATTAAAGCTCAGGCCTTAGCAGACTTCATAACGGAAACAAGCTTTGAAAAGAAAAGAAGCAGGCTCAGAGTCCATATATCTTGGTTGATGGAGCTCGATGCAAAAGTGGGGCAGGTGCTGGGATAGTGGTACAGGCGCCGGATGGGCAAAGCTTGAATTATGCCTTCCGACTGGACTTTGATGTTACTAATAATGAAGCCGAATACGAAGCCCTTATCCAGGGTCTGGAAGTAGCTACAGCCCTCGGGGCGACAGGTTCCATAGAAAAGATGCCTTCTCTTTTTTCGTTCTTATAAAAACTTGTCTGAAGTAAGACTTATGAGAATATAACCTATTTTTAACAGAATTAGAGGTGTATTCGGACTCTATGTTGGTGGCGAGACAAAACGACAACATCTATGAAGTCAAAGAAGAAAAACTATGGAGGTACTTGCTCAAGGTCCAGGAGCTAAAAGCAAATTTCCAAAGATGCGAGCTAAAGCACCTTCCCCGCGAAGAGAATGTCGAGGCTGATGCCTTAGCCAAATTGGCAAGTATGGCCGAAAAGGTACCCAATGAGATATGGCTAGAAATCAGAACTTCCCCAAGTATAGAAGGAACTCAGGTGTTTGCGGTGGAGACAGGTGACAAAGAAGAATCCTGGATGACTCCAATCATAGATTACATACGGCAAGGAAAGCTGCCGGAAGGAGAAAAGGAGGCCAGGATAATAAAAAGGTGGGCCGCATCATTTTTTATTGAAGATAACCAGCTGTATAAACGATCTTTTGCAAGACCAGCACTAAAGTGTGTTACCATAGCTGAAGGAGCAGAATTAATAAGAGAGATACATGATGGGCTCTGTGGAAATCACCAGGGAGAAAGGACCACAACCCACAAAATCTTGAGACTCGGATATTTTTGGCCGAAAATGATGGAGCATTGCAAGGAGTATATACAAAAATGTCGCAAGTGTCAGAGCATGGAAACAAGATACATACTCCTCCGGCGGAACAAAAGTCTATTCTCTGCCCAATTCCCTTTGCTATGTGGGGGTTGGACATTGTGGGCCCATTCCCGGAAGCTTCACCAGGGAGGTTCAAATTCATGTACGTTGCCATCGACTACTTCACAAAGTGGGTCGAAGCAATGCCTACTATCTCCATCACGGCTAGGAAGTCACAAGAATTCATTGGAAATATGTGGTATGCAGGTTTGGCATACCAAAAGCAATAATAACTGATAATGGAACACAGTTCAATTGCGAAAGCTTCCGAGAATTCTGTGAAGAATGGAAGATCGACTTAAGATTTGCATCAGTAGCCCACCCTCAGGCGAATGGGCAGGTTGAGAATGCGAATGGGCAAATAGTAAGGGCGATAAAGAGGAAACTCGATGAAAAAAAGGAAAGTGGGCAGAATTGTTACCCCAAGTCCTTTGGTCGTACAGAACGACAGAAAGGGGCGACGGGAGAAACGCCTTACAGATTGACATATGGTTTGGAAGCCGTCATTCCGGCGGAAATTGTGGTGCCATCCATAAGATGGGAATCATATGACGGAAAGGTCAACAATCAGGGAGTACAGGATCACCTAGACCTCCTTGAAGAAACCAGGATGGCCGCCGCAGTAAGGATGGCGAAAGATAAATCCAAGGTAGAAAGATATTTCAACAAAAGGATAAAAGAAAAGTTTTGCCCCAGGAGAATTAGTCCTCCGAGAGGTTAAGCAACCCAAGAAGCTGGAACCCCAATGGGAAGGACCATACATTACACCAGAAGACGGGACGAGCTTCATACCGCTTGAAAAATAGTGAAGGGTACGAATTGCCGCATTCTTGGCATGGAGAATGTCTAAAAAGTTCTATGTGTAAAATTTATAACTCTTCAATAAAAGGTATTATTTTTGGAAAAGTGAAAGAAAAAGTAAGCACCGGCCAACGAGCCGCAGCTATCATGCCTTGAAAGTAAGCACCGGCCAACGAGCCGCAGGCTATCATGCCTTGAAAGTAAGCACCGGCCAACGAGCCGCAGGCTATCATGCCTTGAAAGTAAGCACCGGCCAACGAGCCGCAGGCTATCATGCCTTGAAAGTAAGCACCGGCCAACGAGCGCAGGCTATCATGCCTTGAAAGTAAGAACCGGCCAACGAGCCGCAGGCTATCATGCCTTGAAAGTAAGCACCGGCCAACGAGCCGCAGGCTATCATGCCTTAAAAGAAACACCGGCCAACGAGCCGCAGGCTATCATGCCTTGAAAGAAACAGGCCAACGCCGCAGGCTATCATGCCTTGAAAGAAAAAGAAAGCACCGGCCAACGAGCCGCAGGCTATCATGCCTTGAAAGAACATCCGGCCAACGAGCCGCAGGCTATCATGCCTTGAAAGAAAGAAAGCACCGGCCAACGAGCCGCAGGCTATCATGCCTTGAAAGAAACATCCGGCCAACGAGCCGCAGGCTATCATGCCTTGAAAAAGAAAGCACTGGCCAACGAGCGCAGGCTATCATGCCTTGAAAGAAACATCCGGCCAACGAGCCGCAGGCTATCATGCCTTGAAAGAAACATCCGGCCAACGAGCCGCAGGCATCATGCCTTGAAAGAAACATCCGGCCAACGAGCCCGGCTATCCTAAAAAATCCGGCTAAAAGCCATAGATGACCATACTTTAAAAGGAAAAAGGTCCGGCCGGACAAAAGTCCAAAACCGCAAGCCCCTTGTGTTATAAAAAATGAATACTACACTGGCATAACTCGCATAAGATAACCATATGTGCACCATTAAAAAAAGAGAGAAATATCACGGCAATAAAAAACTAAAGATGGTGAAAAATATAGCTTATATTTCTCCCAAGGAGTGGAGTAACAACAGTTAAAATATGATCATTCGGCAAACACAAAAAATACAGGCCGAAACAAAAACTCCTCTAAAGATAAAAAAACTACTATTCTACTTTCTTTGCAGCTTCTTTCTCTACGGCTTCTTTTTCGGCAGTTAATAATCTATCGCCGCTACCAGCCACACTCTCAGAAGACTTGGACCTCCTGGAAAGACGCTGCATCCCTCCGGCAGACGGCAGAATGTTGCTTCCGGCTGGAAGGAATGAGGCTTCGCCGGCGCCAAAACATGTCTCTCCAGGACTGCGGCAGAACCTCTCGAGCTCCAAGAAGAAGTTGGATTTCTGGGCAACAGCCTTGAATTCCAGCTTGTTGTACAGGTCATCGTCCAGTAACTCTCCTTTTTCGAGAGAGTGATCCGAGACAATCTGCTGGCAAATATCAACTATCCGGCGACACTGAGAAGCAAAGGACTCCTTTAGATGGGCGTTGATGGTGCCTTGCTTCTGTATCTCCTCCTGGGATTGCCGGGAGAATGACTTGAGCCTGGCCACTTGAGATTCAAGGGTCAGGACTTGGGCTCGATACTTGTCACGTTCAGAGTTGGCAGATGACAGCTCCTCCTTAGCACGGGCTATCCGACCACTCAACTGAGTGACGTGCTTCAGTAAGTTGGCAGAACTCAAGCCTAGCCGGAACAAAAAAGAATAAGAAAAAGAAAGGGCAAAAGGAGAAACAAAAGTTGAAGGCCTGAAAGTTTACCGTGGCCCGATGGCTCAGTATTCTCGGCTTGAGAGCGAGACTTGGCTTCCTCCAGCTCTTTTACTTTTCCTCCAGCCTGGTCTCTCTTCTATCAGGGCAGCTTTGTCCGCAGCAAGAGTTTTCTTCTCCTCTTCCAAAAGAGAGCAATCTCGGAGCAGAGACTGCTTCTCTTGATCAAAGGAGGACCTCGACTGCTCTTCCAGCACGGCCTTTTCTTCCGACAAGCGATCAAGCTCCTGCATAAGCTTTTCTTTTTCCTTCACAAGGCTTCATTCTCCCGTTGAAGAGTTTGCTTCTCCAGCTCGAGCGTTTCAGCCTCCTGCTTGAAAGAGTTCCTCTCCTGATAGAAGAAGGTCTTCTCAGCCTGAAGATTGTTCACTTCGTTCCGGTGCATGGAGCGCACCTGATCCAGCATAATATCTAGATCAAAGAAGGACCAAACCAGCTTATCTTTGACAAGGGAAAAAGAGATGGTTTTATACCTCTATCAAAGTATTGTCAGCTTCCTTGATCCGGCCTCTTAGAGAAAAGTTCTCTTCCCGGAGTTTCTTCAGCTGCAGCTCATACTCATCACGCTGACGCTCGCATTCCCGCCGGGACAACTGCGGGTCTTTGTTTATTACCTCAGTTCTCTCCTTTCCTTACGGTCGATCTCATACTCGACCTGGTCAATGTAAGCGTCATGAGAAGAGCGGGACAGCTTCAGCACTTTGGATTTGAGGTTGCCAAAGTGAACCTCAGCACTTTGGGCCATGGACATCACCTAAAAAACAACACAATTCATAAAATCAAGAAAAAAGCCAAGCCAAAACAAAAGAGAAACACAAGAGAAAAAAACGCATGCCAACCTAAAAAATTCCCCCCCACTTCATGTCAAACACTTCGTTTGCTGGGAGGGAATGCCGCATGATAGCATCTGCCCCCCCATCTCCGAGCCGCAGCCTTTTTTTGGTAGCAGTGAAGGTGGCCGGAGGAGCAAAGATCCGTCTGGATGACCAGATCTCTTTATTGCCTCCTTCCACAGAGGAGTACTTGGCAGCGTCGCAGGATATTAAAGGAAGAGGGTGCCCGCAATGGTAAAACCACCCTTCCTTTTGGGAGGGTCCAGTATAGGACTCCTGAGCAGGAGGAGGAGGGGAAGAGGAGGAAGCTATGTAGTCCTCCCTCTGCTTACTCCGGAGCTCAGGATCCTCCGGCACCTGACGATACTCCGTTGCTCTATCCCTTGCCGCATCCGTGGCTGCAGCAACATCAATAAAGAATGATCCTGAAACTTCGGGATCACCAGAGGTTTTCCCTGATACCTCTGGCTCTGTGGCCTTCGGCTTTGATGTGGTTTTCTTTTTTAGTCTTTTCTTGGCAGGAGCAGGGACTGCCGCAATAATAAAAATAGTTAGGACCAGAAGGATGAAACTGAAAATGGAAGGATACTAAAAAAGGGAAGAGAAGTAAAGAACAAGAAAAGCGACGGAGCAACCAAAACCTTCTTCAGCCGAAGGACCAGCGCAGAAGCCTGTGGCCTCCAGGGTATTTTCCGGAGCGGGATCTGAGGAAAAGTAACTTGTCAAATCAGGAAATTGCTCGCAAATAGGAGTCGGATGACCGGACTCCCGCCCCAGGCGAGAACCAAGATCTAAACCCGAACCAGGGGTGAGGGGAAGAAGACACGGCGCCGAGACTTGGGGCTCACGTGCCATGTACCTGAAAGCCCGGCGTCAGCACGTTCAGGAGATTCTAGCCTCTTCTTTTTCTTAGACAGACCGGCTTGGTCATCTCCGACTTCTTGCCTGGAGCGCTTTGCCGGAGGAGCACTCTCCAAAAGCTGCTCGGCCGCATCAGTAGCCGCATCCAGCGTGGCGTAGTAATTGATTTTTCTGTCCCCACTCTTGAAGGTGACAAAGTTCCAGCTATGAAAGGGGCCGATCTTGTCCCTCTTCTGGAAGAAATCTACATACAACATGTCAAACAATAAGAAGATCGATAGGAATGGCAGAATTTGTACTAAGGGTTGAAGACGCTTATTGTGATATGTCTTCAGAGAAGACAAACGTGCCTTTGTAAAAAACGCCTCGACAGTCGGCGGTTCCTTGCTAAATGCCCTCAGAACCTTCAAAATGGGCAGCTCAGCCGGAGGGGTTTGGGGGCTGATTAGTTGACCTTTGATAACCTCAGCACAGTATGGGACACCCAATACTCGGCCGGATGGAGGAACAATGACGAACCACCGTGACCCCCACTCATGAGCCTTCTTGTAGTCAAAGAGGGTGTATCCGGCCTTCACGATGAGGGTTAAGCTATCCGAGTCAACCCTAACTGTGAAGAATCGGACGAAATCGGTACCCTCCGGCCGGATTTTGCTTCCCTCGCAAAGAGAAACAAAGGCGTGGAGGTGCGAAATGGCCTTTGGGTGAAGGTGAGCGAGAGTGCAGCAGCGGCGAAGGAGGAAGCCCAGCACAAAAGGATGCGGGGAATGGTCAGACCAGAGCGGAAAAAATCAGCGAAAACTACGTACCCACGGCCAAAGTCGTCGTTAGGGTGAGAGTCGGAGGATGGCAGGAAAACCTGCGTACCAAGCGGGGCTTTGACATCCCTGAGACAATCGCAAAGGGGGGAGTAATTGAGAGAGGAAGGAGAAGGTTGACGCCCAGATAGGAAGGGTCTTGTGGACTTCAGATACGAGGGGCGAAAGCCGTTAGAGGAGCGAGAGCCCTGAATTGCCTCGATGGCGGGCGGAAATTTGGCAGCGAGTTTACTCTGTTTTGCGGAGGAAGAAGACATTGTCAAGCTTGACGAAGGATCGGAGGGCGGCGACGGCAATGAAAGACGAGGTAGCACACGACGACAGGGAGGCGAGAGAAGAAGAACAGTCGAAGCAAAGGCGCAGTAGAAGAAAGAAGAGGAAGCTCAAAAATCGGGCTTTAAGGAAAGTTTTTTCCCGCTCAAATAAATAATATATATACATGTGAGAACAGAAAGTATCCTTTCTTTGCATGGGAAGAGAAAGAGCCACACGCTTCCTAAAGACGCTTCCGATGTTTTAGTCAAAAGAAAGACCCTGCGTATTCTACACCGAGAAACAGGCGGAGAAAATTCAAAAAGGGAGTACGAAGCAGGTTCGAACCACGACCTATGCACGTGACCGATAAGAAGTTCCTTTTCTCCAAGTATGAAGAAAAAGAACTTGTGGGACTGGGATAAGGAAAAGACGAAGCGCAAACGAACCGAAAAGCCTCAGTCGTAAAATTTTTCGTCAAAATACAAGACACAGAAGTTCTATTTTCTTCACCAAAATTCAGAAAGATAGAACTTGTGGGACTGATGAGAAGGGAAGAAATGGTGTCAAGCCAAAACGGTTACATAGAGCATCCGACCACTTTAGCCGGATGGAAGTGGAAGCGCATAGGGCATCCGGCCGTCTCCAGCCGAATGAGGAGGATAGGACTTAGGCAAAGCAAGGTATTGTACGACTGACCGCCTGTGGTCAGTCAAAGATACTAGGAGAGGGTAGAACCGTACTTATACATGTAAAATACAGGCTGGCACCATAAAACCAGGCCCAAAATACTATAAATAGGGGTGTACCCCCATGAAATAAGATACATAACATTTGGTAGTCAAACTCACATATGATTCCAATAGAAGCTCTCTTTCTCTCTCTCCACTCTCGTGAGACTCTGTAACTGAGACCAGGTAATGCAGGACAGAAGATCGAAGGATACTAGGATTGATATACTGTTTCGTTTCAACGTTGTAGTTGCTTAAAATCCGGTCCTAACTTCTTTGTGAACGTTGCTAAGCCTTGGCCCTTAATTTTCGGACAATTACCAATCCATTGGACGACTTGGCAACGTTCAATTATGACTCTCACGTTCGATCTAGCAGACTGACTCTGTCAATTCCGAAATTTCAGGAACCTATGACTCTTTCCTTGAATTTCGGAAGCTGGGGCCATATTTTGGAAGCTGGAGCCAAGTCTTCTGATTAGTGCCATGCTAAGAGAATTTTGGTCCAAGTCTGAGCGTTGATGACCGTTATAAGTCAATGTAGTTGCTGTACTTGCTCCTTAATTTTCACAACTGACCGATAGACTCTCTCGAATTATCAGAAAGTCAAGGCTTTGGATTTTGCTCACAATATGCATGAATTTCGGCCCAAGGACGATAGTTGATGACTGTTATGGTTTAGTGGACGTTGCTCCTTGAATTTCGTTACTGATTGATGAATTCACATGGATGGACTCTCTCGCTCTTTCGGTAATGACAGAGACTCATTCGATCTTTCAAGGTTGACGGACTCTGTCTTGTTTTGAGAAGTGTGATTGACACCTTTGATCTGGATGACTATCTCAGCAACACCTTCATACTCCAACACTTGTCTTTGCACCTAATGAACTATGTCTTGAAAGGCTAGTTTGTATAATTCATGAAATGTTTGAGTGAGAAGAATTCTTGTGTTTGAGATGTTCTCACTAACACACTAACCTTCTGTCTTACCTAACTTGATAAATGGGTAACTGAAGTTGAGAGGAGACCGATATAGTTTCGGCCACGCGTGAGAATGAGGAAGCAAGAGAGATTGCTTACCGAGTTCTGGCCTAACCTTCCCACCATGGTTCCGAACCGTATGGTCGCAGCCCGGGGAAGAAAGCCAAATCTAAAGCCCGGTGGTGTGAAGTGGTGAGTATGTCACGTCTCTGCCCGGAGGTCACCCGACTTAACTGAGTAATTATTTCAAGAGTTAAATGATGGTTAAGTGTGGATCATGCCTTGTGCGAGATATATGATCAAGAGATAAGAGATATGAACATCCGTCTAACCCGGATGAGAATTTGGCTAACACGAGAAGAGGTGTGAAACTTGAGGGAGAATCTCAAGGCCTCAGCGACCAACGTGTGAATAACTTGTAATGTTTCCATTGTTTGTTATGCTCTATGTGTGGGTATTGTTTTTACATGAATATATTGTTGTTATTAATAGCATGCTTGTTTGAATAATAATGAACCGCATGTTGGCGACAAATAGTTAGCGTACCCTCACTAGTACGCGGGGTATGCGATTATCATATTCAGCTTTAGCTGAGCCCCTTCGGGCACCATTTTTATTCTTCCAGGTACACGAGATGGTTGATAGACGTGAAGACCGGCATGTTATGCTTTTGGTTGTTAGTATTAGATAGTGGTGTACCCAGTTGTACACGGGCTTGTGGCCTAGGGTAGTCAGTGTACTATGTGGTACACCTGTTGTATTTTGAATGGGTAAACATGTTGGTGGAGTGACTGTTAAACTCGTATTCTTTTGTCGGGCTGTGAGCCCTTGATGTAATTATACACTTAGTACTCGGTAATCAGGTGTTGTAAATTATGTCGATTAAGTTGGTATTTCTTTTATCAGACCGGGACTGTAAGTTGTAGTAGTTTAGACCCGGTGACCATATGGGTGGTTATCGGTGTTGTATCACCCTCGGTAGTTAAGAGTTTTTCCGCTGCGAATAATTAAGTGTCCGTGACGTTTAGACCGTGGTTAGAGGAATTATCGGATGGGGTGTTACAGTTAGGCATGTAGCATCAAGATCTTGAGAGTCTACATCTACCAGATATAAATTACCACTTCTATAACCATTCAGAAGTGAACGCCCGTAGAGATATCAGAAACTATGAAACCATGTGAGTCAAATGTAATAGTGGATGGTCCTTTATCACAAACTTGGGAAACACTGAGCAGATTGTGCTCAATACCATCAACCAAGCACACATCCTCCACCTTCTTTCTCCAACTGTTCCTACTGCAATAATACGTCCTTTACCATTATTCCTAGACGTAACAAATCCTCCATGCAATCCTTTCAATTTTCAAAATAAGGTGTGATCTTTAGTCATATGACGTGAACAACCACTGTCCATGAGCCATCAGGTAGAACCACTAGTATAATCCTAAAAAACAAGGAGGAAAATTAATAACACTTGCAGACCCAATGTTGTTTTGGTCGTCGAGTATACAAATGAGCATATTTGACAATACTAGACTGAGAAATTCGAGCATTATTGTGTTATAACTTATGACAAGAGTGAATATGATGACCAAATATATGACAATATCTACATTCTACCCTTGTATGAGGAACAACACTCACAACAGTAATATATGATGTTTTCGGATAAACAGTATTGAAATATCTTCTAGAGTTAATCCTAGACTGTGTATTTTGCTTCTGAGATAATACATTGTGTGTGGATATGGTGGCTCCATGAAACCCTAGACCAGTACATGCTTGATTAGGTTGACCTACCATTTCATTAAGTTTGGCTTTTCCTGTATACCAAGAAGGGTTTTCCAAGGTCATAATATGTAGATTTCTACCAAGTACATCACACTGTCTCTGTAGGCGAGCATTATCCTAGCGTATCCATTCATTATCAGCTTTAGAGACATTATTTTCTTTCTGCCATTCTGGAATTAAACTCAACTTCGTCCTAACCGATGAAGTAAAAGTAGACTGAACAACTTTAGCAGAATTAGAAACTAATTGTGCTGCTAGTTCTTTATTCTATTCTTTCAGATCAATTCATTCTAACTCAGCTTTTCTTAGCGCATCAGCTATCTTAGCATCCCAATCATGTTTTTCGTCTAGTAAATTGATTTCCAAAAGTGCCCCTTTTAAAGCCTCAAAGATCCGATCTTTAGTATATTCCTCATATAATTTGTGTAAGTTTAAAATACTCACCTGCTCTCCCATGGGAAAGTGTAGTAGCTTTTCTTCGACCATTAATCGCATACAATCATGGTATACAAACTTGTCAGTGTTAGACCGATGAATTGCCATCATGCAAAAATGTGCTTCCACATTTTCTGTATGCTCTGGCTCCTCTTCTTCCCCACCCACACTATTGCTGCCATTCAAGAATCTCGATTTCGATATTGTGTAGGTTTTGACAATAGAAGGAAGTCCTTTATCACATGTCCCAGTTTTTGACAACAAAAGCATTCAATTTTACTTGCATCAGTTTCTCGTTTGTAAAAATTTTGCATCCTAATAACCTCCTCCTTTTTTGTTAATATTCTTTTGATCTCTTGTGCCAGCAGATTCATCTCTGAATCAAACTCATCATCCATTTCCCAATCGGAAGGTTCAGCTACCCTTTTGCTTTCAAAGCCAAATCTTTTCGTTCATTGGTTAATTCCTTAAGATTTTGTTCTTTTATCTTGCTCTCATGAACAACAAGATCTGAACATAATTCTTCAAAAGACATAGAAGATAGCTATTTTATCTTTTCCAGTATAGAGGTGTAATTTAGCCAATCCTTAGTAAAAGAATCTAGGAACCTTCCGTTGATCTGCTCATTGTTATAAGACACTCCTACTGTTTTTAATTCCATCAAAAGTTGACTGATCCTTTCAATAGTTGAAGCCGGACTTTCTCCGTCCATCATTTAGAAATTGTAGAATTATCGTTTGAATTGCTTCTTTAGCCTTTTGAATGGTCTCGGTTCCTTGATAAGCAACTTTCAGAAAGTCCCACACTCCTTTTGTTATTCTAATTCCTAGAACTCTTCCTTGATCTTCATCTGACAATGATAAAACAAGTATTTGAAGTGCTTGTTTATTTTTACTCAGAAGCTGCTCATCGTCTTTAGTCCACTGATCTTCAGGCTTATCTTGTTGAACTCCTTCAATAAGAACAGTCGGCTTGTAATCTCCCTGGGTAACAATGAAATACCCCTAATTAATTAAATTTTGATTTAACATATAATCAATTAAATTAAGGCCTAAACATGCCTTAAAAATAAATTAAACACAACAAAGTTTAACAGAAAGCAAGAATTACACCCTTTGACCTTTTAGGGTGATTAAATATCCAAACGAACTCCATTTGACCTAAAATTTTAACCTGAGCCTTATAACTCATAAATGAGCACATTAAAACCATTTCCAAGGGAAACCAAGCTCAGAAACGCACTAGAACATAAAATGTGCACTAAGCTTCCTTAAAGCACAATTTTGTGAGATTATCTCCAAAATGAGTTCTATTTGATTTTAGGGTCTCGAATACCCTTAAAAATACTAATGTGACATAATGTACCACATTAAAATGTATAAATAAGGTTTTTCAAAATAACCAAAAATATGTGCATTGTTTTGTGAATAATAACTAAATAGTGCAAAAATAACATTTAATCACTTAATCTTGTCTATGGTCAATATGTTCCCTTGACCTTGGCTATATTTTTCCGCCAGTATAACCCTCATTACCCAACACATTACCGTTATAAACTGCAAGTTTACATAACACCCCTTTATTCCCACGTTAATAAAGTAATATAGGTACATTTGTTATAATATTACCTAAGCTACTATATCTTCCAATCCTATCAGATATTGCCACCTGATATATATCCACCCCTTACCCACTTGCAGTGCCTGCAACATCCACCAAATATACACATCCATGACATACATAACATATAATATATATATATAATATATATATATATATATATATATATTGGTAAATGAAATTTTCTACCTACTCCTACCCATCCTGTCTACCCAACTTGACCGACAGTTCATGCAAGCATAAGAGTACATTAGACATAGGAAACTTCCCAAGCCCATACCTATTACATTATTACCGATCTCCTTTCTTCCTTCTCAATGCGATTCTTTTTTTTCTTCTTCTTCCAACGTAAGCTCCAGTCACCTTCCATGCTGCTCCATAACCGAGAGTATCTCCCAGCTTCTGTGATTGCTGCTCCAAGGCATAGAACCGATTTCTTTTTCTTCTTCCACCGTCCTCCTTCTCCACTATAAACAAGACATTTCTGCACCTTTCTTCTATCATTCCAGAAGCATAAACATCCCAGCTTCTACTTGCTGTTCCAAAACCGTGAACACCATTCAATCTTCCATTGTTGCTACTTGCTGTAGAGGAAAGTCCCAGCCTATCCACTGCTCCAATATTCACGTACAAAAGCAGATGAAGTTTTAAGCTCTTTCCTTTGCTCTTCTTCACGTAATAATCAGAGGGAGTTCCCCAGCCTGTTCACTACTACCTTCACGTACAAACAGAGGAAGAATGCCCAACACTTAGTGAAGGAGAAGATCCAAGTTAAAACTCCATCTTCACCCTTTTCGGTAAGGAAAAAAACCATGCCATTCTCCTCTTGTATTACCGGTAATATACTCTCAGTTTCCTAGCTCAAACTTTGCCTCTTCACGCACCAGAAATAGAGGGAGTTCTCAACTTTTTCCTTACTCTCCTTACGTGTAAAAAAATCAGAGAAGAGAAGGAAGTGTTATACTAGCTAAACAAAGGTAACATCCATGCACTATATTACCATTTTCTTCCAGTTTTTCCCAGCTTCTTATAAGCTCCTTCTTCTTATTTTTCTCCACGTACAAACCAAAGGAGAACACCATCATTTTGAAGGAAAAAAATGCAGGCACAAAGCCTCCCCTTCTCAGCCACTTCCGGTGAGTTTTTCCCCCATGTATACTCTTTGATATACCGGTAATATACCCAGTTATTCACTGCTTTCTTCACGTCCCAACAGAGAAGAATCACCTTGGTTCATGCAATGAAAAAAGTCCAACCAACATCCTTGCTGTACCAAGCATCGGTAAAAAAAAAACTGGCCATCCTTTTC
The DNA here is from genome assembly GCA_023374045.1 of Limonium bicolor. Classification (NCBI taxonomy): domain Eukaryota; kingdom Viridiplantae; phylum Streptophyta; class Magnoliopsida; order Caryophyllales; family Plumbaginaceae; genus Limonium; species Limonium bicolor. The sequence continues at coordinate 20,015,178 of CM041780.1, forward strand.
TTGTTCTACCGGTAACGCACCTAGCTTGTGATGAGTTATCCTTCTGTTTTCTTCATGTAAAACCAGAGAAGAAGTGCCCAGGTTTATGTAACAGCAGGGGCCAACAGAAACTACCTTGTTGTACCCATTTTTGGTAAGGGAAAACATGCTCATTCTCCTCTTTGTTTAGCCGGTAGTGTGTGATGTTATGAGTAGCATTTTAACACCTCTGTTGCTCACTAAAACCAGGCGCAAGTGGCCTTTGTAACCAGCCTTAAACCAAGGTAAATACCATACTCTTCCCTAGCTTAAATCCACCATTAATAACCTTGTAGTACATGGCTAATGTATGTTCTTTTCTTGCGTGAGATGCTGCTGGAAATCTCTTGGAAACCCCATGCTCAAACCGTGGAGAAAACCAGTCCAAAAAAAATACACAAGTGAGTGTTAATACCTCCTAAGGTGTATATGTTAAGGTTAGGTTATTAACACTTCAAAAAAAAAAAACTAAATGAATCCTATGTTGAAAAACAGGCCGAGAGCCTAAGGAAGAGTTTGGTGTGCTTGGAGGCTTTGGAAATCGAAGATAGGTGAGAAATACTCACCTTATATTGTAATATGGTTTTTATGAAATTTTGTTACATGTATGTAACAGCCGGGGGTTTACATGAGGTCAAATAACTTAATTATATGCTAAAATGTTTCATAACATTTTTGGTTGGTTAGTTTGGTATATTAATGACCTATAAGGTCAAGGAAATTAATTATGGGTTAAAAACATAGTTTATAAAATATATGGGGGCAAGGGAAATAAAGCCAAGACCAAACATGGTCTTAGATGACTTAACTATGTATTATAATGTTTCATAACATTTTTAGTTGATAATATAAGGTTTAGATGACATATCGTGTCATAGGAATTAATTAAATGATTTTAGGAAACATACAAGAAAAACTATACAATGAACCGTAAACAATATAGTTTTGTATGACATTTATGTGTACTTATATTCTATGTCAATTATTGTAATAAGACCAAGCATTTTATGCCATTTAATTTAATTGTTATATAAGTTAGTAAAATGGATTTAAAATGAATTTAGAACAAATAAATATTACCGTAATAGTTTGGGTTCAATTGTAATTTAAATAATTTTTGGGGTTAACTATAAATAATAACTGAAGACTATGCATTAAAACCTTATTTCATGAATTATATAAAATTTAATAAAGTTTTGAGACAAAATATAATTTATGAAAATTATAGGGGTCAAACTGTAATTATACAAACTCTTGGTCAAACTGAAAATATTGGGTCAACATAGACCATATTAGGAGGTTTGAGCAAATTTAATGTCATAAATAATTAATTTATGAACTTATATTAACATTATAAGTGAAATGTTGAATTTATAAAACTTATGGGGTATAGAATGTAAATACCGAAAAGTAGAGGTGTAGTTTGGTTAATATGATGATTTATATCCTAAGTGTAAAATTTGGGAATTTTTGGAGTTATATAAGTGGGTATATTGATAAAAGAGTATAATATATGATTTTTGTGACATATAAGAGTATACAATATAAATTTGGGTCAATATGTAAATAAGAAGAAAATGTGGGCGGAAAGAGATTTAGGAACAACATGGGGGCTGTTTGGAATAAAGTAACAAGAAACTATAGGTATATCAACAATAAATATTAAAACCATATAATATAACCTATATGTATACCTTGTTATAATGTATGTGGTTATTATGTAAATAAGGAAAATATTGTGGCTGAAAAATAAATATACCAAACAGCTATGGGCTGTTCGGTAATATATATGAAATAACATATACAAACTATATGTTATAATTATTGTAATGTTTGGATGATATAACATATGTTATGTAAAAATATTATGAGATTTGTGGTAAAAGAATAAATATGAAAAGTTGAAGGGTTAAAACAAAAACAAACAGAACCTAATGGACTGTTTGGTGTTTCTGGAAATTTAAAATCATAGTATATACATATTATATGATTTAAATGTTATAGTATATGGTAAGTTACGTATGTTATAAAAATTGTAGTGAAATTGTAGTGTTTGGAAAGTATAGGATTTGAAATGAAATGAAATGGAAAATGCATGCCTTTTCGGCAACAATGAATAAAGAGGTATTAAAACCATAGGTTATATCTTATTACAAAGTTTTGATGTTATAAAACAAGGTATTTATAACATGGTGTAGTTATGTGGGCATATTGTGATTAATGAAAACTATAAGAATAAAGAGGAACAAGTGTGTTATATCTATATGTCATATATATATGTTATTTTTGGTAACAATAATAGCTACTAAAACCATATGTTATAAAGTTTAATGACATATAAAATATCATACAATATGGTATCATGATAAGTGTAACACAAGATAATAATATGTGGTCAAAAGTATAGTGTATAAAACTATACATGTTGGCGCATGCATATATTCATAAATAAAAAATGAAGATATAAACTATAGTAAACAATGACATAAACACTATGGTTAATATATGATTTTTGAAATGGTTTAAATAAACCTTGCATAAGGATTAACATGTACATAATGTAAAGTTTCTTATTTCATTGAGAAAACATGGTATATATATACACATATGTATATTGGCGCAAGTGACATGCATATGTAATATGGTTTACAAACCATATAATAGTAAATATACACCCTCCTGTTCTAATTATAAGTCGTTCTAGACTTTTTCACCATTTTGAAGAAAGAGTTTAAAAAGACTTACATACCCTTACTTATACAACCCTTACTTTTTGTATTGGGAGAATAAAAAAGTAAGTATACTTTATTGGTAAGATAAAAAGTAGACTGCATTGATAATAATAATTAAAAAAATAGAAAGGGTAAAAGTAGAAAGATAGATGAAAAAGTCTAAAATGACTTATAATTTGAACATAATTCTAATGCCTAAATGACTTATATTTAGAATAGGAGGGAGTAAATGTTAACTTATAAGTATATTATATACTATAATGTCACAAGGTTTTAAACGAACACAACTTGTTACATGAATAAGAAGTTGTGTAACGTAAGGTGTATCAAGAATAATAATATATCATACTTATAAAGTAACGTTGCATGGAATGCATGCAACCATGGGTTATAAAATATAACCATGCATGCAACTATAAGTTATAACAATACTTAAGCATGCAATATAACGGTGAATTAACATATACGTGAACGAACGAACTTATATAAAACGTAACGCTTTTTGAAAACTACGGTTGGAAGCTGTAATTCCTAAGTTGAAAACGTTAGCTATGACGTTCGTATAGAAACCCGCGTCTTTGTTAAACCGAATAATAATACTTACTACGAGTAAGGAATCTTTAAGATACTAAACTCTAACTGGTAACAGTTGAAAATCCGGGGGCATAGTACCAGGATTACAACGTTATTCGGAAATACCGAATCATACTGTCATGTGGATTGACACTTAGCGTTCCTTGTATTTCTAGATCGCCCTTCAGACGTGCGCGCCCGATAGCCTTAGCGGTCTACACTGCGCGACCTTGACACGGTGTACGGTATGTAAAGGAGTTTGATCCGGGTTGTCCTGAGGAATTCCTCGGGCTCGGATTTGTTTGATAAATAAATTGAGTGGATGTATGTATGTGATTATGTGTGTGATGAATATCCGCTTACTGCATTATTTATTTATGCACGAACGTCCTACGGGACTAATACTACGTCGACTATAGATCGACTTATATAAAACTACATATGCGAGACGTGTGATGGGAATTATCGTTGCCTGACCTAATATGCTAAGTATTACAAGTATGTAGTTATAACCTAAGTCAAACACTTAGGGACGGGACACGACATTGTCGGTCCCTAGAGCTTCAACTCGAACATAAATACTACCTAGAATCATTCTAGGCATGCGTAGGACCCACAGGGAAGCCAACAAATAAGTGAATGTTCTCCATAATTAAAACTATAACTACCTAACTAGTTTAAAGTGGAGTGTGAATGAATGTGATGATGTACCTTAATCCAGACAGTCACTGGCTGCTGGTCGCGCGTAGAGATCTCTTGGGTTATCCCGTATCGGGTTTACCCTAGTTAATCCTGAACGAACCTAGATAGATCGTCAGGCAGAGTGTGCTACCGTTGGCACCAGGCCCTTGGCCACCTAGATGGACGCCTTTACAAAGGCAAAGTGAAATAGTCCTGGAGTCTTCGGATGATCAAGGTAGTGAGCACTTTGTGTGTACGTGGGACTACTGTCCAAGTTAGTATATTTCGGGTAGTCCTAATTGACGCCCGACGGTGATAACTAAATCAAATGATATGTGAGGGCCCGGGGGAACGAGTGTTGTAATATGTGATGATGTTAACATACAACGTATGAGTATTGTATGATGTGTGACAGTGCTGCGTATATTTATAAATGACTGTTTGGATTGGATGGATGGTTATATGATCATGAATGTTGCTACAGTATTTATTATATCTGCAAAATGGTAAAGCATGAAATCAATCTAATATCAAGATGGTTAAAAATGACAAGTGACCAATAGGGTCCAGGCCCGGCATACTCAGCGTCTATCGCTGAGACTACACTTATTGTGCAGGTTGTTGATCTTCGTTGAAGCCGAAGTGCGGGAACAGGGTAGCTAGGGTTACTTTAATTATTGTGTAAGAATTTATTGTATAACGATATCAGTCTGTGGATGTATGACGGTACGGTTGTATTAATTTGGGATTTGGGTAGACGCTCACTTGTCGACTGTTATGGATGTGGACTTAGTATGATGTATAGGAGGTATCTCGTTGTCACAGCGGTTTAATAGTGTCGTTGTTTTAGTGTTGGATTTAGTTTCTGCTTCGTTACTCGCATGGGCGAGTAATGGCAGGTGACACCCGAGTGAGTTGTAACGTTGTTGTTTATTCTTCCGCTGTAAGACGTTTTGCTTTCCTGTTAACGCGAGTGACTATTATGTGTTTATCTGAGAGGGTGTTACAAAAGTGGTATCAGAGCGGTACTCCGCTCTGATGACGAGATACTAGGTTAATACAGTGAGCTTAGGACTTGGGAAACATGGGAAATGTTTGTGAGGTACGAAACGTCTTTGCTTTAATGGAATTATGTGTTAGCAAAGCCTTTGGCTCGCAAGTGTTAGCCCTTGAGGCGCACAAATGAATTGATTGTGATATGATGTGATATCGAGAAGACGAACGGTGATACCGAAGTCTAGTGGTGGTGTGAGCCAGGAAGCTGGCCAAGGGCATAAAGGCCCGGGAATATTATCCCCGTTACGGACCCGCTGAGAGCTCAGCCGGGAGGAGACACAAACATCATGAGTACATTGGCGACAGTCCACTTTCATGTGGAAGTCCAGTACGGACTACCACCGACAGTACCTCTCCCGCCACAACCCAATGAGTAGAATACAACTGAGAAATATAATCCCCGAATATAGGGAAGAGGGCTACCAAGCCCATCAGACCATCTAAACGCTCTCGCACCGAATGAAAATTCCTACTCCTGTAACATTAATACAAACTCAATATCATACCTCCACTGATGACCAAGCGCTGTAGCAATAGGCACCGCCAGAGGCGAGCGCCACTACTACCGTAACATCGTGGAAAGGATCACCCAAGACATCAGGGCAAGCGGACCGAGAGCACCTTGAGCTCCACGAGACCGTCGCCCGTAATGGGGACCTTTAACCACCTTACCATTGCATCGTAATACCAAACTGTAAAAAGAGATTATATTGAAAACGTGGAAAAATTTTATAAGTATATCGTCCTGTTATGTTCAAATCCCAATCCTGATCTTGTGTACACCCAATACCATGACGAACAAATTCCGAGCGTTTATGCTCTTGTGAATCTAATGCGAGGGAGGACTTGGTTATTCTAATGACAATGTGGTTAGGAAAATTTTCCAATCAAAATACCATCTTTTTCATGAACAATCATTCTAACGGTACTTAAGCAAACAATGCGGCAGTAAGACAAACAAGTCGGAAACCGACAACTCTACTTGCATGGTGCGCTTTCCAGCAAGAGCTGATTTAAACAATGTACCAATCATTTCGTCTACCCCGCGCACTTGCTACTGCAAGTGCTGCAAAACTACTACGACCGCAGTTACCACTGCTAATATCGCTGCAAACGAATTCTGTAAACTGTGTAGACCAGTGGTACAATGCCATGGCTACCAATGATCACCAAACAATTGTACAACTCTAATATAAACTACAGAACCACAATTGTTGCAATAAACCACTAAAATACGAGGCCAACAGCCTCTGAAGAAACCGACGAGTCCGACTAACGCAATAAAAAGGGCACACCAGCCCATAACAAATTATAGCTACTAAACAAAAATGAATTAAATGACACCGGCTTAAAAGCCAAGATAACATAATGTAATTATCAAACCATTTAATGGCTGAATTGGAAGTGGAAGGTGAAACTGGATTCCCGGGGATCAAAGGAAACCAACCACAAATTGGGGTGGAAGGTAGTTCAACACTGGTGCTGATCACACCAGGGTCGGATGACTCCTGAGACTCTTCACAGTTGCCACAATTAATTACAGTCAGGATAAACAAAACTATAGTATACCAATTACAAAACAACTAGCAACAATTTAGCAATAAGATATCAAATAAGGAAACGTGTGACTAACAGTTTACGTTGTATATACGAAATCATACAAAAATAAAATTATGAAGAGAATACGATCGTATAACAACCAGTACCGATAAAACACACTACCAGTGTGCGGATCGATTCCTGTGATGAATACCAGGGAATTAGTAAAACGTATCAGTCCACAGATGGACCAAAAGTGAAAAGAACAATTCTACCGTAATACGGCCATTACCAATATCATTCGCAACAATGAACGCGAATCAACACTTAACGCTTGAATAATTACCACCCCTGAGCACTACCTTTACCAAGGAGTGCCATGTACGGTTATGTACAATTAAAAGCGAACAAACGTCAAGATTAAGTTTCATGTATATTATCAAGATCATACTGATTATGAGACAAGTTCTAAGTAAAAGAATGGCTACCGCCATTGGCGTTCTGCCATGAAAAAAATGATAAGTATCAACATGTGTTAAAGACATGTCGTTAACTATTGTGACGACTGTCAGTGATTAATAAATGTGTAAATTAAAATAATGGCAAACAACTAAATCGATATTACAAAACACTCAACCAAACGCTAAATAGCGCAAAGAAGTAAGACGAATGACAATAAGGGCAGAGCCCAGGAGACCGGAACGCCGACTCCGATACCTTTTGAGGTATATTACTAACATACAATGTCTAAGTTAATATAATGAAGTAAGAGAGCTACGGTACATACCGTAAGCAATGTGAATAACAATGATGATTAACTAACAGGCGCCAAGCCGCACACTTGAAATTTAAATAACTGCAGTTACAAATAACTAGCACTAAACAATAAGTAACAACAAAGACATTGCTTACTACCCAAATACCAGAAGTATATACCAGCATTCAATGCTAATCACTAATAGTGATAAATGTTTAGTCCTAATGGAGAAACATAATCTTGTAAGGAATGGCATAACCTTTGTGGATGCAGTACCGTCAATGAGAATGGCTGGAAAGTGAAGAGTCAAGTTGCTCAAGTTGTTATGCAATCTGCAATACACCTAATTAAACGGAAGAAGGAACAAATATGTATAGTACTCATGGAGATCAAGATAGGAGAACTGACATTGCTAACTCAGCACGAATATTACATGAACGATTGCAGCCGTAAAGGCGAACCAACAGTTAACGTCTAACTAATTAACAACCGAGTACCACCCTTAGAAATGAGTATCAGGTGAGACGTACTACTAGAACATTAACACCTACGACAAGATAACCGACAATACGGACCAATTAACATCGAACTACAACAAGGACATCCATCAAAAAAGAGATTGACAATAGAATACTTCACAATAGCCGTGTGACGGACGCTACTAGTATACTAAACGAGACATGGGATGACCGCACTCTGATAGGAGCATGTGGGCCTGACAGACTTATTTATAAGTTAGTCGGGTAAGTAGTAATGTATCAGTACGGTACCCCCCATGCATGTAGACAAGTAGTGTTAGGAACACGCGAAGTAGTCAACTCCGTACTACGGACAGTGATGTAAATCACCTTGAAGATGGACAAGAAGAGCCGCAGCTAACCAACGGGCTAGAGGAACCAGGAACCTACAACACAGAGTAGCAGACGGTACACAGTGAAGACAGAAGATGACGACGCTGATAACAGAAACAGGAAACCCACTATATAGACGAATAATACGTAGAACCCTCATAAGGATCAAGCAAGTTCTTGCAATCCAGAGGAACCTACCAAATGATGTGAACTTAAACGCGTGACTACGCAACGATGAAAGAGAAAAGCTAGCACACTAGCAGACCCTTAAACAAAAAGAACCGATGATCACAACACCAACGTCGAATCGACTGAATGTGATGCGTGCGGAAGCGACCACAGACCAGCCATCAATAATTAATACGTGGGCAAAACATAGACAAGTAAAACTCGCAGGGAATAATGTGGAATGGAAGATGAAGTTGTAGAACTCTAATACGGCACAACATATGGATTCCCCTGGCAGAAAGCAGGAAGAACCATACGAACGTTGATGCTAACCCGACACACGGAAGATACAACACATATCAAACGAAGCAAGTATCAAGAATACACAGTGTGTTACTCCGGAACAAAACCACCATGAGACAACACGGACGGCAATCTTTAGCTAAGTGAGCATGGAGGCTAGTACGTCTCGGTATTAGAACGACAAGTGCACAACACTAAGTACTAATAATAGCCAATGTCATATGACACCTCAAGCTGAGAATCAGTAAGAGAGATACACGCATGTATGCTAGTCATCCAAACGATGGGATATACAACAAAGGAAAGAGGCAAACCGAGCCTATGTCCATGGGTATGTACCTCTGTACGGAGCGAGTGGGCCAATTAGAACGAATTCGGAGTGCACAAACACGTCCTCACCCTCTATATGTTTTGGAACCCAGGAGGGCTAGAGCCATACCCGTCTCTCTGATATGAGGATAATCTACTCCAAAGGTGGAAGACGCCACATGAGAGTTAGAGAACTCTATGAGAGCCAAGTATCCAGCGCTCCTTGTTGAGCTGCTGTAGTATACTTGTGGGGTACGGGGGCGTAACCCTTTTAAGGGGGTAGAGCCTCTTGGCTAGGCACATGTTTGCACTGAATTTTGTTGTTTTGAATGCGGGGCATACAGTAGTTTGTTGGTATGTTTTGTTGGCATGTGGGGCATACGATGTGGTTTGTTGGTTGTTTCGTATGTGAGACATACAGTGAGTTGGTGGTATGCGGGGCATACGTTTTTTGTTGCTCTTGTTTGATTGTTTTGTGGTGTTGTTGGTACGCGAGCCGTACGTTGTTGATTTGTTGTGTGTGATTGCACTTGTATGTATGTATCTAACCAATACTTGTTGGGAATGATGTGTTACATCCATGTGTGTAGTACTTTTCTTTATGATACTTGTGATATATGTATTTATAGTACCTTGTAGATTACATATGGTATCACCTAGATACGAAATGAATCATTAGATACGGAATGTGGAATGATGGTATGGTATGGACACCTCGGGGAGGTTGTCACGGTTGGTAGAACTGATAGGAAATAATGGTGCTGATGGATTATTTACATCCATATGTTTGAACTAACGCCACTGAAATACCCCCAAACTTAGAGATGGTGTTTAAATGATAAACTAAGTTATAAGGAGGCTAAATAATGCCTTAGAAACATTAAGAAACATTTCTAATCAAAGAAATATAAGAAAACCCCAAAAGAGCAGTTTAAGCAAAAACAAACTCTAAGCTTGGAGAGACTTGGGATAGTACCCAAATATTGTTCTAAGACCTTAGTATATCCTAATGGTCATTTTAAATCAATTACCAAAGAAAACCAAGCTTGAAACCAAGTTAAAACACAAAATGTGCCTTAAGGAGTCTTAAAGCACATTTTTGAAAAATTGTCTTGTAAATGAGTTTTGAATGGCTAAATGTCCATCATTACTCTTTAATTAACATGTGTACTATATAGTATCACATTTGGAAGTCTATATCAATGGGAAATCAAATATGTCACAACAGTGTGCCTTGTTTTATGAATAGTAATTTAATTAAGCTAGTTTATAACATAAGTCAATATAAGTGAGATATTTGGTCAACAAGACTTAAGTACCCCTTGTTACTTAATGGGGGCCAGTTTTTAAGGTGATGAATCACCACATGACAAATAAGAAAGGAAATAAAGGATAAAGTAGAAAACTACTATTTACTTTATACTTAAATATCTCATTTACTCACCTCTCTCCTGACGTCTTCATTCTCTCTTGTTCCCACGGTTTTGAGCTGCTCTCTCCCTTCTCCATTAACGTGAAGAACAACCCCATGCTAGCTCCATCTTCCTTTGTACACTACTTACTCATTTTAGCTCCAAACCAAAACAAATTACATATTCCTCTTAGTTAGCTCAAGCAGCTCTCTCTTTCTATCTTTTCAAAACTTCAAGAGCTTTGATTTGGTGCCAAGCCAAACCACCATTAGAGGAGGAAATTCAAGTTTAGAGACTCCATTGGCTTCTCCATTCTCTTAAGGTAAAGAAAGTGTAAGAAAATCTAGGTTTCCATCACTTTTCTTCTTGACCGAAAATGTATGCTCATGAGGCTCATTTTAATGCCTTGTTCTAGCTTGTTTTCTACTCTCTCAAAGGATAGAGGAGGTCCTTCTTGCTTCATATCCAAGCTTGTCTTGAGAAACCAAGGTAAACAATCACCTTAATACCTTAAAGCACATTTTTAACCTAGGGTGTTCCTTAGGGTTAATGTATTATCTAGTACTCATTGGAGTCATTGGATATTGGTTAGAACATTGGCAAGGAGATATATATATTGGTGACCGAGATTGAGCAAGAAAAACCTAAGGAAGAAAGTTTGTAAAGCTTGTAAAAGAACAAGGTAAATTACTTACCTTAAGGTGTTTATTGTTTAAGGGAATGGGATTTAGATATGTGATGAGTTTAGTGTAGAGTTTACATAGAAAAGGGCTATATATGACCTAGGAGAAACAATGATCATGATTGTGAGCTTGTGACTAAGGAGCAAATGAGGAAAAAGAGATAGTTAAGAATATCAAGGTGAAGTACAAGAAGCATTTTATTTCAATGGGAGCCTTGTTGTGTGTATTCCCATGTTAAAGGCAAATATATGTGGAAATTCAGTGGTTAAGATTATTATCATTTAAGGGCGTAAGTGCCAAGCATTTAAGTTTATGCACTATATGATGATGTGGTGTAGTTTTGGTGTAAATTGTGTGTTAAGGTGTTGTGATGAGAATTTGAGTGATATTGGTTGGTCGATGGAGAAAAAACCAAGTGTTAGGATGTACTATATACTAGAGAACCCATGGCAAAATTTAAAGGAGAACTTAAGTGTTTAAGATGTTCTAAAGGGGATTTAATGACTAAGGAAGTACTAGGAAGTTCTAGAGGTTGTCTAGATGAAAAAGGGTGAGATTAAGGTGTTTAAATGACTTATAATGGATTAGACATCACTATGAAGGATTTAGGAATCAAAAGAGTGTATTTGGGTATTTAGGACTTAGGTAAATGTTGATAAAAGAAGCTAGGAAACCTGGTAAGTTTGATGTGATGAGTGTGAAACTTTGAGATGATTTAGATAGAAACTAGAGTTTAGAATTTAAGGAAACCTTGGAAAGTGTAAGAGAGATGCAAGTGGTGTATATGGTGGGTCAAGTTCATAAGGAGGGAACTTTTGGCTAGTAGAAGTGCTAGGTGAAAGGATGTTGAAATGTAGAAAGAAATAAGTGTTAAGTGTTAGTAGTTGTTGTAAGAATTGTGTAAAGATGGGAATGAGTTTGGAGGATGGTTTAAGATGAGTTTAAGATGAGTTTAAGAGTCTAAATGATGTTAGAACCATTGGAAGGCCTGAGGAAAAGTTTATGATGATTTACAAAGGTTGGGCATGTTTTGGTGGCGTCCGACCCAGGGGTCCGACCCAAGTTTGGGTCAGACGGCCTCTGTTTAACGCCAGGGAAAGGTTATGGAATGGTCCGACCAGAGGACCGGGTCAGACATGGTCGGACGGGTGAGTTTTAAAGGGCGGTTAAGTTTCGGGAATGGTCCGACCCAGTTGGTTGGGTCGGACATGGGAGGTTTAGAAGACGGAAAATTTCTGGAATGGTCTGACCCAGTTGGTTGGTCGGACGGGGTCGGACATGTAGAGGTTTTTCAAACTCGAAAGTTACTGAAGGGTCCGACCCAGAGGGTGGGTCGGACGGTGGGTCGGACGACCCTTAACACTTAAAAAAAAGAGAAATTTTGAATTCTAAGGAAGATAATTGTAATAAGGTATACCTTTGGTAGGGTGGTAATGAATAGGACCCTAAGAACTTAGGATTAAGTAAGATGAGTAAGAACTTAATGTTTAAAGTTAAGTTTGTAGGTTAAGTGGTAAGGACTTAAGAAGGTATTCAAAGGGGATCTTAGGAATTAAGTGAGTTAAGTAAGGTACAAATAACTAATGGCCTAAAAATGAATCAATGTTTTAGGTTTGTGAATTGGACCCCGGAGAAGGTAAAACAAACGACGATCGACGGTGAACGGTACAATCTTTCTTGTGACCTGCTTGCTAACGAGGTGTCCTCGGCTTGTGTGCTATCTGTTTAATTGCTATGACTAAACAGATAAAGCATGCAACGGTTATATTTGTTCTCGTTGAGTATGTGTTTTCTTTGCACTAACCTACGAGACTTAGACTGTTACTAACCAAGTTAGTACTTACAGGTAAGAATAAGAGTTAAGTTTTGGTGGTTGTTGGTTAATGCCCGTTAGGCTTAGCTAGCACATGGTGTTAAGATTTCTTCTAACTGGAACTTGAGTGAGGAAACCCGGGACTGACTCCGGTCATGCATGATCCGCCCTCCGCTTAAGGACTTGTCTTCGGACTTGTAGCTTAAGGCCGGTTGCCGGCTCAGCTACGCTGGACTCCTGTCCAGAGTAGGTGGCATTAAAATGGTGCAGTGGGATCACCTAAATCCCAGGTTTGAATTAAGCTACAACCATTCCCTTCCAGGAACGGTTTTTATACTGAGAATAAGTTAGATTAAGATTAAGGTAAGGTAAGGAACTGAGATTAAGGAAATGAGGACTAAGGAGGGGGTTACTAACCCACTTGATAAGGGAACACTTGAGTCGTTCATTGTTTGTGAACTATGCATGTTCATATGTGGATTATTTTATTGCACTTCATATCATGCTTGTGTATGTAATCAATTTCCATGCTATCGACAATTAGTCGCCGTAGCCCCGTTAGCTTGGGGGCCATGAGAGGGAGTACCAGCATTTGTGCTGACCCCTTTGGGGCTTTTTTAACACTTGCAGGTAAGAGGCCCTGAGGACGCACCACGAGAGTAGGAGCGGTTAGACTTAGGATGGGATGTTTTTTTGAGTACGGGTTATACGCTTGTGCTGAAATACCCAAAGTTTCTAAAGGATGATTTACTTTGCTAATTAGGTCTTAATGAGCTATTAAGCATATTTAAATCCTAATATTGGCATAAGTACACATTTGGACCAGAAAAGTCCTTAATAGCACTTCTTGTATTGTTTTAAAAGTAGCTAGCTAGAATGCTCCAATAACATTGTGACAACCAAGTTAGTAGGTGATGCAGCAGCTAGCTTATGTAGTAAACCACAAGTAGGTGATGCAGCTGCTTGGGCAAGCTAGTAAGCAAGTAGGTGACTCAGCAAGCTAGCAAGCTAGTAGGACGTCTTAAGCACGACCAAGCTAGTAGGCAAGTAGGACGTCTTTAAGCACGAGGTGGCATGATGAGTTGGCACCTACTTAAACACTTGACACATACCATAACACCAATAGGAGCTTGACACCTAAGTAGGCTGGTAGGAGGTGGCAACATCCCATTGGAGATGTGACATGGCTTAGAAATCAGCCACACACACTTTTCCTTCACCTTAAGCAACCTAAACCGTCCTCCTTGCTTATATAAACCGTCCCCCACCTCTATTCAGCCATTTAGCACGTTTAGAAGAGAAAGAAAGAGAGGAAAGCTTACCACCACCACCTGGCCGAGAGCAAAGAGAAGGAGGAGAGCTACTATCTTCATCTTCTTCCAATCTTAGAGGTAAGGACGTTCTGGTTGTGTTCTTCATCCTTTCCTAGTCTATTCTCAACCGAAAACCAGAGGAGAAACCAAGGGAACTCACTCCATTTCCATGTCCATTCTAGGAGCTTAAAGGCTGTCTTAGGGTGTTCTAACTTCTAGCAAGCTTTCCAAGGATTTAAGGAAGGTTTTCTTCAGCAATCTGCAAGGTAACTTCATGGTTACCATCCCTTAATAAATCTGTATGTTTTACAGGAGTATTACCCCTATATTATCTAATTAAAATTCGTAGGTATTTATTAGCCTAAAGCTAGAAGAGTTAGAAAAGTGTTTTAAGGAAGAAAAGGATGTGTTTACAGCCTACCTTTGATTACTGATTGCTTAAGAGCTTGTTTATGGTGTTTTGCTGCTGTTTAGTAAGTGGGAATAACCTAGAGGTAATTATGATTGTTCTGGATGATCTTTAGTCTAATATGGTGTTGTTATAACCTGGGATAAATGGTGACTTAAAAGAGTTTTGTTTAATCACCAGATTTGTGGGTGGAATTCTAGAGCATTAATCAAGTGTTTTAGGTGCTTAACTAACTTAGAACCTATCTGATTATTATGGCAGAATAACATAGGTGAAAGTATAGAATTTGTTTAAGTTGTAAGTGTGATTACTAGAAGAGCTAATCTGGTGTATTAGATGTCTAGTACAACCGCTTTCAGTTGGAAGTTAATTAGTGTAAACTAGATGTGTCCTAGGTTAAAAACATGATTGTTGATGTTCTGGTCATTAGTAACCTAGTATGGCAGAATTGGCCATGAACTATTAAAGAGATGTATAGCATGATTTTTAGGATGAATATGATAGTTTAAACTAAGCTGGGACTTAAGGTCTTAAAGTCTAATATGTTAGGAACTTATATGTACTGTCTTAGAAGGTTGTTTATGGTTGGATTAACTCCTAAGCTAATCTGGTTAATATTGTGTTGTTATGACCGAAAGTGTTAGGAACCAATTATGGTTTGATCCAGGTTGTAATCTATAGTTAAATTATGTCTTAAGCTGATCTAGATGAGATAGTTAATAGTAGAACTGAAATGGATATGATTTGTTTGTTTGATCAAGACTTGGTCTTAAGGTATGATTTATGGTATTTGTTTGAATTGGTTAAGCTGAGATATTGATGCTGATGATCTGGCCGAAGGTGCCATGTAAGATTATGTGATCATAGCCTTTCCTTAAGTGCTGTTGATTATGTGTTTTGTCCTTGGTTGAAATTATGAAATGGGCTTGTTAAGTGACTTGACTGTTTATTCTTGTTATACTTTTAAATTGTTATATTCTGATTAATGAGGATTCAATGAGTAACTCATTGGAATGGATTGTTGAGATATGGCCATATGTGGAACTTGAGCAGTAACTGCCTTTATGAATTATTGGACTCATGGTATGCCTTGGGCTCCATGAGATGCTTCATGGTTTCCTACACTATAGTTTAAAGGTACTATAGGGGGTGTGCAACATCTTTTAGGGCCTGGAGTGCGTTTGGGAAGGTTGGATCGCCTCAATGATCGGGATTCGTCCCTTGAACTGATTTGTGTGGAATGGAGAAATTGATGACAAGGAAAATATGTGAATTGATTAACATGTACTTGTGCAGGTTTGGATGCCTTATTGTTAATGCTTGAACTCTTGGTTGAGCAAAGTTTGTGTATATACCATCAAGTACTTTACTAGTTATTTTCTGATGGTAGCTTTGATTTTACTCAGCTTTGCTGATTTTGGCTTTATGCCCTGTGGTCTTTTCTTTGTGATTGTATGAATGACCACAGATGCAGGAAATGAAGAAGCTTCTCCTTAGTTGTGGAGACATTCGAGAGTGTGGGCTTTTGGGGCTAGAAGATCATTTTATTCTCTCTTGGTTTCTAGACTAATGTATTAGGTTGTTCTATAACCTATGTAATACAAGGTTAGTTTGGTTGTAAGTTAAGCCTAAGCATTCACATGGTTGTGAGTGTGGCGGTAACGTCCTATAAGACTTATGCTTCCGCTTTATTAATCTGAGCAAGTTTATTATCATATTATGGTTAGTAATTTAGGGGCGTTACAAAGTGGTATCAGAGCATGGTTGCTCGTGATAAGGATAAAAATGAAATTAGGATGGGATATGGGGCTGTGAGAGTAAGGCACGTGTTTGCTCCTATTGTGTTAACTAACCTGCAGGAATATGGAGTATAATACTCTTATCTGCTTGATTGTTATTAATGTTTGAGGGAATGTGTATGTGTTAGTAACCCTTTTGTTGCCAAGATTAGATGGCAGCTAATATCCAAGAGATGGCTCAAGCAATGGCTGCAGCAATGGCACAGCTAGAGCAAACAGGAATAATGTTATGCGTCAGATAACTGCGATAAAACCTGAGAGTTTCCATGGGCAGGAAGATCCTCAGATTCTAGAGGGATGGCTACGAGAATTTGATAAAGTCTTTGAGGCAGTGGGCTGCCCCGAAGATAGAAAGGTAGGATGTGCTGCCTATTACTTCAAAGATGAAGCAGACCTATGGTGGGGAGCTGTAAAAGAGGGCTGTCTTCAACAACCTGGTTTTGGATGGATGGAATTGAAAACATTGATGAGGACTCGCTTTTACCCGGATCATCTAAAAGAGAAGAAGCAACAAGAATTTCTAAACCTGCAACAACGATCTATGTCGGTAGCTGAGTACCGGACCAGATTTCTGGAACTAGCTAGGTTCGCTCCAAACCTAGTCCCTGATGAAGAATCTAAGGCAAGAAAATTTAGACTTGGGCTAATTTTCGAATTCGGGAGTTCATGGCGGGATCAACTTATGAAACATTACAAGAAGCTTATGAGAAGGCTGCCAGCATTGAGATGGTACAGCATGAAAGAAGGGAGTTCCATGAAGGGAAGAAAAAGAGGCCCTTTGGTGGACCAGCTGAGGGGTCGGATGTAAAGAAGCCCAATCTCAATCAAAAGACAAGATCAGTCAGTGGAGGTATCCAGAGCAAGGGTAAGGAGACATCTTCCACAGCACCAAGTGGAAGAACTTATAACTGTAGGAGATGTCAGAAGAATCATCCTGGAAAAGATTGTGAAGGGAGGTTCGTGACTTGTAACCACTGTGGAAAGCTGGGGCATCGGGCCTATGAATGTTTCCGAAACCCTGAGTCAAGAAGCTTCAGGAAAGGAATGCCACCGGTTAGCCATACTAACTCTAATACCTTTAAAGCAGCTTCTGGAGTTGGTGGTGGACAAAGTAGCAGTAAAGGGGCTGAAAAGAATGAGAACAAGTACAAGAAGTCTGGAGCCCTGAATGTGATGAATGAATCAGAGGCTAGAGCTCAAGGAAATGTCATTACAGGTATTTTCCCTGTTCATGGATTAGAAGCACATGTTTTATTCGACTCCGGTGCCACATACTCTTTTGCTTCTACTGCTTTCATGAGGAAATTGAAGTTGTCCAGTATTTCTTGTGTGAATATTTGTGTGACAATACCATCGGGGGAAAAGATAAAATGCTCTGAGATATAGAGAACGTGAATATTCTTGTTAAAGGAGTAGGTTTCCCAGCTGACTTGGTAGTATTTGAAGGCTTGGAATTTGATATTATATTGGGGATGGATTGGCTGCAACGGTACAAAGGGCGGTTAGATTGTTACGAACAGCGGATTTTGTTAAAGAGTCCTTCAGGGCAACGGGTATCATACAGGAAGATAGTAAGGCAGCCAAAGGTGAAGATCATTTCTGCCATCTCCATGGCAGCAGAAGTAGAAAAGGAAACAAGTGTATTTGTGTTATGTACGAGATCTAAATGAAAAGAGAAATCAGCTTTCTGAAATTCCTATTGTTGCTGAGTACCCAGATGTGTTCCCAGAAGAGATTCCTGGAATGCCACCCAAAAGAGAAGTTGAATTTTGCATTGACTTAGTGCCAGGAACCGGACCAATAGCAAAAGCACCTTATCGAATGGCACCAGTGGAGATGAAGGAATTAAAAGCTCAGTTAGAGGAGTTATTGGAGAAAGGGTATATAAAACCTAGTGTATCACCCTGGGGTGCTCCAGTTTGTTTGTAAAGAAGAAGGATGGGGGCCTTCGACTCTGCATTGACTACAGGGAACTAAACAAAGTAACCATTAAGAATAAGTATCCACTACCTCGAATTGATGATTTGTTTGATCAATTGAAGGGAGCTAGTGTGTTCTCCAAAATTGATTTAAGATCAGGCTACCACCAGATAAGGGTAGCTGAACAAGATATTCCAAAGACAGCATTTCGAACGAGGTATGGCCATTATGAATTTACGGTAATGCCGTTTGGCCTAACTAATGCTCCTGCGGTGTTTATGGATCTGATGAACCGGGTCTTCAATCAATATTTGGATAGTTTTGTTGTGGTGTTTATTGATGATATCTTGATTTACTCCAAGAACCAGGAAGATCATGCCGAACATTTAAGAAAGGTGTTAGAATTACTACAAGTGCATAAGTTATATGCAAAGCTGTCTAAATGTGATTTTTGGTTGAAAGAAGTGGCTTTCTTGGGCCATATCATCTCAAGTGAAGGTATAGCTGTAGATCCTTCAAAGATTGAAGCTGTTAAGGAATGGCCTCGTCCTACCAATGTTACAGAGGTTAGAAGTTTTCTGGGGCTTGCGGGCTATTATAGGAGATTTGTCAAGGATTTCTCCAAAATTGCTAGGCCATTGACGAATTTGATGAAGAAATCTGTTGGATTTGAGTGGAGTGACCAATGTGAGCAGTCATTCCAGCAACTAAAGACTAGATTAACTACTGCTCCAGTGTTAACATTACCAGAAGGAGTGGATGGCCTGGAGGTCTACTGTGATGCCTCGAAGTTTGGTCTGGGTTGTGTTCTAATGCAAAATAGGAGAGTGATAGCCTATGCTTCTAGGCAATTGAAGAAACATGAAGAAAATTACCCCACTCATGACCTTGAGCTTGCAGCAGTAGTATTTGCTCTGAAAATCTGGAGACATTATTTATATGGAGTCACTTGCAAAATCTTCACCGACCATAAGAGCTTAAAATATATATTCACTCAAAAGGAGCTGAATATGAGGCAGAGAAGATGGTTAGAGTTTGTCAAAGATTATGATCTGGATATTCAATACCACGAAGGCAGGGCAAACCTTGTAGCTGATGCTTTAAGCAGAAAAAGAAGTCATTCAACAGCAGCCATGTGGATCCTCCCAGATAAGTTGTATGAAGATATTCGTAGGCTTGACATGGAGTTAGTAGTTAGTGGAGAAGCACAATCAAGTAGTCTACACCAAATGTCCATTTCTCTGGATATATTCGAAGAGATCCGGAAAGACCAATCAGGGGATGAGAAACTTGAACAAATCAAGAGGAAAATTACAGAAGGGAAAGCTACAGATTTTAAGATCCATAAAGATGGAAGTTTAAGGTTCAAAGGTCGGTGGTGCATTCCTAAGAGCTGTGGGGAGATTAAGAAGAAGTTGATGCAAGAAGCCCATCAATCACCCTACTCCATACATCCAGGAGGTAATAAGTTGTATAAGGATTTAAAGAAACAGTTTTGGTGGCCAGGAATGAAACGTGAAGTTGCTGAGTTTGTAGCTAGATGTTTAACTTGCCAGAAAGTAAAGTTTGAGCATAGTCGACCAGGAGGCTTAATGCAACCATTGGAAGTACCAGCTTGGAAATGGGATTCCATATCTATGGATTTTATAGTGGGACTACCTTTAACTAGGTCAGGAATGAATCAAATTTGGGTTGTTGTGGATCGACTCACCAAAACAGCCAGATTTATACCAATGCGAGATACTTGGACAATGGATAAGTTAGTTGCTACTTACATCAAGGAAATTGTTAGATATCATGGAGTTCCTACAAGTATTGTATCTGATAGGGATTCTAGGTTTCAAAGTCGTTTCTGGCAGAGCTTTCAGAAAGCTATGGGTTCTCAGTTAAAGTTCAGTACTGCCTTTCACCCCGCAACAGATGGACAAACAGAAAGAACAATTCAAACATTAGAAGATATGTTGAGAGCTTGTATTATGGACTACCAAGGTACGTGGACTGATCATCTCCATTTGATAGAATTTTCATACAACAACAGTTACCATAGTAGCATTGGAATGGCTCCATATGAAGCTTTATATGGAAGAAAGTGTAGAACTCCACTATGTTGGGATGACATCTCAGAAACGGTTTTGTTAGGACCAGAAATGATTGAAAACATGATTCAGCAAGTGAAACTCATCCAACAAAGGATGAAAGCTGCACAGGATCGACAAAAGTCCTATGCTGATAAAAAGAGAAAGTTTCTGGAATTTACAGCGGGAGAGAAAGTATTCTTGAAGGTATCTCCAACCAAGGGAGTCATGAGATTTGGGAAGAAAGGAAAGCTTAGCCCTAAATACATTGGCCCATATGAAATTTTAGAACGAGTGGGAACTTTGGCATACCGATTAGCATTACCAACAGAATTAGACAAGGTACACAATGTTTTCCATGTTTCTCAGTTGAAGAAGTACATACACGATCCATCTCATGTCATCCAACCTGAAAAAGTTCAGATTGACCCATCTTTGTCATATGAGGAGGTTCCAATACAAATATTGGACACAAAGGTCAGAGAGACACGGTCTAAGACTACGAAAATGGTGAAAGTCCTTTGGACCAACCATAAAATTGAGGAAGCAACCTGGGAAACAGAGGATTTTATGAGAACAAGATACCCAGAACTTTTTGATGAATCCTAGGTAACATTTATAGTTACGAGGTCGTAACTTAAAATTTAGGGGGAGTGACTTCGATACTCTTATTCTTGATATCTTTGGTATGAATATGTTAAGACCCTTTTTCATGAATGTTCTTCTGTTTATGCTTGATTACTTGGTGTGAATACTTAATGTTTATTAGTTGCATTATAGTTTTAATGTATGAATGATCTTGGAATAGTTGGAGCTTCGGGGTCGAAGCTTTTCTTAAGGGGGAGTGAATGAAATACCCAAAGTTTCTAAAGGATGATTTACTTTGCTAATTAGGTCTTAATGAGCTATTAAGCATATTTAAATCCTAATATTGGCATAAGTACACATTTGGACCAGAAAAGTCCTTAATAGCACTTCTTGTATTGTTTTAAAAGTAGCTAGCTAGAATGCTCCAATAACATTGTGACAACCAAGTTAGTAGGTGATGCAGCAGCTAGCTTATGTAGTAAACACACAAGTAGGTGATGCAGCTGCTTGCAGCAAGTAGTAAGCAAGTAGGTGACTCAGCAAGGTGCTAGCAAGCTAGTAGGACGTCTTAAGCACGACCAAGCTAGTAGGCAAGTAGGACGTCTTTAAGCACGAGGTGGCATGATGAGTTGGCACCTACTTAAACACTTGACACATACCATAACCAATAGGAGCTTGACACCTAAGTAGGCTGGTAGGAGGTGGCAACATCCCATTGGAGATGTGACATGGCTTAGAAATCAGCCACACACACTTTTCCTTCACCTTAAGCAACCTAAACCGTCCTCCTTGCTTATATAAACCGTCCCCCACCTCTATTCAGCCATTTAGCACGTTTAGAAGAGAAAAGAAAGAGAGGAAAGCTTACCACCACCACCTGGCCGAGAGCAAAGAGAAGGAGGAGAGCTACTATCTTCATCTTCTTCCAATCTTAGAGGTAAGGACGTTCTGGTGTGTTCTTCATCCTTTCCTAGTATTCTCAACCGAAAACCAGAGGAGAAACCAAGGGAACTCACTCCATTTCCATGTCCATTCTAGGAGCTTAAAGGCTGTCTTAGGGTGTTCTAACTTCTAGCAAGCTTTCCAAGGATTTAAGGAAGGTTTTCTTCAGCAATCTGCAAGGTAACTTCATGGTTACCATCCCTTAATAAATCTGTATGTTTTACAGGAGTATTACCCCTATATTATCTAATTAAAATTCGTAGGTATTTATTAGCCTAAAGCTAGAAGAGTTAGAAAAGTGTTTTAAGGAAGAAAAGGATGTGTTTACAGCCTACTTTGATTACTGATTGCTTAAGAGCTTGTTTATGGTGTTTTGCTGCTGTTTAGTAAGTGGGAATAACCTAGAGGTAATTATGATTGTTTTGGATGATCTTTAGTCTAATATGGTGTTGTTATAACCTGGGATAAATGGTGACTTAAAAGAGTTTTGTTTAATCACCAGATTTGTGGGTGGAATTCTAGAGCATTAATCAAGTGTTTTAGGTGCTTAACTAACTTAGAACCTATCTGATTATTATGGCAGAATAACATAGGTGAAAGTATAGAATTTGTTTAAGTTGTAAGGTGTGATTACTAGAAGAGCTAATCTGGTGTATTAGATGTCTAGTACAACCGCTTTCAGTTGGAAGTTAATTAGTGTAAACTAGATGTGTCCTAGGGTTAAAAACATGATTGTTGATGTTCTGGTCATTAGTAACCTAGTATGGCAGAATTGGCCATGAACTATTAAAGAGATGTATAGCATGATTTTAGGATGAATATGATAGTTTAAACTAAGCTGGGACTTAAGGTCTTAAAGTCTAATATGTTAGGAACTTATATGTACTGTCTTAGAAGGTTGTTTATGGTTGGATTAACTCCTAAGCTAATCTGGTTAATATTGTGTTGTTATGACCGAAAGTGTTAGGAACCAATTATGGTTTGATCCAGGTTGTAATCTATAGTTAAATTATGTCTTAAGCTGATCTAGATGAGATAGTTAATAGTAGAACTGAAATGGATATGATTTGTTTGTTTGATCAAGACTTGGTCTTAAGGTTGATTTATGGTTGTTTGAATTGTTAAGCTGAGATATTTGATGCTGTATGATCTGGCCGAAGGTGCCATGTAAGATTATGTGATCATAGCCTTTCCTTAAGTGCTGTTTGATTATTGTTATGTCCTTGTGTTTGAAATTATGAAATGGGCTTTGTTAAGTGACTTGACTGTTTATTCTTGTTATACTTTAAATTGTTATATTCTGATTAATGAGGATTCAATGAGTAACTCATTGGAATGGATTGTTGAGATATATGGCCATATGTGGAACTTGAGCAGTAACTGCCTTCTTATGAATTATTGGACTCATGGTATGCCTTGGGCTCCATGAGATGCTTCATGGTTTCCTACACTATAGTTTAAAGGTACTATAGGGGGTGTGCACATCTTTTAGGGCCTGGAGTGCGTTTGGGAAAGGTTGGATCGCCTCAATGATCGGGATTCGTCCCTTGAACTGATTTGTGTGGAATGGAGAAATTGATGACAAGGAAAATATGTGAATTGATTAACATGTACTTGTGCAGGTTTGGATGCCTTATTGTTAATGCTTGAACTCTTGGTTGAGCAAAGTTTGTGTATATACCATCAAGTACTTTACTAAGTTATTTTCTGATGGTAGCTTTGATTTTACTCAGCTTTGCTGATTTTTGGCTTTATGCCCTGTGGTCTTTTCTTTGTGATTGTATGAATGACCACAGATGCAGGAAATGAAGAAGCTTCTCCTTAGTTGTGGAGACATTCGAGAGTGTGGGCTTTTGGGGCTAGAAGACCATCATTTTATTCTCTCTTGGTTTCTAGACTAATGTATTAGGTTGTTCTATAACCTATGTAATACAAGGTTAGTTTGGTTGTAAGTTAAGCCTAAGCATTCACATGGTTGTGAGTGTGGCGGTAACGTCCTATAAGACTTATGCTTCCGCTTTATTAATCTGAGCAAGTTTTTTATCATATTATGGTTAGTAATTTAGGGGCGTTACGCTTGTGCACCCGTCTGTTTATATTTAAACTGATGTAAGGTTGTGATTATGACTTAGTTACTTTTACTCGGTTGGTTGTTGGTATTTTGGATGTTGATGTTTTGGGTTGGTTATTTATTTTGGATAAGTGTTGTAATTGATAAGGCCGGTATATTCTAACGATCAGACCGTGGCAAGGTCCAGGTGTTTATTATTTCCGCTGCGACGAATTCGATTAAGTGTTCAGTTTTGCGATAACCACGATTGGCTTTGGATGGGGTGTTACAAAAAGTGGTATCAGAGCGTAGTTACGCTCTGATCAAGAAATACCGGACATGAGTAACCACCGAGTAAGGATATAAGTTAAGGAATAAGTGATGGGTTAAGGGTGTGAGAAGTTAGAGTGAGTAGAGTCAGATGACCACTAATAAGTGTGGATCGTCTTTACCGTCTACGGACGTTATAAATTCGTTAACCGAAATAGTGGTGGATATGAATCTAATGTGAGTTATGCTTGTTCAGATGTCAGGAAGGAGAAGCCGAGGTCGTGGTCGAGGCGACGAGACTGAGATACCAGAGGGGCAGACGATCGCAGAGATCGTAGCTGCCGCCTTATGGCATATGGGCTATCAGCCTGGTGTGCGTGCACCACCTCCACCGCCACAACCTAGGGAACCAAATTGGGTGAAGGGTCTTGCAGACCTTCGACCCGCACACTTTAAGGGGGAGACCGATCCCGCCAAGCTTGAGGCGTACATCTCCGAGCTGGAGACCACCTTTGAGACCCTTGATGTCCCTGCTGGGATCAAGGTGCGTCTGGCTGTTTTCTATCTGAAGGGGGCGGCAGGCGATTGGTGGAAGCTGGTGAGGGCCGAGCATGTGGCCAATCCAGAGTTCGGCTGGGAGCAGTACACCGCCTTGCTACGAGCAAAGTACTACCCCGCCCATGTCCAGATGAAGAAGCGCTTGCAGTTGGATGTGCTTAAGCAGACTGACAAGATGACGGTGGACGAGTACTACTCAGAGTTCACCGCCTTGCTCCGTCTTCTGCCAGGTCTTGGGTATTCAGACCAGATCCTGGTGGACCGCTTCTATGGCGGGCTTAGCCATCGACTCCGCTACGGCATGGGGCCGACGAGTTACACTACCTTGCAGGTAATAAGAATAATTGAGAATTGAGTAAGTAAATGAGTAAGACTTAGATTATGAGAAATAAGAGTGACTAATACTGTGGAAACAGGAGTGCTATCATGCCGCTGCTAAGGTTGAGATAACCGTCCAGCTGAGGGACGAGGAGAATGCTAAGAGGAAGAATGCTGGTAAGAGCTCGGAGAGCCAAGGGCAAAGAGGGTACAAGAAACAGAAGTACCAGCCTCAGGCCCAGAAAAGTCAGAACCCAAAAGGGAAGGAGGAAAAGGAGAAGGCTCCGGAAGAGCCATTGAAGTTGACGTATGCTTACGCAGCTACACCCCTGCGCTCTAGGGCGCCAAAGGGTAAGGGATTGGTATTGAGTGAATTAAGAAACGATTAGTAACCATTTGAGATATGAGTATTGATGTTATAAATGATCAGGATCTGAGACTGAGAAGGGAGCCGGTGGTGGCTACCAGCGACGCTACATCTGTAGGTGGTGTCACAAGGACCACCCCGGGCTCGATTGTAAGGGGAATAAGGTGGAGTGCAACTTTTGTGGAGTTTACGGGCACCAAGCGTATGAGTGCTTCCGGAACCCAGCTAGTAGAGCCTATAGGCCCGATACCAGGGGCAAGGGCAAGACCGATCAGGGAGCTGGATCTGACGGTCAGAGGAAGGTGCAGCAAGCTGCTAGAAAGAACCCACAGGTGACCCAGAAGTCGGGACCCACACTACACATGGTGGACCGGGACGATGAGCCTGAACCCTCATCGAGGCCAGCAACTGCTACAACCATTTAGTAATAAAACTACCTGCTTACCGCATTATCATGCATGTTTGGTGAATAAATGAGTTAAGTAAGAATAAGATGAGATTAGAACTTAAGTAAGATATAACCTACTACCACTTTTGGAAGCTTCAACATCTGCTATCCAATACCTTTTACACCTAACCCGGAGCACACCGACATTGGAACCATAGACTTTCCAACCGAACAATGTCAGGTTATCCGCCCAGGTATGATCTTATTAAGGGGATACCTGACACCCGAAGCGCAAATAGCCATCATCAGGAAATGCAGTCAACTAGGAATGGGACCGGGAGGTTTTTACACACCGGAGTACCCAGGGGGAGCAAGGATGAAATTAAAAATGATGAGCTTAGGCAAGGATTGGAATCCGTATGCCAAGAACTACCAAACCACGAGGATGCAAGATGGAGTCTCACCACCGGGAATACCCAAAGAGTTCCATCCAGTTATTACACAAGTCGTGGAGATCGCTCAGCAGTTGGAAGCTGAACCGATTCCAGACATTCAAGCAGACATTTGCATTGTGAACTTCTATGAGAAGGATGGGCGACTTGGACTACACCAGGATAAGGACGAGACAACGGAGTCTCTTGAATGAGGGATACCCGTAGTGTCTTGGTCCATTGGGGATGATGCAGAGTTTTTATACGGCGAGCAGAAGTGTGCGGACCGTGCAAGTAAGTTGGTACTTAAGTCAGGAGATGTATTAATTATGGGAGGAGAATCAAGGATGTTATACCATGGGATTAAGAGAATCAAGTGAATACACACCGTCAGCAGTAATCAATGCGACACATGAGACCGGGAGATTAAACCAACCTTTAGACAATATTAGTCATGTAATGTTAGAATGAAATGAGGAATGAGATGTAAGATTAAAGCATGTTGTAAACAGGATGGTTATGAATAAAATAACAGTGTTGTTCATATAAATTGTTACGACTCTTTTTATACCATCAATACTCATGAAGCTTGTGAACACAATTAGGTTATGGACTCGGTACGGAAGGTGCGCTAAGTATACTTACAAGGCACAGGCCGACGAGCGGTACTATCCTCACCGGCACCTTTCCGATTAATGGGATTGAGGCATCAGTTCTCTTCGACTCAGGGGCCTCGCATACCTTTGTCTCGGCATCATTCGCGAGCAGGTTGGGGCTAGACGCTGATGAGCTACCCGACTTCACGGTTACGCTCCCGTCTAAGGAGAAGGTTCGTTGCACTCGTTACTACCGAGGAGCCAATGTCAGAATTAAGGGAGAAGACTTTCCAGTCAGTTTTATTGAGTTCAGTGAGCTAGGATTTGATGTTATCTTCGGGATGAACTGGTTGGAGCGGCACAAGGGACGTATCCTCTGCGCCGAGCATAGATTGCTGCTCAAGAGTCCGTCTGGGGTAACAATATCATACCGCCAGAGGCCCAGAGAGCCTTCGACTAAGATCATCACCGCCATGGCAATGTATAAGGAATTGAGGAGAAAGGAAGAAGTGTACCTCTGCTATGTACAGGACATAGAGAGAGACCCTGAGTTCGACCCCGACTTACCGGTAGTGTCGGAGTTCCCCGACTTATTTCCACGGGAACTGCCCGGCATGCCACCCACTCGGGAGGTAGAGTTCACCATCGAGCTGCTACCTGGTACCGGACCGATAGCCAAGGCACCATACCGTATGGCTCCGGCAGAAATGACTGAGTTAAAGGAACAATTGAAAGATTTGTTAGATAAGGGATTTATAAGACCAAGTGTGTCACCATGGGGAGCGCCAGTCCTCTTCGTGAAGAAGAAGGATGGTAGTCTCCGCCTCTGCATCGACTACAGAGAGCTGAATGCAGTGACAGTGAAAATAAGTACCCACTACCCCGCATTGACGATCTGTTCGATCAGTTGAAGGGAGCATCGTGTTCTCCAAGATTGATCTCAGATGGGGTATCATCAGATAGCCATTAAGGAGGGAGACATTGAGAAGACGGCATTCCGGACACGATACGGCCAATATGAGTTTACAGTGATGCCGTTCGGATTGTCGAACGCACCGGCGAAGTTTATGGATCTGATGAACCGCTTGTTCCGGGAGCAGCTGGACAAGTCGGTTGTGGTGTTTATTGATGACATTTTGATATACTCGAAATCTAAGGTTGAACATGAGGAACATCTGAGGAGAGTATTGGAAATATTGAGGGAGAACCGCTATATGCTAAGTTCTCCAAATGTGAGTTTTGGCTTGACCAGGTCTCTTTCCTAGGTCATGTCATCTCAGATGCTGGGATCTCAGTAGATCCAGCAAAGATTGATGCCGTACGTACTTGGCCAAGGCCGAAGACTGTTACCGACATCCGGAGCTTACTCGGTCTGGCAGGTTACTACAGGAGGTTTGTTAGGGATTTCAGCAAGGTCGCGAAACCGATGACCAGTCTGATGAAGAAGGATGCACCGTTCTTATGGACGGTTGACTGTGAGAGATCATTTCAGGCTTGAAGGACTCACTGACCACTGCACCGGTTCTGACCATTCCAGACGGTACAGAGGGCTTTGAGGTTTTGTGATGCATGCGGTTAGAGGGCTGGGTTGCGTGCTTATGCAACATGGCAAGGTGGTGGCATATGCCTCACGCCAGTTGAAGAAACATGAGGAGAACTACCCCACACATGATTTAGAGTTGGGAGCTGTAGTCTTCGCTTTGAAGATATGGCGCCACTACTTATATGGGGTTAGTGTGACGATCTACACCGATCATAAGAGTTTGAGATACATATTCACTCAGAAGGAGTTGAATCTTCGACAGAGGAGATGGTTAGAGTTTCTGAAAGACTATGACATTGACCTCCAATACAAAGAGGGGAAGGCCAATGTTGTAGCAGACGCCCTGAGCCGTCGAGCACACTCACTCCATTCGCTAGTTTCTTTCTCCAGCTTGGTTGATGAGGTGCGAGAGGCTCAGAGGACAGATGAGTACATGAGAGAGGTCAGACAGAAGCTGACAGATGGTACCTTTGAGAGTCAGAAATACGACTTCAGACTTCATGATGATGATCTGATCAGACTTAAGGGCCGGTTATGCATACCACGGGGCAACACGGATCTGAAAGACCGTATACTTAGAGAATCACACTGTTCTTCATTTTCCATCCATCCGGGAGCCTCTAAAATGTATAAAGACATGAAGAGATACTTCTGGTGGTCGGGGATGAAGACAGATGTTACCGAGTTCATCTTGAGGTGTCTCACATGCCAGAAGGTGAAATTCGAGCACCGACGAACGGGCGGAATGGTACAGTCGATGTCAGTTCCAGAGTGGAAGTTCCATGATATCTCCATGGACTTTGTAGTTGCGCTCCCACCTGCTAGGGGAGGTCTCAACATGATATGGGTGGTGGTGGATCGCCTTACCAAAGTAGCCCGATTCATACCGATGAAGGATACTTGAAAGGTGACCAAATTAGCTGAGTGTTTGAGAAAGAAATCATGAGACATCACGGAATACCCGAAGACCATAGTGTCAGATAGAGATACCAGATTCCTTTCGAGGTACTGGAGAGCTACCAGAGAAGCGTTGGGTACAGAACTCAAGCTGAGTACTGCGTTCCATCCTCAGACAGATGGTCAGACTGATCGTACGATTCAGACACTCGAGGACATGCTGAGGGCATGTGCCTTAGACTTCCAGGGTAGTTGGATTGACAGACTACATCTGATCGAGTTTTCATACAACAACAGCTATCACACTTCGATCAAGATGGCACCTTTTCAAGCGTTGTACGGTAGACCATGTCGTACACCGCTCTGCTGGGATGAGTCGAGTGAGACGGTCATTATAGGACCAGAGTACTTAGACAAGTTAAGGCTGAAGTTCAGCAAATCAGGGAGAACATAAAAGATGCTCAAGATAGGCAGAAGTCGTATGCTGATGTTCGACGACGGGACCTAGAGTTCATAGTGGGCGACCAGGTATTTCTACGAGTTTCACCGATGAAGGGTGTATTCAGGTTTGGGCAGAAGGGCAAATTAAGCCCGAAGTTTGTTGGTCCTTATGAGATTACGGAGCGGGTGGGCCCGGTTGCTTACAGGTTGAATTTAC
Organism: Limonium bicolor; assembly: GCA_023374045.1. NCBI lineage: Eukaryota > Viridiplantae > Streptophyta > Magnoliopsida > Caryophyllales > Plumbaginaceae > Limonium > Limonium bicolor. The sequence goes on from CM041780.1 coordinate 20,045,195, forward strand.
CTGCTGAACTGGGTAAAGTGCATGATGTTTTTCATGTTTCACAGCTAAAGAAATACATGCACCACCCCTCCCATGTGTTAGAACCTGAGAGGTTGACTTTAGAACCGAATATGAGATCCGTGGAAACTCCTCAAAGAATCTTGGACAGTAAGACTAGGGACACTCGCCACAAGTCACTACGACTGGTGAAGGTTCTCTGGTCTAACCAGGATGTCGAAGAGGCCACGTGGGAATTAGAAGATAAGATGAGGGCGAAGTACCCTTCTTTGTTTACTGACTAGATCGTCTGTATAGGGTACGGGGCGTACCCCTTTTTAAGGGGGGTAGAGCTTCCTCGCTTTTGAGTTAAGAAACAAACTTGTTGTCGTTTGTTTGGTTGTCTAAGATGTGAATTTGTGTGTAAGTTGCTACACTTTGGTGTTAAGTTTGAGTTATGTATAATACTTATGTATTGTATTTGAGATTGACCTTTGAGTCTTGAGGTGTGTGAATGTGAATATAAAATGTGGTGTTAAGATTAAGGGAATTGAGTACCGTGAATGGTTAAGCATATATGTGAACTTTGGGGACAAAGTTCTTTTAAGGGGGGTAGATTGAAATACCCCAAACTTAGAGATGGTGTTTAAATGATAAACTAAGTTATAAGGATGCTAAATAATGCCTTAGAAACATTAAGAAACATTTCTAATCAAAGAAAATATAAGGAAACAACAAAAGAGCAGTTTAAGCAAAAATGTGCTCTAAGCTTGGAGAGACTTGGGAGAGTACCCAAATATTGTTCTAAGACCTTAGTAATATCCTAATGGTCATTTTAAATCAATTACCAAGAAAACCAGCTTGAAAACAAGTTTAAAACACAAAATGTGCTTAAGGAGTCTTAAAAGCACATTTTTGAAAAATTGTCTTGTAAATGAGTTTTGAATGGCTAAATGTCCATCATTACTCTTTAATTAACATGTGTACTATATAGTATCACATTTGGAAGTCTATATCAATGGGAAATCAAAAATTTCACAACAATGTGCCTTGTTTTGTGAATAGTAATTTAATTAAGCTAGTTTATAACATAAGTCAATATAAGTGAGATAGTTGGTCAACAAAGACTTAAGTACCCTGTTACTTAATGGGGGCCGGTTTTTAAGGTGAGTCACCACATGAGCAAATAAGAAAGAAATTAAGGATAAAGTAAAACTACTATTTACTTTATACTAAATATCTCATTTTACTCACCTCTCTCCTCACCTCTTCATTCTCTCTTGTTCCCACGGTTTTGAGCTGCTCTCCCTTCTCCATTAACGTGAAGCAACCCCATGCTAGCTCCACCTTCCTTTGTACACTACTTACTCATTTTAGCTCCAAAACCAAAACAAATTACATATTCCTCTTAGTTAGCTCAAGCTCTCTCTTTCTATCTTTTCAAAACTTCAAGAGCTTTGATTTGGTGCCAAGCCAAACCACCATTAGAGGAGGAAATTCAAGTTTGGAGACTCCATTGGCTTCTCCATTCTCTTAAGGTAAAGAAAGTGTAAGAAAATCTAGGTTTCCATCACTTTTCTTCTTGACCGAAAATGTATGCTCATGAGGCTTCATTTTAATGCCTTGTTCTAGCTTGTTTTCTACTCTTCAAAGGATTGAGGAGGTCCTTCTTGCTTCATATCCAAGCTTGTCTTGAGAAACCAAGGTAAAACAATCACCTTAATACCTTAAAGCACATTTTTAACCTAGGGTTTGTTCCTTAGGGTTAATGTATTATCTAGTACTCATTGGAGTCATTGGATATTGGTTAGAACATTGGCAAGGAGATATATATTGGTGACCGAGATTGAGCAAGGAAAAACCTAAGGAAGAAAGTTTTAAAGCTTGTAAAAGAACAAGGTAAATTACTTACCTTAAGGTGTTTTATTGTTTAAGGGAATGGGATTTAGATATGTGATGAGTTTAGTGTAGAGTTTACATTAGAAAAGGGCTATATATGACCTAGGAGAAACAATGATCATGATTGTGAACTTGTGACTAAGGAGCAAATGAGGAAAAAGAGATAGTTTAAGAATATCAAGGTGAATTACAAGAAGCATTTTATTTCAATGGGAGCCTTGTTGTGTGTATTCGCAGGTTAAAGGCAAATATATGTGGAAATTCAGTGGTTAAGATTATTGTCATTTAAGGGCCTAAGTGCCAAGCATTTAAGTTTATGCACTATATGATGATGTGGTGTAGTTTTGGTGTAAATTGTGTGTTAAGGTGTTGTGATGAGAATTTGAGTGATATTGGTTGTTGATGGAGAAAAACCAAGTGTTAGGATGTACTATATACTAGAGAACCCATGGCAAAATTTAAAGGAGAACTTAAGTGTTTAAGATGTTCTAAGGGGATTTAATGACTAAGGAAGTACTAGGAAGTTCTAGAGGTTGTCTTGATGAAAAAGGGTGAGATTAAGGTGTTTAAATGACTTATAATGGCTTAGACATCACTATGAAGGATTTAGGAATCAAAAGAGTGTATTTGGGTATTTAGGACTTAGGTAAATGTTGATAAAAGAAGCTAGGAAACCTTGGTAAGTTTGATGTGATTGAGTGTGAAACTTGAGATGATTTAGATAGAAACTAGAGTTTAGAATTTAAGGAAAACCTTGGAAAGTGTAAGAGAGATGCAAGTGGTGTATATGGTGTGGTCAAGTTCATAAGGAGGGAACTTTGGGCTAGTAGAAGTGCTAGGTGAAAGGAATGTTGAAATGTAGGAAAGAAATAAGTTAAGTGTTAGTAGTTGTTGTAAGAATTGTGTAAAGGATGGGAATGAGTTTGGAGGATGGTTTAAGATGAGTTTAAGGGTCTAAATGATGTTAGAACACATTGGAGGCTTGAGGAAAAGTTTAGTGAAGATTTGGCAAAGTTTGGGCATGTTTTGGTGGCGTCCGACCCAGGGGTCCGACCCAAGTTTGGGTCGGACGGCCTCTGTTTAACGCCAGGGAAAGGTTCTGGAATGGTCCGACCCAGAGGACTTGGGTCGGACATGGGTCGGACGGGTGAGTTTTGAGGGCGGTTAAGTTTCTGGAATGGTCCGACCCAGTTGGTTGGGTCGGACATGGGTCGGACATGGAGGTTTAGAAGACGGAAAATTTCTGGAATGGTCCGACCCAGTTGGTTGGGTCGGACGTCGGTCAGACATGTAGAGTTTTTCAAACCGAAAGTTACTGGAAGGGTCCGACCCAGAGGGTGGGTCGGACGGTGGGTCGGACGACCCTTAACACTTAAAAAAAAAAGAAATTTTGAATTCTAAGGATGATAATTGGTAATAAGGTATACCTTGGTAGGGTGGTAATGATTAGGACCCTAAGAACTTAAGGGATTAAGTTAAGTAAGTAAGAACCTTAATGTTTAAAAGTTAAGTTTAAGGTTAAGTGGTAAGGACTTAAGAGGATATTCAAGGGAATCTTTAGGGACTAAGTGAGTTAAGTAAGGTGCAAATAACTAATGGCCTAAAAATGAATCAATGTTTTAGGTTTGTGAATTGGGACCCCGGAGAAGTTAAACAAACGACGATCGACGGTGAACGGTACAATCTTTCTTGTGACCTGCTTGCTAACGAGGTGTCCCTCGGCTTGTGTGCTATCTGTTTAATTGCTATGACTAAAACAAGATAAAGCATGCAACCGGTTATATTGTTCTCGTTGTGTATGTGTTTTCTTTGCACTAACCACGAGACTTGAGTGTTACTAACCAAGTTAGTACTTACTGAGTTAAGAATAAGAGTTAAGTTTGGTGGTTGTTGGTTAATGCCCGTTAAGGCTTAGCTAGCACATGGTGTTAAGATTTCTTCTAACTGGAACTTGAGTGAGGAAACCCGGGACTGACTCCGGTCATGCATGCTAAGGAAAGGGGGACGGTATCTGAATCAGATCCGCCCTCCGCTTAAGGACTTGTCTTCGGACTTGTAGCCTAGGGCCGGTTGCCGGCTCAGCTACGCTGGACTCCCGTCCAGAGGTAGGTGGCATTAAGATGGTGCGGTGGGATCACCTAAATCCCAGGTTGAATTAAGCTACAACCATTCCCTTCCAGGAACGGTTTGTATACTGAGAATAAGTTGAGATTAAGATTAAGGTAAGGTAAGGAACTGAGATTAAGGAAAGGACTAAGGAGGGGGTTACTAACCCACTTGATAAGGGAACGCTTGAGTCGTTCATTGTTTGTGAACTATGCATGTTCATCTTGGATTATTGTTATTGCACTTCATATCATGCTTGTGTATGTAATCAATTTCCATGCTATCGACAATTAGTCGTCGTAGCCCCGTTAGCTTGGGGGCCATGAGAGAGGGAGTACCAGCATTCGTGCTGACCCCCTTTGGGGGCTGTTTTTACACTTGCAGGTAAGAGGCCCATGAGGACGCACCACGAGAGTAGGAGCGGTTAGACTTAGGATGGGATGTTTATTTTGAGTACGGGTTGCGCTTGTGCACCCGTCTGTTTATATTTAAACTGATGTAAGATTGTGATTATGACTTAGTTACTTGTACTCGGTTGGTTGTTGGTATTTTGGGTGTTGATGTTTTGGGTTGGTTATTTATTTTGGATAAGTGTTGTAATTGATAAGGCCGGTATATTCTAACGATCAGACCGTGGCAAGGTCCAGGTGTTTATTATTTCCGCTGCGACGAATTCGATTAAGTGTTCAGTTTTGCGATAACCACGATTGGCTTTGGATGGGGTGTTACACAAATGATGGCTATGCGCTGTATAAGTACAATACGATGTGTGTAAATGATATATCACATAGATATACATTATGGGATTATACGGGTAGTTATTAATATACCTATTTAAGTAAAGCGACTTCGGGACGAAGTCTTTTTAAGGGGGGTAGATTGAAATACCCCTATTTAATTAAATTTTGATTAATCATATAATCAATTAAATTAAGGCCTAAACATGCCTTAAAAATAAATTAAACACAACAAAGTTTAACAGAAAGCAAGAATTACACCCTTTGACCTTTTAGGGTGATTAAATATCCAAGCGAACTGCGTTTGACCTAAAATTTTAACCTGAGCCTTATAACTCATAAATGAACACATTAAAACCGTTCCCAAGGGAAACCAAGCTCAGAAACGCACTAGAACATAAAATGTGCACTAAGCTTCCTTAAAGCACAATTTTGTGAGATTATCTCCAAAATGAGTTCTATTTGATTTTAGGGTCTCGAATACCCTTAAAAATACTAATGTGACATAATGTACCACATTAAAATGTATAAATCAAGTTTTTAAAAATAACCAAAAATATGTGCATTGTTTTGTGAATAATAACTAAATAGTGCAAAAATAACATTTAATCACTTAATCTTGTCTATGGTCAATATGTTCCCTTGACCTTGGCTATATTATTCCGCCAGTATAACCCTCATTACCCAGCACATTACCGTTATAAACTGCAATTTTACATAACACCCTTTATTCCCACATTAATAAAGTAATATAGGTACATTTGTTATAATATTACCTAAGCTACTATATCTTCCAATCCTATCAGATATTTCCACCTGATATATAGCCACCCTTACCCACTTGCAGTGCCTGCAACATCCACCGAATACACACATCCATGACATACATAAACATATAATATATATATATATTGGTAAATGAAATTTTCTACCTACTCCTACCCATCCTGTCTACCCAACTTGACCGACAGTTCATGCAAGAATAAGAGTACATTAGACATAGGAAAACTTCCCAAGCCATACCTATTACATTATTACCGATCTCCTTTCTTCCCTTCTCAATGCGATTCTTTTTTTCTTCTTCTTCCAACGTAAGCTCCAGTCACCTTCCATGCTGCTCCATAACTGAGAGTATCTCCCAGTTCTGTGATTGCTGCTCCAAGGCATAGAACCGATTTCTTTTTCTTCTTCCACTGTAAACAAGACATTTCTTCACCTTTCTTCTATCATTCCAGAAGCGTCAACATCCCAGCTTCTACTTGTTGTTCCAAAACCGTGAACACCATTCATTCTTCCATTGCTGCTACTTGCTGTTGAGGAAAATCCCAGCCTATCCACTTCTCCAATATTCACGTACAAAAACAGAAGAAGTTTTAAGCTCTTTCCTTTGCTCTTCTTCACGTAATAATCAGAGGGAGTTCCCCAGCTTGTTCACTACTACCTTCACGTACAAACAGAGGAAGAATGCCCAACACTTAGTAAAGGAGAAGATCCAAGTTAAAACTCCATCTTCACCTTTTTCGGTAAGGAAAAAAAACCATGACATTCTCCTCTTGTATTACCAGTAATATACTCTCATATTCCTAGCTCAAACTTTACCTCTTCATGCACCAGAAACAGAGGGAGTTCTCAACGTTTTCCTTACTCTCCTTACGTGTAAAAAAATCAGAGAAGAGAAGGAAGTGTTATACTAGCTAAACAAAGGTAACATCCATGCACTATATTACCATTTTCTTCCAGTTTTTCCCAGCTTCTTATAAGCTCCTTCTTCTTATTTTTCTCCATGTACAACCCAAAGGAGAACACCATCATTTTGAAGGAAAAAAAATCCAGGCACAGAGCCTCCCCTTCTCAGCCACTTCCGTTGAGTTTTTCCCCCATGTATACTCTTTGATATACCGGTAATATACCCAGTTATTCACTGCTTTCTTCACGTCCCAACAGAGAAGAATCACCTTGGTTCATGTAGTGAAAAAAAGTCCAACCAACATCCTTGTTGTACCAAGCATCGGTAAGAAAAAAAAACTGGCCATCCTTTTCTTGTTCTACCGGTAACACACCTAGCTTGTGATGAGTTCTCCTTCTGTGTTCTTCATGTAAAACCAGAGAAGAAGTGCCCAGGTTTATGTAACAGCAGGAGCCAACAGAAACTACCTTGCTGTACCATTTTTGGTAAGGGAAAAACATGCTCATTCTCCTCTTTTTTTAGCCGGTAATGTGTGCTGTTTTGAGTAGCATTTTAACACCTCGGTTGCTCACTAAAACCAGGCGCAAGTGACCTTTGTAACCAGCCTTAAACCAAGGTAAATACCATACTCTTCCCTAGCTTAAATCCACCATTAATAACCTTGTAGTACATGGCTAATGTATGTTCTTTTCTTGCGTGAGATGCTGCTGGAAATCTCTTGGAAACCCCATGCTCAAACCGTGGAGAAAACCAGTAAAAAAAATACACAAGTGAGTGTTAATACCTCCTAAGGTGTATATGTTAAGGTTAGGTTATTAACACTTCAAAAAAAAACTAAATGAATCCTATGTTGAAAAACAGGCCGAGAGCCTAAGGAAGAGTTTGGTGTTCTTGGAGGCTTTGGAAATCAAAGATTAGGTGAGAAATACTCACCTTATATTGTAATATGGTTTTTATGAAATTTTGTTACATGTATGTAACAGCTGGGGGGTTTACATGAGGTGAAATAACTTAATTATGTGCTAAAATGTTTCATAACATTTTTGGTTGGTTAGTTTGGTATATTAATGACCTATAAGGTCAAGGAAATTAATTATGGGTTAAAAACATAGTTTATAAAATTTATGGGGGCAAGGGAAAAAAGCCGAGACCAAACATGGTCTTAAATGACTTAACTATGTATTATAATGTTTTATAACATTTTTAGTTGATAATATAAGGTTTAGATGTGAAATACCCCGAACTTAAATATGGCGATTAAATTATCCTAATAGGTATTTAAGAGCCTAATAATGATTAAGAAATACTGTTAAGGAAAAAGTAAATCCAAAAGAAATAAAGAAACGCTTAAAAACGGGAAACGCTAAATAAGCGTTAAATAACTATAGGAGGTATGAGACCTCGGTTAGCGTGTTATATGGATTCTAAAGGTTTAATAAGACCTAAATAATATATGGGAACAACTCCCGAAGAAAACGGATCCAAATAATGGATTAAAACGCTAATAGAGCTTTAGAGCACGTTTTTCGAGAAAACCCGAAAACGTGACTTTGAGTGGTCAAACGGACCCGTAAAAATTATAAATCATTAAATAAATATTATTAAGCATTTATGGAAGCTTAATAACCAATAAAAATAAAGAAACGAGAAAATTCCGAAAAACGGGCCCGGTTTGTGAATAGTACCCAAACCGGGTAAAATAACGAGCGTCTTCTGTAAAAGACGAAAAACGCTCCAACTAGTGTAACTGTAGGGGGCCGGTTTTTAATGAGTTAAATAACCTCTCACACACACATGTAACTAGTTAACAAATAAGTAAATCATAAAGCAAAAAGTAAAAGTACAAAAAGGTAAATAACACTCTCTCACCTCTCATTCTCTCATTTCCCTTATCTCTCTCCTACCCTCTTCTCCCCCCATCGATTTCTCTCTCCCTCTCTCTTCTGGCTGCTGCGATTTTGGAGCTCCACAAGAAGCTCTAATGGCTTCCCTCCTTCAACCTCATGCTCCACCCTCATGTAAGCTCCAAACTCAAAAATAATCACATATTTGTAATCCCCTCATCCTCCTCTATCATTCCCTCTTTTCAAAATTCGAAAAGGATGAGTTTCATCTCCATGGATTTTCCCCATTCAAAGAGAAAATAGCACCAATGGGTAGCTTGGAGTCCCCTCTCTCCATTGAGGTAAAAATCTACATGAAAAACTCATGTTTTCTTCACCTTCCTTCATAACCGATTTTTGCCCCATTTGTAATGCTCTATTTTCTCTCTCTTTGGAGCATAATATCAACCTTGCAATGGTGGTGGATTCACCTTCTTGAACCAAGGGCTAAAACCCCTTCTAAAACACTCCAAAGGTAAACCCTAGAAATCTTGCTTTAAACGTTTCATTGAACTAGCATTAATTTAAGGGTTAGTATATTAATTGTAATTGTTTTATGTTCATTTGGTGATGGGAATGGAGTTTGGCAACTCCATTCCCCACATAACCGATTTTGAGGCAAGAAAGGAAGGAGGAAGAATGAGAAAGAAAGAAGGAAGTATAAGCTCAAGGTAAGAGCTCCTTCCTAATGTTAAATTCTATTGCATTAGAGTAATGGGAATGGGTAAAATATTTAAAGAACCCAAAACCTTGTACTAGTATGGGGGATTGTGAAATTTGAGTATTTAAGAGCAAGTATTTGAATTGTAGGCTTTGGAGCCAAATGTGATGTGTATGTGTATTGGAATTGTGGATTGAGAAAGTATTGAGGATTTTATATTTGTATGTGTGCTGGTAGAACCCTTGTGGTTTGGCTAGAATAGGGATGAATTGATGAGAAAGGAGATGTGTGGATAAGTAAGAAAAGTAGGTGAACTATGGCGAAATTTTAGTAGGAATTGTGCTTTAATGGATGACATGGTGAAAGGGAGAACCAAGGTGCATATTAGGGATTGTGGAGATGTTTAATGACCATGGAGTAGTGACTATAGTATGAGGATGAAAGAATGTAAAATCTATAGCAAGAATTGTTGAATGGCATTGGAGAAACTAGGAGAACTTATGTACATGACCTAGGGAGTGAGTGTTGGACTTGAAGAGGTGAGGCAATGCATTGTAGGCCTTGGGAATGGCATTAGGAGAGGAAATTAGGTAGGGAGGAGGTAGGAACCAAAATCTGTAGCAAAGAGATATGCATTGTTGAACTAGGAAGAATTAGTGGGCAAGATTTGGTAAGAGGAGAGTTGGACTTGGGTATAAGTAATGTAATGGCTTGGAAAAGTATTTGGAATGCTAGGAATGGCAAGGATTGAGGAAGTATTGGATGAGAGAATTGAATTGTAAAATCTGTAGCATGAGTGTAGCAAAAACTGTTACATGTGTTGGTGGAGAAGTGAGGAAAATGTGTAAGATGATTAATGGATTTAGCAATGGATTTGGTGGATGAATTAAGATGATTTAGAGGGCTTAAATAGTACTAAAACATGTTAGGATGCATGTAGGAAGATTGGGGAAACAATGGGTGAAATTGGGAAGGAAAAATAAGGTCTGTAGCACAATCTGCTACCGTCCGACCCTGAGCCTGGATCGGACAGTGGGTCGGACGGGGCTTAAGCATCGATAATCAACCTTTCTGGAATGGTCCGACCCAGGGCCGTGAGTCGGACATGGGTCGGACAGGCAAAAAAAAAACTGTGTCGAAGTTACTGACTTCGTCCGACCCAGAGCCTGGGTCGGACAGTGGGTCGGACGGAGCTTGGACACGGGACCGAAACCTTCTGGAACGGTCCGACCCAGAGGGTATGGGTCGGACGGAATAGTGCTGGGTCGGACGGGGAGAATTTCAGAGAACGGGAATCTACTGGAATGGTCCGACCCAGGGCTTGGGTCGGACGCTGGGTCGGACGACCCATAACTTACAAAAAAAAACTGTAAGCTATAGCTAGTATATATATATATGTATATATGTATACCCACCTATACATATGTACATATATATGTAAGCGAACCATTGTTGAGTAATTAAAAGTAAGTAAGTAAAATGTAAGTAAAGGAATGTAAAGACTTAGTAAGTATGGGTTAGGAAACGTAAGAGTAGTCGGATTTAGTTAATGATAGTTAGATTAATCATTCGATTGTATGTATATCATAGGATTTGATTTGTGACACCGGAGGACATTTGGAAACACGTACGACGGTGAACGGTATGATTTCTTCATGCCCTGTATCCTAATCTGGTTACCCCGATTTGTGTGCTTATTTGATCACCTAAATAAGATAAATGCATGAATCGGACTATATTGCACTTATCTGTGCTTGACTTATGTTGTTCCTGATATTTAAAGTCTTGAACACTAGTTTGTATAATTCATGAAACATATGAATGATGATGACTTGTATTCGAATCTTGTATTGTACTTAAGTATTGTATTGTATTTTGTATAAATGAGTATTGAGCATTGTAATTGTGTATGTGGCTTGTATGAATGACTTCTGCTAATTCCTAACTACCTAACTCCTAACTTAAGTGAGTAAACTGGAATGAGTAGAAGTCCGATATAGCTTCGGCCACGCGTGAGGATGAGGAGACACAAGAGGTTGGATCCGATTCTTGACTCTTAAACTGGTCCGCGGCCCAAATCCCTTAAATGGGTAGCATCCCGGATTGGTGAGTCAAGTAAATCCCGGTGGTGGGACGGAGTAGTCCCCGGGCCGGAGGTCCCGACGACTTAACATGAGTAAGAGTAAGAGTAAGTAAGTATGTATGAGTATGAGTATGAGTATGTATGTGTATGTATGGAGTAAAGGGTAAAAGAGTAATCTCCACCCGATTAACCCGGGTGGACCAATGAAGCTAACAAGAATTGTATATTGTGTATGTAATGAGTATGTGTATTTCGGAAGAAGGTAAGTATGTATTGGATGGTATATTGTATTCCTTGTATGTAATGAAGTGTATGTATGTATGTCTTGCGTAAGTATTATTGTATTGTGTATGAAAGCATGTATGCATGTTGTGTGAATAAATGAACTGCATGTATACGACCAAGTGGTCGGCGTACCCTCACTAGTACGCGGGGTATGCGGTTATCATGCGCAGCGAAAGCTGACCCCCTAGGGGGAACGTTTTTAGTGTGCAGGTACCCGAAGCGGATACGGTCAAGGTAAGAGACCGGTGGCAAGCCTTCGTATTTAGAAGTAGGTAGTTTGTGAGGAAGGGGTAATAGATAGACTCTTAGTGAGTATGTATAAATTTGGGAGAAGTATTGTATTTGATTTGGAACCTAGTAAACTCGGTATGTTGATTATTTTGTATTGAACTTGGAGTATTGTATTGAATGAGGATTGTAGTAATTACTTGGTAAATGGAGAATGTGTTACAGATATGTAGTACTCGGGATTCCGGTCCATCAGACCGATGCTGTATATAGGAGTAGTAGCCTTGTTAGTCACGTGAGTGACTAACGGCATTGTATCACCCATTGTATGTAAGTATGTATCCGCTGCATGACTCTGAAAGCACGAGGAGATTGGACGGTAATGTTCGTATTAATAGTAGGGGTGTTACAAAAAGTGGTATCAGAGCGAAGTATCGCTCTGATGACTGGAAATACCGAGTTTAGGAAATACCGAGTTAGGAATTAGAGGCTTAGGGCTATGGGCTGAGTGTTAGCATTAGAGATATGCTAGTTAGGAACTACCGGTGAGTACCGGATACCTACAATACCAGTCCCGCCCGCCGCAAACCCCATTGTATAACTTGGGAAAGGACGCCAGAGAGAAGAAAATCCTTCTCATACTCGGGGAAAACCCGATCTGGTAGTTGTGAAGCAATCACAAAGTAAACAAGAACCGACATATGGTAGATTCCAAGAATTGGGAGTCCCGGGTATGGATCCCGGTTGAACAAGAACACCCGCACTTAATAGCGGTGGGATGAGCACTCCAACCACGGGGAGGCTGCAACTTACAACAGCATGGGGCGACGTGCCTAGCAGTCGCGAAACCTAGCTAGTCAACCAACAGCAGGGAAGAAGCACTAACCGTGCAACAGAATGAAAAGGGAGCAGTAACGGAACCCGAGACACAAGTCTACAGATAGTAATACTTGAATAATACCACCAACGGTATGCTAGCTGACTAAGGACATAGTCGGAAGCGGTTAACTCCAAAACTACGACGCCATTAAGGTTGCAATACGTGGCCAATATAGCTCAGACAACTACAAGAGCAATCATGAGATATAACCCAATAGGACTACAAGAGTAGTGCCTAAACAAGGAAGGCTCGGTAACCACCACAGATGTGTGGGAACGAGCCACAAGGAACGACACTAAACCAAATAGAGTGGGAATTTCCCAAGATTGTAGAAGTACCCAGATCTACGACAGCCATGTCTAGACCACCAAGAAGCTACCGAAAGGATCGAGTATACCAATTGTAGATCAATAAGATCAAAGGAAGAGTCGACAAGACTACCAAATACAAGCGGAAACCATACCAAGATTGGTGTAGGACTACTCAAAAACCACCAGTACCACGCACTTGCCACGGCAAGTGCAGCAAGGACGGAAATATACAGAAGAACACTAATACGTCACAAGTACATAGTAATGTATGGTGACCGTAATGAAACAACTACAGGATTACACATCCTAACAACTAGAAGTATGGAACCTTGGAAAGGCCTAACGGCCCGACCACTGTAATTAGAACGTACCAGTCAGCGAGAAGCTAGACTTGGTCAAGACCTCAAACATGGCTATGCCATGAGAGACCTCTTTTAACACCGAACCATATTTAAGACTCAAAATTTTTCTTTCAAAATCACAACCTTTCTTTTAAACCTTGGATTTTAAAACCAAAACCAACAAAATTTGAATCATGGTGAGTATCATAGAATGATACAAGAGGAGTTGGCAACAGAATACTTCACTTAGGCGTGTGACGAACACTACGAGTGTACCCAATTACGGGATGTGGGACAACCGCACTCCGAGGGAGCTTGCGGGCCTGACATATAGTCGGGTAAGTGGTAACGTATCAATATGGTACCCCACGTATGTACACATGTAGTGAACGACACACAGGAAGTAGTCAACTCCGTTCTACGGACCATGAGTGAGTTCAAATCAGAACAGTTGGATACTTCAGACAACCAAGTATAACGAACTCAGAGAATCCATCTGAAGATAAGGAATAAGAACTAGAAAGTGCAAAATGCACAGACTAGTAAGTATAGACATGGGACATGTCTCAAGACATCAAGCAAATACATGACAGCTGGAAAGTATACCCAGCCTAAACACAGTAAGGCGATCGCCTAACGTGAACACCATGAGGCTTAACAAACGGGACAGGGTTCCCAAGAGCAATCACAAGATTACCACAAAATATAACCCATCATCAAAGAGGACATTTAAACCTAGTCTCAAGCACTAGGAGCAAGTATAAAAGGTCTACCCAACGACGGGAGACGTTATAACCCGAAAGGGGATAGCTTAAATACAATACCACAAGGCGGTATAGTAGACACAACATATTGTAAACATTAGCCGGATGTAATGGCATAACTAACAGCACACAGGAGCAATCCTTGAAGGGTGTCTGAGATAACAACAATTGAACAAGCGTCATGATAAGAGCACATGAGCTAGAACGAATATTCGGTTAGGACACCGAAGGGATTTCACTTAACAGGAAATACCCTAAATTACCAGAAGGCCCAAATTTGCACCAGATTGCCTAAGAGTCTCCTATGGACGGAAGCGTTATGCCACGACTTGCCATGGAGCCCAGCAATACCTCTAGCCTAGGAGGTAGACCAGGAGTGGAAATGTGTATGAGCAGCTTGCAAAGACCATAGCTTGCAGCAATAGGGCTTAAAGGCCACAACCAACCAGGTTGTACAAACGGTTGCATAACCCACACCAATTGATAACAAGACTCGCAAGAGATATCGCCTCATACGACAAAGAAATCAACAACTGGACCATCAATTCAAACCCAACATCCTGAGTAGCTTGTAGTAATGGCTAACTCAGTGTCACTGTCACTAGAGCATCAGTCTAGTATACAGTTGACAAGCCATTAATTACCTTCATGTCTTCTGTAGCAATGATACACAGAGGCATAAGAATCGCGATAATGCCAACATTGGCCTAGTCCCCACTTGGACACTACGAGAAACCCAAGGGAAGGTACCCCTCGTTAGCCAAAGACCACCAATGTGGTGAAGATGTGAACCCTTAGAGAGGCTTCCATCTATTATAACAGTAAAGCCTACGCTAGTAGATACTGCCAAGAAGCGATGGAATAAGGAAATGAGATTTCCAAACCATCACGACTTGAGGAGCAAGCATACTCCGTATGCACCCAAACATGTGGTGAACCGTTGTATAAACACCAACATGATAAACCTCGTCATGAGACCTATGAGTGGAGACAACCCCTCAAGAAGAACCTTCACTTGTTAGTGATAGAATACCCTCTAATTGGAGAATGGGACCAGAAAACCCTCGAAGTTTCTTGGGATGTCCCGGTGATGTACATACAAATAGAACTACACAGCTAGAGCCTATAACCAATGCTCAGCACTATGGAGACAGTAATTGTCAAAAACAATCAATGTGTGTGCACACTACACACCATGAATGACCAACACTCAAGAGAGCTTGTGACCCGATAAACCACTTCATCTTTGGTCAACCAAGTTATTTGGAAAACTATATCATGAATGAGGAAGTAATGTGAGGTAAGCTAACCTACACATGAAACCTAAATTGAAATAAAACATCCCCACAAGGGGAAGATAATAGTATTGCGGTATACTATGACAACCTTCATATATATGAACTAGGAACCCCCTAGTGTATGTGCACCATAAGGAAATGGTGCCAATGATAATGGCAATAAGTAAAGGGGAACTACCACAGTAACAGAAACAGTAAAAACAATGTTGTACAATGAGTAAGAATACGGTGCGCAACAAGCGACCGCTAGGAGGAAGTAGCAGATAATGACACGGAGCATAAGTATTAGATGACAGGCTGAAATATTCTTTCCTATCACATAAGTGATTTACTGTCGAGCGTTTACGCCTCTGCACTCTGTATGACTGAGTGTTTTGGTATTGCACTTGTGCAGCTATTGATCTAATGGGATAGCTAGGGATATGGAGAATGTAAACCGTAGTAAACCATTCTTTTCACCAACAAACATGGCACAAGCCAATTAAGCAAGCTTGGCAACAAACCGTGCGGCCTAAGGCCAAAGAAGCACGAAGAGTGTGAAAACACACTAACAATCACATATGTGAATTCCAATGGAATAAAAAGGTGAAAGGAGACCTAAGAAAGTCACTAGGACCGACGCATATCAATGCAAGGTCATACAAGTAAAGAACACTTGTACTGAACCAGAAGAACTAGTATAATTTAGAAGCTAGTGACAACAGAGGAAGCACTACAGTTAAGTGGTGACTTAACCTCGCCTGACAATAAGTCGGAGGAACTTAACGAATAATCGTAGAAGCACGAATAGCATGTGCAGTAGATTACCAGAGAGCTGGTTATAAATCTTAAACTCATTGAGTTCAAACACGGTAAAAGAATACCGCATTTGTGTAGTAAACCCTATTCCCATAATAGACGGATAAGAAGGCGGTGTATAACACATCAAGGATAACAAGAAGGGTGAATAACCCGAGTTATCAGGGTCGCGCAGTAGAAGCTAGTGGGCCCTAGTTAGGAGATTAATGTACCTAGTGAGTACAATACAATGGCTATTAACGCCTTGAAGCCGATTAGGCTAGAACCGAATTAAATAAGAGTTAAATAAACTCATATAGGAACTCTTGGTGCAAAGACTAAACCATTGGTATGGTTAAGACCCCTTAGACCAGAGCATATTATATAGTAACCGTAGTGAAGCTAAACGCTTCAGTTTGCCCAAATTGATTAAACCAATGTTTAATAATAATAACATATGGTAGATTAGTGGGCGTAATCCCTTTTAAGGGGGTAGAGCGAAAACCGCATAATGTGAATTTTATAAATAAAACACATAAACCACAATGTGCATAGCACAAATGAGAATCGAATTGATGTTTGATACTATGTTAAATAAACATAAGTATTCATTCATATTGTAATTATGGTAACTAGGCATGAGAGATGCAAATACCATGGGATGGATATACCTACCCTGTAACACCATGTAAGAGTATTAGTAAAAGAAAAGTAATGAGTAGTGGACGGAGCTCCACAAGTATTGTAGCCTTTAAAGAAGTAGTACAAATTGATTAAGAGTAGTAGAAGAATGTAGCCCATGAGTAGTGTATTCGTAAGTACGTTACTGGAGACAAATTGAGGACAACCGAATTTCATAAGTATTGTATTCCTCAGTTAGAACATTTGAGATGAAGAAGAGTAGTGAATGGAAGTAGTAATAGTCGATGAAATGAGCACTTAGGCATGGAACCTCGAAGCAAGTATTTGGGGAGTAGATTGAGGATGATTGATGGACTGAATTCCATCCTTTGGAGATGTATGAGTTGTAATTGCGACTAGGAAGAGTAAAAAGATATAAAATACAAATAATGGAATTATCTGCTTGTTTGAAACTGATGTGGGAAGTAGAACTTGATCCTGATCAGATCAAGGGAAACCGAACACAAATTGGGGTGGAAAGATAGTTCAACACTGATGCTGATCACATCAGGGTCGAATGATTCTTGAAGCTCCCCTTTAGTGGTCACAAGAATCACGCTTAGGATAGAAGTAATGAATATAAATTGGAACTTGGAGTTGTATGCTCTAGAAAGTTTTCTAATTAGCTGTTGGGAAGGATTTTCCTTAGACTGAGAATAAGGATTTGGTTAGAAGCTTATACTGGAGAAGACAGTAGTGTAACATATTGTATTATTCCAAGGGCAGCGGGACACAGAGGAGTCCTGTGTCTAGATGACCTGAGTGCCTACGGGACTGTATGTGTATTGCATTGCTTTGGGGATAGCTTTGCATCGTATCTATGTGAAAACCTCGTAATATGAAACCAATAGTTGGTAGTAATGTGGATTGGAGCAATTATAGTACATTTGTATGGTATGGAATGTAGAGACGGTGAGTAATGGATTTGGGAATTGTAAGGAGGAAGAATGTGTAACTTTTGGTATTGGATATGTAAGAATGAGTAAGCATTGTAAACCTATAACCTCGAACAACTTTGAGGACAAAGTTCTTAAGGGGAGTAGATTGAAATACCCCGACGTTAAATATGGCGATTAAATTATCCTAATAGGTATTTAAGAGCCTAATAATGATTAAGAAATACTGGTAAGGAAAAAGTAAATCCAAAAGAAATAAAGAAACGCTTAAAAGCGGGAAACGCTAAATAAGCGTTAAATAACTATAGGAGGTATGAGACCTCGGTTAGCGTGTTATATGGATTCTAAAGGTTTAATAAGACCTAAATAATATATGGGAACAACTCCCGAAGAAAACGGATCCAAATAATGGATTAAAACGCTAATAGAGCTTTAGAGCACGTTTTTCGAGAAAACCCGAAAACATGACTTTGAGTGGTCAAACGGACCCGTAAAAATTATAAATCATTAAATAAATATTATTAAGCATTTATGGAAGCTTAATAACCAATAAAAATAAAGAAACGAGAAAATTCCGGAAAACGGGCCCGGTTTATGAATAGTACCCAAACCGGGTAAAATAACGAGCGTTTTCTGTAAAAGACCAAAAACGCTCCAACTAGTGTAACTGTAGGGGGCCAGTTTTTAATGAGTTAAATAACCCCTCACACACACATGTAACTAGTTAACGAATAAGTAAATCATAAAGCAAAAAGTAAAAGTACAAAAAGGTAAATAACACTCTCTCACCTCTCATTCTCTCATTTCCCTCATCTCTCTCCTACCCTCTTCTCCCCCCATCGATTTCTCTCTCCCTCTCTCTTCTGGCTGCTGCGATTTTGGAGCTCCACAAGAAGCTCTAATGGCTTCCCTCCTTCAACCTCATGCTCCACCCTCATGTAAGCTCCAAACTCAAAAATAATCACATATTTGTAATCCCCTCATCCTCCTCTATCATTCCCTCTTTTCAAAATTCGAAAAGGATGAGTTTCATCTCCATGGGTTTTCCCCATTCAAAGAGAAAATAGCACCAATGGGTAGCTTGGAGTCCCCTCTTTCCATTGAGGTAAAAATCTACATGAAAAACTCATGTTTTCTTCACCTTCCTTCATAACTGATTTTTGCCCCATTTGTAATGCTCTATTTTTCTCTCTCTTTGGAGCATAATAGCAACCTTGCAATGGTGATGGATTCACCTTCTTGAACCAAGGGCTAAAACCCCTTCTAAAACACTCCAAAGGTAAACCCTAGAAATCTTGCTTTAAACGTTTCATTGAACTAGCATTAATTTAAGGGTTAGTATATTAATTGTAATTGTTTTGTGTTCATTTGGTGATGGGAATGGAGTTTGGCAACTCCATTCCCCATATAACCGATTTTGAGGCAAGAAAGGAAGAAGGAGGAAAAATGAGAAAGAAAGAAGGAAGTATAAGCTCAAGGTAAGAGCTCCTTCCTAATGTTAAATTCTATTGCATTAGAGTAATGGGAATGGGTAAAATATTTAAAGAACCCAAAACCTTGTACTAGTATGGGGGATTGTGAAATTGGAGTATTTAAGAGCAAGTATTTGAATTGTAGGCTTTGGAGCCAAATGTGATGTGTATGTGTATTGGAATTGTGGATTGAGAAAGTATTGAGGATTTTATATTTGTATGTGTGCTGGTAGAACCCTTGTGGTTTGGCTAGAATAGGGATGAATTGATGAGAAAGGAGATGTGTGGATAAGTAAGAAAAGTAGGTGAACTATGGCGAAATTTTAGTAGGAATTATGCTTTAATGGATGACTTGGTGAAAGGGAGAACCAAGGTGCATATTAGGGATTGTGGAGATGTTTAATGACCATGGAGTAGTGACTATAGTATGAGGATGAAAGGATGTAAAATCTGTAGCAAGAATTGTTGAATGGCATTGGAGAAACTATGAGAACTTATGTACATGACCTAGGGAGTGAGTGTTGGACTAGAAGAGGTGAGGCAATGCATTGTAGGCCTTGGGAATGGCATTAGGAGAGGAAATTAAGTAGGGAGGAGGTAGGAACCAAAATCTGTAGCAAAGAGATATTAAATTGCATTGTATAACTAGGAAGAATTAGTGGGCAAGATTTGGTAAGAGGAGAGTTGGACTTGGGTATAAGTAATGTAATGGCTTGGAAAAGTATTTGGAATGCTAGGAATGGCAAGGATTGAGGAATATTGGATGAGAGAATTGAATTGTAAAATCTGTAGCATGAGTGTAGCAAAAACTGTAACATGTGTTGGTGGAGAAGTGAGGAAAATGTGTAAGATGATTAATGGATTTAGCAATGGATTTGGTGGATGAATTAAGATGATTTAGAGGGCTTAAATATTACTAAAACATGTTAGGATGTATGTAGGAAGATTGGGGAAACAATGGGTGAAATTGGGAAGGAAAAATAAGGTCTGTAGCACAATCTGCTACCGTCCGACCCAGAGCCTGGATCGGACAGTGGGTCAGACGGGGCTTAAGCATCGATAATCAACCTTTCTGGAATGGTCCGACCCAGGGCCGTGAGTCGGACATGGGTTGGACAGGCAAAAAAAAACTGTGTCGAAGTTACTGACTTCGTCCGACCTAGAGCCTGGGTCGGACAGTGGGTCGGATGGAGCTTGGACACGGGACCAAAACCTTCTAGAACGGTCCGACCCAGAGGGTATGGGTCGGACAGAATAGTGCTGGGTCGGACGGGGAGAATTTCAGAGAACGGGAATCTACTGGAATGGTCCGACCCAGGGCTTGTGTAACACCCCTACCGCTAATACCGTCATTACCGTACCCTACTTACCTTCGCAGCGGATATTACTTACTCAACGGCGGGTGTACAATGCCGTTAGTCACCCACGTGACTAGCAAGGCGAGTTACAATACTACATACTATCGGTCTGATGAATATGAACATACTGAGTGCTCTACACAATACATTACTTTCCCTTGCATACCAATCCATAATTCGATACAACTCCAATACAATACTATACCGAGCATACTACAATCCTTGCATTGCCGATACAGTTTAGACTTCCAAATTCATACTACGTTACAGATACAATTCCCTCTTTTTTTCAACTACCCATGCTTATGTAGCAGTCCCCGTCCTACTCTCTCGAACGGTGAACAGCTTCGGTGCCTGCACACTAAAAAAGCGGTCCACCGAGGGGGTCAGCTTACGCTGCATATGAAATCCGCATATACCGCGTGCTAACCCATGTACGCCGACTACTTTGGGTCGGATATACATGGAGTTCATTTTACATGCATACATACATACTCATACTACAACAATACAATCAAAGATACCTACATAAATATACAAGTTCAATGCTTACTGAGGAAGACAATTCAATAGTCAACCGTTCATATTTGTTATACATTCATTACTCTTCGTAATGAGTTCGATATTTGTTACCCTACTCATACTTACTCCTTACTCTTGCATACTCATCACTCCATGTTCAATGCCTTACTCGTACCCGATCCTTACTTTGTACTCGATACTGTACTAGTGCATACTCACTACTCAATTCTCCATACTTACTCTTACATACTCAATACTCTATACTTACTCATACGTAATCAATACTCGGTACTCATTACATACTCATACTTGCTTCTTACTCGATACTCATTACTTTACTCATACATACGCAATACTCATTACTCATTACTTTGGTCTCTGGGCGGAGTCATACACAAGACTCGCCACCGGGCCTACAATACGAGGGCTATACGCTTAGCTCCTCAAATACTCAATGTCCGTTCTTACCGGACTACTCAAATTCCCAACACTCTTCTCTCCGAGCACAATACAATCTCATGGATTAGCCTAGAAGTATCTCTCTTGATAACCTCCACCAGCTTAAGGAATTACTACCGACTAGTATCCTCAGATTTAAGGGTTTCCCCAACATATCGAATACTCTCATGTTCGGGACATACTTACATCAGTCGGGTCCTCTCATAATGGGTCGACTGAGTACTAAGGGGTTTGGAGATCCCTCATCATTCTTTACTACTCTCATGGTTCATGTTTTGCACCAAGATTAGTTCCTCTAATATAGGTTACTTATGTACTTCCACTACTTTTGTTTGTGGATTATTCATTTCGTTTCTCCTACCGTTATCGGAAGGTTATTACTCCCGTACGCTCTCTCACATTCTAGTGAGTTCATTGGTTTACGTTATCGTTTATTGGTTCGTTGGTTTAGTGCGTTGCTACGGTTCCATTAATTCACACATGACTCTCACTACGAGTCAATACACAATAAGACTCATCTATGAGTCGGTCTACGCACTAAGTAAAGCCACACAATCAATCAAGAAGGTTAGCTCCATCAACATACAGCAAGACATATAATGAAAGGCAATAAACCGTTTTCATGCTTTAGTCTTGATTAGCCGGCATACAGCACACAATCAACGTAACTCGGTTAGCATACGGGGCATGAGGAAATCATACCTTTCACCGGAGTTAGCTTTAACCCGTGTTCCCTTGTTCCTTGGTTCACACTTGTTCCACTGATAATGTTTCAACATTATTATTAATACTATACTCTTACGATACACAAATAATTACTACTCCCGTACTTACCCCGTAATCCCGGTGTACTTAATGTTCTTATACTCTCAACTTGTTTGGTTACTTTTACACTTGTTTTCATACTCATATACTTACTTTCTTACCTTTATTATTTCAATTGTAGTGTACTACTACATATATATATATGCATATATGTGTATAGGCATATATATATATACATATGATTATTATAATCATATAGTAATAATATTTTTTTTTTGACTCGACCGGACTTGCGACCAACCTTGCAAGTCCGGTCCATTCCAGTAGCTACCAGTACGGGAAATTTTCTGGCTCGACCGAACTTGCAAGTCCGGTCGCAAGTTCGGTCCATTCCAGTAGCTTGCATTACGGGAATTTTTCTGGCCGACCGAACTTGCAAGTCCGGTCGCAAGTTCGGTCCATTCCAGAAGGTTTCTGATGGGAGAATTTTCTGGTCCGACCGAACTTGCATGTCTGGTCGCAAGTCCGGTCGATTCTAGAAGGTTTCCCGTCTTTGTAAATCTGGGCTCGACCGAACTTGCAAGTCCGGTCGCAAGTCCGGTCCGGCCCAGTACTTCAGTTTTAAAAATCTGTTTTCAGTCCTCTCTTTTACCCATTACTTCCCCAATCTTCCTACATGTAATCCCACATGTTTAAACACTATCTAGGCCCTCCAAATTTCCTTAGTTCATCCAACAATTCCTTACTCTTTCTAAATCCGCATACACAATTTCTCCTCACTTCCTTTCAATTCTTACCATTGTTTTCTTTACTCTCATGTTACAGATTTTCATTTTACCCTTTACCATCCCATACTCCCTCTACCAATGCTACTCCTAGTATCCCAAATACATTTCCAAGCAAATACAATATCTATACCCAAGTCCAACATTCCTTTACCAATTCTTGCACATTAAATTCTCCTAACTTCTCCAATGTATTCTTATACACTTTGCAACAGATTTTACACTTCTTATTTCTCATACTACAATTACCATTCCAATGGTCATTAAACATCTCTACTATCCCCAATACATACCTTGGTTCTCCCATTCACCAAGTCTTCCACAAATGTACATATTCCTGCCAAAATTTTGCTATGGTTCACCTACAATCCTTACTCATCCACACATATCCATTTCACCAAAATCATTCCTATTCTAGCCACACCCATACAAGGGTCCTACCAGCAATACAAAAAATCTTACAATATAAATTCACCAATACTTCCTCAATCCACAATACAAATACTCATATATAATTATTTGGCTCTAAGGCCTACAATCCACATACTTACTCTTAAATACTCAAACTTCACAATTCTCAATACTAGTACAAGGTTTTGGGTTCTTCAAATATTTTACCCATTCCCACTACTCTAATGCAATAGAATCTACATTAGGAAGGAGCTCTTACCTTGAGCTTATACTTCCTTCTTTTCTTTTCCATTTCTCCTCTTGCTCTCTTTCTTGTCCAAATCGGTTTTGTGGGGAATGGAGTTGCCAAACTCCATTCCCATCACCCGAGCACACAAAGACAAGCATGATTAATCTACTAGCCCTCACATCAACACTAATTCATTGAAGTGTTTGAAATACAAATTCTAGGGTTTACCTTTGGAGTGCTTTAGGAGGGGTTTTAGCCCTTGGTTCAAGAAGGTGTTCTCACCACCATTGGAGGGTTGAAGCAAAGCTCCAAAACAAGAGGAAAAAAAGGTAAGAGAGGGAGACCAAAAATCGGCCATACCAAGAGATGGAGAAAAAATGAGGTCTTTCATGGAGATTTTTACCTTGTTGGAAAGAGGAGGCTCCAAGCTTCACTATGGTGTGCTTTTCTCTTCAAATGGGGAAAACCCATGGAGATGAAACTCATCCTTTTCGAATTTTGAAAAGATAGAAATGTAGAGGAGGATGAGGGGATTACAAATATGTAATTTATTTTACATTTGGGGCTCAAACGGAGCTAGAGCATGAGGAAGAATGAAGAGAAGCCATGGGAGGTGTGGTGTAACACCCCAACTACAACCATACACTTAACAACACATTGCAGCGGAAACTCAACTCATCACATTACATAACTCAATGGTGTTACACGCCGTTAACCACCCACGTGGCTAACAAGGCTAATACCTGTACATTGTATCGGTCTGATGGACTAGATTCCCGAGCAACTACAATACAATCCTTACATTTCCAACATTTATTATACACAAACACTCCCACTGTACCGAGTATTTACAAACTAATGCCGATAACAATTTCGGTCTTGCTACGCCTACAGTACATACTCAATTTAAATGGCTACCCATGTACAATCAGCTACCCCGTCCTACTCTCGAACGGCTTCCAGCTCCTTGTACCTGAAATAGAAAATGAAGAAAAGGGTGGCCCCCAAGGGGCTCAGCACCTTTGCTGGTATGGTAATCCCGCAGCCCGCATGCTACCGGGCCACGCACAACTAATTGTCGTCTTAGCATGCAGTTGATTATATTTAAATCAGCATGCAAACCATAAACACACATCACATAGCATATACCAACAATAGGGCACCACAAGCATCTAACGCATCCACACTTAGCAAAACACATTGTTTCCCTTAACCCTAGAGTGGCTCTCCCTAAACGGAGCTACTTCCCTAGTAGACGACACTTACCCTTTAATCGGGTTATCCTTAAACGCTCCTTATTATAAACCGGAATTCGCATCCATAATCCATAACAAACAGCACATAACACCACAAGTACGGTTCTCATTAGGAACCTTCCACCATAGTTAATAAACACAGTGAGCCTAGAGATTGTTGCCAACCCCATGCTAAGCTCGTTACATATCTCGTTACCGTCCTGTTAATTTGAACGGTTAACATAACACCAAGGTGCGTCGGATATAGTAATCCCAAGCACCGAAACAA
Source organism: Limonium bicolor (assembly GCA_023374045.1). Classification (NCBI taxonomy): domain Eukaryota; kingdom Viridiplantae; phylum Streptophyta; class Magnoliopsida; order Caryophyllales; family Plumbaginaceae; genus Limonium; species Limonium bicolor. The sequence goes on from CM041780.1 coordinate 20,070,213, forward strand.
CATTTGTATGCCCCTGTGGCCCGACGTGAGTCAGTAAACTAGCTTTGGATAAGCTAAGGGAAGGTTGAAACCAAATTGGAATACAACCCATACATACACCAAGAGAGTCGAACCGGATATGACATCGACTCCCGTCCTCACACGCGCGGCCGGAACATGACCGGACTCCTCACCCCCCCCCCCCCATTAGTACATATATACTTATAAATAAGTAGTTAGAGATCCATTATGGAGCCTGCCACATCCACACACATACGGTATCATAACCGAGTTAAGCACACAAGGGAGGTTCACACACTTGCATACAACAACAATATCCAACTAACTCACACATAGCCGTGGTTAGAACGTTCCCAAGGTTTGGGTCGTTAACTCCGAATACCGATCTCTCACGTGTTCCTAGTTCTAGTTAGCTAAGGTTCAACACTTATTTGAGGTTAAACGGTATCGGAGACCAGATGCGCCACATAAATGAATTACCATAAACTCATTACATGTTTTAATCTTACAAGGTGGCAAACACTCAGAAAAACACATTGGCATACAAGCCGGTGTAATCCGATAGGACACAGGTTGCAAGAAAACCATACCTGTCACCGGAGTCCACTCTATCATGTCCATTTACGTTCCTCGAACAATTCTCGAACAACTGGTAACATTCAAGTTGTTTTCATTAACATTGGGGGTAACATGTTTGTGTAATATCGAATAACCATGATTAACCCCATAATTAATTAAATAACTTCACATTTATCTTCTTTTACTTTCACATTGTAACACAACCTTTCACCCACTCAATCATCATTATAACTCAACATGTCCTTAACAACCTCATAACATAACCAATCCCCATCACACATCTCCATACCTTAAACACCCTCTTTGGTCAAAACAGCACCTTGTCCGAACTAGTGTCCGGACTTCTCAAGTTCGGACACCGTTCGAGACTCTAAGGGTGCAAATGGTGAACGTCCGAACTTGCGTCCGGACTTCCCAAGTTCGGACGCCGTTCGAAGCCAAACCAGAGAATAAAATAGGTGTGTCCGAACTTCCCATGTTCGGACGGTAGTTCGGACATCAGTTGAAGATCAGAAAACCTACGCGTACACAGAGCACGTCCGAACGTCCAAGTTCGGACGGTAGTTCGGACGGGCCAGAACTTCACTTTCCAAGTCTTGTTTCACCTCTTATCTTCATCCATTGATTACCCAAGCTTCATACATGAACTTAGGCATATGCTAATACTAAAATATCACTTTGATTCACCTTAAAACATTGTCCAACTTGTTACTCAATCTTCTTATCAATCTCTAACACTTGTAACATTTCCTTTTGGTTTTCCAAGTGGTGTTTCACCTTAAATGACACTACACCAAAATGCTTCCTCACCTTCATAACATATCTCCCAAGCATTCCTCTTACTAACCAAATCTTCTTTTCACAATTTCTTAAAATTCCTTACTCAAAACCTTATCAAACAGCATTCTCTCCTTATTCATCAATCATTACCTAAACCTATATAAACTTCTCCAAGACTTGACACACCCTAGAAACACTCATTTGATTTCTAGAACTTCCAAGATAATGCCTAAATCCTTGTAGCACCTTAGAACACCTTAATGCACGTTTTCTTCCTTAGTGAAAACATTTACTCTCTAACAATTCCTAGTTCACCAAAATTCATTTAAGCACTTAAAACTCCTTATACATTTTACAAATTTTACCATGGGTTCTCTTAGCACATCATCATCCAAACTCATAGTTTCACCATTAAATTCACGAACACCTAAATCCATCAAGAACACTATCACACACAAAACTTCACCAAATTTACACTACATCACAATATAGTGCATTAACCTTGCTGGCATAGACTTAATAACATGGCTCTTGCCTAAATTGCATAAACCTTAACACTGAATTTCCCATAATATATATGCCTTTGACCTGCAAATAACACAACAGACATATGTCCTTTTGCTAGTCTCCTTGAACTTTCACTAAGTCTTACCATTAGCTCCTTAGTAGTTTAACAAGCATTGTAAGCTCATTTCTCCTAAGGCATTAAACCACATTGAGATAGCATATTTACCTTTTTTTCCACCCAAACTTCTTTCTTGTTTCCTTACAAAACCGGTAAGGTATTTGATTCCTTGTCAACTACTACACAATATACAAACATTGAAATGAGTATACAAGCTTTAAGGTTCATCTCATTGTAAACCCTAGGTTTACATTGTTTCAAAAACATTAATGTAGTTGTTTTACCTTGATCTTTGAAGGGAATTGGAATATCTATCAAGAGAGGACTCCACCTAGTCCATGAAAGGTTGGAATGAAGCTAGAACAAAGTCACACAAAGAGCACCATTAATGGGCATTTTCGGTCAAGGTACAAACATGGAGGAAACATGATTTTTCTTTGAGATTCCTTACCTAGAAGCCAAGGAGAGTAATAATATGTAGAAACACAAGCTCAAGCTCCATCAATGGTGGAACTCCATGGCACCGAAATGGTGGTCTTGGAATTTTGAGAAGATAGGAATGAAGAGCTTGATGAGAGGAAGAGAATGGTGTTTGTTTTTTATTTGGTTAAGTGAGCTAGATTTTACAAGAGGTCAAAGCTAGAGTTTAATGGTGGTGGTGAGTATTACCGTGAGAGAACAAGAAGAAGAGAGGTTGAAGAAGAGTGGAACTGTGTGAAATGAGAAAGAAATAGAGAGAATGAAGATAAACTTTGCTTTTTGAAGATTTGTTCTTATAAAGCAAATAGTACATTAATTAGTCATTCTTTCTTTTCTTAGTAAATTAACAAGAGAGTGGTGAGTCACACACTTAAGAAAACCGACCCCATTTATTACATAAGGGTACTTTAGTCTTTATTTGTCAATTTAATTACTTATGATAACATATGTTACAAACTAGCTTATAAAAATCACTATTCACAAAACACAAGGCACATAGAAGTGAAATTTTTGATTTCCTATTGATATAGACATCCAAATGTGATACTATATAGTACACTATATATTTAAGAGTAATGATGGACATTTAGCCACTCAAAACTCATTTACAAGACAATTTTTCAAAAATGTGCTTTAAGACTCCTTAAAGCACTTTTTGTGTCTTAACTTGTTTTCAAGCTTGGTTTTCTTTAGTAATTGATTTAATATGTTCATTAACATATTTATAAGATATAGGTATGACCATTAGGTCTTATACAAACTTATCCCAAGCTTAGAGCACTTTTTAGCCCATATTGACCTTAAGGTATTTATTTATGTTTTGTTTGGTTCCAATGTCTACCAAGGTTTCCTAAGGACTTAATTAGCCTTATAAAATCATAATTAAATGTTATTAAGTCTTGGTAGGCTCCTTGGGTCCTAACCAAGTTCACACAAGTTTAGAGCATGTTTTTGCTCAAACCGTGTCTGTGTTTTATTGTGTTTTACCATGGTTTAAATGGTTCATTGATGTTTCTAAGGCACTTTTTAGCCTTTAAATACCATAGTTTAACATTTACACAACATACCAAGGTTTGGGGTATTTCAATCTACCCCCCTTAAAAGAACTTCGTCCTCGAAGTTCACATTTCCTCGCATCATTGGATTAGAATACGGGAATTACTTTCGAAATTAACTTCCATTACCAACCACCCTTTACATCCAACCTCGGACTTAACGGTCCGGGCAACATATCCACATTATACATAACCATACCGTAACATACTTACATGATAACCTCGGACTCACGGTCCGGGTACCTTAATAACATTACACTTACATAACAACCCTCAGACTCTCAGGTCTGGGTAACAATACAACAGTTAGACTCATAGGTCTGAATAACATAACACTTTCGAAACTACCACATTAGGACTCAAGGTCTAAAATAATATTTCTTACTCATACCACACAACATGTCTTAGCATGTATAACAAACAGAAATACCTTTTCCATCTCTCCATGGGCTCGAGTCCCATGTTGAGTACATATACACTGTGATCCCGCAGAACCCGGTCGCGATGGACACCTTCTGGTCCCCGTTCCTTTGGGAGGTCAAAACAATCACATACATTTTTAAAATATACTTCTCATGTCACTGGTCCGAAGACAAAGGCTCATACGTCCTCAGCTCGTGAGCAAGTATTACAAAAATATTCTTTACTAGGTTAAGTATATAAGAGAATCCTTTATTCAAAATATGAATCGGCTGTTTTGGAAATGCCATTTGAAAAACCTTTTTGAAAACGCAATTCAACTCCAAGTTCAACTCATGCTCCTTGTATCTTTCTTAACGTGGTTGTTTGTGACCACTTACAGGGAGCTTCAAGAGTCATCCAACCCTGATGTGATCAGCATCAGTGTTGAACTATCTTTCGGCCCCAATTTGTGTTCGGCTTCCCTTGATCTCATGATAATCAAGTTTCACCTCCCACTTCATTTTCAACCAACAACTAATTCAAGCATATTCCATTTTCTATCTTTTAATCCTTCTAGTCATAATCATTACATCTCCAAGGGATAGAACTCCGTCTATCAGTCATCATCCAAATCCAACTTAATTCAAGTTACCTAGGGAATTTAATTCTCATTAAGTTCTATGTCAATCCCATTCCCCTTCATAAACCATAACACTGTATATATATATATTTTTATCAAAATACAATACACGGTTTACATTTATACACCGTCGGGGTTTTAGTTCCCCGGGAGTTTCTTTACTCCCTTACACTTGTACCTTCACACACAACTGTTAACAAAATACACACACCTATCACAATGGCATTCGCATCTTTTGTGCGCAATTACCACAATTTAACCATGAATGAATGCGTATGTTTATATAACACACGCGCCAACCATCATAACAAATCATTTTTGTGCTATGCACAACATAGTTCACGTACACTTGTACGGTAAAACACACTAAGTGGCTTGCGCTCTACCCCCCTTAAAAGGGATTACGCCCACGTAATCAGTCACTGAACATTGGCTTTAAATGTTCTGCCGTCGTGAAGTGTTTTAACTTCCACGCGGTCTGCTATACAATGCGTTCTGGTTAGAGGATCTTAACCATATCGGCGGTTTAGTCCTTAAACCAAGAATTCTCCTTGGAGTTTATCTAACTCATAACCGGTTTCGGTCCTGGCCTGTGAGGCTTCTAGGCATTGATAACTAACCATTTATTCATATTCACAATGTATATCCGGTATCTGACGCATGGGCTCACTGGCCTCTGTTGCGCAACTCTGATAATTATAGAGCTAGTTTGCCCCATTCGTTACTGTTACTGTATTGTACATCTCTAATGTATTACCCTTATCTAGGTAACAATGGTTTCTCAACCGACGCATGGTATCTCTTACCCTGAGCGAATTCGGTGAGTTTCAACACTTTCCATCCACTTCTCTAATAACTTAGTGCGTAAACTGCTATGTATTTCACAATGATTACTTACTTCTACCGACTTACTGTCGGTTGAGATTGAGCTACCACCTAAAGTGTAGTGCTCTCTCGGTTATTGCTGACACTTGAGGTCTATTCCATACCGATATTAGGTATTTTGTGCTACCGTAGTCACTTAATGCCAGTCATGCTTCCACATTTGGTTCTGTACCAGTATCATTTCCATTAGTATGACCTTGCATTTCCTATGCATCGGTCATTATAGTATTATAAGTTTCTTTCTACATCCACCACCATTAACATTTCCCAAATCCTAGCTATCCCACTCGATCATTTCTGCGCAAGTGCAATACCAAAACACTCAGTCATACAGAGTGCAGAGGCGTAAACTCTTGACAGTAAATCTCTTATGCGATTGCCATAGGAATTTACACTGTGTTTTACTGAAATTCTTATCACACAATAATGGCTACTGGCTTACTGCCTAGTTCATTTGTCAACACCTGCCGTTGTATCTCTACTGGGTTTAACTCACAACTCTGCTTATTTGTCATACCATCACTTAACAATAATTATACAACGGTCGCTTATTGCACACCGTATCCTCTTTCATTTTACAACATCAACTTACACTGCATCCGCTATTATATTAGCTTCCGCTATTACACTGGGTTTATCTGGCCACTTATTTGGCTGATTTTTGAATATACTATTTTTTTTGAGCCTTTATGTTCCTTGAGCGTTGTTCGCTACACATTTAGCATCACACACCTGTGGTGGTTGCTATCAGACTTATCACTCTTCCTGTCTACACAACTGGTACAAACATTTCCTTTCGTATTATTCTCATTCAAATCACTCTTGGGTAACAACAATATGGTTAATCCCTGACATATCTCTTGAACTTGGTTCACATAACTACCGCTCCTGCGGTTTCACAATATCGAGAGGTATCCCCACTCTTAATGCAGTGGTTCGTTCTCCGCTCTATTTACTTGTGTAACATATACTTCTGCAACCGATCACATTTACATAACACAAGTTGTTGTGGCTTATAAGCCTTACGGTCACGATTCCTTCCAAGTTGTCTCCTACTGTTAAGTAGGTTATCTTCAGCGTTTAATCCGAGTATTTGTTTCAACTCTTGCGTTTCAATTATATTGCTTCATCCAACAATGTTTAATCCAAATACCCCTCAAGGATTGCTCCTGGGTGTTATTAAAATATGCCATTACATTTGGCTTGCACTTATGGGTACATTCAGTAAACTACGCCTTCTCACTTTCTTAGCTGGGTATTCGTTCCAGCTATCATGTTTTATCCCTGAAGATTCTTAAAACATATCCGATGTCTTTACGTACCAGTTAGTGCACTTCGCACCTCCCGGCTCTTAAATATTTCCCTGAAAAAAAATTCACCAATTCCTTTAGTCTTCTTAACTGGGTTCCTTTACTTCAACCATTCATGGTAATCCTTAGCTCTTACTTGACTTTTCTGCTGACCGTAGTATGAAGTCGACTACTTCCCGTGTTCCAGACTCTACTCGTATACATATGTGGGGTACCCTACTGATACATTACTACTTACCCAACTAACCCATGAGTAGGTCTGTCAGGCCCACAAGCTCCTATCGGAGTGCGGTCGTCCCACATTTCAGTTGGTACACTCGTAGTGTCCGTCACACGCCTAGGTGAAGTATTCTGTTGTCAACTCCCTTATATTGTCCTGTGACAATATGCATTCCATGCTTCCCGAACTTATTCAAGGGAAAATTTATCCACCGTTGTATCATTATAAACTCCATCCATTCCCTCGGGTTACTACCCTCGGGTTTATCGGTTTCCATTCGGTTATTCAAAGTAAACTGGTTTGAAAGAAGGTTAGAAAGAAGTATTGGTTTTAAAAGAAAAGATTTGGAATAAATCTGAGTTTGAAAGAATAATTCTCATGGTTTCACAACATCTTCTTGCCTTAGCCAAGTCTAGCTTCTTGCTGACTGGTGTATTTCCATTTACAAAGGTTAGGCTGTTAAGCCCTCCCACAGTTATGATGATCTCCTTTAACTTCATGGTGCTTTACTAAGCACTAGCAGTTGCTAAAACTTCCCGAACAGCCCTGTTATAGCAGCACTTGCCATGGCAAGTGCGCCATGCTAACTGGCTATCAGTTAAACACACACACCGGTTGTGTCTTTGTTCTTACCCGCACTGTCATCAGTGGCCTTGTTGGCCCTTACTTGATCTTACCGTCTTGACAATAAATCTTCTGAGTACTTCTCGCTGTCTCCACATGATAATCATTAACTGGGGTGTTTCCCATCGTGGGAGTCCCCTTTTACTTAGCATTCATCTTCTTCGTAGACCGTTCCACGCATTTGTCGTGGTTACTGAGACTTGTCTCTTGTTTGGGTACTACGTTGTAGTTCCTTTGTCGGTTAGTATACCGTTGGTGTCATTATTTAACATTTTAGTCCCGTAGACACTCGTCTAGGGTTTCATTACTTCACTCCTTGCCTATTGCACGGTTGGTGTGTTGCAAGCTGGTTGTTCTCGACTGCTCGGCATGTCGACCCAGGTTGCTGGAAATTTCATTCTTCTACATATAGGGTTCTTCAATTCTCCGCTATTAAATGCGGTTATCCTTGTTTAGATAGGAACCGTCTCCGGGATTCCCACTTTCGGGATCTCCCGTGTGACCGGTTCTCCGTACTCACAGGAGTACTTGATAACAACCAGATCGGGTTTCCCGAGTATAAGAGGACTTTCATCTCTCTGGCGTTCTTTCCCAAGTTATAAAATAGGGATTGTGGAGGGCGGGAAGGATATTGTAGGTTTCCAGTATTCACTGGTAGTTCCTAACTAGCGTATCACTCACGCTATCACTTAACCCTTAACCAAAGTACTAAAATCTTAACTCGGTACTTCCTAAGCTCGGTAATCAGTCATCAGAGCGATACTTCGCTCTGATACCACTTTTTGTAACACCCCAACTACAACCATACACTTAACAACACATTGCAGCAGAAACTCAACTCATCACATTACATAACTCAATGGTGTTACACGCCGTTAACCACCCACGTGGCTAACAAGGCTAATACCTGTACTTGTATCGGTCTGATGGACTAGATTCCCGAGCAACTACACAATACAATCCTTATTCCATTTCCAACATTTATTATACACAAACACTCCCACTGTACCGAGTATTTACAAACTAATGCCGATAACAATTTCGGTCTTACTACGCCTACAATACATACTCAATTTAAATGGCTACCCATGTACACTCACTACCCCGTCCTACTCTCGAACGGCTTCCAGCTCCTTGTACCTGAAATAGAAAAGGAAGAAAAGGGTGGCCCCCAAGGGGCTCAGCACCTTTGCTGGTATGGTAATCCTGCAGCCCGCATGCTACCAGGCCACGCACAACTAATTGTCGTCTTAGCATGCAGTTGATTATATTTAAATCATGCATGCAAACCATAAACACACATCACATAGCATATACCCAACAATAGGGCACCACAAGCATCCAACGCATCCACACTTAGCAAAACACTCATTGTTTCCTTAACCCTAGAGTGGCTCTCCCCTAAACGGAGCTACTTCCCTAGTAGACGACACTTACCCTTTAATCGGTTATCCTTAAACGCTCCTTATTATAACCGGAATTCGCATCCATAATCCATAACAAACAGCACATAACACCACAAGTACGGTTCTCATTAGGAACCTTCCACCATAGTTAATAAACACAGTGAGCCTAGAGATTGTTGCCAACCCCATGCTAAGCTCGTTACATATCTCGTTACCGTCCTGTTAATTTGAACGGTTAACATAACACCAAGGTGCGTCGGATATAGTAATCCCAAGCACACCGAAACAACATTTGTATGCCCCTGTGGCCCGACGTGAGTCAGTAAACTAGCTTTGGATAAGCTAAGGGAAGGTTGAAACCAAATTGGAATACAACCCATACATACACCAAGAGAGTCGAACCGGATATGACATCGACTCCCGTCCTCACACGCGTGGCCGGAACATGACCGGACTCCTCACCCCCCCATTAGTACATATATACTTATAAATAAGTAGTTAGAGATCCATTATGGAGCCTGCCACATCCACACACCATACGGTATCATAACCGAGTTAAGCACACAAGGGAGGTTCACACACTTGCATACAACCACAATATCCAACTAACTCACACATAGCCGTGGTTAGAACGTTCCCAAGGTTTGGGTCGTTAACTCCGAATACCGATCTCTCACGTGTTCCTAGTTCTAGTTAGCTAAGTTTAACACTTATTTGAGGTTAAACGGTATCGGAGACCAGATGCGCCACATAAATGAATTACTATAAACTCATTACATGTTTTATCTTACAAGGTGGCAAACACTCAGAAAAACACATTGGCATACAAGCCGGTGTAATCCGGTAGGACACAGGTTGCAAGAAAACCATACCTGTCACCGGAGTCCACTCTATCATGTCCATTTACGTTCCTCGAACAATTCTCGAACAACTGGTAACATTCAAGTTGTTTTCATTAACATTGGGGGTAACATGTTTGTGTAATATCGAATAACCATGATTAACCCCATAAATTAATTAAATAACTTCACATTTATCTTCTTTTACTTTCACATTGTAACACAACCTTTCACCCACTCAATCATCATTATAACTCACTTAACATGTCCTTAACAACCTCATAACATCATTAACCATCAATCCCCATCATTACACATCATTTCCATACCTTAAACACCCTCTTTGGTCAAAACCACCTTGTCCGAACTTGTGTCCGGACTTCTCAAGTTCGGACACCGTTCGAGACTCTAAGGGTGCAAACTGGTAACGTCCGAACTTGCGTCCGGACTTCCCAAGTTCGGACGCCGTTCGAAGCCAAACCAGAGAATAAAATAGGTGTGTCCGAACTTCCCATGTTCGGACGGTAGTTCGGACATCAGTCGAAGATCAGAAAACCTACGCGTACACAGAGCACGTCCGAACGTCCAAGTTCGGACGGTAGTTCGGACGGGCCAGAACTTCACTTTCCAAGTCTTGTTTCACCTCTTATCTTCATCCATTGATTACCCAAGCTTCATACATGAACTTAGGCATATGCTAATACTAAAATATCACTTTGATTCACCTTAAAACATTGTCCAACTTGTTACTCAATCTTCTTATCAAATCTCTTAACACTTGTAACATTTCCTTTTGGTTTTCCAAGTGGTGTTTCACCTTAAATGACCACTACACCAAAATGCTTCCTCACCTTCATAACATCATCTCCCAAGCATCTCCTCTTACTAACCAAATCTTCTTTTCACAATTTCTTAAAATTCCTTACTCAAAACCTTATTCAAACATCATTCTCTCCTTATTCATCAACATTACCTAAACCTTATATAAACTTCTCCAAGACTTTGACACACCCTAGAAACACTCATTTGATTTCTAGAACTTCCAAGATAATGCCTAAATCCTTGTAGCACCTTAGAACACCTTAATGCACGTTTTCTTCCTTAGTGAAACATTTACTCATTCCTAACAATTCCTAGTTCACCAAAATTCATTTAAGCACTTAAAACTCCTTATACATTTTACAAATTTTACCATGGGTTCTCTTAGCACATCATCATTCCAAAACTCATAGTTTTCACCATTAAACATTCAAGAACACCTAAATCCATCAAGAACACTATCACACACAAAACTTCACCAAATTTACACTACATCACAATATAGTGCATAATAACATTGCCTGGCACTTAGGCCCTTAAATAACATGGCTCTTAGGCCCTTAAATTGCATAAACCTTAAACACTGAATTTCCAAATATATATGCCTTTGACCTGCAAATACAAACAACAAGACATATGTCCTTTTGCTAGTCTCCTTGAGAACTTTTCACTAAGTCCTTTACCATTAGCTCCTTAGGTAGTTTTAACAAGCATTGTAAGCTCATTTCTCCTAAGGCATTAAACCACATTGAGATAGCATATTTACCTTTTTCCACCCAAACTTCTTTCTTGTTTCCTTACAAAACCGGTAAGGTATTTGATTCCTTGTCAACTACTACACAATATACAACATTGAAATGAGTATACACTAGTCATGAAAGGTTGGAATGAAGCTAGAACAAAGTCACACAAAGAGCACCATTAATGGGCATTTTCGGTCAAGGTACAAACATGGAGGAAACTGATTTTTCTTTGAGATTCCTTACCTAGAAGCAAGGAGAGTAATAATGTAGAAACACAAGCTCAAGCTCCATCAATGGTGGAACTCCATGGCACCGAAATGGTGGTCTTGGAATTTTGAGAAGATAGGAATGAAGAGCTTGATGAGAGGAAGAGAATGGTGGTGTTTGTTTTTGATTTGGTTAAGTGAGCTAGATTTTACAAGAGGTCAAAGCTAGAGTTTAATGGTGGTGGTGAGTATTACCGTGAGAGAACAAGAAGAAGAGAGGTTGAAGAAGAGTGGAACTGTGAAATGAGAAAGAAATGAGAGAATGAAGATAAACTTTGCTTTTTGAAGATATTTGTTCTTATAAAGCAAATAGTACATTAATTAGTCATTCTTTCTTTTCTTAGTAAATTAACAAGAGAGTGGTGAGTCACACACTTAAGAAAACCGGCCCCCTTTATTACATAAGGGTACTTTAGTCTTTATTTGTCAATTTAATTACTTATGATAATGTTACAAACTAGCTTATAAAAATCACTATTCACAAAAACAAGGCACATAGAAGTGAAATTTTTGATTTCCTATTGATATAGACATCCAAATGTGATACTATATAGTACACATATATTTAAGAGTAATGGACATTTAGCCACTCAAAACTCATTTACAAGACAATTTTTCAAAAATGTGCTTTAAGACTCCTTAAAGCACTTTTTGTGTCTTAACTTGTTTTCAAGCTTGGTTTTCTTTGGTAATTGATTTAATATGTTCATTAACATATTTATAAGATATAGGTATGACCATTAGGTCTTATACAAACTTATCCCAAGCTTAGAGCACTTTTTAGCCCATATTGACCTTAAGGTATTTATTTATGTTTTGTTTGGTTCCAATGTCTACCAAGGTTTCCTAAGGACTTAATTAGCCTTATAAAATCATAATTAAATGTTTTTAAGTCTTGGTAGGCTCCTTGGGTCCTAACCAAGTTCACACAAGTTTAGAGCATGTTTTTGCTCAAACCGTGTCTTAGTGTTTTATTGTGTTTTACCATGGTTTAAATGGTTCATTGATGTTTCTAAGGCACTTTTTAGCCTTTAAATACCATAGTTTAACATTTACATAACATACCAAGGTTTGGGGTATTTCATGTGGAGCTTCTCAAAAATCGCCCAGCTCAAAGGAGGGAGAGAGAAATCACTGGGAGAGGAGGGAGGTGAGAGAATAGGGAAATGAGGAAATGGGAGGTGAGAGAAAAGGTAAGTTGCTTTTACCCTTTTATCCTATTTTTGCTTTTTGACTCATTATTTATTTAGCTAGTGTGTGTGTGTGAGAGAGGGGGTTTATTTATCTGTTAAAACCGGCCCCCACTGTAATACTAGCTGGAGCGTTTTTCGTCTTTTACAGAAAACGCTCGTTATTTTACCCAGTTTTGATACTACTCACTAACCGGGCCCGTTTTCCGGAATTTTCTCGTTTCTTTATTTTTATTGGCTATTAACCTCACATAAATGCTTAATAATTATTATTTGATGATTTATAATTTTTACGGGTATGTTTGACCACTTAAAGTCACGTTTTTGGGTTTCCTCGAAAAACGTGCGCTAAAGCTCTTTTAGCGTTTTAATACATTTCTTGGATCCGTTTTCTTCGGGAATCATTCCCATATACTAATTAGGCATGAATAAGCCTTAGGAATCCTTACGATACTTTAACCGAGGTCTCGTACCTCCTATGGTTATTTAACGCTCATTTAGCGTTTTTCGCTTTTTAAGCGTTTCTTCATTTCTTTTGGATTTATTTTCTTTACCAAAAATTACTTAGGAACTATTAGGCCCTTAAATACTATATTAGTATATTCTAATCACCATATTTAAGTTCGGGGTATTTCAGCTTGGGTCGGACGCTGGGTCGGACGACCCATAACTTACAAAAAAAAAACTGTAAGCTATAGCTAGTATATATATATATATATATATATATGTATATAGTATACCCACCTATACATATGTACATATATATGTAAGCGAACCATTGTTGAGTAATTAAAAGTAAGTAAGTAAAATGTAAGTAAAGGAATGTAAAGACTTAGTAAGTATGGGTTAGGAAACGTAAGAGTAGTCGGATTGAGTTAATGATAGTTAGATTAATCATTCGATTGTATGTATATCATAGGATTTGATTTGTGACACCGGAGGACGTTCGGAAACACGTACGACAGTGAACGGTATGATTTCTTCATGCCCTGTATCCTAATCTGGTTACCCCGATTTGTGTGCTTATTTGATCACCTAAATAAGATAAATGCATGAATCGGACTATATTGCACTTATCTGTGCTTGACTTATGTTGTTTATGATATTTAAAGTCTTGAACACTAGTTTGTATAATTCATGAAACATATGAATGATGATGACTTGTATTCGAATCTTGTATTGTACTTAAGTATTGTATTGTATTTTTTATAAATGAGTATTGAGCATTGTAATTGTGTATGTGGCTTGTATGAATGACTTCTGCTAATTCCTAACTACCTAACTCCTAACTTAAGTGAGTAAACTGGAATGAGTAGAAGTCCGATATAGCTTCGGCCACGCGTGAGGATGAGGAGACACAAGAGGTTGGATCCGATTCCTGACTCTTAAACTGGTCCGCGGCCCAAATCCCTTAAATGGGTAGCATCCCGGATTGGTGAGTCAAGTAAATCCCGGTGGTGGGACGGAGTAGTCCCCGGGCCGGAGGTCCCGACGACTTAACATGAGTAAGAGTAAGAGTAAGAGTAAGTAAGTATGTATGAGTATGAGTATGTATGCGTATGTATGGAGTAAAGGGTAAAAGAGTAATCTCCACCCGATTAACCCGGGTGGACCAATGAAGCTAACAAGAATTGTATATTGTGTATGTAATGAGTATGTGTATTTCGGAAGAAGGTAAGTATGTATTGGATGGTATATTGTATTCCTTGTATGTAATGAAGTGTATGTATGTATGCCTTGCGTAAGTATTATTGTATTGTGTATGAAAGCATGTATGCATGTTGTGTGAATAAATGAACTGCATGTATACGACCAAGTGGTCGGCGTACCCTCACTAGTACGCGGGGTATGCGGTTATCATGCGCAGCGAAAGCTGACCCCCTAGGGGGAACGTTTTTAGTGTGCAGGTACCCGAAGCGGATACGGTCAAGGTAAGAGACCGGTGGCAAGCCTTCGTATTTAGAAGTAGGTAGTTTGTGAGGAAGGGGTAATAGATAGACTCTTAGTGAGTATGTATAAATTTAGGAGAAGTATTGTATTTGATTTGGAACCTAGTAAACTCGGTATGTGGATTATTTTGTATTGAACTTGGAGTATTGTATTGAATGAGGATCGTAGTAATTACTTGGTAAATGGAGTATGTGTTACAGATATGTAGTAGTCGGGATTCCGGTCCATCAGACCGATGCTGTATATAGGAGTAGTAGCCTTGTTAGTCACGTGGGTGACTAACGGCATTGTTTCACCAATGTATGTAAGTATGTATCCGCTGCATGACTCTGAAAGAACGAGGAGATTGGACGGTAATGTTCGTATTAATAGTAGGGGTGTTACAATGACATATGTGTCATAGGAATTAATTAAATGATTTTAGGAAACATAAAAGAAAAACTATACAATGAACCGTAAACAATATAGTTTTTTTATGACATTTATGTGTAATTATATTCTATGTCAATTATTGTAATAAGACCAAGCATTTTAGGCCATTTAATTTAATTGTTATATTAAGTTAAAAATGGATTTAAAATGAATTTAGAACAAAAAAAATATACCGTAATAGTTTGGGTTCAATTGAAATTTAAATAAATTTTGGGGTTAACTATAAATAATAACTGAAGACTATGCATTAAAACCTTATTTCATGAATTATAAAAATTTAATAAAGTTTTGAGACAAAATATAATTTATGAAAATTATAGGGGTCAAACTGTTATTATACAAACTCCTGGTTAAACTGAAAATTATTGGGTCAACATAGACCATATTAGGAGGTTTGACCAAATTAAATGTCATAAATAATTAATTTATGAACTTATGTTAACATTATAAGTGAAATGTTGAATTTACAAAACTTATGGGGTATAGAATGTAAATACTGAAAAGTAGAGGTGTAGTTGGGTTAATATGATGATTTATATCCTAAGTATAAAATTTGGGAATTTTTGGAGTTATATAAGTGGGTATATTGATAAAAGAGTATAATATATGATTTTTGTGACATATAAGAGTATACAATATAAATTTGGGTCAATATGTAAATAAGAAGAAAATGTGGGCGGAAAGGGAATTTAGGAACAACATGGGGGCTGTGTGGAATAAAGTAACAAGAAACTATAGGTTATATCAACAATAAATATTAAAACCATATATATAACCTATATGTATAACTTGTTATAATGTATGTGGTTATTATGTAAATAAGGAAAATATTGTGGCTGAAAAATAAATATACCAAACAGCTATGGGCTGTTCGGTAATATATAAGAAATAACATATAAAAACTATATGGTATAATTATTGTAATGTTTGGATGATATAACATATGTTATGTAAAAATATTATGAGATTTGTGGTAAAAGAATAAATATGAAAAGTTGAAGGGTTAAAACAAAAACAAACTGAACCTAAGGGACTGTTTGGTGTTTCCGGAAATTTAAAACCATAGTATACATATTATATGATTTAAATGTTATATTATATGGTAAGTTAAGTATGTTATAAAAATTGTAGTGAAATTGTAGTGTTTGGAAAGTATAGGATTTGAAATGAAATGAAATGGAAAATGCATGCCTTTTCGGCAACAATGAATAAAGAGGTATTAAAACCATAGGTTTATCTTATTACAAAGTTTTGATGTTATAAAACAATGTATTTATAACATGGTGTAGTTATGTGGGCATATTGTGATTAATGAAAACTATAAGAATAAAGAGGCACAAGTGTGTTATATATATATGTCATGTATATATGTTATTTTTGGTAACAATAATAGTTACTAAAACCATATGTTATAAAGTTTAATGACATATAAAATATCATACAATATGGTATCATGATAAGTGTAACACAAGATAATAATATATGGTCAAAAGTATAGTGTATAAAACTATACATGTTGGCGCTTGCATATATTCATAAATCAAAAATGATGATATAAACTATAGTAAACAATGACATAAACACTATGGTTAATATATTATTTTTGAAATGGTTTAAATAAACCTTGCATAAGGATTAACATGTACATAATGTAAAGTTTCTTATTTCATTGAGAAAACAAGGTATATACATACACATATGTATATTGGCGCAAGTGACATGCATATGTAATATGGTTTACAAACCATATAATAGTAAATAATAAATGTCAACTTATAAGTATAATTATATACTATAATGTCACAAGGTTTTAAATGAACACAACTTGTTACATGAATAAGAAGTTGTGTAACGTAAGGTGTATCAAGAATAATAATCTATCATACTTATAAAGTAACGTTGCATGGAATGCATGCAACCATGGGTTATAAAATATAACCATGCATGCAACTATAAGTTATAACAATACTTAAGCATGCAATATAACGGTGAATTAACATATACCTGAATGAATGAACTTATATAAAACGTAACGCTTTTTGAATACTACGGTTGGAAGCTGTAATTCCTAAGTTGAAAACGTTAGCTATGACGTTCGTATAGAAACCCACGTCTTTGTTAAACCGAATAATAATACTTACTACGAGTAAGGAATCTTTAAGATAACTAAACTCTAACTGGTAACAGTTGAAAATCCGGGGGCGTAGTACCGGGATTACAGACGTTATTCGGAAATACCGAATCATACTGTCATGTGGATTGACACTTAGCGTTCCTTGTATTTCTAGATCGCCCTTCAGACGTGCACGCCCGATAGCCTTAGCGGTCTACACTGCGCGACCCTGACACGGTGTATGGTATGTAAAGGGGTTTGATCCGGGTTGTCTTGAGGAATTCCTCGGGCTCGGATTTGTTTGATAAATAACTTGTGTGGATGTATGTATGTCATTATGTGTGTGATGAATATCTGCGCTTTTATTTATGCGTGAACGTCCTACGGGACTAATACTACGTCAACTATAGATCGACTTATATAAAACTACATATGCGAGACGTGTGATGGGAATTATCGTTGCCTGACCTAATACGCTAAGTATTACAAGTATGTAGTTATAACCTAAGTAAAACACTTAGAGACGGGACATGACATTGTCGGTCCCTAGAGCTTCAACTCGAACATAAATACTACCTAGAATCATTCTAGGCATGCGTAGGACCCACAGGGCAGCCAACAAAATAAGTGAATGTTCTCCATAATTAAAACTGTAACTGACTACCTAACCAATGAAGTTTACAGTGGAGTGTGAATGAATGTGATGATATACCTTAATCCAGACAGTCACTGGCTGCTGGTCGCGCGTGGAGATCTCTTGGGTTATCCCATATCGGGTTTACCCTAGTTAATCCAAACGAACCTAGATAGATCGTCAGGCGGAGTGTGCTACCGTTGGCACCAGGCCCTTGGCCACCTAAATGGACGTCTTTACAATGGCAAAGTGAAATAGTCCCGGAGTCTTCGTGATCAGAGCAGTGAGCACCTTGTGTGTACGTGGGACTACTGTCCAAGTGAGTATATTTCGGGTTGTCCTAATTGACGCCCGACAGTGATAACTAAATCAAATGATATGTGAGGGCCCGGGGGGCCGAGTGTTGTAATATGTGATGATGTTAACATACGACGTATTAGTTATCAATGTTATTGCATTGCATGATGTGTGACAGTGCTGCGTATATTTATAAATGACTGTTTGGATTGGATGGATGGTTATATGATCATGCATGTTGCTACAGTATTTATTATATCTGCAAAATGGTAAAGCATGAAATCAATCTAATATCAAGATGGTTAAAAATGATAAGTGACCAATAGAGTCCAGGCCCGGCATACTCAGCGTCTATCGCTGAGACTACACTTATTGTGCAGGTTGTTGATCTTCGTTGAAGCTGAAGTGCGGGAACAAGGTAGCTAGGGTTACTTTAATTATTGCGTAAGAATTTATTGGATAACGATATCAGTCTGTGGATGTATGACAGTACGGTTGTATTTATTTGGGATTTGGGTAGACGCTCACTTGTCGACTGTTATGGATGTGGACTTAGTATGATGTATAGGAGGTATCTCGTTGTCACAGCGGTTTAATAGTGTTGTTGTTTTAGTGTTGGATTTAGTTTCTGCTTCGTTACTCGCATGGGCGAGTAATGGCAGGTGACACCCGAGTGAGTTGTAATGTTGTTTTTAGCTGTAAGACGTTTTGCTTTCCTGTTAACGCGAGTGACTATTACGTGTTTATCTGAGAGGGGTGTTACAAACAACCTTCCAGGCCTTGTAATCTACTGACATTAACTAATCTTCATTTGCTCGCACCACTTGGAGTAATTCAGTTTTGTCAGCTTAGGCGCTTAGACATTGTACAAACTTATGCTTACGATCTACCTTGAAGCGTTGGCCTTGTTAATAGGTAAATATGCTCTGATATCACTTGTAAGTTCATAGTACAGAAAATCTGGAAGCTCAGGATAGGACTGAACCACCGATTATTATGAATGACAAATTGAGCAATGATGTTGAAGAAAACTCAGCTACTAATCTTTATTAATAGCATGAAAAACTCCTTACATGATATGTTCAACACCTTGAACAATCACACTCACGTCTAACACCTTAGACAAAAATGATCACGATCAAATAAACCACACTTGTTCTCTCTTGGGTTGTTCACGCCTTTCTTTCTCTTCAAAAGAGCTAACCCTAACTATAACCAACATATATATAATCTAATAAAAAAACAACCTAGATAAACTCACTAGTGATAAATATTCTCTATTTCCCTAAAACACATCACTAACAACTAATCCTTAATAGATATAATATCACGGATATTATATCCTAACAACCTTCCAAACCCCATAAATAAGACGGAGTAAATAAATCTGTTTTGATTCTTCACTGAAACCACATGACTAGTAGAGATATAAGTATTGAGCATTAAAATTAGCATTATGATTCAATAATTGACAACCGGTGAATAAGACTTTTCTAATGTAGAAATTTTAGAACTGATAATGGATTATTATAGTTTTGTCTTGTATTATTATTGTTGTATGATGTATTAGACTTATAAATTTCAAAACTCGCGACAAATTATATTTGTTTGGGTGTATTCTTGTTGTTGTATGGTATATTTTATACTTTATTGTACATCATATGTCTCATTGATGTGTACATATATATGCATGTAGGCTAATTATTGTGAAGAACATAATTTAATTGTACTATGGTCCAAAATTTTGGACTTATATTTTGAAACTTACAATAATTTAATTTTTTTTAATAAAAAAGTGACAATTCAATATAGAGTCATCAGCCACATGTATGGCCGATGAAAACAACCACGTGACATACTCACATCGCTTGATCTATGTATCATGAATCTCCAAATAATAAAATGGAAAATTCAAGAAATGTCAATAACTTGAGTTCATTTTTGAGATGTAACTTATTTATATTACGTAATGTCTTTAAGTTTGTGTCTTAACTCACTAAATGTCATTTTAGTTATTGACTAGCACAGAAAATAATTTTCTACCCCTGCTTGTCAACATACTAACTTAAAAAATTCATAATATATATACCCTCGCTTGGTTTTTACAGTCACACGATTAGATAATGCAGTATATGATAAAGTATACAGTTAGATTTTTAGTTAATGCAACCACAATTTATAGTCATATGTTTTAATACAAGTATAAATGATTAATTGAATTTAGCCCAACTCATTACTAAAATTTAGTACAAAAAATACTTTACTTTTAATTGTTCAACTAAATATAAAATATGTCTATTTTGAAAACTAAAAAAGTTGACTTTAAGATCACGTTTAAAAATAAATGTAGGGAAATTTTATGAAATGCCACTAAAAAAAGAAAGTCATGAAATGGCACTATATTTTTGCAAAATTCCATGACCACTATATCATTAACCAAGAGTAAAAAGACAAAAATACCCTTACTAGTTAACCAACTACTTTAAAGTTCACAATATGCCCTAAGTATTAAAAAATTCACTAAAATTCACAAAAAATTCAAAATACTATTAAAAATAGATAACTATAAAAAATATTTAAAATAGTATAAAAATATATTAAAATATCAGAAAACATTGAATAAAAGTAAATATTTCTTAGATTTTTTTTTCAAAATTATTAGTACCATAAAAAAGAATATAAGTTTCAAACAATAAGTTATACTATTTATCTACAAATTTAAACCAATATAGTACCATAATTTATACCAATTAATTACCATAATTTTTATCATACATTTTTTAAATTTTTTTCTTCCAATTTAAATTATTTATTCAAAACAATTATTTTAATTAATATTTGATAATATTATTTTTTAAATTCTATTCTATTTTTCAGATGACTTTATGACATAATATAATTTATTTCAAATAAATCTTGAAATTGATAAAAATAATATAATTTGAAAATGTATGGTACAAATTATGGTAATTAATTGGTACAAGTTATGGTAAGCTTAATCGGTAGAAAAATTGATATAAGTTATGTTAAAAATTACCATTAGTACCAATTTTTCTACCAATTAAACACCATAACTTGCCAATGAACTACCACAATTTTTACCATCATTTTCAAATTATATTTTTTTTATCAAATTAAATTATTTATTTGAAATAAATTATATTATGTCATAAAGTCATATGGAAAACATAATATAAATTGAATTTCTTTTTCCAAATGTTAATTAAAATTAAAATAATTTATTTTGAATAAATAATTTAAATTGGTAGAAAAAATAATTTAAAAATGTATGGTAAAAATTATGATAATTAATTGGTATAAATTATGGTACAATATTGGTCTAAACTTGTAGAAAAACTAGTATAATTATGTGTTTGAAACATTATATTCTTTTTTTGGGTACTGAATAATGTTTTTAAAAAATCTAAGAAATATTTACTTCTTTTCAATGTTTTATGATATTTTAATATATTTTTATTTATTTTTACAATATTTTTAAAAAATTACATTTATTTATATTTTTATAGTATTTTTAAAATTTTCATGAATTTTCGTGAATTTTTAACTCTTAGGGGTATAGTGTGAATTTAAAAAAATTTGTTAACTAGTAGGAGTTTTTTTGTCTTTTTTACTTTTGGTCAATGACATAGTGACATTTCATGAATTTTTGTAAAAATATTTGGATATTTCATGACTTTCTTTTTTTTAGTGACATTTCATGAAATTTCCCATAAATGTATAATAAATCCTATTTGGAAGTAAAAAATCTGAACTCGTTCGCTCAGTCGAGTTTTCACTTCGCACAGTCGGAATTTTAAAAAACTTTACGATCTTGCCCCTGCTTTAATATCTTTTAGAAATTACTATACTTACCCACAATTTGTGACATATTACGAGGTGACCTCAAATTTCATTACGCACAGTCGGAATTGCAATACGCTCAGTCAGAAAATGACCAATTTAGGGGCTAATGTAGGCAAAATTTATTAAAAGCGGTTCGAAAAAAGCAAAGAAGGATTCCGAAGTACTTATATAAGTAAAAAAATATATCATAAAAATTATCATCAAAGTATACCATGACAAAGTAGACGAAAACGAACGCGTCGGCGCAAACGGATCGAAAAACGGAGCTATAACGAAGAAGATATGACAATTTTAAGACCGAAACTCGGCGCCAGCGCCGATAAAGAAGGGCCGGCGCCGGCGCCGGTAAAGAAGACCGCGCGCGGGCGCGCGTCACTGTTTACCGGCGCCGGCGCCGGCCCTTCTTTATCGGCGCCTGTGCCGGGTCCGGTCTTAAAATTGTCATATCTTCTTCGTTATAGCTCCGTTTTTCGATCCGTTTGCGCCGACGCGTTCGTCTTTTCGTCTACTTTGTCATGGTATACTTTGCTGATTATTTTTCTGATATATGTATTATTTCTTCTTAAGCACAACATTAATTATCATCGACGTCTTGTTCGAAATTGCCTATCAACCACTAATTACATGTGCGTTGAAGAAGAATCTATTTGAAATTCATTGAAATTTTCTATCATTTCCACCAATTTCACGTCCATTGACGAAGAATCTATTTGAAATTATCAAAATTTCCTATCAATATCAATATTAACTATCATTAACTTCTTATTCCATAGTAAAATAATCAAGCATGTTCTATTCTAATTAACAGATGAATGGACACCAATCTAAATAGTTAGATGTATCGACATTAACTATCATCGATGTCTTGTTCGAACTTACCTATCAATTCCACTAAATTCATGTCCATTAAAGAAGAATTTATTTGACAATCATCAAAATTGCTCAAAAAATGTCATCGTTGAAACATATTTTCAATACTTCAAAAGCGAGATCGGTTTGTCGTCGGAGATTGCTCAAAAAATGTGTTTTTTATAACAAATGAAAATGTATACATCTTTGAAACATCTTTGAAACATATTTTCAATACTTCAAAAGCGAGATCGGTTTGTCGTCAGAAATTGCTCAAAAAATGTTTTTTTTTATAACAAATGAAAAGGTATACATCTTTGAAACATATTTTCAATACTTCAAAAGCGAGGTCGGTTTGTCGTCGGAGATTGCTCAAAGAATGTCATCTTTGAAACATATTTTCAATACTTCAAAAGCGAGATCGGTTTTCGTCAGAGATTGCTCAAAGAATGTCATCGTTGAAACATATTTTCAATACTTCAAAAGCGAGATCGGTTTGTCGTCGGAGATTGCTCAAGGAATGTCATCTTTGAAACATATTTTCAATACTTCAAAAGCGAGATCGGTTTGTCGTCGGAGATTGCTCAAAAAATGTGTTTTTATAACAAATGAAAATTTATACATCTTTGAAACATATTTTCAATACTTCAAAAGCGAGATCGGTTTGTCGTTAGATTTTGCTCAAAAAATGTTATTTTTTTATAACAAATGAAAATGTATACATCTTTGAAACATATTTTCAATACTTCAAAAGCGAGATCGGTTTGTCGTCGGAGATTGCTCAAAAAATGTGTTTTTTATAACAAATGAAAATGTATACATCTTTGAAACATATTTTCAATACTGCAAAAGCGAGATCGGTTTGTCGTCAGAAATTGCTCAAAAAATGTTTTTTTATAACAAATGAAAATGTATACATCTTTGAAACATATTTTCAATACTGCAAAAGCGAGATCGGTTTGTCGTCGGAGATTGCTCAAAGAATGTCATCTTTCAAACATATTTTCGATACTTCAAAAGCGAGATAGGTTTGTCGTCAGAAATTGCTCAAAAAATGTCATCGTTGAAACATATTTTCAATACTTCAAAAGCGAGATCGGTTTGTCGTCGGAGATTGCTCAAAGAATGTCATCTTTGAAACATATTTTCAATACTTCAAAAGCGAGATTGGTTTGACGTCGGAGATTGCTCAAAAAATGTGTTTTTTTATAACAAATGAAATTGTATACATCTTTGAAACATATTTTCAATACTTCAAAAGCGAGATCGGTTTGTCGTCGGAGATTGCTCCTAAAAGGTTTTTTTATAACAAGTGAAAATATCATCTTTGTAACATATTTTCAGGACTTCAAAAGCGATTCTATTTCGGAGTTTCATTTTCAAACAACATTGTTCGCACGTCATTTCTCATAATGTTACAACTTATTCGACACACATATCATTCTAAATCCCAGAACAATTAACAATTCTGTTGACTACCAGTACATGAAATCCAAATGTGTTTGCACTAATCAAGTCTGTGTTTGCACTAATCAAGTCGGGGGACGTCGTCTCCTCGTACTAGCCCTGTAGCATGCATTGTGTTCCCTACGGTCCGCCTCAGCCCTACTTCGTTTTACTATGGAATAAGAAGTTAATGATAGTTAATGTCGATAATGATAGTTAATATTGATATTGATAGGAAATTTTGATAATTTCAAATAGATTCTTCGTCAATGGACGTGAAATTGGTGGAAATGATAGAAAATTTCAATGAATTTCAAATAGATTCTTCTTCAACGACATGTAATTAGTGGTTGATAGGCAATTTCGAACAAGACGTCGATGATAGTTAATGTTGTGCTTAAGAAGAAATAATACATATATCAGAAAAATTATCAGCAAAGTATACCATGACAAAGTAGACGAAAAGACGAACGCGTCGGCGCAAACGGATCAAAAAACGGAGCTATAACGAAGAAGATATGACAATTTTAAGACCGGAACCCGGCGCAGGCGCCGATAAAGAAGGGCCGGCGCCGGCGCCGGTAAACAGTGACGCGCGCCCGCGCGCGGTCTTCTTTACCGGCGCCGGCGCCGGCCCTTCTTTATCGGCGCTGGCGCCGAGTTTCGGTCTTAAAATTGCCATATCTTCTTCGTTATAGCTCCGTTTTTCGATCCGTTTGCGCCGACGCGTTCGTCTTTTCGTCTACTTTGTCATGGTATACTTTGATGATAATTTTTATGATATATTTTTTTACTTATATAAGTACTTCGGAATCCTTCTTTACTTTTTTCGAACCGCTTTTAATAAATTTTGCCTACATTAGCCCCTAAATTGGTCATTTTCTGACTGAGCGTATTGGAATTCCGACTGTGCGTAATGAAATTTGGGGTGACCTCGTAATATGTCACAAATTGTGGGTAAATATAGTAATTTCTGAAAGATATTAAAGCAGGGGCAAAATGGTCATTTTCCGACTGAGCGAAGTGAAAACCCGACTGAGCGTAGTGACCCTCTAAAAAATACATTTATTTAAAGACATCCTAATTTTTTGGTCCATAAAACACGAAAGAAAAGGACCGTCAAACCCATCCAATTTTTGGTCCATAATGAATAGAAAATAAAAGCACACTTTCAAATCTTTTGCCCATAATGGCCGAAAATAGGACCATTTCAAGTATATCTTTTTTCAGTACCAAGGATGGATAAAAAGAATCACGTCGAGGTCCTTTTTTTCAATCCATTATGGATAAAAATTAAAAAAGGGCCGGGAGCGGTCAATTTTCTTCATCCATGATAAAAAAAAAAATGGAAAATTATATACCCTACCCATGACGTTTGGTGTAATTACACACTCCACCCACGTGGTTTTAAAAATTACTTTCTCCATCCATGTGGTTTCCCTCGTTTTACATTCATCAACTTTTCTAATTTTTGTTCAATTCAAAAGATGCTTAAACGTTGGTCGAAATTGATAAAATTTTACATAGACAATGCTAAAGTGTTATATTTTGGTTCAGTGAGAAATCTAAAATTTTTTAAGCTTAAATGTGATCTATGGGACCCAATGAAACATGTCACAGGTTTCATTGGGACATGTTTCATTGGATCCCACGGGTCACATTTAAGCTTAAAAAACTTTAGATTTCTCACTGAACCAAAATCTAACACTTTAGCATCATCTATGTAAAATTTTATCAATTTTGAACAACATTAAAGCATCTTTTAAATTAATCAAAAACTAGAAAAGTTGCTGGATGTAAAATAGGGAAAATCACATAGGTGGGGAAAATAATTTTTGAAACTACGTGGGTAGAATTTGTAATTTCACCAAACATCATAGGCAGGAATGTAATTTTCCAAAAAAATGAACATCATTCATGTCGTCGCTTTTTTGTCCTTAAAGTATGAAAAAATGGACCACCAAAAGGTGTGTTTTTCTATGATCCATAACGGGTAAATAGAAAACAGAGCGTCTTCGCTACAAGTAGCTGTTGGCTACAGTCCCTCCGCGCACCCACTCTTCTTTTTTTTTTTTAATATATCACAATTTTTAAATTGTTGTAATTTTTAATATATAAGTCTAAAATGAAAAAATATTATATCATTGTTCACCTAAATTCAAGCTCTTCAAAACAAGACCAGTCATGGATATATTTTGACAACTTTTAAAAAAATTATTTTTACATGTATAGTGCACAGAATGTAAAAGAAAACTTGTACAGATGGTCATACAAACCTGTACAAATGTTCACTAAAGCATGTACATCCTCACGTAAAAATATGTACATTAAAATATACAGAAGGTCACATAAACCTGTACAAATCACTAAATATGTATATTCTTAGATTAAAACCTATACATATAAGAAATAACACTTGTACAGACAGTCGTACAAATATGTACATATGGCCATAACATGTACAGATGTTCATTAAAAAATATGTACATTCTCACATTTGAACATGTACATCGTTACATTAAAACATGTACATTCTCACATTAAAACATGTACATACATCCTCACATTAAAAAATCATGGTATACATGTAAAAATAATTTTTTTTGAAAGTTGTCAAAACATATCCATGACTGGTCTTGTTTTAAAGAGCTTGAATTCAGATGAGCAATGATATACTTTTTTCATTTTAGACTTATATATTAAAAGTTACAACAATATAAATTATTGTTGTTTTAATAAAGATTAAAAAAGATAAAAGAAAAAAATAAAAAACGAAATCGGTAGCGTAAGTGCCCTGTAGTCATTTGTTTGTTTCTATTTTCAGTTTTGTCCCACTACATTTTACTAATTACGAAATTACCCTATTATAAAAGTTATTTTTTATTTTAATTTATTTAAAATCTCCTTAGATATAGCCAAGATAGCTACATTCACATGTAGCTAAGAATTTGGCAATAGAAAATGAACGATTCTCAAGTAGTCAAATATTTTTGTCCGTAACAAACTCAGTTCTAGGTAATTTTTTACTTATCTTTTAGAAAAACAGTTTATCAATATTTCTTGATATTTATTAGATTATTTTATATTATGAGGTTTCGTGAATAATATGATAAAGGAGAAAAATAGTAATATTTTAAAATTATTATAAAATTAAACAAAATTTACAGTTGTATATTTATGATTGAATATTATAATAAAACTAATTGTATGTGTCATACCATGATTGAATTCACTAAAATTTTGACTACAAGAATGAACACCCTATAGGAGTTCAAAATTTACAAAGAAATTTTGAAATGCTAGTAACAGATAGGAAAATTATGTATTAACTAAAGAAATTATTAAATGTTGTTTCAAAATACTAGTAACACTATACGTCCGGTTTCCTTAATGATATCTAATAAAATAATTTCATTTATTTCCATTTATTATTTTTTAACAATATTTTCATAATTTTAAAAGTATTAGTTTTACATTGAAATTTTTATGTTTTTTAGTAATATTTTTAGTTGTTTTTGTAGCTTGTTTATAAATGTTTTTGATATAGCGATTGAGTTTAAATTTGATATATGAATAAGTACGTATAATCTTTTTATATTTTTCTGGTAAATTATCATAATTATATTTGATTGATCCACAAGTTAAAAGTATCATGATATATTGATGAGAAGAAAACAAGTAGCGCATGGGGATGGGGGTTGGACCCATCGGTGGGACTGAGAGTGCGGTGTTGGGAGAGAGTGAGAACTTTGAAGTGGGTACAGCTGCTTATAGCTGTCATCACATTGTCGTATTTGCCTCTCTTTCACTCCGCCCTCAAATTGTTTGTTTTCTCTTTTTGCCAGGGCCAAGCCCCAGGCCCCGATAGAGACAGAGCAGTCAATTATCTAGCTTCTCTCCAGTCTTTCAGCCAAGCTGGAAAAAATATAGTAGTTTCGAAGTCGTCAGGCTTTATTCAACGCGAATTAGAAGCTGCGAATGTGCCACCTTTTTTGTTTCTTTTTTTATACCCTTCGGTCTTGAATTGATCCTTCTATTTATTATTCAGATATGTTGTTTGATTTTAATATTTAACATATAAGATAAAATAATTTTAAAAATTTAAGTTTTGTATATGATTCCTTACATGATAAATTATATTTTTACAAATTTTAGTTTTATTAAATTATTTTATCTTATATGATTAATATTGAGGTGGAAAAGTGTGTCATAAAGCAAACAAGACAGTTATGAAAGAGGGAGTAATTATCTTTTTGTAAAATTTAAAGTATTATAGTTTCTTAAATATAAGTCCAAAATTATTTATGTTATTGTTCATCATAATTCCATCTCTTCAAAATAAGACTCAACATGAATATATTTTGATAACTTTATAAATTTATATTTTTTTATGTATAAGTATGTTTTAAGATTCACTTTTAAAATAAATAAAAATACATAATTTTAATGCTAGCTTTTTCATGGAGTTAGCCAACCTAGGGTTGTGTAAAGGGCAGGGTTATCTTTTATTATTGCATGGTGGTTAATAACCGAACCGCATTAGCCTACTTTAACGGTATTAGGTACTTTGATGGTTCTTAGCTTCTTTAGTGGTTGTTAGCTTCTTTGATTGTGTTAGTTTCTTCAATGCTGTTAGCCACTTCTATAGTTTTTAGCTTCTTTAACAGTTGTTAGCTTCTTCGATTATGTCAGTTTCTTTAATAGTGTTAGGTACTTTGACAATGTTACCATCATAGAGTTATATATGGAGGGGGGTAGGTTATATTTTTTCTTGAGTGGTGGTTATAATAACCGAACCACATTAACATTATTCGACGGTCTAACTCTCCTAGGGTACGTTTGGGGTTTAGGGTATCTTTTTGTTGTTCATTTATTGAAAGGTGAATATTATGTTCAAGAAAAGTGATCTTACTACAAACTTAAGTGAGAGCAATATGAACCTTTCATTTATTGAAAAGTTAATCTTTTATTTAAGAAAAGTGAATCTTTCGTTTAAGAAAAGTGAACCTTATGTTTAAGAAAAGTTAACCGTTTCCATTAAGCAAAGTGAATCCTTTGTGTTTTTTAAAAGTGAATCTTATACGAGAACAATGTGAAGCTTAGGTTTAAGAAAAGTGAATCATACCACTAACTTATGTGTGAACAATATGAACCTTTTATTTATTGAAAAGTGAATCAAATGTTTAAGAAAAGTGAATCTTACTACAAACTTATGTGAGAACAATATGAATCTTTCATATTGAAAAGTAAATAAAATGTTTAAGGAAAGTGAATTAAATATTTAAGACACTAGTGTAACAAAGGGCTTTGGTAACGATGAAAGTCGTTACCAAAAAACAAAATCGTTACTATATTAATCTATTGTAACGACAAAAGTCGTTACAAGTCGTTGCAGGAGAAGACGTAACTAAAGATCAAATTTTTTATTATAACGACTTTTATTCGTTATTAAAGTTATGTCATTACTAAAATTCTGATTTTATAAACTATAGAATATCAACTTTAATAACGAAGATAGTCGTTACTAAAAAAACCTTTAATAACAACTATTTTCGTTATCAAATAATACTTTAGTGACAGTAGTCTTCGTTACCAAAGAGTAAGTTCTTTCTTTTGTAACAACTATAGTCGTTCCCAAAAATTTGTTCAAAATAAAAAAAAACCAATTCCAAATAACCAAAAGGACACTTTATTTCATCGAATAAAGCCTGCTGCGTTTTACCACAGCAAATTTGGCAAATTCAGCAAAGTAACAACATTCGGCAGATTCCAATATCAACACAAATGTACCCTTCTGAATTAAACAAGACCAACAATATATGGAAGCAACAACATCATTCAGCAGAGTTTCCACAACAAAATCTTCATTTTCATGTTCTAGGCTAGACAGACGATTATTCACCATTTCCCCAAAAACAACTTTCTTTCGTACACATGGGATCACACACATGTGTTGGTTCAGAATAGATAACAAATGCCACGTATCCTTTGGGTTCAGACGCACATTCTTGAATTCATACCTACAGAAGAGATAACAAATATCTTAATAATAAATGATCATACACATGCACATTACGGCTAAGCAGTTGATAAATGAAAACAGAGGCTAGTTTTAGAACAAATAGTTGATTAATATTGGAGTAACACCTCATATTGATGCATTAGAAGCCACATTTATATTTTTATAGCCTTTTCTTTAGTTTCCTAAATGATAATTTAATCATGTATTAGAAGCCAATAACAAAGCACTGCATACAAAAGTTTTTTTTATAGCAGCTAGCGGCAGCTAATGGAATTGATTATAGCATAAACAGCTTATTGTTGATGGTAATGATAAAACAGAATCTATACAATCTTTTACTACTTTGCAATATAGAAGCCATTATATCATATCCCCTATTTTCTTTGGGCCTCTCTGTTTTGGTCATATGCAGCACTCAATCCACATAAATAAACTATTCATGATTTTCAGCAGGTTTGACAATCAACATCACAGCAACTCAAACATGACATATAATGCATAAATAAACTATTCATTTGGATAGAAGAGTACCTGTAATCATATCATTGGATCAGAATTCCAATCCTCCACATCCTCTTTCAATGAGGCAGATGTAGATGACTCATTGTCTCTCGCAGCCAACATCGATAAAAGTTCTGTTTGTAAATTTTCATATGCCTTCTTGCTCTCTTCTTCTCGCCTTAGACCTTCAGCCTTTAAATCTTCAACTTCTTTTTTCAAATCTGAAATTGTTTGTTGTTGCTGTCGATGATGTTCAGCGGCAATGGCAGCACGCTTCGAAGAGCCTTTATATCCATTTCCTTTGCCCCTCACATAGCCAGACCTTGGGTGAAAAACTTTTAGCAACATTTCTTCTTGGGTCATCATTGTTGCCCCCTCTTTTGAAGTTTCATCAACCATTTCTTTGAGTTTTAACTGCATCAAGTTAATTATGCTATGAAAGTTATAAGAAGAAAAAGTTAATAACAAAAAACTTGCTTAAAAAATATGGACGTTTTACATACATATATATCCTCAGAGCCCCTGTCTTCCTTCGAGAACTCAAGTTGTCTAGTGGATTTATTGTGCTTCTTATGCTCTTACATCCAGATCACGTCAGCAGTAGGTTTCACACCACCATTTTCCTTAGCCTGAACAATCCATACAAAAACATACTACCTCTGTCCCACTTTGACCTTCCTGTCTGCTTTTTGACACGTTTATCCACTTCAATATTAAACATATAAGATAAAATAATTTTATAAAATAAATTTCTACAACATATAGTTTTTGACATAAGGATTCTATTACAAAACTTAGATTTGTAAAATTATGTCATCTTACATGTTAAATATTAAAGTCAAATGACAAGTCCAAATAGTAAACCAGAAGGTCAAATAGGGACGGAGGGAGTATTGAATATACAAATCCTGCCTGTAACAGTAGCAATGCAACCAATAGTACAGAATCTTAAAAACAAATCCTACCTGTAACAAATCATACAACCCTAGCAACTCATCTCTAATTTTCTCAACCTAAGCCTAATGTTTTTATCAATCCAAACTATAGTGCAGAATCTTAAAAACAGTAGCAACATGTTTCATTTCAGCAATATGAGAATTTCTAATATAAAAAACAATCACTACAAGAAAAGCATAGTATTAGTGACGGAATTTTTCCAACGGAATTATTCCATTTGTGTAGTCACTATTAGCGACAGAATAATACTATATTAGTGACGAACATATATGTTCTCGCTTAACACCTTATCCTCTTATATCAGCAACAGATTTTGCTACAAAATTTCTGTAGGAGTTGTTTTCCGTCGGAATAGAGTCTAATTTCCGTAGCAAATATTTGGCGGGCAAAATGGAAAAAGTTGGTGCCATAGTTTCAGTAATTTATTCCGTCACTAATATTTACCTACGGAAATGTCCGTAGCAAATATGATATGTCCTACGGAATATTCCGTTGGAGATAAATAAATTTTAGCTACAATAATTTCTGTTGGAGAAACACAATTCTGTTTGAAATACCCAAAAAATATATGCTCATATTTGAGTGCCTATTTACAATACACCCTTGTTACATGAAGTTAAGCTAATACCAATGATATCCCTAACATTTTTTAAGTGTACAATATATTTTCTCATTAAACATAATGATATCATGTAATTAATTAATAGATTTTAAACAAAAAATTCTATCAAAATAAAAAAAGCATTTATTTAATGGATAACAAGCTTTAAAAAGTTTTTTCATTTGTGTCGGTTTAAAACTATTGTTTTTTTAAATCTATACCGAAAGTTTTTGAGATAGTATGACTATTTAGATTATTTTTTATTTTCTTTATTTGTAAATTGATCAATTTAAAACTTATAGTCTTTTAAAAATATAAAACTATTTATATACAAATGTAAAATATCACAACTAGATACTCCTTTTAACAAATATTAAAATGTATTATTTTTTCAAAAAAAATGATTAAAAACATAAACATATATAATTGTTAAATTTTCAAAATAATAATAACTTTGTAAATTATTTATGATGATACTTGAAAAATTACGCTGTATAAAACCTTTCAAATCTTTATTTATAACTCTACCGATAGAAATAGAAAGAAAGAATGATAAAAATTCTTAATTATATCTTGTACAGTATAAAAGATATTTTAGTCTAAAATATAATATGAATACTAATTTTTTTAAACAATAATATATGAATAGTAATTATATCAGTAAAAATTAGATCTTATTTACTTTTTTACTTCTCAATTTCACTCTCAACTAAAGCTGATCAAAATGTGTCCGTGAAATACCCCAAACCTTAGTATGTTGTTTAAACATTAAAACATGATTTATTAAGACAAGAAAATGTCTTAGAAACATTAGTAAACAATTTAAACCTTAAAGAACACAATTAAATACCTTAAGGTCAATAAGGGCTAAAATGTGCTCTAAGCTTGGAATAAGCTTGGGTAAGACCTAATGAACTTACCAAGACCTTATTTATATATTAATGAACATATTAAATCAATTACCAAAGAAAACCAAGCTTGAAAACAAGTTAAAACACAAAATGTGCTTTAAGAAGTCTTAAAGCACATTTTTGAAAAATTGTCTTGTAAATGAGTTTTGAGTGGCTAAATGTCCATCATTACTCTTAAATATATATGTGTACTATATAGTATCACATTTGGGTGGCTATATTAATGGGAAATCAAAAATTTCACTTCTAAGTGCCTTGTTTTTGGTGAATAGTGATTTTTATAAGCTAGTTTGTAACATATGTTATCATAAGTAATTAAATTGACAAACAAAGACTAAAATACCCTCATTATAATATAGGGGGCCGGTTTTCTAAGTGTGGTGACTCACCACTCTCTAGTTAATATAATAAGTAAGTAAAGGAAACTAATTAAAACTACTTTTTACTTTATTACTACAAATATCTTCTTAAAAGCAAATTCTATCTTCATTCTCATTTCTCTTCTTCATTTCACACGGTTCCAACTTCTTCTTCCTCCCTTCTTGCTGTTCTCTCACGGTAATATCACCACCACCATTAAAACTCAAGCTTTGACCTCTTGTAAATCCTAGCTCACTTAACCAAATCAAAAACAAACACCACCATTCTCTTCCTCTCATCAAGCTCTTCATTTCTATCTTCTCAAAACTTCAAGAGCCCCCTTTCGGTGCCATGGAGTTCCACCATTAAAGGAGCTTGAGCTTGTATTTTTACATATTGTTACTCTCCTTTGCTTCTAGCTTCATTCCAACTCTTCATGGACTAGGTGGAGTCCTCTCTTGTTATATATTCAAACTCTCTTCAAAGATCAAGGTAAAACAACTACATTAATGTTTTTGAAACAATGTAAACCTAGGGTTCACAATGAGAAGGAGCTTAAAGCTTGAATACTCATTATGTTGTTTGTATAATGTTTAGAACTTGACAAGGAATCAAATACCTTACCGGTTTTATAAGGAAACAAGAAAGAAGTTTGTTTGGAAAAGAGGTAAATATACTAACCTAATGTTGTTTAATGCCTTAGGAGAAATGAGCCTATAATGCTTGTTAAAACTACCTAAAGAGCAAATGGTGAATGACTTAGTAAAGTGTTCTCAAGGAGACTAGTAAAAGAACATATATGTTGTTGTATGTATTTGCAGGTCAAAGGCATATATATTGTGGAAATTCAGTGTTTATGATTTAAGCATTTTAAGGGCCTAAGAGCCATGCATTTTAAGGGCCTAAGTGCCAAGCAATTTAAATTATGCATTATGTTGTAATGTAGTGTATTGTGAGTGAAGTTTTGTGTGTGAGAGTGTTCTTGGTGATTTAGGTGCTCTTGTGTTGTTAATGGAGGAAACAATGTGTTTTGGTTTAGTAATGTTCTAGGAGAACCCATGTCAAAATTTAGGAAATATCCAAGGAGTTCTAGGTGTTAGTGTAAGGCTTGGTGAACTAGAAAATGTTAGAAAATGACTAAGTGTTGTACAAGAGAAGAAACTAGGTCTTAAGGTGTTCTAGGTAAACAAAAAGGACTTAGACATCAACTAGGGTTTAGGTTGGTAAGAAATGGTGCTTAAGAGATGATGTTAAGATGAGGAGAAAGCATTTTGGGATAGTAGTTTTCTTAGGTAAGAAACATCATTTAGAACCTAATGTAAAGTGTTATAAGTGTTAGTGAATTTATAATGAAAAAAAAAAGTAACAAGTGAAACATGGATTTAGGTGTGTTTAAGATGATATCTAGACATTAGAATATACCTAGGAACATTTGGTAAAGCTATACAATTAATGGAGGTGGAGAACTAAGGTAACAACATTTGAAAAATGACATTTTATCAATTCTGTAGGTTTGGTCCGGGACCTAGGTGCTGGTTGAAGTCCCTGACCAGGGGTGTAAAATAGGCCGAGAGTCACATAACAATGTGGTCCGGGACTTGGGTCTTGTACAAGGACCCGGACCACCCCCTGAATTACCCCCGAGAGTTGAGTTAGCATATGGTCCGGGACCTAAGCTAGGGACCAAGTCCCGGACCACTATAAAACTTGGTTTTTAGGTATTTAAATGATGTCTAATGATAGGGATAAGTTAGGAATGATATTATAAGGTTACATAAGATATGTTAGGAGTGTTATAATGACATTTTAAAAGATGGGAAGTTAAAACAAAATGTGGAAATGTGATAACTAGAAATGTGAAGTAGTTAATGTGACAGTGGACTAGTGCGTTAATTAACCGACGTTACTAAATGTGTTTAGGAATCTCTCAAGGTGGAAACCAGTCGAGGCAAGGACCAAGGTATGGTTTTCTTGCAGTCTGTTGTCTACCGGTTTACACCGGCTTGTGTGTTGTTTGTTTTTCGGTGTGTTTATGACTTTGTAAGATTAAACCATGTAAAGAGTTTACAGTTGTTAAATATTATTATGTTGTTAAGTATGACTCTCTCTTCCCTTGTGTGTGTCTAACAAGACTTGACCTATTATTGTGAACTGTTTGTTGAGTTCAATGATGAACTGCTAACAAGGGCTAACGGGGGAAGTGAGGAGTCCGGTCTGTTCCGGCCACGCGTGTGAGTATGGGAGTCGATGTCATAACCGGTTCGATTCTCTCTGTATGTTATGGTTGTGTTTCCAATTTGGTTCCCAACCTTCCCTTTAGCTTAACCAAGGCTATTTGACTGACTCACGTCGGGCCACAGGGGCATACTATGTGTTATTTCGGTGCGCTTTGATCACTATATCCGAGGCACCTTGTGTTAAGTTAACCGTTCAATCTAACTGGACGGTAACGAGTTATGTAACGAGCTAAGTATGAGCATGGCAACATTCTCTAGGCTCTCAATGGGGACTAACTATGTTGGTTCTCTTCCTATAAGGAATTGTTCTTGTGTGATGTATGTGATGTTGTGTACAATACCCATGTTATGTTATATATGTATAAGTTGTGTGTTTTAAAATAAATGCCATGTCATCATGACAAATAGTTTGCGCGCATTCCGGTAGCCGATGGGCTGCGCGTTAACCATACCAGCCAAGGGTTGCTGACCCCCTCGGGGGATCCATATTTCTTTTACTGCAGGATGAGGATCGAAGAAGCGGAGTGGCTCTAGATCCTAGGCTGTAGTTTACCTTGATTACTTTTG
Organism: Limonium bicolor; assembly: GCA_023374045.1. Classification (NCBI taxonomy): domain Eukaryota; kingdom Viridiplantae; phylum Streptophyta; class Magnoliopsida; order Caryophyllales; family Plumbaginaceae; genus Limonium; species Limonium bicolor. The sequence goes on from CM041780.1 coordinate 20,106,817, forward strand.
GATGTAGACCCGGGACGCGCCTGTGCTCCCGTGGCGGTATATTTTTGATTATGACGGATTACAGTGATGGGTTACAGTTATGTTTTTACAGTGAAGGATGTATGTAAACACTCGGTATTTTGTTGATGTATATATATGGTTATTAGTACTATGCTCGGGAGTCTGATCATCAGACCGGTACATTTGTATTTATTCAGCCTTGTTAACCACGTGGGTGGTTGACGGCGTTGTAGCACCAATCGTTTAGTTACTGTTTAGTTGTTTAATTCCGCTGCGATTTCAAGTAGTGTTATGTGCGTAGTAGGGGTGTTACAGTCCGACCCGGCAGCCCGGTCCGACCCGGCCCGTAAAAAAGCCCGATGGGCCCGAGCCCGATTGGACTTCTGGACGGGCCTAGACATAAAATCAGGCCCGAATAAAAAACCGGGCCGGGCCACGACACTTTTTTGAGCCCGTGGGCAAGCCCGGCCCGGCCCGATTTTATATTATTATTATATTTTTTTGAAAATATAATATATACATATTTAATTTTTATATAATATATAACAAATTATATATATATATACATTTTAAATAAGTTATATATATAATATATAATATACATTAAAATATATTAATTTTAATTTATTTTTTATTAATTATATAAAAAATTAAAAAACCGGGCCAGACGGGTCGGGCTTCAGCAAAGCTTGGAAAAAACCGGGCCTAGCCCGGCCCGACCTGAGCATGTAAAAACCCGGGCTTGGTTTTTTAAAATAGGCCTAACGGGCCTAAAATTTTTCTTTGGCCCGACCCAAACCCGGCCCGCTCGCCCGAATGATCACCTCTACTCTTAACCAACGACAATTTCTCTTGTTCTCTTCTTCTCCATGTCTGAAGTCGCACTCCAGTCTCGAGTTTCCATCTCTGAAGTCGCACTCCAGTCTCGAGTCTTCTCGAGTCTCCATCTCTGTTGATTGAAGATTGGGAAAACAGCCAAGCTGGTAATACTCTCTTCTCTTGCTGTAATTTTGTAGCCCTAACTTGTGAATCTCTTCTCTATCTGTAGTTTTGCAACCGTAACTGGCAAACATGGAACTTGCTCCGCGGCTCTCTTTGTTCTCTTCCTGTGTTTGCGTTCTGCAGAGATGAATTGCTGAGTTGAAGATAGGGCTTAAGACATTTCATCTGGGAGTCTTGCTAGTAATATTCTCCATCACTGACGGTAATTTTGCAACTCTTACTGGCGATTAACATACATGCTTTATGCTCTCTCATTCTCTTCTTATGTCTGGCTGTCTGCGCCTCTACAGAGTTAAATTACTGACTACACACTATACTACTACTTACTTGAGTTTGTATATGGAGTTGTGCGTGCGTTGGTAATACATCCAGCGGGAACCCAAATTCCAACTGCTTTGTTGGGTCCTAATAGAAAAGTTAGATACAAACTAAATATCATAGATGTTAAGGTTCCCGAATAATAATACACTGTTCTCTTTTCTAAAGTAATATAATGAACCATAAAATAAATGCTACCAAATCTTAAATATTAAATTAAATCTTAACTGAACTCTTGCTCTGAAATTAAAAAAAGGCTCTTGATCTGAGATTTGAACATATAGTCACTGTGCAAGAGTTGTGAGTTGGTTCAAGAGAAGAATTGTTGTTTTATTTGTTAAGAATGTGGTAGAGAAGAGGAGTTGTTAAACATGCAAGACTTCTCGTGCTTCTAATCTTAGATCGATAATAGGAGTAATCATTAATCTTCTTCTATATCTTAGTTATTTTTGATGTTGTGTTAAGCTCTCTTGAGTATCTCAAATATTGGTTAATTTGGTTTATTTAGTGTAAGCATCACAAGTTGTCTTGAGTTCAAGGTTAGTTGTACATGAATCCATAATTATGCTCCAACATGTTTAAAATTTGAACGACATATATTATTCTACTCCATGAGTATTTACTCTGAGCTATGCTGTAAAGCCTTAAAATTTTAATAGTCTAACATTTAAACTTTAATCCTAAATTCGTAATATTGTTTTACTTTAATTTTTTAATCCAAACCATAAAATCCTTGTTATACTTCTATTGAAACTGAAAAGCAGCCCGGTCTCCTGTCTTTGAATTTTAGCATACGTTTCTTTATATATGAAGCAAGTGCTCTCTGTCTAAATTAAACGTCAAATAAAAGAGTACCATCAGTTTTGAACGAATGAAAAAAAATGGTGGAACGACTTCATAGGATTAGAAATATGGGAGATACGAGGATAACAACGGCGAACCTTACAGCCTATGTTTTCAGCTGTTTGTATAACAATGCATTATGTGGAGTCTTTAAAAGTTTACCCACAAATATTCAAGATTTGTTATTTCAAATCTATCTATGTTCAGTATGAACTTTGTTCCTAGTTTATAAAGCCAGCATCGTAGTTTAAGGTGGGAACAACATTATTTGACCTCTCAACCTGGCCAGCATCGTAATCAATTTATCGTCTACCTATGAAGATGCATAAAATAAGCATATCAACAATATAGCACCGACCAACCAACAAAGTGTGTGCTGCCACGCAACAAATAAAATGTTATGATTTTTTTTCGATAGAGGGGTAGGGGTAGTTGATAATCACCTGATAACTTTTGACCCAGATACTTCTTCTAAGATGGAACATCAAAACCCAAAAAAATACAAAAATATAAATATAGATGAACGATTAGGTTATCCTCCCCTCCAAAATTATTTAACAGTAGAAGGTTGTTTAATCTGATGAAGTCTCTCATCCTGGATCTTGCTTCTATTGAATAATTTGCAACATAAACAGCATTTTCTTATTGTTGTTTGTGCTTAAAATATTTTTTATTGCCTAAAATTTAGGGTTTGATGTAAGACAATCCTTCTTTTCATTTACTTGGTTATGTGGATCAACCATACACTTTGTGTAAATCAAAATTATACCCTGGATACTTGATTGTTTTTGTTCATCAGATTTCTATAAGTGAAGGCTATGTGTGAGACTATGATGATCCTGATTTGAATGCTGGTGTGTTTCAGGATGTTCAAATGTCACCTCGAACAATTGTTGGCAGCCTAGATGAACTTGACAATCAAACATTGGCTGTTCCTGATGATTTTGAAATCATTTCTAATGAAGCTAGAACACTAAATGAAGATGATATGGTAGAAAATATAGCACAAAGTGATGAAGAAGGTGAATGTGAAGATGAGGACCTAATGGAAGAAGGATTTTGTGATGATGATGACGCTTAATAGAGAGCTAGTATCTAAATGTATATATTATAATAAATTAGGGGACATTATGCTTATGGTAAGCCATTGATATATACTGTCGAATATGATTTAGGTTACATTTATGCTAGTTGATTATGTATATCTAACTCAGCTTTTTTTTGTCTTTCTGTTTTGCAGTAAAAATGAAGAAAATCAAACGGACTGGTCAATTAAAAGCTAAAAAAAGTAAGAAGGATGGAGGTAATGGTGCATCCAATTTGTCTACCAGTGCGTGGAGTCAAACATTTGGACCTTCATCAGCTTCTCAACCGATGTCCAACGCTAAAAGAGTTTCATAATCAACTGAACTTCCAACCAATCATAGTCTTCCTGTCCAGCAACCTTCAGCTTCATCTTCTCAACTGCAGTCCAACACTAGCAACAATTCACAGTCTGATGTGGCTTCTACAAGTAGTCATTCTCAAATTCAACAACTTGTATCAGTAAATCAGATTAGTGAGGAGGTGATAACAGAGACTCCGGCTGCTGAACTTTCACAACCTGTGGAAAACAGTGAGCAGTTAGTTGACCAATCTTCAGCAGAACAGGATGCTAGTGTATCCAAAAAGAGAGGAAGAGGGCCCAACAAACATAAACACGTGCCACCAAATCCTAGTAGTCGCAAGATTATTACTACTTTGAATGATGAGTGAGTATTTAGTCTTTATTTCATTTTGTGTAATGTGAAGCTTATTTAGTTAACTATTGTTTCATATTAAATTTTCCTGTTTAGGAACTTCTTGGAAAATGACATTGTGCGGGCATTAATAAAGGGAATTGAACTTCACTTTACTGATGCTTGGCCCACTTGGAAGAAGGTTCCGCTACAAGTGCGAGAGGAAATATGGCTGAAGTTCCAAGTAATGTGTCACTTTCCCTGACCTCTATTTTTTCTTTTGGGAATTTAATAGGACTTCACGATTATGATATTATCTTGTTAGTATGATTTAAATGCGAGAAAACTATTTTTTGATGTAGATGTATTGAATTTTTGCTTCTCTGTTACTAGTCCAATAATCTATTGTCAATCTAAAGAAATTGGGATTTTGTTTTATTATTTATACCTTGGTTGGACCTACCCTGGTAGAAACGTTATGTGGCTGAATGATTGAATGCGAGATCACTGAATATACTAGAATTATGTATGTGGACCTTTTGATGGACAGTGTGTGCTCCTTAATTTTGTTTGTGAGTTGCAAAATTTGATCTCTTGGGTACTAGATCTGAGTTTAATGCTATAGCTTATTTTGGTGAGGAATGGCTGTAGCTTAACACAAGATAAATGAAATGGATACTAATACTGTGGTGCATAGCAACTTTATCTGTTGAAGCCTGCAGGCTGCAACATAGTACATAAAGTATGAATTTCCATCTCTCTCAATGATTGAGCCTTGTATTACATAAAGTTGATTGCTCCGCAACTATCAAATGGAAATAGTTGTGTTTATCCAAATAGCTCATAAGATTAGCGTAATCTCGTGTTCTATAATAGCAGATTTTGTGAGGAAAGTCGAATATTGGACTTTATTTTTAGTTTTATGGATTCTGTCAATAGTCTTCATATGTAGCTTCTGATTTTTTTGTCTCATGGTTCTTTGTGGATCAAGTGCTATGTAGAAATTGCAATGCTATCATGTCTGAAGTGATTTTTTCATTTACTAAGGGAATAATAAAGCTGATTCACTTTGTTCTCTATTTACGCTAATCTCTGCTTCTGACTATTTTTTATGCATCTCTTTTCATTGTCTTCTGAGTGAGCTTTGGATTAGAAAGAAGGTTGAGGAAAGGATAACGCAGGGTATATATCAACTTTTGTTCCCATCTTCGATTTATTTTGAAGAATGAACTCGAGTCGTCCCACTTCTTTTTATTATGGCTCTAGATCCATATCTGAGTTATGTTTATGTTTCTACTTGTTTAGCCTCTTTTTGGTTTTGAATATGGAATGAGAAGTTTGACCAAGAAATGTATGATAGATGAAAATAGAATAGATGCTAGCAATTGAATCCAAATGAAGACATGATGCTGTTTTGTTAAGGGATTATGTGCTTCACAAATCTATTCTATTCAAGACACTGTTAACTGTATATTTTTCTAATATTTCTTTATCAGCTTAACAGTATTCATGTATTTAGATATATCATTTTTATGTCCTCAATATTTTAAACTTGTATGTTAATGACTTTGTATTGTAGACATTATTTTCATGGTCGTCGGAAGATACTGCTGTTGTCAAAACAATATGTGGGAGAAGTCTTGTAAGGATCGCTTCAGAGGGATGTTGGAAGATGAGAGAAAGAATGCTAAGAAGCACTTTAAGACTTCTGATATTGCACAATGCAGAGGATATAACATGGGTTGGATTAGAGCTGACATCTGGGATCGGTACCGTTTACTGTGCATGCCTATCGAATGGTAACATTGCCTTTATAGTTGTTTTTTTATTTTCATTTCAATGTATATTGTTTTATTATAGACAAAATTATTCATATATATACTTTGACATACATAGACAAAAGAACGGAACCGACCAGTAACTTTCAAAGAAGTATTTGATCGATGTCACAAGCGTCAAAAGGGTCATGGTGATTATGTTGACTTGAAGTCGAAAGCTATTTCTGTAAGATTTTCTAATGATCTGTTTCTCTTTAACATTGTCTTCTAATTCTAAATTTACCTTTTCTTTCTTTTTCATATTATTAACAAGTCTAAATATTTGTAGGAGTCATATTCTGGTTCTTTGGAGCAAAAATATGGTTCTGATGGTGACACTCAACCAGAATTTGATCCAGCAGCTTGGTGTGAAGCAATTGGCGGTATTAAAACAACACAGACTCATGTTTATGGCTTTGGAAGTGCATCACGTGGAAAACAAATTTTTGATCCTTCATACTCTCCACTAGAAACTTCATCTTCAGCTTGTGGTCCTTCAATTGTGCGTCCAAGGTCTTCTTCTGTTGAAGTTGATGAGCTACGTCATGAAATGAATTAAAGATTGTCAAGACAAGACGATAAAATGGATACCATTGTTCAATCAAATGCTGATTTGAAAGATGCAATATTGAAGATGAGTCAACTGTTGACTTCTATTACATCTATGCATTCTCAAAATGCTAGTGTACCTCCTCAAGCTTCACATAATGCAACAGTATTGCGTGAATCTTCTGACTCTGAATCTGAATTTGATGATGATTATGGTGATTGAGGTATTGAATTCATTTAGATGAATTCTTTGAATGATTAGAATTAGTTAATTCATTGTTTGATTATTCTGGCTTATTTGAATGGTAGGAATTGATTTTATCTACAATTGCAACAATAATAGTTAATATTTTTGAATGAGTGATTTATTATACTTGTTCAGTTCTAATATTCTTTTTTTACATGTTACAGCTTTATTGTGCTTACCGTAACAGCAACAACATCTACAACTTGATTACTATGTGAGTATTAATTCTCTTAAGCTTATATCTTCAGTGCAATGTTAGGCTTGTGAAGTAGTCCATGAGATTTTGACATATTTCACTCTTACTAATTTTGCAACCTAAACTAGCGTAGAAGGAATATACATGTCTATTGTCCGTTGTTGTATGTTCTTGGTAATTTTGCAATCTAAACTGACGAACTAGGAACATATATGTCTGCTGTCTGCTGCATTTTCTCTTGGTAATTTTGCAACCTAAGTTAGCATACGAGGAATATACATGTGTAATGCATTTTTTGATGTTTTTGCAACCTAAACCGGCTTACAAGGAACATACATGTCTGCTGTTTGCTGTTGTATCTTCTCGGTATTTTGCAACCTAAGCTGGTGTACAAGGAGGATACATGTGTGTTGCTTTTTATGATAATTTTGCAACCTAGACTGTTGTATAAGGAACATACATGTATGTTGATTGCTGCTGTATCTTGGTAATTTACAACCTAAACTGGTGTAGAGAGAACATACATGTTGCTGCCCTGTCTTCATTCTTTTCTTAATTGTGTTTGCACCTTTGAGAAAGATGAAAAATTGAACATTTTGTTCATTTTTTCGTCTTGTATGAGATGAGTATCTTAATTTCAATGTGATTAATTGTCTTCTACTTTAGTACTAATACCCATCTTCTTTTTTGATCATGCAGTGTTCCCTTTTGAAGGCTAGGAGATAACTACAAAACTTTTGGTTACTATGTACAACAACTATTATTTTGTTCCTTTTGAACCTTTTTTGTGAAGGCTATGAGAATGTAATGGGTATATGTGTTACCCTACCTTTATACATGAAGCCTTTTTTTAGTTGGGTAATGTATGTGATCATTACACCTAATATATGAATGAATAAAGGCATTTGATCTACACTGTATGGTTGATGTTATGTTTGTTATATATATTTTATAGATATTTTTGAAGCAGTGGATAAACAGAGTACATAATTGTACATTATTGAAACTATTTTTTTAGGTTGAAGATTATATATTTGCTACAAGAAACAACCATCTAATTCTGTTGGAAAATACTCTTCAGTGACAGAAATATGATTCAATTGATAACAACAAATTCCGTGGGCGATATATTTGGTAACAGAAAATTCTGTGGGTGATATTTTTAGCAACATAAATTTCTATCGTAGATTGTTAAGACTAATGAATAAAATAGGATGGTCATACATATTACCAACGAATCATTCCGTTACTAAAAGAATCTCCTACAGAAAGTATCTGTAGCAAATGACTTTTTAAAAACGGAGGTTCTGTCGTAAAAAGATTTATAGCAACAGAATATTATCCGTCGGTGATATTATTTTCACCAATGGAATAAGTTTCACTGACGGAAAACTTATAATGATGCAACTTCTTACCATGAAATTTTCCAACGGAACATTCCATCAGTGATCCCTTTTCCCATCAGAAAATTGTGTTTCACCTACGGAAATGTCCGTCACTGAAACAACGCTTTTCTTGTAGTGAATTGAAACTCAAATGGATAATTAAATTGGTGGAAGTTACTAATCTGCAACAGCAACTACTTAACCCAATTTCACCGTTTTATCAGCTGTTGTAGCAGTGCAAGCAGAAGTTCAACAACAGCAATAGGTAGCACCGTTTTAATATTAATTCGAATGATACATAATTGTCATTTCAGAGCAGTAACATCTTGACAGTTTCATAAAAAATCAACGCCACAACAGTGCATTTTCATATCTAATCACTGGTGGAACGCGAGCCTTTAATGACGGTGCTTTAATCACGGCTTTAACAGACACCGTGATTAATAGGAAGGCCGGAATTAATTAACGATGTTTATTGAATTAACCGTAATCAATAATCGAGCGGAGGTAGGCGCGCCTTTTTTTGGACGGACTTTAGATGACGGTTATTAGTGAAACCGTAATCTAAAGTCCCGTGTTGACGCGCGCTTTACGGTCAATGGACTTTAGATTACGGTTTTACTAATAACCGTCAGCTAAAGTCTGTCCTAAAAAAGGCGCGCCTACCTCCGACTGATGGTCAACGACGTCATTTTGACTTGACGCCAAATATTTCCCGTATTATTTGATTTTTCGACTTCGCGCGTAATCTAAATTACAGTTAATGACGTCGTTTTATCAGTGTATTTTAGATTAAAAAAACTTTATATTAATGTGTTACCTATGTTTGATCGACTAAGACTCATGGCATAATGGCCGTGGGTACATGAGTCAACACCATCGATCTTGAGTTCGAAACCCAGCATATGCCAAATAATTTTCGCGCTATTTTTTAAATTTCGTTACACTTTAGATTACGGTTCTTTAGGAACCGTCATTTAAAGTATGACTTTAGATTACGGTTTTCATGTAAACCGTAATCTAAAGTCCTTTTAACTAGAACATTTGTCCGTTTACTCTGCACACTTACAGTAACTCTTCTTCTCTTTCGCGCTATCTTCCTCACTAAAATCGCCTGCTCTCTCCCGTCACCTTGCTAACGGCCATCGCCGCCGTCACTCCCACCATCTTTGTCACTCCCATTGCCGCCGGTCACCATCCATCTACCTCTGGTCTCACCGTCGACGTCTCTATCGTGTATTGGGTATGCGATCGATTGATTGTCGTTTTTTTCTAACTTTGTTCATATACATGCATTTCGATTGCAAGGTCTAACCTCGTTTGTATCGAATCCTGAGAGTGTAATGGCAAATGTTCTAACCTTGTTCATATATTTGTGCCCAGATTCACAGTTAATTGCAACCTAGTTCGTGGGCTGATTTCTACACTACTTGCCCACTTCGGTGCTTAGTAACGGTAATTTTGCAAACCAAACTGTAAACTGCTGTATGTATTTATTCTTAGCATTTAGTATTACAATTAATACATAATAGTGTAGCTTTAAAAATGCTACTACTTAAAACTGCCACAGGAAAGAAAGTAAGTTCAAGTATATTACCGATTCCTGAAAATAGCTCATTTTCAACTGCTCAATCTCCTATCCAGATGCTCTCTGTTTGATTCATAAGCTGTGACAGGAATCAACAATGCTATTGTTATAACCACCAGAAAGAATAAGATGAGTTTCGGTATTTTAATGGTTCTAGAATGACTAGTTTCAGTCCTTCAATCTGAAGTACTGTAGAGAAGGTCATAAATAAACTTCATTTACAGTAGAAGAAGATAAGTTTATGTATGTTACCAGTTCTAGATGGAGCGTGCGAATTTGACTTTGATAAAACTGATTTGGAGACGTTAGAAATATAGGGGAGATGCTGTCTATTTTTTCCGCGGTTTAGCTAACATTTAACCTTGATTTTTTGATGAATTCTAATGTTGTCGTTTTTCATTTATGCATCAGGACTACGACTTTATTTAGGCTTCCGACCTCAACCGTCTTAGCATCGGCTAATCGTCTACCAGAGGTAAGATTTATATATATACATATAATATTTGACAAACTACCAAACATAGTTATCCGCCCAAGATATACCTAATAGAGGTATATCTTCGGCAGTCCCTGTCGGGACTGTCCACGATTGTTAAATCTCACACCTAGGGTGTGAATGTGCTTTTAATATGTACTTTATTGATTATTTCAGCAGTATATCTTTATTGTTCTTTGAATGCATATATTATTGATTAATATCATAATATCATGCATTTGAAGAACTGTAGGGAGATGCTGCCGAAATTTTCAATAAATTACATATTAAAAACACGTTCACCGGTGGGATTTAATACTCATGGATGGATTTAGGTTGATAAGATACAAAAGTGTAAAGTCTGTGCCACGGGTGACGCTATGAAATGGCTGCCTTCATATAAATAGCTAGAAGGAGATGGAACGTTCGTGGATTTACAGCGGAAATTTGGACGACAAGTTTTTAGAAGGAGTTGATAAGTTATGCACGGTGTTGGCGAACAATCTGAAACCTACAGACAAGGGATACATATTTTGTCAGTGTATCGACTGCCAAAACAATCTGAGATATCGCGGCGTTGAAACAATTAAGGAACATCTGATCCGCCGCGGTTTTACAAAAGATTTCCAAGACATAATCCGATGGCGTGGTCAGAGTGCGTTCGATGTTATTAAGCCTGACGAAGGGGATAATGGTCAGGCAAACACAGAAACAAAACTTGGAGATGATACAGTTGCTGGTGATCCAGAAGACGTTACAGCGAACGTTGAGCCAGATTTCTGGGATGATGACATTGAGACTATGCTCGAAGATGTGGAACGACATTACTCTAACACGCCAGACAAGTATGAAAATTTGTTGGATTCATCCAAAACACCGCGTTGTACCCCGGGTGTGACCCTACAAAGTTAAGCAAGTTGAGTGTCGTCCTCAAGCTATTCAACTTGAAAGCGAAACATGGCTGGAGCGACGTAAGTTTCACTGACCTCCTGGAACTATTGAAATACGTTCTTCCGGTGGACAACGTTTTACCAACGACTACGTACTCAGCCAAAAAAATGATGTGCCCAATGGGTATGGGGTACCAGAAAATTCATGCTTGTCCAAATGGTTGCATGCTGTTTTGGAAATCGGATGAATTTGCTGAAAGCTGTTCAGCATGTGGAGCGTCACGGTATAAGAAACAACAAACTCACATCAGCGGTAGTAAGAAAGGTTCACCAGCTAAGGTAGTGGTACCTGCCCATCATTCCAAGGTTCAGACGTTTGTTCTCCATTGAGAAAGACGCAGAGAATCTTCGGTGGCATTCAGTTCACAGGAAAAAGGATGGCAGATTGAGACATCCCGCTGATGCACCACAGTGGAGAAACATAGACGTAAAATTTCCTGAGTTTGGTAACGAACCGAGAAACCTAAGGCTAGGCTTGTGCACGGATGGGATGAACCCTTACGGTACTTTGAGTAGCATACACAGTACCTGGCCTGTGCTTTTGGTTATTTACAATCTACCGCCGTGGTTATGCATGAAACCAAGACACATCTTGTTGTCTTTGTTAATATCGGTCCAAAGCAACCGGGCAACAAAATTGATATTCCTACAACCTTTGATAGAGGATCTACAACTCTTGTGGAATGAAGGGGCTACGGTTTACGACTCATTCAGTAAAGAGGACTTCAATTTGCGTGCTATGTTGTACTGCACAATCAATGATTTCCCCGCCTATGGTAATCTTTCAGGCTATTCAATCAAGGGGGCGTTGGCGTGTCCGATTTGTGGTGAAAACACTTGTAGCATTCGCTTGAAACATAGTGGGAAAACCGTGTATATGGGCCACCGAAAAATGCTTCCAAAAGGACATAAGTATCGAAAGATGGCGAAAGAGTTCGATGGGAAAACTGATCACAGCATGGCGCGCCAGCCTTTGACAGGTACAGAGATTTACAAAAAGTTGGATAATATTGTGAACAACTTCGGGCCGCCAACCAAAAGTGGTGAAAAAAAAATCAATATTTTGGGAACTACAGTACTGGCAGCATCTGGAGGTTAGACATTGTATCGATGGGATGCATGTCGAGAAGAACGTGGGTGAAAGTATCACTAGCACCCTTTTGAACATAAAAGGAAAGACAAAGGATCATTTGAAAGGAAGAAAAGATTTAATTGAGTTGGGCATACGCACAGAGCTTGGCCCGCAAGAACGTGGAAAACGCACATTCTTGCCTCCTGCCTGTCACACTCTGTCTAAAGAAGAGAAACATAGTCTATGCAGTACCCTTTACAACATCAAGGTGCCATCAGGTTACTCCTCAAACATAAGAAACCTAGTGTCCATGACAGATTTCAAATTAGTAGGAATGAAATCTCACGATTATCATGTCCTACTTCAAGAATTTTTGCCAATTGCACTACGTGGGATCTTGCCGGATGCTGTCAGACACACAATCACAAACGTCAGTGTCTTCCTCAAATCCATTTCGTCTAAGGTTCTTGATGTGGACACTCTGTCTAAATTACAAAAGGATCTTATTGTGACAATGTGCCAGCTGGAGATGTATTTTCCTCCATCGTTCTTCGACATAATGATACATCTCCTCGTGCATCTTGTAAGAGAGATTCTGATGTGTGGTCCTTTGTACCTTCGCTACATGTATCCGTTCGAAAGGTACATGGGTGTCCTGAAGAAGAAAATGAAGAACCGTCGTCACCCAGAGGGTAGTATTATAGAGGGCACTATCACAGAGGAAGTTGTAGACTTCTGCACCAATTACCTAGAAGGTGTCGATACCATTGGACTTCCACGTTCTAGACACGAGGGCAGATTGAAGGGTGTTGGCACGGTTGGAAGGAAACTGAAAAGAATTGACATAGACACTCTTAACAAAGCTCATTTAGTTGTGCTAAGTCATCTTGAAGATGTTGAACCATACTTTGATGAACACTTGTGTGTTTTAAGAGCACAATATCCAAACATGAGTGACGTTAGACTACAAAATGAGCAGAATAGGACATTTGTCCGATGGTTCAAAGAGAGTGTTGTCCGATCAGTCCACGAATGTGCCTGAACTGATTAAAGTAGTTGCATTTGGACCAAATCTGGATGTAATTTCTTATGAGGGGTACGATGTCAACGGATTCACCTTTTTCACAGAACGTCAGGATCAGAAGTCAACGAATCAAAACAGTGGTGTAGAGCTTGAAGCTTATCAAAACTTATATGACATCGGTGTCGTGGGTCATAGTCCTGTCTCAGTACAACAATCATATTTCGGTGTTATACAAGACATCTGGGTATTGGACTACAACAGCTACGAAATGTGTGTTTTCCGCTGTAACTGGGTTAACAACATCATGGCTACCGTGAGGAGGAGCATGGTATGAAACTGGTTGATCTGTCTAGAGCTACTCCCACGGTTGAGCCATTCGTTGTTGGGACGAAGGTTAAGCAGATATTTTATGTAACTGATCCCTGTAATCCTAGATGGTCTGTTGTGCTTAAAGGGAGAAGAGGAATAGTTGGTGTGGATGGTGTGGTTGATGAGGATGAGTATGATGCAGAAGATGAACCTCCAACTGTTCCTATTTCATTGGAAGAGGCTGAGGTCACAGGTCATCGTGAGTATATACGATCAGACCATAACGAGGGAATGTGGGTTGAGAGATAATGGTGTATGTAAGTTATTACTATAAAAATTTATATGAAATTACACTCTTTTATTTCTTGCTTGTATATGACCATTATGAAATGCTTAATTTAATTCAAATTGTATTTCAATCCTTGCAGGCATGGCTGATCAGGACATGGCTGATGAAGTTCGATTTATTTTGTTGAGGAGAAAATGAGCAGCAATGGTACCGGTCCTTCTACGCTGCTGCTGTTGCCCATCTACATCTGCCGCTGCTACTGTTGCCCATCCACATCTGCCGCTGATGCTGTTGGCCCTTCCATGAGTGCACCTTCTACGAGTGCTACTCAGAGACCCAGAGGTAGAGGTCCGACCCGTGGGTTGAAACTGCAGAGAGGATCAGATTAGTCTTCTGTGGGACCAGTATGGGAGGTATGGTGGGGGCAGCAGGTCAGAGTTCTAGTATGCTAGGGACTCTGGCCAGATCACATTGCTGCATCAACCACACATGGAAACAAGTCCCGAAGAAGTAAGGAGACCATCTGGAAGAAGGTGCAAGAACGGTACAAGATCCCAGAAGAAGTGAAGAAGACCGTTCTTTCTTTGGTGTCCGGCAAAGCTAAATCATTCCGCCACTACTTGGTTGAGCATTGGATCAACAGGGTGCCCCCACGTGAGCCTCCGCCGTATGTTGTGTACAATGGCATGATCACTGAAGAGGAGTGGAAGGAGTTCGTTGAGCGGCACGCCACCCCCGAGTTCAGGGTATGTTTGTGTGTACTCTTTTCTTAATTAATGCTCATAATGCTTTATCCCTGATTTTCTAATTAATTTCCTGTTGTACTTTCTTAACAGCAAGTACAAGAACAAGCACGGCAAAACCGTGAAGCTAATCTCTACCCCCACCCCATGGGACGAAGGGGATATGTGGGCAGCCTCGAGGGATGGAAAGAAGCTGGTTTGCTGACACGGAGGAACGAGGATGGAAGTGAATGCCCGATCGAGGATGTCTCTGAGGCGAGGAGGGTGCAGATGTACATACTGGGACGCCAGAAAACGACCAGCGAAGGTCAGAGGATATTTCCTAATGCTGCGATGGAACAACTGGCTAACCAAATTGTAAGTATTTGAAAGTAGCTGTTAAATAATTTACTTATATACTCAAGTGTTTGTTGATCTTAAATTTAGTGTTAACTTCTTTGAAATTGGACAGTACGAAGCGGCACAGAGAGGAGAAGTAGACTACACGCTCCTCCTTCTCAAGACGACGCGCTCAATCAAATGCTTGGGAAGAAGGATCACCCGGGGCGTGTTAGAGGATTTGGGGGAGAAGTACGTCAGAAGCGTATTCCCGCCATCTGCTAGGAAGGGTCAGATGAGTGCTGCTGAAGTCGAGGCGATGGTAGAGCGTAAGTTCGCTGCTGAGCGCCAAGCTAATGACGAGAAACAGGCTGCTGAGCGCCGGGCTATCGAGGAGAGGCTGCAGGAAGCGTTGAATGCGATTGCACATGCGACTACTCAGCAGCAGCAGCAGATCCTCCTCGACTGTCTTCCTCGTCTAGTTGTGCTCCGGCCGCTGACCCGTACCCGTTTGCCAACATCCAGGTTAACTTTGTTTAACTATTTTTCTCCTAAAATAAAGTTATTTAAATAGTATTAGATTGGACTCACTTATTTATTTCACGTATTATCTCTGTTTATTAAAGGAGCAAAAAAAATGTCGTCTCCAAATACCATTAGAGGGCACCCTGTAGATGCGGCCTACGGACGGTGGTGCCATCAGGTCCACTCACGCTCATCAGTTTCGTACGTCTACCCCCATTCTACGCGCGTGTGACCTTGGACCTGATAGTTGATGGATTTGAGCATGCATACCTTCCGATGGCGTTTGACAACAAATGCACGCTGATCGAAGCGAAGGGAGACATATTGCCCTGGCCAGCATGTTATATTGTTGTCACCGATGAGGTAAGACTTTGACAACCATTTAGTATCTAATAAAATGCATTATTTAGCATTAAGTGTCTAATCTAATCTATTATAGATCCCTGAGCTTCCTCGCCGCGTAACCCGGCCCAGACTAGAAGAGACCAGCGCGCCGGCGAATCCTGAGATCCCTGAGCTTCCTCGCCGCGTATCCCGGCCCAGAGAAGAAGAGATCAGCGCGCCGGCGAATCCTGTCAGAAGTACAAGGGTATGTTCTAGATAAATGTTTAATGTTACTATAATAATCAATTAGTAATTATCTTTACATTTATGCTTTACTGTTTGTGTGTGAAGGGTAAGAATCCAGTGAGTCGGGGTGCGAAAGGTAAGAATCCAGCGCCCGTCCGGGGTCGCACCAGGACTTCTGAGGCGCCTAAAAATAAGCTCGCACTGCCAAAAACTTGTTAATGTTTTGGGGGCCGCAGATGAATCTCTACGACAAGATCATTTGAAGTCATCTCAAACTAACAACTTCATGATGACGCTTCCAAAGTCGATGTTTCACTACGAAGAAGATATGATCACGGCAATCAACTTTGAGGACATCAGAGAGATGATGTGTGGAGATTATCTGAACATTAACATTATTCAAGCTTATCTAAAGTAAGTGTTCTTTCCTCATACTGTAAAAACATATAGAATAAGTATCTATGAAGTTGCATTGGCTAACTTTTTATAGTACATGTGATATAATAGAGGTCTGCTTGAGAGATGTGCTGAGAAGGACATGACCTCCATTACTGCGGTGTGCCCGGAGCGTTTATCGTACGACTCAGTCACTAGGGACCCGGGGAGGTTTTGTAATACATGATTCATTGCTTCGATGTTGCTGATCGACAGAATAAATTATTCATTCTAATGCCGTATCACCAAACGTGAGTTATGATATAAAATTACATACTAATTAGCTAACTTTTTTACCTTCATTTCTCATTTCATTTTGTATTTGACATTGTAGCCACTGTAGACACCAAAAATTCTCACCCCATAAAGCAAATTCCGAGATAATGAATAAAATAAGAGGGGGTCGTCGCCTTTCTTTCTCAATACGTATTAGCGTGCGTGCCAAAACAAAACCATTGTTTTTATAATCTTTTCCAAAGCATTTCATAAAAACAAGATTCTTCAAAATGAATTTCCGACGACAGTCCGGTCTCAAAATCATCCCTCTTTGTTTATTCACTTATTTTACTATATTATTTTTGTTCATGTTCCTTTTGTTTATTTATTCATCTATCCGCTTTTTTTTATATTTTATTTTATTCTACTATTAACATTAGTATTTTCATTTTTATTTATACACACTCATTTTCATCTTACAAACCCAATCCACACTTGGTTGAAGTTCGACCTAGCCCAATTTCTTAAACCCACACTATTTTCAGCCCATGGCCCATTTCAACTAGTCAAACACAGTCCATAAGAAGAAACCCTAAGTTTTCTATTATAAGACAAGCAAAAACCCTGCTCCTCTGGGGTACGGTGGCCGTCAAAAACATCAACGACATTTTTTTTCTTCTTCATACCAGAGGCTTCCACTCTCGGTTTTGAATGAGCAGAAACAAAACCCACATCTCTCTTTCCCCATTTCCTTGGTTTGTTTTGGAACAAAGAACATGAAAATCTGCAGAACTCCACGCCCTTAAATCCGAGGAAATCAAATGCAAAGAAGACACCACTCCCCTCTGATTCTCGAATGTTCTTCCATTTTCGATTTAACAAGAGGAACCAACACCACCACTCATGGCCGATCGACTGCATTTCTGCCAATCTCTTCCAACCTCTGGATATTTTTCGAACACCAACACCACCCTCCTCTCTTTCCCCCTCGCTGAATCGTATCTCCTTCTTCCTCAACACTCCCATCTCCATTTTCAGACAGAGAGTATACCTTCCCCTTCTGATCCTTCTCTTCATGGTGGTGGCAAACAAGGAGATGCAGGTTTTCTCTGTTGATGTCCTCACCGACGCTTGCGAACAAGGAACATACCTGCTGCGCCTCGTTCATTCCCATCCACCGGAAATTTTGCAACCGACGGGCAACAACGATGCTCTGCGCCTGCTTCATTTCATCCGCCGACGTTCTCTTCGCCATCGGTAATTTTGCAACCACACTGGCGAACAAGACCTGCTCTGCGCCTCCCGTGTTTTCTTCTCCAAGGCCTCATGGAGATTCGGATTGCTCGCTCGAAGCGATTCCAGAGTGTGCACGTCTTCAGCTTCAGAGTCTCCATGTTCTCTATGGGTTGAAACGAAGCAAATCACATTCGTCCCCGCTTGGAGTTCGACAATTTGCACTATTGATATACAGGAGCAGTTGCATTCGCCGGTTATAATTTCATTGTTTCTGTTCCATTTCATTAACCTTAATTATCCTGAAGAACTAACATGCGTTTTGTTCGTATTGTTTATGTCTTGGTAGGAAATGTTCATCGTCATCCCTTTGACTATATCCAGTTTAACCCATAACCTTTTGTTTGCTTGGCTTCAATGTTTCTTTTATGTCGATTTTTGCAATGGCCCTTCCGTTTTTCTGCATTTCGGTAATAAATTCTCAAATCTCTTTTGTCGGCATCAGCTTCTGGATGTTTTGTTTTGCAAATGTGTGTGTATGTATGTGGAACGTATATGTCTGATGAGTCATTGTGCCCGCATTATATTCTGGTTTCACGGTATGAATGTCTTGGATTCTCGTTCTCAATTATGGTGCGGGTCTGCACGATATTATTCTTCTGTTGCGCGAAGTATAAGTTTGACAAGGATCTGATTTCAGAAAGTGAATCAAACGGGATTAGCAAATTTTGAACCCAGGCCTCATAAATATTGCAGTCGGTTTAAGCTTTGTTAGTTTAGACCTTGTCATTTATTTTCATCCTTGTTTCTTTCCAGTATCCTCTGTAATATGCTTTTCATTTGGATTTATTGATGGAGATATGGGACTTATCCTTTTCTGGCTTTTGTTGCAGGTTCTGCGAGTCTGATTCTAAGTTCACGCGTTTCTTTTCTCTTCGTTCCACGTTCTTTCTGATTCCAAATCGCCAACTCGTTTTTAGAGTAGCTGAATTTATTTTTAATTCATGAAATGTTACCTATAGAATGGGTTTAATATTTCTGATTTACCTCTTGAATAATGTACCCCATGCATTGGACCTTGGATTGTGTGAGTTTGCAGGCTCCCTGATCAGTACCGCTGCCTAAGAGTTCATGAAGAGGCGAAAGAATAAACTGCAACTTGACCCCGACATATTCTTATAGTTTGTGACTTCCTCATTTTCTTACCTAGTAAAACATTCCTATTCTACTGATTTGCTGGTTTTGCCTGTTGGTGTTTGATGTGGTTCTTGCGTGTTTATCTTTGAACATTTTAGGCTGCCTTCATCCGATTTAATTGAGCAATTTGGCGGTTGTCCACTTGAGTCCTTTGATTATCTGTTGATATAATCCTGAATCCCACCCCATTTTGGGCCTGTCCATATCCAGTCAAATTGGGCTAGCAGCCCGGAAGAGAATTAGAATCTGACCGCTAAGTTTTATGACATTCAAAATTTGAGTAGCTCACTAATCCATATGGCCCATCTCCTTCGGGTTTAAAGTGTTCAGAATAAATGTGAATTACCTAATTTGGTTAAATGCTCCCGTCAACTTTCATTTGCTATGCGCCATGTTTGCGTGCATCACTTATTCATTTCATCATTGTACATGTATCATTTTGCTCTCATTTTCCGTAACAATTTGATTATCACGCTTTATTCCTCCCATCTCTATTTTAGCCCTAGTTATTCCCCTTAGGACCTTTTTAAGCTGACAGAAAAGTTTAGGATGATTTGTTGCCCCACACCTAACGGGTCTCTCATTCGTTTCGTGGGACAACAACCTCCTATGACTTCAGAAAACACTCAAACCACCCTTATTTGTATATAAGAATAAAAACTTAAAAAAAAACGAGCCCTTAAGGCTAATCTAGGAGAGTTTAGGATGTGAAACCACCCCATGCCTAACGGGTCTCTCATTCGTTTTATGTGGGTGGAATCCTCCTTTACCCTCAACAAACCCATAATCAAGATTATTTGGTTAATAAACCTTATTATTCCATTTTGATCCAAAGCCCTCCTCTCTGATCATCATCTCAATAAAAAAAAAAACGTCAGAACCAGGGTTGTCTCTCAGTTTTCCTCATCACTTTTCAAATTCCAAATCCTCCTGTTTTAACAAAATAAAAAAAAAAAACGTTTGTTGCTGGCCCACCCCAAGGGGCCAATTCGGCCCATGTTTTCAAGAGCCCATTAAGTCAATCTCAACCTCTTAGTGCGGTCCAAAGTCAAGCTCTCAACTCACAAATCTCGTCCAAAAATCCCACCATTACAATCCAAAACCGAGGCCCAACAAGGCCTAGAAACCGAAGCCCAAAGCCCAACACCACATCATTTGACCTGGCCCAATTCTACATAACTCTGCCCAGGACAATCTTGGCCCATCACCAAACCCAAGGCCCATCGGCCCATCACCAAACCCGAGGCCCATCGGCCCATCACCAAACCCAAGGCCCATCGGCCCATTATCTAGCCCAAGCCCATTCGGCCCCTCACCAAACCCAAGGCCCATCGGCCCATTACCTAACCCAAAGCCCATCGGCCCATCACCAAACCCAAAGCCCATCGGCCCATCACCAAACCCAAGGCCCATCGGCCCATCACCAAACCCAAGGCCCATCGGCCCATCACCAAACCCAAGGCCCATCGGCCCATCACCAAACCCAAGGCCCATCGGCCCATCACCAAACCCAAGGCCCATCGGCCCATTATCTAGCCTAAGCCCATTCGGCACATCATCTAGCCCAAGCCCATTCGGCCCATCACCAAACCCAAGGCCCATCGGCCCATTATCTAGCCTAAGCCCATTCGGCACATCATCTAGCCCAAGCCCATTCGGCCCATCACCAAACCCAAGGCCCATCGGCCCATTATCTAGCCCAAGCCCATTCGGCCCATCACCAAACCCAAGGCCCATCGGCCCTGAAATACCCGTGAAATTTGGCTTAGGATTAAATTAGTATATAGTCGGGAATGATATGAGTAAGATTAATAAAGGCCCAGAGAAGCAATATATATATATATAGATAATTTACATCCGTTTCAAATAGCGTTATTATGTTCAAGAATACAAATTCGATTTTACTTCTCCCTAAAATAATTTCCTCTTCCTAATTTATTTATACAGCTATTGTGTATTTATCCCTCTACCTATTTATTTAGATAACCCTTCCCAATCTTTACTAGTGTTCAATTAGCTCTCCTTCTAAATTATTTTAATCAGATAATATTTAATTACCTCCTTGATTCAGAATCTAGATCCTTCCATGACTTTTGAAAGTTATTTAATTACTTCGTTTTCAGATTGATATTATTGTTGTTATTATTTTACAAACTATTTTTCAGTTCTCTCTCTCCTTTTAAATCAAAGGTATTTATTAACTTATTTCTATCTTATCATAATAATTATTTTCTATTTAATCTCACGATCTCCTTCATCTTCAATACGCCGTCACAACTCCCTTCTCTTTCTTCAAGCTCTCAAACTCTTTTGAATTCACGCTCTTACTCTCCAACGTCGTTAGGCCGCTTCTCTGGTGCCGGAATTGGTAGAAGGGTAAGGGGAATCCGTTGGTAAGATTAGATGAATAATTTGCTAGTCTTTGGGTAGTATCTGATTGTGTTCTACTTGTATTCTAGACTCCGACTTCTCTGACGGATGTTACTGCTGACCTAGCTAGCTGAGTGATTCTGTGTCGGTGAGCGTATCCAGGTAAATGTTGTGCTCAACATCCTTACCTCTGTGTTTTGTGATTATCGAAGATTTGGATTTACTGTGGTTTTGAGATTGTGGAAGTTTGGGATTTATTTTCCCCCGTGTGTTTTCTGGTGATGTTTTGCGAAGGTTTGGATAAACGTTTTGGGAGACTTTCCTTGAATTGGTTATTGGATTGATTGGTACCTTCTGGTGCTCCGTGTAAATTATTGGTGCCTTATGGCGCTCCGTGTAATTAATGGTACTGTGTACCCCGTGGATATACTTTATTATTTTGCCTGCAGACATAACTTGCAGTTAAGCTCTAATGATCTACTCCTTTGGGTCATAAGTTACCTTCTGGGGGGTGCACACTTAAGGACGTAGAGTGAGGTGGGATTCTAATTATTGCGACCCGGATTGGGGTCGTCCGTGTAAACCACTGATTTGATTCCTGGAAAGTTCTCCCCTGAAATGTTTTGTCAATGGTGGTTTGGTGTTGGTAAAGCTGATTATTATTATGGTGTGAGTTAATGTTTTGCAAATGTAAGTGGGTTTCAAATGTATTTTACAGGTTGAGACAATGTTTACTACTCAGTTTCACTGATTTGCGCGATCCCTTCGCGTTTTCCATTGTTGTTTTATGATCGCAGGTACTCATGGCTGAATTGGGGTTTGGGACGCGCTGTCACATAGTTTAGGACGACTGAATAAATGCTACATTGAACAAGTTGAGTTATGTTTTGGATTGATTATGTTTTATCAGTTTTGGAAACGTTTTTGTTTTTGATTAGTGGTTTAAGCCTGAGCACTCTTTGTTAGAGTGTGGCGGTAACGCCTTGTGGATTTTGCTATTTCCGCTGCTATCTAGTTGAAGTGTTTTACTCGATTAATTCGTTAAGAAGTCTTGGATATGTTGGAAGTTACTTATTGTTTAAGAGATCTTTTCAGAGGCATCTATGTTGTTATTTGAAGTACTGGAGTTACTACAATGGCCTTTCTTCTGTTGCAAAGTTATGGTGATTAATTTGGAGTTGATTTGGTCCTGTTTTGACATTTTTGGGTGTATTTCAGGACCTGTCCGAACGTCCGTCCGGACATCCATGTTCGGATAGCCCCGAAAGTTATAAAAGCTTTCTGTTTAGGTGTGTCCGAACTTCGGTCCGAACATTGAAGTTCGGACACGCCACGTTGTTTTTCTCGGACTTTTCCAACTTACTTGTGTCCGAACTTCTAAGTCCGGACACAAGTTCGGACACCTCTGGTTTTTCAATCCTTTCAACTCTCGACTTGTGTCCGAACATCAATGTCCGGACACAAGTTCGGACAGTTGGATTTCTACAGTTTAAATGTCTCGGCTTGTGTCCGAACTTCCTATGTCCGGACACAAGTTCGGACCAGACTTGTTTCGCTTCTGTAGGGCTCGTTTGGAGTCCGTTTTTAAAGCCGTTTTCACCGTTAGCTTTGTTATTTCATTACCTATGTTTTGAGGCAAAATCCAGGGTGTTACAGGCCCATTACCAAACCCAAGGCCCATCGGCCCATCACCAAACCCAAGGCCCATCGGCCCATTATCTAGCCCAAGCCCATTCGGCCCATCACCAAATCCAAGGCCCATCGGCCCATTACCTAGCCTAAGCCCATTTGGCCCATCACCAAACCCAAGGCCCATTGGCCCATTATCTAGCCACATCACCTAGCCCAAGCCCATTCGGCCCATTACCTAGTCCAATCCTGCCCAAACCTAAATCAAACCAAATCATATCAATTCCAACACATTTTTTGCAAGCCCGATCCCTTCTCAATTCACTTTCAACCTGTAAATTCCTTTTAGAATTCAAAAACCAAAAAAGAGTCTCAAAATTATCATTTTATTCAAGTTTTCAAAGAAACCATTTTGTGGAATTTTAAAGGAAAAACTCTTCTCACATCACAGAATACTCTTCTCTATTCCAGAAAGTTCTTCTCACATATATAGAAAGTTTTCTCCCAAAATTTTTCTCAAAATCAGTGTTTCTTCATAGAGAATTCCGAACAACTTCAAAAGTTTTCTAACTCAGTTTTTAGACTCAAAACAAAATCGTTTTCAGGGAGCAAGAAATGTCTAACCCCTTCAAAACATTTCATCCATGGTTAGAACATCACTTGTTTTCCTTCCCAAAATAAGAATCCGAGGCGGGGCACTGGGGTCATAACCTCCCTTGTCGCAGTCTGGATCTCTTTAGGCGGGGCATTAGGGTGACAAACCTCCCCTAATTGCAGCCTAGATTTTTACAAGGCGGGGTGCTAGGGAAGTAACGACCTTCCTAGTTGCAACCGGGATTTTAGAATCGTCTAACTCCCTTCCGCTCGATTTCAATGTTTTCGGTTTTTAATGTTTTAAAACCCGGGAGTTAGAGACGTTATTAGGGTTCGACCGAGAACATCTCATTCATGGTGTTTCTCTCTGAATCCTATTCTTCGACATAAATTCATTGCCCCATCTTTCGAGCCTCGGCACTTTCCATTAATAAAGTGTCGTGTTCGAGGGGGTACATAGGGTAATCCCTCAGGATTATCCGCCCTTTTACAATAAAAAATGATTTTTCTGTCTTAAAAAACTTTAAGAGAGACAATTCTGAGTAAAACCAATCCAACATTTCCCTTAGAGCACTAGGACCCACAAACACTTCTCAACCCTCCTCTGAACCAACTCTAAGTCACATAGGACTTCCAATTCTCGAGAATTCCCAGAAACCCGAAATATCTTCAAAACCCGAATACTTGCAAACCAAATATCCTCTTCCATACTCAATCATCCTTAAAACCCGAATTCCTCTTCAACCCATTCGATTTCTTAAAACACCTCAAAGTTCGACCATCCTAAAAGATGAATCTAACAAACCCGAGAAACTCTTCAACTCCAACAAATGATCCAAACATCCTTTAACTCCACAAGAATGACCAAAATGCCCTTAGCCTCACAAAAGCCGAGACAAATCCAATAGTCAAAACCTCTCTACCCTTTCACTATTCCCACGAGCCAATAGTTCGAGACCAGCTTGTCTCCTCAAACTCTTCAAAATCACCTACTCCTCAATCTACACTCAATCCGATCCTTTGGCTTTAATTGAATCTCTCCATAAGGTTTTGAAAGAAGGCAATCCCGACAATTGGAGACCGAGGTTTCCTCGGTCACCAATCCGAAGTCGTGGTCGTTGCCACTTCTAAGGGGTGTAACCCAGTGCGAACCCACAACAGAATCTCTGCAAATGACCAGATAGTCCCTATCCATAGGCAATAAATCATCAGAGTCAATTAACGGTTCTTAGAACCCTTCTCCCCCTTCCTAGTTCCTTAGGTCAAACTAGGTGGCGACTCTAGTCAATTCCGCCTTATAGAGGCATAAGTCCGCGTGGAGCCCATTGAGAGCGGGTGTAGTGTTCACTAACACTCCCCCTTTATGCTTTCTGGGAAAGACGGACGATAGAGTAGGTATTTAAGGGCTGCCATGAATAACGGGTTTTCACCCTCCACACAATGGCAATTTCTAGGATCTAGGCTTTTCAGTCAGGCCATATTTAGATAGACCCCCCCTCATACCGAAAAATCACCCTCCACAGAATGGCGACTCTGCTGGGGAAAACTTGAGTAAGTTTTTCTCAAACTCAAGGAAGACTGAACTCCATTCAAAATTGTCGGGACTTCCTCACTTCTTTCAAAACCTTCTTGAGATTCTTTTCAAAGCCTCTAGAATTATTCTACTCCACACTTAGAGTGTGTGCCTGATGAGGACAGCTAGGACATATTAGATCCTCAACAAACATTACAACAATTGGGTTAATGATTAGCTCACAATTAGAAAGAGACACTTAGGATTGAATGAAGCTAACTTCCCTTTAGGTTAATAATAACCAATTTGGAGTCACTAATCTTAAGACAAAACCCTTAGTAATTAGGGTGGTGCTAATTTCTCAACTTTATTGTATGATTGTGGGGTGCATTGGGTGGGTAGCTTAGGACATGCATTCCTCTGTGTCACCCGCTTTATCCACGATGTCACGGGATCCCCAACCGGTCCACGGTTGATTCCCCATGAGCTGGGTCACTCTCTCAGTGAACAAACCAACGAGGCGGTATGGTCTCCGACTAACGCTTTGTTGCTCATGATCCAAAAAAATATATCCTCCATTACCCGTGTCGAAACCAGCATATAGTGAGCCATGAGCCTTCAGTGTCCAGCTGCCTTATCCAGTGTCTAAGACGGGTTTATGGGTAGTCACCCCCTTTGTATGCCGCCTGTCTGACCGTCCTGCTGCCTTACCCCGAAGATTGTATGGGCTCAGTTCTCCATTGTTCATCTGCACCACGGGTGTCTCTAAAGCCCAATGTCACGCTATACGTCCATAGAGGATCCCGTATTTACCGGATACCCATACATGGCACAACGTAGTCAGTGAATAATTTGGACTTTAGACACACCTGGCCGTGCAGGTGACGAGAGACCCGTTCCCATGCAATACTTCCCCGAGTTTCCCGAAAAGTGGGGTGTTGTCGGATCATCACGGGCCGTGGCGTATGTTTCCTTATCATCTCGGGTGTCCTGACCTTTTGAACTTAAGCACTCCGGACTTTCTTTATAACGTGCCTCGCAAGAGGCATATCAGAGAAAAACCCTGAGAGATGACAGTGAAGGGACGACGGTTCCCCGGGTGAGACGGAGTCATAATTGACCTGGAAAGTGATTATCCCAACATTAACACTTACAGCGCCACATCAAATATAGCCACAATTTACTTTATGCTATACATGTGTGCAAGTCACTTCTTCAAACCAATTTGTTTCAAAACGTTCGGAATTCTCTTTTGCATATCTTCTAAAGATGTTTTACGAGCTCGTTCAATTTAGAATCCCACCTAAATTCTACTCATAAACACCTAGGGTTTTAGGACCCGTCACTTCATCATTGAAAACCTTTATTTCATTAAAATGTTATTTCCAAAACAATTTTCAAAAATAGATTTCGAAAACCTACTTTCTACAAACGAATTTCAAACAACATTCTTCACCAACATGATTTTCAAAATAGTTTTCGAAAACAGTTTTCAAAATTGAATTTCACAAACGTATTTCAAAATAAATGATTTAGTCCCCATGTTGTGACCCGCTATTTTTGAAGTTCAACCCACCTTCAAGAGTAGCAATCATTACTGTGGAGTGTACTAGTCATTTCGTGTTTTCACAAAAGTGGTGGATTTTCTCAATGATATTGTGCTCGATCATTCACCTTTCCTTTCTCAAAAAACGCCCCTCATTTTTTCTTCATCGAAGCAAGTGGAGTGCATGAAAACCAACAACGATTCGAGCCGAAAACCAGAGGTGTACCAATCCGAGTCAAGCGACACGAATCAGCAACACCGGTTCAAGTTCAAACTGTTGAAAATCAGAAGAGCACCAACCCGTTTTGTTTGATCACAATACTGCTTCGCTGCAACAACCTGAACTCGGGGAAGCAACCAGTCAAACGCCCGAAGACGAGCGAACGGCCAATCAGGAGTCCGAGCGCGAGCAGTCAGTCAGAAGCCCGAAGACGGACCAAAGTTCAGAAGAATTTAGTTCAAAATTCCCCCTTTTAATGACTTTTTAGGATTGATGATGTATAGGATTTTCCCCGATGTTTCTTTTCACTCTCGTCCATTTCTGAATAGATAGGTGTATAGGTTTACATCCCCTTTGAATTTATTTAGATCAATGTGTATAGGGTTCCCTACTCCCTATTTTATTTGCGAATGACCGAGCGTCAAAGTTTATATTGAGAAAACCCACCACTTTGAAAACACGCATTTTCAAAAGTTGTTTTCTAAAACTTGGTTTCTTTTGGCATGCACATATAGTAAAAGAACGAATAAGGGATGACCCCTCACATATATAATCATTCGTCCTCTTTGCTTTATGGGGTGAAAATTCACGGTATCTACAGGAGGCATCCCCTAAGTAAACAACGCCAACAAATGCAACCGAGCAAAAAACAAAACACATGCATTGCATTGATGACACAAAAGTCACTTACACTTCCAGTCATTTCAAGTCCATCAATCATTCACGAGTCTTGTCCACCTCAAAGTCTGCATAATCATGTGTTTCATTGTCACCACGCTATACACCAGCTTTCATCCCAAATACCCAGACCGCCAAAGCTCAATCTCAGAGGGATAGGAAAGAAAACCGGGAAGTTCAAACCTCTCCCAATCAGAATCACCATGCGCGTCAGTGACCAAAAGGGAAAAAGTGTGTTATATCGTGGGGCCACCATGCGGGAGTTGTCACTCCCTAAAAGTCCCAAATTCCAGGAGCCAATTACCAACCCGACCTCACTCGAGAATCACTTCTTTGACAACAATCACCACAACTCGACCACCTTCAGAGCCAACAATGACGGGATGAGCTTCACGAACCGCAAGTTGAATTCGGCTCAAGCGAGACTAGTCATAACCTTACCACTCATGCATTGCATCCAAAAAAAAAACAAGAAAAACACATTCAATCAACCATTTCCATTCACCACTTTCAGAATTTCATGCATCTTATATGTAGTAATTCCATATTACCACAATACATCGCATTCGCATGCTCCCATATCGAAATGACATCTTTGGGAAAATCGTGAGAGATTGATTGAACATAGTGCGTGAACCACTTAACTCTCAACCCATCAATGAATGTGGGTCTAATTAAAATCAGCACCACAGACCAAGTGAGTAGTGTGCAAAAAGCGGTATTTTCCCTTGAATTCTGAATGAGGATATTGGACAATCCACCGAGCGATGAGGGCGGATAGAGTGAGTCCACAGAGGTAAAACCACGAGCGACTTGTGCTTTCCTTCAGCACATGGAGAGGCACAATTCATAGCAAGATCAATGTTGATAAACAGGATACGAACTATGATTCATGCAAAGATCCGAGAATAATAAGAAAACAATCATTGACTAATGAGGATGACGAGGCACTTAGGAATAAAAATCCCCACAAAACCAAAAAGCTTTGACTGCCCTGTACATAATCCCTTAGTGAGCCCTGTGGAGCCTTTCATGAAAAACTCCTTCTTTAAAAAAGAAACTCCACAACATGCCACCCCACATATACTTACTTGCCCTTGCAATAGATGATCTCGAAGGAGTCAGAGCCATGGTCTCTCCCCCCACCATCTTTCACAAAAACAACAAATGAAATGTTTGGAGAAATCAGTGAGTCAATGAAACTCCAAAGCCAAACACCAAAAAAGAACACCAAAAGTGTTCAAGAAGATCGATGAGTCAATGCAACTCCAAAGCTGAAAGGCAAAATACAAAGCAAAGAACGTTTGAGAAAATCGAAGAGCCAAATGCAATTTCACAAAAGAAAAATGAGAAGAAAGTTCAAATCGTACGCCAGAAGAGGCAAGAAGGAGAAATCCAAACCAAAAGGACCAATGATGTCATGAAGAAACCGATAAGGGGTTATCGAAACCCGTCTAATCATTCCACCCATGGCAAAGGCGAAACATGTCTTCTATTGCACAAAAGCTCCACAATTCCTAAACAAATCCTCCAGTCCTATGCAACATACATCATACCCCTCAGCCCCATTACAACCCAATAAAGACCTCTAACTCATAAGTCGATGAGCGTTACCTGAAAGTATCGGATCTTAAACATGAATCATAAGCTTCGTGCTTGTTATCAACATGTCCCACCTCATAACACAGGGACTATGAGAGAATGAGTGTGATCTTACTGTACAAGGTCTTCTGAGTGCAAGCGAATATTTTATTCAAGCACCAAAATCATAAACAGCTTACCCTATTGCAGGTGAGCACTTTGTAAGGATCGGAAAGTCTATAACCTCAAAAAGAAATTCTCAGGAAAATACTGCTCTGAGCATCAAGAGTATCATCACGACATTAGCACACACGACCATACTCACGAGAGATTGACCTGCATCCCTCCGTGAGGGTAAAGTGATTCACGCATTCGAGCTCAACAATCACTTAAGATCGAACCGAAGATGTCTTATATTCATAAGCCTCATATTAATAGAGATAGAATCGTACCTTCTCTCGAAAAAAAAAACTGCACATGCATTTTGCATATCTTCTAGCATTTAGTATTTGCATGCATCATAACCACTTCATTTTCAACATCCGTCTGGTAGGAACTCTACCTAGTCTCGCCGAAAGTCGACTTCAGTTGTAGCTGTTGAAGCATAACTTTTGATGTCAACCGGAGCCATCCTGGGCCATCATCGAGCTATTTTTAGCCTCTTCGGAGCCATCTCGGGCTATCAGCGAGCTACATCAAACCATTCAAGAGCTGTCCGGAGCCACACGAAGACCATCCCGGTCACATCCACTGCCATACTCAATCCCTATCGACACCGCTTCTAAAGCCAATCTAGAGCCATGCGGGAGTCACCCTCAAAACATTGAGACCATCCCTAGAACTACACAGGGGCCACCCGACAGTTTGAGAACAATACGAGAGCCACCTCAAATCATGTCCGAGCCATTTCGTCACCAGGGCTTTGCCTACAGAGTTTCGAACTACGTTTGGTCTGATCTCAATACGAAATTGAGTACGTAGGCAGCCCGCTCAGGGTGCGACCACCTCACAGGCGAAAGTTCCCCTTTCTTCCTCGCTATCACCAAGGAGCCATCTTGTAGCCTCCCCGGAGCTATCCCGAAGCCACCTCGAGGAATCTAAAGCCACAACTTACCATACCAAAGCCATTCATCCACAATCAAAAGAAAAAAATGTCATCAACTGTCAACCACACTAAATCACATCGACCCACCATTCGACTCAAAATCCAAAGCAAATCGAAACCCACCAACCATCCCGAAAATCTCAATCCAAATCGAAACCCATCAACCATCCCAGAGTCGTTGCTCACAAGGGAGTCACATATCAAACCGGAGCCATCCGATCATACCGGAGCCCTCGGATCATATCGAAGCCAAGCCCATCAACCATCCCATAGTCATTGCTCACAAGGGAGTCACATATCAAACCGGACCCATCTGACCATACCGGAGCCACCCAACCACAATGGGGCCATTCGATCATACCAAAGCCATTTGATCATATCAAAGCCATTCGGCCATATCAAAACCACCGAGTTCCCAAAGTCGCTCATTCACAAAAAACCATCCATTCAGAAACCAATCACAAAAACCAAACACAAAAATCCCACACTGACAAAGTCACAGGCGACATCAACCGAAAGCATTCGACCATCACATCCCTCACAGAAGCAACCGAAAAGCATCCAATCCCAAATCAATCCACATCAATCAAAGTCCTCAAATCGACCACTGAAACGCAGCGAGTTTCGTACAACTCCACAAAGTATTATAGGCCCGTCATAAGTCCTATAGCTAGATGTCAAGAGGTCTAGTTGAGGCCCGTCATAAGTCCTCGTACTTTCAGATGCATTCTAGGCCCGTCATAAGTCCTAGAGCTAGACACCGAGTTCTAGTTGAGGCCCGTCATTAGTCCTCATGCATAACCCATATACCGATTGTATTCTAGGCCCGTCATTAGTCCTAGAGCTAGACACCGAGATCTAGTTGAGGCCCGTCATTAGTCCTCATACATTTCGAAGATGCATTCTAGGCCCGTCATAAGTCCTAGAGCTAGACACCGAGTTCTAGTTGAGGCCCGTCATTAGTCCTCATGCATAACCAATATACCGATTGTATTCTAGGCCCATCATTAGTCCTAGAGCTAGACATCAAGAGGTCTAGTTGAGGCCCGTCATTAGCCCTCATACATTTCGAAGATGCATTCTAGGCCCGTCATAAGTCCTAGAGCTAGACACCGAGTTCTAGTTGAGGCCCGTCATTAGTCCTCATGCATAACCAATATACCGATTGTTTCTAGGCCCGTCATTAGTCCTAGAGCTAGACATCAAGAGGTCTAGTTGAGGCCCGTCATTAGTCCTCATACATTTCGAAGATGCATTCTAGGCCCGTCATAAGTCCTAGAGCTAGACACCGAGTTCTAGTTGAGGCCCGTCATTAGTCCTCATGCATAACCAATATACCGATTGTATTCTAGGCCCGTCATTAGTCCTAGAGCTAGACACCGAGATCTAGTTGAGGCCCGTCATAAGTCCTCATACATTTCGAAGATGCATTCTAGGCCCGTCATAAGTCCTAGAGCTAGACACTGAGATCTAGTTGAGGCCCGTCATTAGTCCTCATGCATAGGTTGATTGATCGTATTCTAGGCCCGTCATTAGTCCTAGAGCTAGATACCGAGATCTAGTTGAGGCCCGTCATTAGTCCTCATACCATCAATCACCGCAATCTCGGGCCCGTCATAAGTCCCCGTGCACCCGCATTCATAGGAGCAGATCATAAACCGCAGTGAGAATTTTTGGCGTCCCGTCAACCTTGATCCAATTCTGCAAGGGCTTGCAGAATTGAATCAAGGGGAGCCATCTGTAGACACCAAAAATTCTCACCCCATAAAGCAATTCCGAGATAATGAATAAATAAGAGGGGGGTCGTCGCCTTTCTTTCTCAATACGTATTAGCGTGCGTGCCAAAACAAAACCATTGTTTTTATAATCTTTTCCAAAGCATTTCATAAAAACAAGATTCTTCAAAATGAATTTCCGACGACAGTCCGGTCTCAAAATCATCCCTCTTTGTTTATTCACTTATTTTACTATATTATTTTTGTTCATGTTCCTTTTGTTTATTTATTCATCTATCCCCTTTTTTTTATATTTTATTTTATTCTACTATTAACATTAGTATTTTCATTTTTATTTATACACACTCATTTTCATCTTACAAACCCAATCCACACTTGGTTGAAGTTCGACCTAGCCCAATTTCTTAAACCCACACTATTTTCAGCCCATGGCCCATTTCAACTAGTCAAACACAGTCCATAAGAAGAAACCCTAAGTTTTCTATTATAAGACAAGCAAAAACCCTGCTCCTCTGGGGTACGGTGGCCGTCAAAAACAT
Source organism: Limonium bicolor (assembly GCA_023374045.1). Classification (NCBI taxonomy): domain Eukaryota; kingdom Viridiplantae; phylum Streptophyta; class Magnoliopsida; order Caryophyllales; family Plumbaginaceae; genus Limonium; species Limonium bicolor. The sequence continues at coordinate 20,139,347 of CM041780.1, forward strand.
CAATGACATTTTTTTCTTCTTCATACCAGAGGCTTCCACTCTCGGTTTTGAATGAGCAGAAACAAAACCCACATCTCTCTTTCCCCATTTCCTTGGTTTGTTTTGGAACAAAGAACATGAAAATCTGCAGAACTCCACGCCCTTGAATCCGAGGAAATCAAATGCAAAGAAGACACCACTCCCCTCTGATTCTCGAATGTTCTTCCATTTTCGATTTAACAAGAGGAACCAACACCACCACTCATGGCCGATCGACTGCATTTCTGCCAATCTCTTCCAACCTCTGGATATTTTTCGAATACCAACACCACCCTCCTCTCTTTCCCCCTCGCTGAATCGTATCTCCTTCTTCCTCAACACTCCCATCTCCATTTTCAGACAGAGAGTATACCTTCCCCTTCTGATCCTTCTCTTCATGGTGGTGGCAAACAAGGAGATGCATGTTTTCTCTGTTGATGTCCTCACCGACGCTTGCGAACAAGGAACATACCTGCTGCGCCTCGTTCATTCCCATCCACCGGAAATTTTGCAACCGACGGGCAACAACGATGCTCTGCGCCTGCTTCATTTCATCCGCCGACGTTCTCTTCGCCATCGGTAATTTTGCAACCACACTGGCGAACAAGACCTGCTCTGCGCCTCCCGTGTTTTCTTCTCCAAGGCCTCATGGAGATTCGGATTGCTCGCTCGAAGCGATTCCAGAGTGTGCACGTCTTCAGCTTCAGAGTCTCCATGTTCTCTATGGGTTGAAACGAAGCAAATCACATTCGTCCCCGCTTGGAGTTCGACAATTTGCACTATTGATATACAGGAGCAGTAGTTGCATTCGCCGGTTATAATTTCATTGTTTCTGTTCCATTTCATCAACCTTAATTATCCTGAAGAACTAACATGCGTTTTGTTCGTATTGTTTATGTCTTGGCAGGAAATGTTCATCGTCATCCCTTTGACTATATCCAGTTTAACCCATAACCTTTTGTTTGCTTGGCTTCAATGTTTCTTTTATGTCGATTTTTGCAATGGCCCTTCCGTTTTTCTGCATTTCGGTAATAAATTCTCAAATCTCTTTTGTCGGCATCAGCTTCTGGATGTTTTGTTTTGCAAATGTGTGTGTATGTATGTGGAACGTATATGTCTGATGAGTCATTGTGCCCGCTCATTATATTCTGGTTTCACGGTATGAATGTCTTGGATTCTCGTTCTCAATTATGGTGCGGGTCTGCACGATATTATTCTTCTGTTGCGCGAAGTATAAGTTTGACAAGGATCTGATTTCAGAAAGTGAATCAAACGGGATTAGCAAATTTTGAACCCAGGCCTCATAAATATTGCAGTCGGTTTAAGCTTTGTTAGTTTAGACCTTGTCATTTATTTTCATCCTTGTTTCTTTCCAGTATCCTCTGTAATATGCTTTTCATTTGGATTTATTGATGGAGATATGGGACTTATCCTTTTCTGGCTTTTGTTGCAGGTTCTACGAGTCTGATTCTAAGTTCACGCGTTTCTTTTCTCTTCGCTCCACGTTCTTTCTGATTCCAAATCGCCAACTCGTTTTTAGAGTAGCTGAATTTATTTTTAATTCATGAAATGTTACCTATAGAATGGGTTTAATATTTCTGATTTACCTCTTGAATAAGGTACCCCATGCATTGGACCTTAGATTGTGTGAGTTTGCAGACTCCCTGATCAGTACCGCTGCCTAAGAGTTCATGAAGAGGCGAAAGAATAAACTGCAACTTGACCCCGACATATTCTTATAGTTTGTGACTTCCTCATTTTCTTACCTAGTAAAACATTCCTATTCTACTGATTTGCTGGTTTTGCCTATTGGTGTTTGATGTGGTTCTTGCGTGTTTATCTTTGAACATTTTAGGCTGCCTTCATCCGATTTAATTGAGCAATTTGGCGGTTGTCCACTTGAGTCCTTTGATTATCTGTTGATATGATCCTGAATCCCACCCAATTTTGGGCCTGTCCATATCCAGTCAAATTGGGCTAGCAGCCCGGAAGAGAATTAGAATCTGACCGCTAAGTTTTATGACATTCAAAATTTGAGTAGCTCACTAATCCATATGGCCCATCTCCTTCGGGTTTAAAGTGTTCAGAATAAATGTGAATTACCTAATTTGGTTAAATGCTCCCGTCAACTTTCATTTGCTATGCGCCATGTTTGCGTGCATCACTTATTAATTTCATCATTGTACATGTATCATTTTGCTCTCATTTTCCGTTACAATTTGATTATCACGCTTTATTCCTCCCATCTCTATTTTAGCCCTAGTTATTCCCCTTAGGACCTTTTTAAGCTGACAGAAAAGTTTAGGATGATTTGTTGCCCCACACCTAACGGGTCTCTCATTCGTTTCGTGGGACAACAACCTCCTATAACTTCAGAAAACACTCAAACCACCCTTATTTGTATATAAGAATAAAAACTTCAAAAAAAAAACGAGCCCTTAAGGCTAATCTAGGAGAGTTTAGGATGTGAAACCACCCCATGCCTAACGGGTCTCTCATTCGTTTTATGTGGGTGGAATCCTCCTTTACCCTCAACAAACCCATAATCAAGATTATTTGGTTAATAAACCTTATTATTCCATTTTGATCCAAAGCCCTCCTCTCTGATCATCATCTCAATAAAAAAAAAAACGTCAGAACCAGGGTTCTCTCAGTTTTCCTCATCACTTTTCAAATTCCAAATCCTCCTGTTTTAACAAAAAAAAAAAAACGTTTGTTGCTGGCCCACCCCAAGGGGCCAATTCGGCCCATGTTTTCAAGAGCCCATTAAGTCAATCTCAACCTCTTAGTGCGGTCCAAAGTCAAGCTCTCAACTCACAAATCTCGTCCAAAAATCCCACCATTACAATCCAAAACCGAGGCCCAACAAGGCCTAGAAACCGAAGCCCAAAGCCCAACACCACATCATTTGACCTGGCCCAATTCTACATAACTCTGCCCAGGACAATCTTGGCCCATCACCAAACCCAAGGCCCATCGGCCCATCACCAAACCCGAGGCCCATCGCCCATCACCAAACCTAAGGCCCATCGGCCCATTATCTAGCCCAAGCCCATTCGGCCCCTCACCAAACCCAAGGCCCATCGGCCCATTACCTAACCCAAAGCCCATCGGCCCATCACCAAACCCAAAGCCCATCGGCCCATCACCAAACCCAAGGCCCATCGGCCCATCACCAAACCCAAGGCCCATCGCCCCATCACCAAACCCAAGGCCCATCGGCCCATCATCTAGCCCAAGCCCATTCGGCCCATCACCAAACCCAAGGCCCATCGGCCCATTATCTGGCCTAAGCCCATTCGGCACATCATCTAGCCCAAGCCCATTCGGCCCATCACCAAACCCAAGGCCCATCGGCCCATTATCTAGCCTAAGCCCATTCGGCACATCATCTAGCCCAAGCCCATTCGGCCCATCACCAAACCCAAGGCCCATCGGCCCATTATCTAACCCAAGCCCATTCGGCCCATCACCAAACCCAAGGCCCATCGGCCCATTACCAAACCCAAGGCCCATCGGCCCATCACCAAACCCAAGGCCCATCGACCCATTATCTAGCCCAAGCCCATTCGGCCCATCACCAAATCCAAGGCCCATCGACCCATTACCTAGCCTAAGCCCATTCGGCCCATCACCAAACCCAAGGCCCATTGGCCCATTATCTGGCCATCACCTAGCCCAAGCCCATTCGGCCCATTACCTAGTCCAATCCTGCCCAAACCTAAATCAAACCAAATCAAATCAATTCCAACACATTTTTTGCAAGCCCGATCCCTTCTCAATTCACTTTCAACCTGTAAATTCCTTTTAGAATTCAAAAACCAAAAAAGAGTCTCAAAATTATCATT